>CP139506.1:85591048-86246927 GCA_021014915.2 Artemisia tridentata subsp. tridentata
CCGAATCATTAACTATTTACAAATTAGTCTTAGGGCCCAAGGGCCTTACAACAAAAATTGTTCTTAAATATTTCCTTCGGAAGGGTCATTCTGGAATATTGTCTTCAAGCGGAGGGACCTTCGGCGGAAGAATCGTTCGGTGCAGGGTCAGGAATCAGGTCCATTATTTCCGACAAGGGTCTATCCGCGGCATCGCTTACCTTCTGAATATATGGATATTCCATGGAAAAGAGGCCATCATACAAAGGGTCGAACTTTTCGTCCGCCTCCACATCCAAATCATCTATATCAGCCACAATTGTGGCCACATCCTCCGGCTTACGACCCACGGAGACGGCCTCCAAAAACCCAGACTGAGAGGACAAACTAAAAGGCTCAGCCAAATGTTGTTTGTACTCGTGACTGTTCAAGAGCCGACGAACCACTTTCGGGATGAACTCCTTCACCAGCTTATGGCGTTCGACCTCCGTTTGACCGAGTCTAACGGCCAGGTCGGCCCTTTCCCTATATAGCTCAGAATTTTCCCCCTCCTCAACAGCAAGTTTGTCCTCGACATCTTTCAACTCGGTTTCCAAGGCCCTGATTCGATCCGAAGAAACCCTCCTCCCTTCATCTCTCGCCTGTTCCAGCTGAGAGAGACGACCCTGGAGATCCGATTCCCTCACTATGCAGCTTGCATGCTCATGCTTCAACTTCCGCAACTCCTCTATCTCTTGAGCGGCCTCTTTACATCCCTCGTGGGTACGGCGCAATTGTTTATATTCCTCGAGAAGAGCCTCATACCGGCCAAGAATGTCCGAATGCGCCGCCGCACCACGGCCCAGTAATATCCAGCCTCTTTGAAGGGCCTCCGAGTCACTCAAACTTTGAAAATAAAACTCCTCTCGAGGAGTAGGCAGATTCATCATTAAGTCTTTGCAGATAGCCCCCCTATTCAAACGATCCCCTCTTCTAACTGACCAGTCCGGGACAAACACCGCGGCCGGATCACCCTCGGCTACAACTCTAACCTTACCATGCCCAGAAGCCTGTACGGAAGGACCCTCTAAAAAAAAAAAAAAAGATAATCGTTACCAAAAAGGTGTAGAACAATGGGAAGAACAAGATAAGCAGCTAAACGACTTACCAACATCAGCAGGTCCGGAGGCAAAATTTGATCCTTCCGGGCGGCTCCCAATGTCTTCCGGATGAAGTGACCGGATTGGGAGGGGGTTTGGGATGACCTCGACCTCCGGCGACTCTGGTTCCAGATCCACCACGGGAGTCTCTATCGGTCTGCGCCTCTTGGCCGGATGGGCCGCACCGCTACTACCTTCGCCAGGCTGAACTCGCGCTCGCACCTTTTTGACCCCTGCTCCCCTCTGGGCTCGCAGAGCATCCCGGGTGGCATTCTGCTTTTGTTTCCTGCGCTTGGCCTCCAAGACCCGAGCGTCTGCCCTCTCGACCCTCATCTCCTCGGCCGATTTCTCCGGTATATCGGCATTCGAAGGGGCGGGAAGAGTCACATACAGCTCATGAGACTCATCCTCACGGTACTTATCGCCCTTGACCATTGAGACACCCTCACGAACCATGGGGTTGATCAGATATTCAGACATCGACACAACTGCAAAAGAGAAAAAAGAACACAAAATAGTTAGAAACAAACATACTTAACGGGAGTCAGTTGGAAAAACAAAGACGAATATAAAAGTCATACTTTTGCCCTCAGCATCCTTAAGCGCGGCTCGGTAACCGGGATGCTCCCACTGAGAGGTCAGCCCCACGGCATAAAGAAAGCCCCTGGGAATCGGAATAAGGTCAATTATGTTTGCGGCCAGCCTCTCCGCATCCGCAATGCTGAACTCGCCATGCGGATACGGGTCCAAGATATCAGAATCATGATGCCTCCAGGGCATGGCAAAGGGGACCGCTCGCCTATCTATCAAGAAAAAAATCATCCTTCCAACCTTTCAGTCCGGTTAGAATCTCCCGGAAACAAACCTTCCTCTCCTTCCCGCTTCGCTTCTCGAAGGAAAACCAGTGACCTTGCTTACTCAACTTATAGAAGGCCCGGAACAGGGAGGTGGTAGGAGCAACGTCCAAACTTCGGCTGTACACCTCGAAAAGCGTGGCACGGTGTAAGCCCAATGGCACTAGCTGAGAGAGATGTACCTTGTAATATTTGATGATGTCCAGCAAGAAAGTGGAGAAGGGCACGCTAAGACCACCCTCGTAAAAATATTCCACGTACAGACCAATGGCATCACCCGGCAATTGGTCCATCGTCATATGTGCGGGAGGTAACCTCGGATGCAAATCCCCCGGTATACCCGCGTCCGCCATCACTACATATAAACCTTCCTCGTTCAGTTGAGAGGTATACTTTTGAATATCGAACTTAGGAAGAAACCCCTCAACCTCTTGAGTTTCTTCCTTATGAATCGAAGAGGGAGAATTAGACATGATTAACCGAATGGTGAAATAAAATCGTTCGGACTTGAAAGAAATGGGCCTCTTGGGAAGATGCTTCGGAAAGTTGTCAGAACAAGAAATTACAGTGGTAAAAAACCGTAGAAATGACGCTATTTATAGGCGAGGAAAAGAATATGAAACGACATGCCTTGTCTGCGGGTGAGGTGGCATCTCCTCACTCGTGCGATGTGTGCGTGAACACGTGTCGACATCTCAGAGCTCCAGTAAAAATGGCGGCTATCTTTAAAAAGAGGTAATAATGGTTTTTGGCAGTTTATGCATGACACCAGCCCATCGGATTCCGAACAACCCAAACCCTTCGGAATTACTAGAGCCAGACTTTAAATTTTTTAGAGTATCACACTATTGGCGAAACCAATACTATGATACTGGGGGGGACATGTTGGCGTATGTGTCCGGACGGCTTAACTCGTTCGGACGACCGGACGAAGCAAGACCATCCGGCAATGGCCGGGAGGTACCTTGATCGTTCGGACAAAGCAGCTGTCAACAACAGGGCAAGTGGCGTTGTCTCTTGACAGATGGCAGCTGTAGACACCGCCGCCGCCGCCCCGGGATTTACGGGATTATGTCTGGGACATGTTTCCTGAAAACCCGGCGCCGCCATTTCAGGTACCAAGGCTGGGCACTATAAATACCCAGCTCATTTACTACTCTCAACTAACTAATTCATTAGCATTTACTTCATACTACTGTTCATAGCCCTTCGGATATCCAATACTTACTCTCACGCCGGAGGTGTGTCCTGGGATAACACCCGAGGCGAGCCTAACGCGTGCTGTTGTGTGCAGCTACCCGAAGGATCGTTAGCAGACGAAGGGATTGACACACAGACCTCTCGGAAGAACATCTAGCTGGTTCAACCGAAAGGCCTCTCTTATTTTTCCGAAGTGGTTGCAAGAAATTACTTCAACAACATACAATTACGAATGAAAAAATGAAAGAAAAGAAAAAAGAAAAAAGAAAAAAAAAAGAAAAGATCGCATGTTTCAGTCTTTGTGAGAAAAGAAAAAAATTTATAGTTGGCTAGTTGGCTGGAAACTTAGAAGTGTTTATTTAAGGGCCCAAGGAGTCATGCCATCTAACCCTCCCAACCCTCCCAAATTCCACCAATAACATCTCTCCAACTCATTTTACCCTTTCAACCCTCCCAACCAACCCTCACAACTTAATTCTTAGGCATTCATCACATTCTCAACCCTCCCAAAAAAAAATTTTCATTTAATTTAATCAAACATTTATATAATAAAAACTTAAACATTTCATTAAAATAAACTAAAAAAAAAAAATACATAAACGACATAAACATTACATAAACCTAAACATAATTAATAAAAACTACATAAACGACATCATTATTAGAAAATAAAATACGACATAAAGAGACCTAAATCAATTTCTCGATCGGTGGTAGCTGATCCGCTGGGTCATCAAGGTATGCTAAGTCCAAACCCGATATATGCGCTGTCAGATCATACCGGAGGCGATGATGGACTTCTTCGTCATGTATCTCCCGCAGCACATTCCGGTTATAAGCTACAGGGGCAGGTGGATCCATAATACGAATCGGTGATATTGCCCTCCCGTCGTCTTTTATGATCATGTTGTGCAATATAGTACATGTGGCGACGACTTTCCCGATCTTCTGTTTTGTCGTGAGCCGTAGGGGACGCTCCAAAATCTTCCATTTCCCCTTGAGAACACCAAAGGCCCGCTCAACATCCTTTCTTGCCGCCTCTTGGAGTCTTTTGAACTTCTTTTCGTCCTCTTCGACTGGATGCCGGTATGCCTTAACAAACGTAGCCCACCTAGGATAGATTCCATCGGTAAGGTAGTACCCATGCTTGTAATGTCGTCCATTTACGGTAAATGAAGTGTCTGGTGCGGATCCATTACGCACGTTTTGAAACAATGGCGACTGATTCAAAACGTTCACATCGTTGTTCGATCCAGGAGGACCAAAATACGAGTGCCAAATCCACAAGTCCTGAGAAGCAACACACTCAATCATAATAGTCGGCACCTTATGATCACCCCTCGTGTATTGCCCTTTTAAGTATCTAGGACACCTCGCCCATACGATGTGTGTACAATCAAGAGAACCAAGCATCCCTGGAATGTGGTGTCTTTCTTCGTGTGCTTGTGTGATGAGAGCAACATCGTGAGATGTTGGCTTACGTAAAAACTCCGCTTCGTATAAAAAAATGACCGCATCACAAAAATACTCGAGGGTCTCGCGAGATGTTCTTTCCGCCATGCATAAATACTCATCGTACGCGTCTGGAGGTTCACCCGTCGCCAATTGTTTGATCGCCGATGTGCATTTCTGTAAAGCCGTGAAACTTTTTTTTTCCCCGAGCGTCGTATCCTTCTTGAAAGTACTCGAACCCAGCTTCAATATCAGCAACAATCTTCAAAAACAACCTTTTGCTCATGCGAAAACGATGACGGAAAACTGACTCATCGAATTTCGGGTCTTCAACAAAATAGTCAAGCATTAGTGTTTCCCCCGCTTCGACCTGTTCCCGATCAATGTACCTACGGGTGTCAGTAGAGCTTCCGGTGTCTTGATACGCGTCTAAGACCGTTTGCAAAAAGTTAAAAGTGCTCCCCGTTGACGAGTCGAAAAGCGAAGGCGGATCACAATACGAAGAAGAGGAAGAAGATGAATCCATTTTAGTTGTTTGTGGTTAAATTTGTGAAACTTGTGGTTTAATATGTGAAGATTTTAGTTGTTTATAAAGGGGGAAAAGTTTTTTTTTTATAACCGTTGCAATGGAGCGTGTTTGATTTTTTTTTTTAACTTTTGGACCGTTGCAATTGAAAAGAACGAAGCAAATAACTCCAGCCCGCTGCTGCTTGTCCAGCCCGTGATTTCCAGCCCGCTGGGTCGGCGGCGGTGTTCCCCAGCGGGTTAGCCCAGCCCGCTTGATGCCCGTCTACCACTCCGTGAGGCCTTATTATTATTGTTATCAAACTACCTAGTAGTCTTCCTACTTTGGCTGGAAACTTAGAAGTGTTTATTTATTTATTTATGGTTCGCTACTTGGCTTCCGCATCCCACATTTATATCCATTGATCTCATTTTTTAAAGCATCCAACGCTCAAAACCGTCGGTCCTATCTTTCACTGTATCATCTAGTAGTCTTGTCCTTTTCTTTTTTTCAACTCTTGTCCTTGAAAACGGTTCTGCAGCTCTCCCTTCACTCACTTAATTACTAGTACCCTCCTTTCTCAAGTATTTATAGGTCCATTGATCTCATTTAATAAAGCATCAAACAAAATTCCCCAAAAATCACTAACTACCGCAACTTCCTCATTTTTTTGGTCTCACATCTCCAACAAACAACAGGTCCGTTATTAGATATTTTGATTTGAGTGTGTGTGATTATTAATTAGTTTGTGGCGCTATTTACAGTGATGAGTAACGGTGTTATCCATTCGAAAGCTAGCAAATCACTTAAACACCCTCCTTACTTTGAGTTAATATTTCATTTACAACTAGTTATTTTAAGTTTCTGTTAGTTAGGTGATTAATTTGTGTGTGTTTTGAATGTGTGTACAGATGATAAGTGATGCCATAGTGAAGTTGAAGGAACGTAACGGGTCTAGTCATTATGCGATTCGGAAGTTTATTCAAGACAAGCATAAGGACCTGCCCGCAAATTTTAAGAAAATGCTGTTGACTCAGTTGAAGAAGCTTGTTGCTAGTCACAAGCTAGTTAAGGTTAAAGCTTCTTACAAGCTTCCTTCAGCTGCTAAAACCGTTGCAGCCGCACCTGCAAAAACTAAGGCAGCTCCAAAAGCTAAACCAGCAGCTAAGGCAAAACCGGCTCCAAAGGCCGCTAAGCCGACGGCTAAAGTAGCAAGGACAACGACTAGATGGATGCCGGGGAAGAAAGCTCGAGCTAAAGTGGTTCCAAAGACAAGCGGCAGGCTAATTACTTTGGAGGAAGACATCAAACAACTTGGAGAGCTAATGGAGGAAGCTGTGGGCATCATTCGTGGTGAGTATAATCAATATTCGCTTATTGGTAATGTCTAGAGGTGGCACTTTTATACCTTCTTACACATAAATATTTTAAACTAGGCAAGATTTAGATTTAATCGATTTTCAAGGGATCCAATGAACCACATTTTACAACAAATATAACTCATAGTCCTGCCACCTTTAGCAAACATGATAAGCATAGTTCCGCACCTATTCGCCACCAGCTAGTACAAACAAATCTGCCTGATGAACTTGCGCAGCCCGAAACAACCAACAGAAACTCAGTGACACTTTTGACTATCAAAGCAACATACAAAAAGGATATGGTAAGTTTTCCATTCAAACTTTCAGATGGATTTATAAAGTTGGAAGAGCAGATTGCTACACGGTTTCAACTCAAGCTAGGTAGCTTTAGCCTCAAATATAAAGACATAGATGGCGATATGATATTGATAGCATGTGACAGTAGCTTAAGTGTATCAGTTGATGATTTTAGACTACCAGACGGTCAAACAGCTGTCATAAGACTCGTGGTTTGCTTGCTTGTTAATTAATCAGATCGCTTAAATCAAGACATCAAATTTGATGTAATATTTAGATTGTCACACTTAATAGTGACTTCTTACACCAAATTTGGTTTAATATCAAATTAACTTCTATTAATGCTATTAATAAAGGGTATCTATGTATTGATACTATGGAGTATTAAACAAGGGTTTCTGCTGATGTAATTTTGTCGAGGTGTCATGTAATCAAAAGATAAAACTGTTAGTAAATGATGTCATGTTTGTATTTAAAGTTTCTTCTAAATAAAACAGTGTGTATATATACCTGTATACGTATTTTTACGGTTTTTATTTTCTAATTCGTTTCTTTGAGGAGTGCCCTGGTGATTAAGAAACTTTATGTTGGAATTATTTTTCTAATTGTTAAGGCAAGTAATATATAGTAAATAAAGGTGCAAAATATTTAGCTTATTTTTTAAGGCTTCTGGTTGTGTTAGTTTCTTTTGATTGAGATTTCAAGAGTATTGGTTTGATAATTTAGTTAATGGTAAATGGGATTGTGATTCTTAGATATGTAACTACACTTGAGAAATTTAAATATGCACACTACACTTTTTATGAAATGTCAGCTCCTGCTGTTAATATCTTATCAAGCTTAGGTTTGTTGATTCTGCAGTCACTACCTTAACAATGTAATAACAAATGTTTTATTTTTTTGTTGTTGCAGGCTGATAATTATGAGGATTGTTCTTGCACATGAAGCCAAACAACATACTTGGACTTTCCCACGGGCTTCTTTTTGGTCATTTACAATCGGTTGGTCTTAATTTCCCCTTGTACATAGTCGAGGTTGCTATCAGTGAGGAGGCTTTATGTACGAAGAAAAGAGATTAATGGAGTGACAATCATTGCATGTTTCTCGATTGATCAGGTTTGTTAGTTTGTAACATTGTGTTAATTTTGTAACATGATTTCTGAAAATGTAATGGACAGTTAATTATGCAGGACATTAAAGGAAGATCCAGTGTTATTGGTTCACTATTTTACATTTTCCACTACACTAGAACAGGAGGACAAGGGTGATATGTCATGTGGAGTGGTGTTTGGATGATTCAGCAATTTTTTTTGTCACATATGTAGGCGAGCACAACCATACATGGGTACAGTCTCAATCTGCGTACACATAAAAACAAATCTTGATAGACAAAAAAAGCTCGAGCCTTTATGTTGTTTGTTTTCTATGTTTTTAGTGCGGTTTGAGGGGTATATAAATGGAGGGCTGGATCACAAATATGAGATGGCTTTTTTTTTTTTTTTTTTTTTGGTGAAAGGTGAATCATATATTAACTTCAAACCAATATATACATCACAAATAACCTACCTGTGCCATGACATACCAAAGGTTACCAGGCAGATTAAGTGAGAAATACAGAACACAAATGCTACTACTCAAGACTGTAAGTAGATTAGGAACATACATTCACCACAGACAATCTATATGCAATGTACCATTCACCATGGACTACATTTCCTTTCCACCATGTTCCTACTAATACAGCTAAGTTAATCAATGTAAAGATGTTGTGTATATTGTGATTGATAATAGAGATTACAAGGTGTATAAATAGAATACATAATTACACTCTAACACCCTCTAATATATAAACATGACTAATACTTAGAATACTTGTCTAATATCCCCCCTCAAGCTAAGCGTGGGAAACAAGCTGTAGCTTGTCCCGTAATGTCACAAATCTGTCAGTAGGTAATGGTTTTGTAAAAACATCAGCAATTTGATCATGTGTAGAGATAAACTGAACAGATAGTCTCCCTTGAGCAACCTTTTCTCGCACAAAATGAAAATCAACCTCAACATGTTTCATACGAGCATGGAAAACCGGATTTGCAGACAAATATGTAGCCCTCAAATTGTCACACCATAATATCGGAGCAGATTTCACAGGCACCCGAAGTTCTCGCAGTAGAGACTCAAGCCAAGTAAGTTCAGCCACTGTGTCAGCTATGGCTTTATACTAAGATTCAGTAGATGACCGAGAGACAGTCCGTTGTTTCCGTGCCGACCAAGAAACAAGATTAGGACCCTCCTTACTTGGAGTTAATTTCATTACTAAGTACAACTAGTTATTTTAAGTTTCTGTTAGTTATGTGATTAATTTGTGTGTTTTTTATGTGTTCACAGATGATAAGTGATGCGGTAGTGACGTTGAAGGAACGTAACGGGTCGAGTCAGTATGCGATTCGGAAGTTTATTCAAGACAAGCATAAGGACCATCTGCCTGTTCATTTTAAGAAAATGTTGTTGATTCAGTTGGAGAAGCTTGTTGCTAGTGACAAGTTAGTTAAGGTCAAAGCTTCTTACAAGCTTCCTTCTACTGCTAAAACAGTTGCAAAAACTAAGGCTGTTCCAGCTAAAGCTAAGGCAGCTCCAAAAGCTAAACCAGCAGTTAAGGCAAAACCGGCTCCAAAGGCCAAGCCGCGGGCTAAGGCTAAGCCGGCGGCTAAAATAGAAAGGACATCGACTAGATGGATGCCGGGGAAGAAAGCTACAGCTAAAGTGGCTCCAAAGACAAGTGGCAGGCTAATTACTTTGGAGGAAATCATCAAACACTTTGGAGAGCCAATGGAGGAAGCTGCGGCCATCCTTCGTGGTGAGTATAATCAATATACGCTTTTTTGGTAGTGTCTAGAGGTAGCCTTTTCTAACTTCTTACCTATAAATGGGTAAATGTTGGGTTGTTATATCTTAAACTAGGCAAGCTTTAGATTTAATCGAAATGGAAAATGGTTGAATAGAAATGTCATATTAAATTCATATTTAATCACTTGTTTTGGATGACGGAGTTCATTAGTGCATCGTCCTGGTTAACTGCCGTCCTCCTGGTTAGGTTCCAAGTTTTGAAACACTTCTAAAATCCTCATTTTCACTTTGTACATTGTATATATAGCTAGCAGAGCAACGTTGAAGGGCCTTTGCAGAAGTTTTGGTGTATCAAGGTGACCATATGAGACTGATAAAAGTGATTCCCTTAACTCGATTTTTAAGGGATCCAATGAACCACATTTTACAACAAATATAACTCATAGTCCTGCCACCTTTAGCAAACATGGTAAGCATAGTTCCACACCTATTCGCCACCAGCAAGTACCAACAAATCTGCCTGATGAACTTGCGCAGCCCGAAACAATATTAACTATCAAAGCAACATACAAAAGGATATTGTAAGGTTTTCATTCAAACTTTCAGATGGATTTATGAAGTTGGAAGAGAAGATTGCTACAAGGTTTCAACTCAAGCTAGGTAGCTTTAGCCTCAAATATTAAGACATAGATGGCGATATGATATTGATAACATGTGACAGTAGCTTAAGTGTATCAGTTGATGATTTTACATTACCAGACGGTCAAACAGCTGTCATAAAACTCGTGGTTTGCCTGCTTGTTAATTAATTCGATCGGTTAAATCAAGACATCAAATTTGGTGTAATATTTTGTTTGTCACACTTACTAGTGACTTCTTACACCAAATTTGGTGTAATATCAAAATAACTTCTATTAATGCTATTAATAAAGGGTATCTACGTATTGATACTATTAAACAAGGGGTTCTGCTGATGTAAATTTGTCGAGGTGTCATGTAATCAATGGATAAAAATGTTAGTAAATGATGTCATGTTTGTATTGAAAGTTTTCTTCTAAATAAAAGAGTGTTTTTATACCTGTATACGTATTTTTGCGGTTTTTATTTTCTAATTGGTTTCTTTGAGGAGTGCCCTGGTGATTAAGAAACTTTATGTTGGAATATTTTCTAATTGTTAAGGCATGTAATATATAGCAAATGAAGGTGCAACATATTTAGCTTCTTTTTTAAGGCTTCTGGTTGTGTTAGTTTCTTTCGATTGAGATTTCAAAAGTATTGGTGTGATAATTTAGTTAATGGTAAATGGGATTGTGATTCTTAGATATGTAGCTACACTTGAGAAATTTAAATATGCACACTACATTTTTATGAAAGGTCAGCTGATGCTGCTGGATTTCAACAGTCACGAACACTGTAAAATTGATGTCTTCTTTTTTGTTGCAGGCTAATAACTATGAGATTATTCTTGCACATGAAGTCAAACAACATACTTGGACTTTCCAATGGGCTCCTTTTTGGTGATCTACAATCGGTTGGTCTTAATTTCCCCATATACATAAGGGAGGTTGCTGCCAGTGAGGAGGCTTTATGTGCAAAGAAAAGAGATTAATGGAGTGGCAGTCATTGCAAGTTTCTCGATTGATCAGGTTTGTTAGTTTGTAACATTGTGTTAATTTTGTGACATGATTTCAGAAAATATAATGGACAGTTAATTATGCAGGACATTGAAGGAAGATCGGCTGATATTACACCTTATATGGTCAGTTTCTCTTGGTTCACTCTTCACATTTGCCACTACACTAGAACAGGACAAGGGTGATATGTCATGTGTTTGGGGAAAGAGGTGAGCCTTTTTGCATTGTCTTTACTCTCTATTAATATCGTAACTTTTGAAAGAAAAAAATTTGAAACCCATAGTATGAAACTATGGAAGGTGTGAATCATTGTACCATCTGATTTACTTAGTTTTTTAAAACCATATTAATCTATAATATCATAGTTAAGTATACAGGTCTGCTATAATCACTTGCATCTAACCAGGCTAATATTCTATCCTAGGTCTATGAAACTACGAAATGTATCTTAGTTATGTATATTTCAAGTTTCTAAATGGTAAAGAAACTAAGCACTTGAGCGGACAAGCATGATTTTGGATTAAACACAAAAAATGGTTCATTACCACTGTACTTTCGAAATGTTTGGTGATTTTGAGTCATGTTATTGTTACTATGTATTATTAATGTGTTCTAAGGCACTAAAAATTATACATTTATACTTGGTAATGTTTATTATTCCTGAAGAGTTTTATGTGTGGACATAAGCTCGGGTAATGCATTAATGGAACTTAAAAAGTGTGAAACTCTTTTATTATAGTAAACTCACAAGTTCATTATTATAAACTTTAAAAGTGTGAATAAGAAACTTGGTACAAGTTTCAGTGTTTATTATTACTTGATCAGGCATTGTGAACTAATATGACCATGCTTCATAAGTAAAGCACGCTAATATCCCTACTCACGCTAAACATGTTTACAATTTTTTTTTATTTTAATTTGTATTTTTATGTAATTATGGGATGGATCGCTAGAGTTACGTTTCATTTCACTAATCTCTTACAAATATCTTTTTGGTAGCATACACCAATTAGTTGTTGATGGGTCTAATGCCGAGGGCTGAGCTGATTTAGATGGTTGAACGATTGGGTGACTGCACAATGGGTATTTGTTAATTGGGGATAATTGTCTAGATGTATATATCTCTGCACTTTTTGCTCTGTTGTGGATCGTTCTATTTTTTTTTTCATGTTAATAAAACATACTTTTGAAATTGTTCAATGTTGTGTATCAAGTGGAGCGGTGTTTGGATGATTCAGCAATGCTTATTGTCAAATGTGTAGACTTACAACCAGGCAAGGGTACAGTCTCATTCTGCAAACACATAAAAACAAATCTTGATAAAAGAAAAAGATCGAGCCTTTATGTTGTTTGTTGTCTATGTTTTTAGTGTTATTTGAGGGGAATATATATTTGGGGGCCTGGATTACAAATATGGGATTTTGGTCTTTTTAAGAACTTAGAGTAGACTTCCGGTGTTTTTGTTGTTGCTGTGGTGCATTGCCTTTTTGTTTTGGCTAAAGAGACCCCCATTTCTGAAATGAATGCCTGAAAATGATTGGATATTTTGCGGATAGATTAGTTAACAGTGTCTCTTATTGTCAAGTGTTGTCTTCGAATTCCTGTGCTTTTGATTCTTGTTCATGATTGTTCTGGAGAAGATTAACTGCACTTTGTATGCAGTGAAAAAGATGTCTATTGCTAAGAGTGTCTACATTTGGGTTGGGGGTAGGTATATTGTTGACGAGTATGTTTTTGTTGTTGCCTTTTAATCAAATAACTTCAAGTAGCTGAGTTTTGGAAAGTACTGCACACAGTTCCTTTAGGCTGTGTTATATTTGGCTCGTGTTGATGGCTGTGTTATATGTTACTATGGCTCGTGTTGATGGCTCGTTGTTTGTTCCCTCAAGCCTCTACAGAAAGGGAGATTGCACTTGGTTCATAAGTGGGTTCAAAATAGAGGAGTAAATATGGGTTGGTTTAATCTGTATAGATGTTGCTACAGGCACAAATGGGTTGGTTTAAGTTGGCATTAAATAGGTTTTGCTCTTTTTAAGTTCTCATTATAAATGATGTGTTATACATACGAGTTAGGTTTGCATTTGGGATATCCGAAGTTAGTACATATTTTTTGGTTAAGATTTTATTCAAGTAATTGTGTGCTAATAATTTGTGTATATTACAAATTGGTTTATTTAAATAAATGAAAAAAATATATATATGTGGAGTCCAAGGGTGCACAATGGCACAAGAAAACTAGTGACATGGACAAAAAATACCGAGGTGGTATTACTTTTCCCATAGCACCAACTCATAGCACCACACTGTACTTAGCAGTCTTATAAATTGATGATGGAGTGTGTTGAGAGTTGCATGGGTATATTAACGAGAATGGCGACGATCGTCGCGTTGCGGGCGTGCATGTTTTTCGGCCGAGGTGATTTTGCATATATAAAGTAGAATATTTAGGCGTTGTAAGACATCAAGTATGTAGAATATACATACTCGTTTGCAGATTATACATACGAATGGGTAAAAATTACCAGTGCGAGTAAAAAAAGGAAAGAATGGCTAGAAAACGACGTAACACATTTTTTTCTCGCACCTCCTCTTCCTGTAGATCAGGCAACCTACATAGGTAACATGTAACTGTTTTGTAATAGTCTGTGAACACTCTCAGACATGATTTTAGATGTCGTGCCTTTTGATTTTCCAGACACGGAGGGCCCACGTGTTTAGATTAAAAATTAATGTTCAAAAATAATATCATAAGACCTTTGGTCGCTTACTCTTTGGTCACACGATAATCTGTTGACATTTTTTGAGCTCATCCAGATCCACCTGCCTTTCGTCACCCTTCATTCCGAAAAGCCAATGCGTAGGTACATCTGAAATTTATAGTAGCAATCAGAAAATTAGTAAATTTGGGAATCGACTAATGTTTAACATGAGAAATGCAATTATATATTCATGAAAAAAAGCTAATCCGAACACACTTTTTAATTAAAAATAAATGTGAGAAAAAAAAAAAAAAAAAAAAAAAAGTTAGTAAATGTTAATCTGTAACAAACGTGCTGTAACAAAATTCCTTTGTACCTTTTGAAGGCTAACGGGTGAATCTTTCTAATATTCTCGTTATCTGATTGTTTAACCATCTAAAGCTGGATCTTCAGTTACTTCTGCAACAGACCCAGCATCTGATGCATCTTGGGTCTGCATCAATCAAAAGCCAATCCCATATTTTTCTATCATCTGAAACGGATAGCAAATGAGTTTTGGAGATGGCATTAGTATCATCACGAAAATCCAGAGGGTTGTCAAAATCCATATTAACTTGGTATAAACTTGTGTCCGAGTAAGTTACTTCAGTTCACGCAAATATGCGGAATTTCAATATGTACAAATTAAGACGCCTATATTACCATACGACAGATAGTTATTCCTTGATATAAAACAATGTACAACATTCACAAATATCGTTGTCACCAGCTTATGTGAAACTACTTATCTTAGCTTCGTATCACGAATTCCAAAAACCCCTTAACTACCCAATTCTACAAATTACAACCTTACTAATTACATAATTAAAAATCAGTAGAATTATATAAAAAAGGATAAAAAAACACATACCATTCCCGAACGGCATCAAACTTGAAGATCCTGAAAGTCACCATATCTGCCCGTAGTATCTCATGTACCCTCTGAATTTATCAGCTTCTTTGCTGTCTTTGAGCACAACCTGTTCACGAATCAAAATATGTTAAAAAACAGCAAAGACGGTTCAAATGGGTGTAGCACTATATGCTTATTACTTACTTCGTCCCTGCCCGACTTCCTGGTTGTTTCGCTGTGTTGTCTTTGAGCATAACCTGATCACGAATCAAAATATGTTAAAAAAACAGCAAAGACGATTCAAGTGGGTACAGTACTATATGCTTAGTACTTACTTCGGCCCTGCCCGACTTCCTAGTTGTTGTCGCTGTGTAGTACGTTCCATTTATACCATCGTAAGTAGCTTTCTTGGAGGTTGCACGTTGGAATTGGAAATTATCTGAAGGCTGCAAATGATAGAAGACGATATGTATACCGAAAGAAACGCACGCTTAATGGTAACAAATAAGGAGTTGGTAGACTTGGTAGACTGTACGTTATTAAGTTTAAATATGGCTACATGTATCTCGTCAATTCCAGATACATATGCATAGTATATCCAATTTTTTCGGACCGGACCAAAATATGTTAATTTAGCTAGAAGAGCTTATTGAGCTCATAAGCGTAAGTAGAACTGTAGAAGAAACCATAAAGTCTTAAAATATTTGGGTTTCTAAAATGACTCTGTATTTCAACTTCATGACAAACCTGGTGCTAGAGCTGGCATAACAGGTCCGACACGACACGAACACGATAAGATACGAACCTGTTAAGGCCAAACACGAACACGACACGATAACTAATCGTGTCAATTTTTTCAAACACGAACACGACACGAAATTTAACAGGTTACACGATAAGAAACCTGGTGAGAGACCTGTTAACAAAAATCATAAATTTACAGCAGCGAACCTGTTAAGGAACCTACTAAGAAACCTGCTAAGGAACATGTTAAAGACACGAAACCTGTTAAGACACGATAAGAAACCTGGTAAGAGACCTGTTAACAGGTCTTAACATGTCTTATCGTGTCTTAACAGGTTCCTTAACAGGTTTCTTAGCAGGTTTCATTTAGTACATATGTATATTCGTGTCTTATCGTGTCTTAACAGGTCCGGACCTGTGGTCTTAACAGATCCGGACCTGTTAAGACACGAAACCTGTTAAGGCCAAACACGAAACCTGTTAAGACCAGGTCGTGTCGTGTCGTGTTAACAGGTCCGTGTCAGAAATTGCCAGCTCTACCTAGCGCCTCAGCTAAGACTCTTTTGAGAATTAAGACTCAGATTTGTAATCAAGTAGGGCTGTAAACGAGCCGAGCTGAGCCGAGCCAGGGTAGGCTTGGGCTCGGCTCGTTTAAAAATCGAGCCGAGCCGGCTCGGCTCGTTTATTTATACGAGCCGAAAAGTTGAGCTCGGGCTCGGCTCGTCAAATACTCGAGCCAGCTTGTGGCTCGTTGAGCCCGCTCGTTTACATTGAATGGGATATACTTTAACATAAAAAAACAAAAAATAAGCTACACGATTTTAATCCAGGTCAAAATGTCAAATACTAATTCAATTCTAATAAAAATTAGTTCTGCAGTTCTGCAATATGGCCATCAAAGTAATTAACAAAATAACAGACTTGAGTTTCTTTCATCTAGAAGTTAACAAAATAGCATTTCTAAAAACTTGAATTACTCTTTCATCTAGTTGTATATATTATATTATATATAACTAAAGTTTAGTTATATATATATATATATATATATCTATATATATATATTATATATATATATATATATATATATATATATATATATATATATATATACGAGCCAAACGAGCGAGCTAACGAGCGAGCCACGAGCCAAGCCGACGTTGGCTCGGGCTCAGCTCGTTTACAAACCGAGCCGGCTCGACTCGACTCGTTTATAAACGAGCCGATTTCGAGCGAGCTTTTTTCGAGCGAGTTTCGAGCAAGCCACGAGCCGCGAGCTTTTTGAACAGCCCTATAATCAAGAATTGGGTTACAGAGATACCTGAATTTTTCCATGGCTGCAAACAAACTCAGTTGCATAGCAATCATTAATACTATACTGTTCAGTCATTGCCCCGACATGTTACATTCAAATCTTTAATAACCCGGACTCATCTTCAAGTGGAAAACAGTCTTCCCACCTTCGATAAACTCAAGGAACACAATGGTCCTGTAGTTCAAAGCTGAACGTAAGTAATAAAAAGAAATGCATTTTTGCAGTAACTAAAAAAGCAATTTTAAAAGACCTTCTTATCCGTTCTATCCCCGCATCTCCAATTAGGTGCATTACTTGTTCCCTCAGCAGTTTCCGATCATCTAAGCTGCACCTAGAAGATTTGTAAGATCATGTGAAGCAGTTTGAAAGTAAGAATTGACTTGCCAATTAATGTAAGTTCAATTTAGTTTGAATAATGCTCACCTCTTTTCCCAGAGACTGGTCTATTCGAGCTTCCCATCGATCCCATTTATGCAGTGTAATCCCCCTAAATTCTAAGCTTCACCTAGAGAACCCTGACCTTGGCCAGCGAACAAACCTGCCTAAGAACTTCGGCATAATCATTTATGTTGAAACTACTGTCTGAATAGAATGTGTGGCACCAAAAGAGTTACCGTTTGATGGTTGTTTGGGGGTACATGTACCTATAGAATAGGTTGTTTGCCTCTCTTCATACCAAAAGAATGCACCATCATGGCGAGTAACCTGGTCGGTGTCACCCAAATACATATAGTCCAAAAGCGGTCCTGCATATTTACGAAAAAGATAAAAGTAAATAAATGAGAAACCCTGAACAGGTTAAACCGGCCTGAAAAAAAGGGTAATGACAATGTAACAAAGCGGTTACGTAGGTACCAATTAATTCAACTGCATTCTAACCGAAATAGAAATATACAATTGGTGAAATGGTGGTCATTACCGATAACAACTTGCCCAAGTATATTTTTGTTTTCCTCAATCGACCACACATTATAAGTTAGAAGCAATAAGCAAAAGAAAAATTGAAACAATCCATGAAACATAAAAGTAGATCCAAACCAATTTTAGGGATAAAGAATACCTCTTAGGAGTTTTTTTTTCCAGTTTTATGTTAGCTTTTCCCGCAGCTGCAATCACACATCAGCTACAATTTCCTAACCCTATCACTATCGATACCATATCTTGCAACAGCATGGTGTATGCACACAAACAACAACAGTTTTCCCGTCGTCGCCTCCTGTCTTTCTTTCTGTAAGCTCACGTTTAGGTTCCTGTTGAATCAGGTATTCGTATTAAAATAAAAGTAAGAATATGAGCAGATGATCTAAGTATGAATCAGTATTAAGGACACGCATTTTCATCTAACTTTGAGACTCTTAGAAGGATGTGAGTTGACCTATTTTGCGCCAATGATGCTTCCTTGGAGTACAACAAGCACATTTATATAACTGATCATTGGCGTCTGTATATCAATGAAAAGAAGTATTAATGTGGTTCGACGTCGAGTAAATAAATTGAATATGACATGTTTGTTGTTTCCAATATATGTATCTTACCTCATCTGCAACACCCTTTAGTAAGTCTTTTGCAATTCCACTCGAAACACGCCAACTGAAACATATTAAGACATGTTATCAGCGAAAGTGACTACATGATCGGTTTGATACTTCATACATAGATCAGTTTCTGCCAAAACAGAAACCACATGATTAAATAGAAATTGCAGGGTTGATGTTAAAAAAAATGTGGCAAGGAGAATAATTGATACCTGTTTCATCGATCTCGACCGTCCGGCGGCTTCTCGATTGCACTGCTTTCTCCTCTCCCTTTTAAGTTCTCGCCCATCTTGTATCAGCGATCTTGCCGTAATAACAGCTTCTCTAATAATCTGCTAAGAGTATAAGCAAACAGTGAATTATCTTTAAGCATGTTCAACAGAAAAACAACACAATACAAATACTGAAACAAAACCTACTCAACATCCGCTCCAACACGATCCAGAGCACGAAAACCAATCTTTTGTTTGAAACTCCTAACTCCACCTATTCTACAAAACAACAAACACTATATATCACAGACCGTAAAAACCAAGTAACAAATAAAACTCATTCCAAATTTTTAAAAAAAGGTGATTTACCAATCTCGTATGCCTCCCGGTCTCCCAACACGCTTCTCATAATCGTACTTAACCCCTAAATCAACAAAACAAAACATCAATTAACTAACACACCAAAATCACCAGAAACCTCAAAACCAAAAAAAATTGTGAATAAGCAATCCCAAACACTCCTAAATCAAGTTCAAGGCAGCTAAAAAATAAATAACAATAAAATTGAAAAAAAAATTGTAACAAACACAATACCTGCGTACCAGTTTCGACTTTGGTGTGTGTTTTGTACAGATAAAGTATAAGAGAGAAAGGGAAGAGTGTAGAAACTTAAAGAAGGGAGGAGATACTTTTATCCCAATCAGAACCTGCCAAAACAGGCCCGAAAAATAGCCACCTTTACTTCTGTTAAACGACAATCGAATGAAAATTTTGCTACGTTTTATTCCGACAATCCCAATTTGATGAAACTAACTGTTTAGACGCAGCTATTAAACAGAATAACATAAAAAATTCCAACCTAAAACCGATTGAAAATAAACATGAAAGGAAAGTAAAAAAGATACCTCAAACTCTCAAAGATTCTTCAAAAACTAACAGCGGGATACCAATTAAACCATAACCAAATGAATATAAGGGCAAATTTCAAAATACCCAATTCATAAAACCACAAAGATAATCAAACCCTAATCTTGATTTACAATAAAATAAAAAAAAAAATAATAAAAAAAAAGGAACATGCGTATCTGCTGCTAATCGATCAACCAAAAGCCTTATGAAACATATAGAAGCAATCCGAAAATCTCAAGCAAAATTACAAACCCACCAAAACTCTGGAACCTATTTTTTTGCTATGCGGGTCTACGGCAGGGCATCATCACCACAGTGGATCATCAATCCATAATCATGACTACCTTCAGAGAGTCAATGTCAGTATGTGTTATGAGAGTGGAAAAGCAGGTTCTAGAAAAGAGTAGAAGCAGAAATTGGGGGTGATATCTCTTCACGTTGGGTTATAGAAGCAAAAACGGATCATAGAAGCAGGCTAGGGTTAGCCCAACATTTTTGGCGGGAAAAGCCCACAAAAAAAAAGAAACGGGGAAAAAGCAGGTAAAACGGCGTCGTTCGCGTTTTGTTTTAATATATACTATAATATATACATGAATGGGTCGAGCCCAACCAATTTTAATTGTTCCCCACATACTTATCACTAGAGAGATGTGAGAGGATTCGATACACTTGGTAGAATGCTAGTCCTTTATAACTTGTGTATATGATACTTTGAGTTAATATGATTAAGTATGCGGAATCTACTTAACCACAGTTAGAAGGATATTGGTTATGAAAATGGAACAGTGGTGGTTGTTGAATTTGATAATGAACAATGAAAGTTAACAACAAACGATTCAATATTATTAAGAAATAATACGAGTGATCTTCACTATCACTAGGGTTACAAACCTTGAATCTCTATTACAATGAAAAGTATTCTTGTAATGTTGTATGTATGTCTATGCATAAGAGTGTCTTATCAGTTGTGTTTATGCATACATATGTAAGTATATCTTACAAACACACTAACTCACTATATATATTATCTATGCACATGCGCACACATGCGCACTTGAGTATTAGCTACTTGCTAGCTTATGTGTGTCAGTAGATAACATACAACTTGTTCTGTGTATACAACTTGTTGACTGAACATCTATCAAAGATATTATCTACCGTATATCTTTGACTTTTATACAAATATCTTTTTCATACTTATCCAGTCAGCAGTAGAATACGCGATAGTTATCCACTCAGCAGTAGTATCTTGATACACTAGCAGTAGTATCTTGCGGCAGCAGAATCTCTAATACTAGCAGTAGAATGGAATACACTAGCAGCAGTATTAATACTTGGTGTATTTCTTTGAGCAGTATTACCCTTGTGAACATTCAATTTGCAATACTAATCTTCAGAACATTTAATTCCCAACAATCCTCCCCTAAACATGTGATTTATCCTTAATCAACATGTTTCTTCTGAATTAAATGAGGATTGTGAAGATCTTTCAAACACTTCATAGTCTGACTCTTGATCTTTCCTTTGTTCTTGAATATTAGCAGAACCTTGCTCAAGCTCCAAACATTTCCTGAAAGATGGTGCAATTTCCTTGGATGGAGGAATTATAAGAGGCAATGGTGTTGTGTATCTTGGATGCTTGTTCCAAGAAGTCAAGTCATCTCTCAACAAGCCAAACAAGTGATGAACAAACGTAGTGAACTGAAATTGAAACTGAAAGAACTTTCTTCATTTGAACTTTCTTCATTAGAAATGCTTCATTCCTTCTGAATATATATAATACTCCAGAATCTTCATGATCTTGAGAAAAAGCTTTATCATTTTAAGTCAAAGATGTCCGAACATGAAGAAGAGATATGAAAGAGCTTATTCCCAACATCCATCAACTGAAACTTGAGCTTGTTCTTATTATTGGCAGAATAATAAGACATGTTGGTGATGATACTGAAGGCGAAGCTTCCATTGTAGGAGATACAACAACTTCTGCTGAGCCAGGTGTGGGAAAAGACAAGAGCATACAATGATGATGCTTTTAGTAGACTCATGAACTTCTTGAACAATTTTCTTCCCAACACTTTCTCCTCTGATTGTGAACATACACATCCACAATCTTTCATCATTCCCTAGACTTGGTTAATCTTCCTCCCCTGTTTTCATTAATATGGGCATTTTCCTCCCCTAAATCCATGCTTGGAAGATCTCTCACCATGTACCAAAATATTTCCTCCCCAGGTCTTTATTTCCTCCCCTGTTTGGAATATCTCTCACCATCATCTGAACTTGACTCCATTATCAGACAATGTTGTACATGTAGCCATCAATTCCTTAAATTTCAAATGCTGCCCTTATCACTTCCAGGTGTGTTAACTCCTGTGAGAGGTGATTCATGGGGCAATGACTCATAATCCATCATTGGATAGGTTTCTGAGCCACCCAAAAAGGTTTTAAGAAACTTTTAACTTAGCAATATGAACTTGATTTTATTATAGAAAAATCATACTGCATAACAACCATTTTTGAAGGGATTAAGTGTAGTAACATACACTTAATCAAAATTTCGGTTTAAAATAACCTCTGGTTGTGTGAGAACCAATGTTTTCAGTTATAAATAACTGCCTGTGTAAAGATAAACCCATTCAAAGGGCTTTCTTGACAGGGTTTCCAGCTCATAGTAATTGTTACCTCTAACACAAGTGTTAGATTAACTTTTTGCTAGCTGTTCTTCCTATCAGATGTCCTTAGACTTGCTCATTATACTAATTAAAGTATAAAATGATAGAAAGTGAGTTGTGTTAGTTACTATCTGACCAACTAAGCCATCAAGTCAATGTGAAATATCATAAGTAGGTTTTAAAAAGAAATTTTAAAGAATCAATTAACTTAGGTGTAAACCTTTGTTAATGAATTCCCAAACTCTGTCCATCATGAACATATTATGTCAACAATCTTGAATCATAATTCTGCTGCTTCCATTTCACTTGAAACGACCTTTGTGCTCAAATGTTCATACCTGAAAAAGTTAGTCCAAAACCAAGAAAACAAAATGCAAAGCATATGTCTTATAGCAGCATTATTATATGACTAACAGTATGTACTTAACAAACAAAATTTGTACAAGCAGTACAAACTTTTCAATAACAATACCAATTTACAAAGCTAGCAGTACAAACTTAAGTTATTTTCAAAAACCACACAGATTAAATATCTTAAGGATTAAGCATTCCAATACTTGCTGCTAAGTATTGAAACCTTCCAACATCAAAAGCTTTTGTGAGAAGATCTGTGTTAGACCCGTTTCCCGGGTACGTGTACCCCACCCTAGATGAAAGTGGACCAAAGGCCTTTTTTGATTGGCTAGTCAATAAATGTAAAGTTAGAATCAAACCCGTTAGTCAAATGATAGTCAAAGAATGTATTGTATAGTCATGGAAAGTATTGGGTGGCACAACAATATAGAAATAGACTTCAAGGGCTTAAGTTGTCTTATGCCATATGTGTTATAGTAAGTATTGTGGCCAAAGTAAAAGAAAAGAGACTAGAGGGACCAATCTTGCCAATTGGCCAAAGTGCCACCTAACTATCTATATCCAGGAATTTCTAGATAATTCCCTCCATTATTTTAGATAGAGTGTGTGAGGGTGTCGGCCTTAGAAAAAAGGAGGGAAGAAGAATGGAGCTTGATGATGAATCCATGAAGTGTTTAAGATCCCAAAACAAAGGTTAAGGTTTAGCAAGAATCTTTCCAAGTAAGTAATCTATTGTCTTGATTTAGTGAAGTTATAGATTATAAGGAAAGTGGGATTTCATCATATGATCAAGATATGATCATATGATGATATAGAAAGCAAGATGAGTATGTTTAATGGGTTATGTTAACCCTTGTTTATGTTATTGATTATTATGTTATTAGGTTTTGATAAATTGTAAGAGATGATGATGATGAGTATGATGATGGAAGATGTTGATGGTGGGATTTATGATAGTAGCTTAGCTTTGGAAGCTAAGGTAAGTAACTTGATTGATATGTGTTTAATATGCTTGTTTGCATATTATGTGATTATGAATATGGAAGTTATAGTTGATAGCTTTGAATTAGTGAGTGTGGCCTTGATAGGTGATTTGCCTAGTTAGCCAACGCAAGTGATAGATTATGTGTATGGAATGGCTAAGGTATGTTGTGA
Source organism: Artemisia tridentata subsp. tridentata (assembly GCA_021014915.2). Classification (NCBI taxonomy): domain Eukaryota; kingdom Viridiplantae; phylum Streptophyta; class Magnoliopsida; order Asterales; family Asteraceae; genus Artemisia; species Artemisia tridentata. The sequence continues at coordinate 85,614,798 of CP139506.1, forward strand.
TGTTTATGTGCCTAATATGATTATGACCATATGTGCTTAATGGTTGAAGTATTCGTGTTGCATATATGTGGATTAACGTGTTATTCATATGTTAATCTAGTTACTTACTAAGCGAAAGCTTATGGTTTAGTTGTCTAACCGTTTTGTAGGTTGGCATGCTTGTATGGATGGCTTGAATATAGGGATTAAGCAGTGGATATGCAAGAGTAAAGGTAGTATTCGTTTAGGAGCTTAGGTAGAATACCGAGCTCATGTGTAAGTTTGTACCCCCGTTGGTCTTTTAATGTTTTGTAAAGTGTAGCCAAGTGGCAAAATGTATGTCAAGATTGTCCTAACGATTTGGTGGTCAACCGTTGTGTCAAAGTATGTTTTATGTGTTATAGGGTAAAGTTAAAGGGGCGTTTGGATTAAGTGTAAATATACCCATTTTGGGTTTTGAGCGGGTCAAGTGTTTATGGAACATGTCTTGTATATTAAAGTAATGAATATGGTCAAGTTTGGTAAGAAAATGAAGTGGTATAAGTGGTTTTGTAGTGAAATGGGTCAAAACGGGTTTTAATGCATAACTCGTCTAATTTGTAAAAGTACTATCTCGGGGAGTCAAACGGTAAATGTTTTTGTATGAAAATGAGCCCATTAGTATACTAAGTGAATCTGGAAAGTTTGGTACAATATCGAGGTCGGGATTTCAAGTTACGGACCTAAACGTGGTTTCGGGAGATCAGCAGGCTCCATCCGATCGGATGGAGGGCAATCCGATCGGATGGGCGGCTCGGTAACATTTTTGGCAAACTTTGAAAAATCATATCTTTTGATCCGTAATACGTTAGAGGTCGTGCCACCCGGTGTTTTGAAGGTAATTGAGTCTAGTTTCATTTAAAAATAGTCTCAAGTTCTGAATGTTTATGGATTTTTATAAATGGTCGAAAGAGTAACAGGATATCCTTAAAAGTCAAGCGTTTCCGCGTGTAAAGTTTTAATTTTTGGTCTAAGCGGGCACGGGGTGTAACAATCTGCAAAGTTGTGATCAGTATCAATTTTAAAAACTTGAATCAACTTTTTCTCATTGCAATCTCTAATAAAATGATGTCTAATTTCAATGTGTTTTGTTTTAGAATGTTGTACTGGGTTTTTAATTATGCAAATTATACTACTATTATCAATATGTATGACAATGTTCATAAAATTGTACCCATAGTCAAGAAGTTAATTTTGAACCAAAGTACTTGACCACAGCAACTTGCAGCAGCTACATATTTAGCTTCAGTTATTGAAGTAGCCACAATTATTTGCTTCTTACACTGCCATGAGATAAGTCTACACCCAAGGAATTAACATCCTCCAGTTGTTGACTTTCTGTCCAAGCTTGCACCTGCATAATCACTATCTGAATATGCTACCAAGTCAAAAGGTGATTCCCTAGAATACCATAGACCCAACCTAGGTTGACCCTTGAGATATCTAAAAATCCTCTTGACAGCTGTTAAGTGAGAAACCTTTGGAGTTACTTGAAATCTTGCACAAGCACAAACAGAGAACATGATATCAGGTCTTGATGATGTGAGATACATCAAAGATCCTATCATAGATCTGTATGTATGTTGATGAGTGTGTAAATACTCATCATTTCTTTCACATTTGAGCTACAGAAACAGTCAAATACACTTTAAAAAGTCTAAAAATGTATAAAAATATCATCTGACTGTGTTTTTATAAGTTTCAGGGAAAAACAAACAATAAATGGCATAATTTGCATTTTAGTCCCTGAACTTTCAGAATTTGGCAAATCTAGTCCCTAGAATCTAAAAAAGTGAATTTATCATTCAAGGTCCCTAAAATAATCTTAATTGTCAAATTTGGTCCTTGAATGATTATTTGAGCAAAAATTACAAATGAATGAATTAAATGAACTGCGTGATCAATCTTACGAGAACTCTTTGATTTATAAAGAAAAGACAAAGAAGATTCATGACTCAAAAATCAAGAACCGCGTTTTTAACGTTGGTGATCGAGTCCTTCTTTTCAATTCAAGATTGAAGATTTTCTCGGGAAAACTCAAATCCCGTTGGTCTGGTCCATTCTCTGTTACAAAAGTTTATCCATATGGTACCGTTGAGTTATCTCAAAATGACGGTCCAAATTTCAAAGTGAATGGTCATCGGTTAAAACACTACTTTGGAGAGGACATACCATTTATGGTTGTCCCGGATCTTCAAACTTTCCCCATGAACCAATAAATGCGGGGATCGAGTCAAGCTAGTGACTCGGTGATCAAAAACATTAGCAAAACATGGGTTCTCACCCGTGTCTCTGTTTTCTTTCTATTTTCTACTACCTAGTGTGGGGGAGATGGTCTCTTCCACTTACTTCCCCGTAGATTTTTAAATTGCTTTTTCTCCCGGGCTGTTCAGGAGCACTTTATTACAGTTGGCCGTTCACAAGCGGTTAGCTTGCGTGATAAACCTGACTGTTCGGGAGAAATCAAATTAATTCGGGGTCGAGTCAAGCTAGTGACTCGGTGATCAAAAACATTAGCCCGCACCATATGGGTTTTCACCCATATTTCTGACTTCTTTCTATTTTCTACCACCCAAGTGTGGGGGATTGCCCACAGGTTGTATATATGTAAATATTTAATTCAAAAAAAAAAAAAAAAAAAAAAAAAAGAAAAAAAAAAAGGGAATTTGCATGCCTTAACGGCTTAAATGCAAATTAAATAAAAATAAAATAAATATGTATATAAAAATAATGGCTATTAATATTTCCCTTTCACGTTCTAAGTATTGGTTTAACAGCCGGTTCTTTGAATATTGAGGGCAATATTCAGTTCTAAGTGTGGGGGGGAAATTCTAGCGAATTTTATCAAATGTATCATCTAGCACCCCCATTTTAGCCAAAAATTTTAAAATTTTTTTCTCACTTAGAACTCAGAAAATGGTTATCAATCCGCCATGTCTAACCCACATAAGGATTGGCTAATCCCGGAGCAAACGGCTCTGGGTAAAGATATATCAAATCCGTTTATGGCTTGCAATTTGCCAAAAATTGTATGGTTCTCGACTCGCCATATCTTTAATTAGTGAAGAGTTGGCTAGCCCGCAAGGTTATGGCTTGTGGTAAAGGCTTTGGAATACCATAATTGGTAATCAGCTCACCAAAGATAATAGTTGTAATTTATCTAAGAGCTGGCTAGTCCAGAAGCAAACGGCTTCTGGTAAAGACAAATCAAAACCGTTGACAGCTGGTGATTTGCTCAAAATCACATGGTTATCAGTGTACCATAGTTCTTACTTGAACTGAAACATTTGGCTACTCCAGAGGTGATGGCTTCTGGTAAAGAGATACATCCATTAAAACTTCATAAAAGATTGCTAGGGACTAGCAATAGTTTAGTGTGGGGGATTGATGAGTGTGTAAATACTCATCATTTCTTTCACATTTGAGCTACAGAAACAGTCAAATACACTTTAAAAAGTCTAAAAATGTATAAAAATATCATCTGACTGTGTTTTTATAAGTTTCAGGGAAAAACAAACAATAAATGGCATAATTTGCATTTTAGTCCCTGAACTTTCAGAATTTGGCAAATCTAGTCCCTAGAATCTAAAAAAGTGAATTTATCATTCAAGGTCCCTAAAATAATCTTAATTGTCAAATTTGGTCCTTGAATGATTATTTGAGCAAAAATTACAAAAAGGTCCCTCAATTTTGAAAAATGTCAAAAATGGTCCCTGGGTTATTTAAAATGGAAAATAAATAATTATAACCCTTGTATTATTTATCTTGGCAATATTGGTCCTTTGGAGTAACTTTGGAAAGATGACAACTTAAACCCCTCAACTTTCAGAGAATTACAAGTTTAGTCCTTGTGATTTATTTAAACCTTAAACCGGATCCAACACTAAACCCTTTTCCCTAAATAACCCAACCCACTATCCCTTTCCTGGCCCAACACAACCCCAGCCCAACACCCTTTTTAAATAAAACGGGGTTTGACCCCAGTCAAACTCCCAAAAACCGCCAACACTGTTCACCCTCCACCTCCACCTCTGAAACACCAAAACCAGGGTGGTTTTTAGCCACCTCACCCTTCCAACTCATCACCCTAGTCACTAATCTCTCCCCTCCACCTCCACAAGCACCCAAATTTCCTTAATTGAGATAACCTGCTCAAATTACTTTTATCCTGATTTCCCGCCAAAATGCCAAGTGGTCGAATCTGATGAATTCTTGGAAATCAATGGCTCAGATATGGTGGGAAGTACTCAGAGATGTCGACAAGAAGATTAGATACTATAAAGAATAGAGGAGAAGCAATGTAATATCTATCTAGTGTAATTTTTAGTTATTTAGTGTCGAATTTAGTTAAATTAAATTTCTCAGTGTAATTTTAAGCTTCTAAGTACTCTTTCTAGTAATTTCAAGTGTGTAAGAATCCTTTTCAATAATTAATTTCAGGTTTCATGTAAGAATTCAGTTTATGCATTTTTCTTAATTTCAAGAATCTCATGTATGATTGAATGTGTTGTTAGAGTTGTTTCTGGACTTCATAGGTTCATATAAGCTCCTAAATAGCTTATAAAAGCTATTAGTAATCCATAAAATTCAGTTTAACATCAAAAATTCAAAAATACAAAACAGGTCAACTAAAGTCAAAGTTCAAGGAATGATGAAGAAAGGCTGGAGCAAGGGAAATTTTGGATTGCCCTTGGGTTAGTGGTTCTGTGGAGAACATATAGGAGTGTTTCATTGATCCTTGTTCTTGGTTTTTCATCTGGAGTCATTTGTAAGCAAAGTTCTAAATTTTTGGCATTGTATTGTATCTCTGAGTTTCATGCTTGTTTTGCTATTGATTTATGGTTAAATGATCTTATGAAATGATCACATAGTCTCTGAAATCAGTATTATGGTTTAATTTTGTGAGTTGCTTTGAAAATCTTGTGAAACTGCCAAGTTAAGGGCTGTTTGGATTTACTGAATCAGTGGCATTAGAGTGCATGTTTGTTGCTCTTTGTTGTTGTTTGTTGTTTCATTAGTTCTATCTATCTCATTTCTATACTAAAAATCAGTGCTTGTTTGTGAAAAAGTCAAAATAGGTTTATCTCATCTTAGTGCTTAACTGTTAAAGCTTTGGACTGCAAATCTCATCTCAGTGGTGTATAAGTTGTTGATTTAGCTTAATTTCATCTTATAATAACATAATATAACATAAGTAGTAAGTAGTGATCATTAGAAATTGGTTAAAGTCAACTTAGCTCATTATCTTAAAAAGTCAAATTTCTTAGTTTCAGTTTTTGAGCAATCTTGTTATTTTTAGTGTGATCTTATTGTTAGGTGTTAGCCTTTGATCTTTTGGAATATTGATCTTTTTCTGCTTGAATTCACTAGAATAATTTTAGTTTAGTTTTTCTAATCTTATAAACTGCTTATTTGTTAGCTTCTATTTTGCCCTTTTCTGCAAAAGTGCCCTGTGCACAGTTAAGCAGCTCACTTTCATAAGCTTGCACAATCTTTGATAGTTAGCCTTAGCTTGTAACATTTGGTGTTTTGTTAAGCCCTTCTGGATAGTTTGATGCTTGTATGCTTATTTTCCATTTGCTGCTTATCTGTACTGCTTATCATGCTTATTTTGTTTCCTCAAAACAACCAAGTATACTGAGTTGTCAGTATACTTGTGATCATTTCACAAGCCCATCATAAGCTCATTTCTGAGCTTCAGCTTGTGAACCTTAGCTTGTTGAGAAGCTTACCAAGCCATTTCAAGGTTCCAATAATCAATTAGCCTTTTCAAGCTTATTTACTAGGGCTGCAATCAGTCCCTAGTTTGTCCCACTTCTTAGTACACACTAAGATTCAGTGAACTGAAGCACTTTTCATAAGCTCTGCAAAAGCTCTCTAGTGGACCCCACAGTGAGATCTTTGGCTTTTTGGAAAGCCAACCAACCCAACTCAATACCTCAGTACTTATTTTAGGCTTAGGAGCTTTTGCCCCTAGCTTATTTTTACCTTGAAATTCCTTGCAGGCCTGAGTTGTGACTGTGTGGATTTGGATTTGCTTATTGGCTTAATCTGAGCTTATCAGTGAATCCAGTTGTTCCTCTTTGCTCATTTCAAGTTTATTTAACTTAAATACACCTTATTTTCCCTTTGTTTCAAGCCTTTAGCTTATTTTAAGCTTATTCACCATTTTAAGCTCTTAAGCTTGACTGTTAAGCTTTTTAGTAGCCATCTGCTTTTTTTTTAGGTTTCAAATTTTTTGTCTTTATTAAAGTTGTTTGTTTTCAGTAGTATAACAAGTTTGTAGTTTATAGTTTTTGATAAAAACCACTTTTTATAAAGTGATAGCTTCTATTTAAGAAGCTTGAGCTTTTTAGCTTATTTTTCTGCTTTTTACTTAAGCACTTTCTGATTTTATATTTTTCATAAGTTTCTGTCACCATAGGATAATTATAGAAAAAGTTTCATAATTTTATGAGTTTGTTTAGTATTTATTAGAATTAAAAATAATTAAAAAAATAATTAAAATAGTAATTAAATCATAAAAAATAGAATATTAATCAGAAAAATATAAATCCAATTTTCATAATTTTCTTTTGTCATTTGTAATCTAGGAAAAATATAAAAATATTTTTAGGACTTAAAAAAATCAAAAATAGAAATATAGTGATAGCTTCTATTTAATAGAATTTATCTTTTTAAATTTTAATTAAGTAATTTTCATTTTTATAATTTTATTAGCTTCTTATTACTTTAAAGTATTTATAGAAAAATTTTCAGATTTTTATTTGATCTTTTAGTATTTATTAGAATTTTAATTAGTTTAAATAATTATTAAATAGTTTTTAATTAATAATAATTAATTAATAAGTTAAATAAATAATTTTCTTTTTCCAATAATTTTCTTTTATTATTAGGGTTGTAAAAATATAAATTTCATATCCGTAGGCCTTTTATTTCTTAAAACTCACTTTTTATTTAGTACGTTTACGTTTATTTAAATTTAAACGTACATTTTTAGGTTTTTATACGTTTCTAGTTAACTTAACTTTACATTCTTGTTTATATAGCTTGGTTAAAGCTATTTTCTTATCTCATTAGTGTAATCAAAATCATAATCCCTTTTCTGTTCAATAACACTTGATCACGATCCGTTTTTAAGCACAATTTCACACTTCGCTGGGACTTAAACGACCCTGGGATAAAACTATACTCCTTGGATTATTGCATTGTGTCCTTGATAGTTTGACTTTGTTTGACCACATCCGTGGTTGATTTAAGTTGACTGTTCAGAGCCAATCAAATTTTGGCGCCGCTGCCGGGGAGGTGTGCAGCGTGTTTCAAACGTTTTGCAGTATCGTGTCTTTGAACCCCAATCTGTGAATATCTTCTCTCTCTTGTATATTTATCATATATAAAGCAAAACGCTTGTGAAGTTAACTCATTTAACGGATCAAGCACCAAAAATATCGTATTCCTATTTCCCATAAAACCATATAAAAAAACAAAAATATTTTCTTTTCTTTTCTATATATACTATCATATAAAAAAAAAATAATATATATATATTTTCCATTTTATCTGTTAAATAATAAACAATAAATAAAAATTAACCATCGAGAACCAAGACTGAGCACTACCTAACTGGGGTGCGGCCATAATAAGTTCCCAAACCTAAGATAAAAACTTGCCTTTGTATCACTTGCGAATATCGGCTCACCTTTAATTGATAAACAAACTCTAACGGAGGTTCTAGGATAGTCTGACATTAAATTGTCGGACTGAAAGAAGCGGGTTTTTAAGGAGCGTAACTGCCCACCTTTGCTTCTCCGCCACTCTGTGCGTTTGTCAGTTAGAGAGCTACCGTACGCCTGTTGATTATTGGTTTAAGTTCACTTGTGTTTTTTCTCGATCTTGATTTTTAATAGAAAAATTTTGTTTTCATAAAATCCAAAAAGAATCTTCTTACCCTTTTCTGAGTTTCCTCCACTATAAAGGATTCTTAGACTCGTCTTAGTGCATGCGCACTCGTTCTTCTAGGTCATCAAGCCCTCTCCGTGAGCTTGGAAACATACCTCGAAGGCGTCGTAGACGTTCTGCCCCATCAGGCGTATCTGAGGAACGTACTGATCCTGTCGTCATGGCAGATTTGCCGATGAATGAGCTTCTCCAGGCACCCATCGAGGGTTATGGAGATGCCATTGTTGTTCCAGCTATTTTAGCTGAGAGTTTTGAGCTCAAAACCGGGTTACTGAATCTTGTAACCTCAAGCCAATTCTATGGTTTTGAGAGGGATGATCCTCATGCTCACATTCGATGGTTTAATAAAATTACATCTACCATCAAATATAAGAACATCCCTGCTAGCTCAATCAAACTTCTTCTATTCCCATTTTCTCTCGAGGGACAAGCCCGGATATGGCTTGAAAAACAACCCCCTCGTTCAATTGAGACATGGGAGGACTTAGTTACAAAGTTTGTGAACGAATTTTTTCCACCGTCTAGAACGACAAGTCTTAAAAATGAAATCATCAAATTTACACAAAGATTTGATGAATCGTTTAGTGACGCGTGGGATCGTTTCAAAGAATTGCTTCGTAAATGTCCTCATCATGGTTTTACCGAGTTGATGCAAATCGACACTTTCTATAATGGAGTGAGCCAATCTGACCAAGATTCTCTCAATGCCTCCTCTGGAGGTAACTTTTTGAGCAGAACTGTCAAAGAAGCTTTAGCGATTATTGAAAATAAATCTAAGGTCCGTACTGCACGAACAAAGCCATATCATTCTCAGGCTAGTGCCGGTCCTTCTACTTCATCTCCCGTGAGTACTTCTAGCACCGATGCTAAGATTGACAAACTCACGGATGCTATTCAAGCTTTGGTTCTCTCAAGCCAAAAGAAAGTCACTTTCACACAAACTCCTTCACATGCTGAAGTGAAGAAAGTGGAAGTCTGTGTTACTTGTGGTGGCCCTCACGCATACTACGACTGTACTGCCACTGATGGCAGTCCTTTTGAAGTTAATGCTATAGCCGGTACTTCAAATCAAGGAGGTAATCAATACCGTCCTCAAATGGAACCATACCGAGCTAGCACCTACCAAGGACCACCCGGGTTTAATCATAACCAGAATTTGCAAAACCGGAACCAAAATCAACCTCGAATGAACCAAGGTTATCAAAACCAAGGGAATTTCAATTCTGGACAAAATCAAGGTTTCCAACACCAAGGAAACTTTAATCGAAACAATTCCAACCAGGGAAATCATTTTCAGGGAAATGGTAATCCAAATCAAGGGAATTTTCAACATCAGGGTTATAATCAAAATAACCGAATGCAAAATTTCCCTAATCAACATCAAGCCATTCCAGCCCAACATCCATCATCTGATGAGTTATTGAGGCAGTTCATGAAAGCTCAAGAGGACACAAACAGGTTGTTGGTTAGCCAAATCTCTGAGATTAAAAAGTCTTTAAATGATCAACCTTCGGGCTCAGGAAAACTTCCGAGCAACACGATCGCTAACCCGAAGGGCGATGTTAAGGCGATCACAACCCGAAGTGGTGTTTCATATGAGGGACCCACTATTTCCACTACCACTTCTTCTTCTTCCCCCAAGGTAGTGAGAAGTGAGCCTGAGGTGACCAAGGACCAGGTACTTCCTACTAATAACGGAGGTACCAACAACGTCCAGCCTCCAGTTGTCCCGAAACCCAAGACTAAACCTCAAGTTGTCTTTGAACATCCTGAAACCCCGGTTGAAGACCCTAAATCCAAAACTTCTATTCCCTACCCATCACGTTTAAATGAGCAAAAGCTCCGCGAAAAAGCTAGTCAACAAATGGATAAATTCTTCCAAATTTTTCAAGAATTACACTTTGACATAAGCTTTGCGGATGCTATCATTCTGATGCCCAAGTTTGCATCCACAATCAAACACTTGTTGAGCAACAAGGAAAAACTGTTTGAAATGGCAAAGACTCCATTAAATGAGAACTGCTCAGCAGTTATCTTGAAAAAGCTTCCCGAGAAGCTTGGAGATCCTGGAAGGTTTCTACTACCTTGTGTCTTTCCAGGAATGGTTGAATGCTATGCCTTGGCCGATCTTGGTGCAAGCATCAACCTGATGCCTAAATCAGTATGGAAGAAACTTTCTCTTCCTGAACTTACTCCTACCTGCATGACTCTTGAGCTTGCAGATCGTTCAATATCTCGTCCGCTTGGCATTGCTGAGGACGTATTTGTGAAAGTAGGAAAGTTCCATTTTCCAGCTGACTTTGTGGTTGTTGATTTCGATGCTGATCCTAGGGTTCCTCTCATTCTTGGAAGAGGATTCCTAAGAACGGGCCGTGCTCTCATAGATGTATTTGAGCATGAAATCACATTACGTGTGGGTCATGAAGCTGTTACCTTTAACCTCGATCAAACTTCAAGGTATTCCTCAAATTACGATTCTGAATCGGTTAACAGAATCGATGTCATTGATATTGTTTCATAGGAGTATTCTCAAGAGTTTCTTGGTTATTCTGATAATTCTGTGAGTGGGGAAACCACCACATCTTCTTTACCTGGCATTTCCGACTCTTCCCCTTCTCTCACTCCGTTTGAGGGAGGTGATTTCAATTTGGAAGAGATCGATGATTTTCTCAAGTGTGATTCATTCCTAGAGGGGATTGATGACGCTGAGATTGATCTGGAGGGAGATATTCTTCTTCTTGAGACATTGTTAAATCAGGACAATTCTCCTCCACTCCCTCCCGTTGAACTTCATAATGAGGAAATTAGATCAGTCGAGAAAACTGATGAATTTCCTGAGGTCGAACTCAAAGACTTACCGCCTCATCTTGAGTACGCATTCTTGGAGGGTAATGATAAATTACCCGTCATTATTGCTAAAGATTTAAGTGATGAGGAAAAGACTGCTCTAATAAAGGTCTTAAAGTCACACAAGCAAGCCATTGCTTGGAAACTCTCCGACATAAAGGGTATTGACCCTGAATTTTGTACTCACAAGATTTTAATGGAGGATGACTTTAAACCAGCAGTCCAACATCAAAGAAGGGTGAATCCTAAAATCCACGATGTTATCAAACAAGAGGTTCTCAAACTTCTTGATGCAGGATTGATTTATCCCATCTCTGATAGTCCTTGGGTTAGTCCCATTCACTGTGTTCCAAAAAAGGGTGGCATGACTGTTGTCACGAACGATGAAAATGAGTTGATTCCAACTCGATTGGTTACGGGGTGGCGTGTTTGCATTGACTATCGTAAGTTAAATGATGCCACCCGTAAAGACCATTTTCCTCTACCTTTTATGGATCAGATGCTTGAGAGATTAGCAGGGAACGAGTACTATTGTTTCCTTGATGGTTTCTCGGGTTACTTTCAAATTCCCATTGATCCACAAGATCAAGAAAAGACTACCTTCACATGCCCTTATGGAACCTTTGCTTATAAACGTATGCCTTTCGGCTTATGTAATGCTCCAGGCACGTTCCAGAGGTGTATGATGGCCATATTTACCGACATGATTGGTAAAACAATGGAGGTCTTTATGGATGACTTCTCGGTCATTGGGGATTCGTTCCAAGCATGTCTCTCCAATTTAGAAAACATGTTGAAAAGGTGTAAAGACACCAACCTTTGTCTGAATTGGGAGAAGAGTCATTTTATGGTCAAAGAGGGCATTGTCCTCGGCCATAAGATATCAAAGAACGGGATTGAGGTTGATAGAGCTAAAGTTGATGTCATTGGTAAATTACCTCATCCCACTACCGTCAAAGGTATTAGGAGTTTTCTGGGTCATGCCGGTTTCTATCGTAGATTCATACAAGATTTTTCCAAAATCGCCCGGCCTATGACTCATCTTCTTGAAAAGGATGCTCCTTTTATCTTCTCACCAGAGTGCATCAAAGCTTTTGACATATTAAAGAAAAAGCTTACTGAGGCACCCATTCTAGTTGCACCCGACTGGGATTTTCCCTTTGAGCTCATGTGCGATGCAAGTGATTTTGCTATCGGTGCAGTCCTGGGGCAACGAAAAGCCAAACATTTTCAGCCTATTCACTACGCAAGTAAAACTATGACTGAAGCTCAAACTCATTACACCACTACAGAAAAAGAATTGTTGGCTGTGGTGTATGCCTTTGAGAAGTTTCGGCCATATTTGATCTTGACAAAATGTGTAGTGTATACGGATCACTCGGCTCTCAAATATCTCTTTGCAAAACAAGATGCAAAGCCGAGATTACTCCGTTGGGTTCTCCTCCTGCAAGAATTTGATATCATTATACGTGATAAAAAAGGAGCTGAGAACCTTGCTGCTGATCATCTATCCCGATTAGAGAACCCACACCAAGATGTCTTCGAGAAAAAGGAAATAAATGAAACATTTCCTCTCGAGACACTCAATGCGGTTACTTTTCGTGGAGATTCTACCACCCCATGGTTTGCTGACTTCGCAAATTACCATGCGGGTAACTTCATAGTGAAAGGGATGTCGACCCAACAGAAGAATAAATTCTTCAAGGATGTTAAACATTATTTCTGGGACGACCCCTACTTGTTCAAAATCTGTGCGGATCAAGTCATCCGACGGTGTGTTTATGGACAGGAAGCTATTGACATTCTCAAAGCTTGCCATGCTGGACCCACGGGGGGCCATCATAGTCCAAACTACACCGCCAAAAAGGTGTTTGATTCCGGGTTTTATTGGCCCACAATCTATAAGGATGCCCAAGATCTTATAAAAACTTGTGAAGCTTGTCAGCGTCACGGAAATATTTCACAACGAAATGAAATGCCACAAAATGCAATTCAAGTCTGTGAAATCTTTGATGTCTGGGGCATCGACTTTATGGGGCCATTTCCATCATCTCGAGGAAACAAATACATTCTCGTGGCTGTTGACTATTTGTCAAAATGGGTTGAAGCAAAAGCTTTACCCACTAATGATGCCCGAGTTGTTGTAAAATTCCTGAAAGCTCTTTTTGCCCGTTTTGGAACCCCACGGGCTATAATCAGTGATCGTGGTACGCATTTTTGCAATGACAAATTTGACAAAGTCATGCAAAAGTATGGTGTAACTCACCGGCTTTCTACTGCGTATCACCCACAAACAAGTGGGCAAGTTGAAGTTTCAAATCGAGGTATTAAAAGAATCTTAGAAAGGACTGTAGGAGAAAATCATGCATCCTGGTCGGATAAATTGGATGATGCACTATGGGCCTTTCGTACAGCTTACAAAACACCCATAGGGTGTACACCTTACAAGCTTGTGTACGGAAAGGCATGTCATCTACCGATCGAATTAGAGCACAAAGCCTACTGGGCCTTGAAACATGCAAACTTTGACCTTCAAACTGCGGGTGATCACCGAAAAGTTCAAATGAATGAATTAAATGAACTGCGTGATCAATCTTACGAGAACTCTTTGATTTATAAAGAAAAGACAAAGAAGATTCATGACTCAAAAATCAAGAACCGCGTTTTTAACGTTGGTGATCGAGTCCTTCTTTTCAATTCAAGATTGAAGATTTTCTCGGGAAAACTCAAATCCCGTTGGTCTGGTCCATTCTCTGTTACAAAAGTTTATCCATATGGTACCGTTGAGTTATCTCAAAATGACGGTCCAAATTTCAAAGTGAATGGTCATCGGTTAAAACACTACTTTGGAGAGGACATACCATTTATGGTTGTCCCAGATCTTCAAACTTTCCCCATGAACCAATAAATGCGGGGATCGAGTCAAGCTAGTGACTCGGTGATCAAAAACATTAGCAAAACATGGGTTCTCACCCGTGTCTCTGTTTTCTTTCTATTTTCTACTACCTAGTGTAGGGGAGATGGTCTCTTCCACTTACTTCCCCGTAGATTTTTAAATTGCTTTTTCTCCCGGGCTGTTCAGGAGCACTTTATTACAGTTGGCCGTTCACAAGCGGTTAGCTTGCGTGATAAACCTGACTGTTCGGGAGAAATCAAATTAATTCGGGGTCGAGTCAAGCTAGTGACTCGGTGATCAAAAACATTAGCCCGCACCATATGGGTTTTCACCCATATTTCTGACTTCTTTCTATTTTCTACCACCCAAGTGTGGGGGATTGCCCACAGGTTGTATATATGTAAATATTTAATTCAAAAAAAAAAAAAAAAAAAAAAAAAAAAAAAAAAAAAAGGGAATTTGCATGCCTTAACGGCTTAAATGCAAATTAAATAAAAATAAAATAAATATGTATATAAAAATAATGGCTATTAATATTTCCCTTTCACGTTCTAAGTATTGGTTTAACAGCCGGTTCTTTGAATATTGAGGGCAATATTCAGTTCTAAGTGTGGGGGGGAAATTCTAGCGAATTTTATCAAATGTATCATCTAGCACCCCCATTTTAGCCAAAAATTTTAAAAATTTTTTCTCACTTAGAACTCAGAAAATGGTTATCAATCCGCCATGTCTAACCCACATAAGGATTGGCTAATCCCGGAGCAAACGGCTCTGGGTAAAGATATATCAAATCCGTTTATGGCTTGCAATTTGCCAAAAATTGTATGGTTCTCGACTCGCCATATCTTTAATTAGTGAAGAGTTGGCTAGCCCGCAAGGTTATGGCTTGTGGTAAAGGCTTTGGAATACCATAATTGGTAATCAGCTCACCAAAGATAATAGTTGTAATTTATCTAAGAGCTGGCTAGTCCAGAAGCAAACGGCTTCTGGTAAAGACAAATCAAAACCGTTGACAGCTGGTGATTTGCTCAAAATCACATGGTTATCAGTGTACCATAGTTCTTACTTGAACTGAAACATTTGGCTACTCCAGAGGTGATGGCTTCTGGTAAAGAGATACATCCATTAAAACTTCATAAAAGATTGCTAGGGACTAGCAATAGTTTAGTGTGGGGGATTGATGAGTGTGTAAATACTCATCATTTCTTTCACATTTGAGCTACAGAAACAGTCAAATACACTTTAAAAAGTCTAAAAATGTATAAAAATATCATCTGACTGTGTTTTTATAAGTTTCAGGGAAAAACAAACAATAAATGGCATAATTTGCATTTTAGTCCCTGAACTTTCAGAATTTGGCAAATCTAGTCCCTAGAATCTAAAAAAGTGAATTTATCATTCAAGGTCCCTAAAATAATCTTAATTGTCAAATTTGGTCCTTGAATGATTATTTGAGCAAAAATTACAAAAAGGTCCCTCAATTTTGAAAAATGTCAAAAATGGTCCCTGGGTTATTTAAAATGGAAAATAAATAATTATAACCCTTGTATTATTTATCTTGGCAATATTGGTCCTTTGGAGTAACTTTGGAAAGATGACAACTTAAACCCCTCAACTTTCAGAGAATTACAAGTTTAGTCCTTGTGATTTATTTAAACCTTAAACCGGATCCAACACTAAACCCTTTTCCCTAAATAACCCAACCCACTATCCCTTTCCTGGCCCAACACAACCCCAGCCCAACACCCTTTTTAAATAAAACGGGGTTTGACCCCAGTCAAACTCCCAAAAACCGCCAACACTGTTCACCCTCCACCTCCACCTCTGAAACACCAAAACCAGGGTGGTTTTTAGCCACCTCACCCTTCCAACTCATCACCCTAGTCACTAATCTCTCCCCTCCACCTCCACAAGCACCCAAATTTCCTTAATTGAGATAACCTGCTCAAATTACTTTTATCCTGATTTCCCGCCAAAATGCCAAGTGGTCGAATCTGATGAATTCTTGGAAATCAATGGCTCAGATATGGTGGGAAGTACTCAGAGATGTCGACAAGAAGATTAGATACTATAAAGAATAGAGGAGAAGCAATGTAATATCTATCTAGTGTAATTTTTAGTTATTTAGTGTCGAATTTAGTTAAATTAAATTTCTCAGTGTAATTTTAAGCTTCTAAGTACTCTTTCTAGTAATTTCAAGTGTGTAAGAATCCTTTTCAATAATTAATTTCAGGTTTCATGTAAGAATTCAGTTTATGCATTTTTCTTAATTTCAAGAATCTCATGTATGATTGAATGTGTTGTTAGAGTTGTTTCTGGACTTCATAGGTTCATATAAGCTCCTAAATAGCTTATAAAAGCTATTAGTAATCCATAAAATTCAGTTTAACATCAAAAATTCAAAAATACAAAACAGGTCAACTAAAGTCAAAGTTCAAGGAATGATGAAGAAAGGCTGGAGCAAGGGAAATTTTGGATTGCCCTTGGGTTAGTGGTTCTGTGGAGAACATATAGGAGTGTTTCATTGATCCTTGTTCTTGGTTTTTCATCTGGAGTCATTTGTAAGCAAAGTTCTAAATTTTTGGCATTGTATTGTATCTCTGAGTTTCATGCTTGTTTTGCTATTGATTTATGGTTAAATGATCTTATGAAATGATCACATAGTCTCTGAAATCAGTATTATGGTTTAATTTTGTGAGTTGCTTTGAAAATCTTGTGAAACTGCCAAGTTAAGGGCTGTTTGGATTTACTGAATCAGTGGCATTAGAGTGCATGTTTGTTGCTCTTTGTTGTTGTTTGTTGTTTCATTAGTTCTATCTATCTCATTTCTATACTAAAAATCAGTGCTTGTTTGTGAAAAAGTCAAAATAGGTTTATCTCATCTTAGTGCTTAACTGTTAAAGCTTTGGACTGCAAATCTCATCTCAGTGGTGTATAAGTTGTTGATTTAGCTTAATTTCATCTTATAATAACATAATATAACATAAGTAGTAAGTAGTGATCATTAGAAATTGGTTAAAGTCAACTTAGCTCATTATCTTAAAAAGTCAAATTTCTTAGTTTCAGTTTTTGAGCAATCTTGTTATTTTTAGTGTGATCTTATTGTTAGGTGTTAGCCTTTGATCTTTTGGAATATTGATCTTTTTCTGCTTGAATTCACTAGAATAATTTTAGTTTAGTTTTTCTAATCTTATAAACTGCTTATTTGTTAGCTTCTATTTTGCCCTTTTCTGCAAAAGTGCCCTGTGCACAGTTAAGCAGCTCACTTTCATAAGCTTGCACAATCTTTGATAGTTAGTCTTAGCTTGTAACATTTGGTGTTTTGTTAAGCCCTTCTGGATAGTTTGATGCTTGTATGCTTATTTTCCATTTGCTGCTTATCTGTACTGCTTATCATGCTTATTTTGTTTCCTCAAAACAACCAAGTATACTGAGTTGTCAGTATACTTGTGATCATCTCACAAGCCCATCATAAGCTCATTTCTGAGCTTCAGCTTGTGAACCTTAGCTTGTTGAGAAGCTTACCAAGCCATTTCAAGGTTCCAATAATCAATTAGCCTTTTCAAGCTTATTTACTAGGGCTGCAATCAGTCCCTAGTTTGTCCCACTTCTTAGTACACACTAAGATTCAGTGAACTGAAGCACTTTTCATAAGCTCTGCAAAAGCTCTCTAGTGGACCCCACAGTGAGATCTTTGGCTTTTTGGAAAGCCAACCAACCCAACTCAATACCTCAGTACTTATTTTAGGCTTAGGAGCTTTTGCCCCTAGCTTATTTTTACCTTGAAATTCCTTGCAGGCCTGAGTTGTGACTGTGTGGATTTGGATTTGCTTATTGGCTTAATCTGAGCTTATCAGTGAATCCAGTTGTTCCTCTTTGCTCATTTCAAGTTTATTTAACTTAAATACACCTTATTTTCCCTTTGTTTCAAGCCTTTAGCTTATTTTAAGCTTATTCACCATTTTAAGCTCTTAAGCTTGACTGTTAAGCTTTTTAGTAGCCATCTGCTTATTTTTTTAGGTTTCAAATTTTTTGTCTTTATTAAAGTTGTTTGTTTTCAGTAGTATAACAAGTTTGTAGTTTATAGTTTTTGATAAAAACCACTTTTTATAAAGTGATAGCTTCTATTTAAGAAGCTTGAGCTTTTTAGCTTATTTTTCTGCTTTTTACTTAAGCACTTTCTGATTTTATATTTTTCATAAGTTTCTGTCACCATAGGATAATTATAGAAAAAGTTTCATAATTTTATGAGTTTGTTTAGTATTTATTAGAATTAAAAATAATTAAAAAAATAATTAAAATAGTAATTAAATCATAAAAAATAGAATATTAATCAGAAAAATATAAATCCAATTTTCATAATTTTCTTTTGTCATTTGTAATCTAGGAAAAATATAAAAATAT
Source organism: Artemisia tridentata subsp. tridentata (assembly GCA_021014915.2). Classification (NCBI taxonomy): domain Eukaryota; kingdom Viridiplantae; phylum Streptophyta; class Magnoliopsida; order Asterales; family Asteraceae; genus Artemisia; species Artemisia tridentata. Next base: position 85,632,922 of record CP139506.1, read on the forward strand.
TTTTAGGACTTAAAAAAATCAAAAATAGAAATATAGTGATAGCTTCTATTTAATAGAATTTATCTTTTTAAATTTTAATTAAGTAATTTTCATTTTTATAATTTTCTTAGCTTCTTATTACTTTAAAGTATTTATAGAAAAATTTTCAGATTTTTATTTGATCTTTTAGTATTTATTAGAATTTTAATTAGTTTAAATAATTATTAAATAGTTTTTAATTAATAATAATTAATTAATAAGTTAAATAAATAATTTTCTTTTTCCAATAATTTTCTTTTATTATTAGGGTTGTAAAAATATAAATTTCATATCCGTAGGCCTTTTATTTCTTAAAACTCACTTTTTATTTAGTACGTTTACGTTTATTTAAATTTAAACGTACATTTTTTAGGTTTTTATACGTTTCTAGTTAACTTAACTTTACATTCTTGTTTATATAGCTTGGTTAAAGCTATTTTCTTATCTCATTAGTGTAATCAAAATCATAATCCCTTTTCTGTTCAATAACACTTGATCACGATCCGTTTTTAAGCACAATTTCACACTTCGCTGGGACTTAAACGACCCGGGGATAAAACTATACTCCTTGGATTATTGCATTGTGTCCTTGATAGTTTGACTTTGTTTGACCACATCCGTGGTTGATTTAAGTTGACTGTTCAGAGCCAATCATATGTACTTCCACATTTTCTCCATCTAAATCTTTAAGAAGTGGCTTCTCAGAGTCCATTGGTGTGCTTGCCACTTTTGAATCAGCAAATTGAAATTTTCTAAGTATCTCTGCAACATATTTATCTTGGCTGATAAATATGCCTTCACTTGATTGCTTAACTTATAGACCCAAAAAGAATGTAAGTTCCCCCATGGAACTCATCTGAAACTTATCATGCATAAGTTTCTCAAACTCCAAACACATTGTAATACCCGAAATTCTAAAACATGCAAAAAGACAAATTTACCCTTGAATTTAAATTTTTACTTATTAATTATTTAAAATACCAAATTAATTCCAAACGCTTGGAAACGAATACCATATGAAGTGAAATAAATTATACTTGAACGTTTTAACATTTTAAGTGTCATAAAAATATTTGTAATATTTATATACTTATTAAAAGGGCCGGTTATATTTTTATATACAAAATATATTGTTTACTTAATTAAAAAAACTAAAATAATTAAAAGATAAATGCATAATATAAGAGATAAATAGGAAACAAATTTTGTACCTTATCAAAAGTATGAAAACCGACTTTCCATGCCCTCCCCTATATAATATATCCGGTTCCCATATTATTTTTTGTTTTACGATTCTAAAATATCCCAAAAAGTCGACAACCTAAACCAAAAATCCCTTCGATCACCACAAACTTTATGGAACTGATCAATCAATTTTCCTGGGTTCTTCTAAGTCCTAAGAAGCTTAGAAAATTAGAGGTTCGAAGTTAGGAAGCTTGGATTGTGTGTTCTTGATTTTCTTGTTCGAAAAACTCTAGTCGAGAGGTAAATAATCCCTTCTGCTCATTCGCTTGTTCTAAATTCTTGTGGGTATTTTTCTGCACTTGTTTAGGTCTTATGTAACTCATATAAAATAGCTAAACCAACCCATGCATGCTTGTTTAATTATTTGAAGTAATTCGAACCAAAAACCCTAAATATGAACTTAAAATCTTAAAACGACTTGTAGATTTTTCTGGGCAGTAAGAGTATTTTTCCCAGGTCTTATACGAACCTAGTAACACTATAAAAATGGTCCTTGAATTTATAGAAGCCTAGTCCATGCGTAGGTGATTTTTATATAAATCGGGTTTTAAGAAAATAAAAGAAAAAAATAATAAAAACCCTATGAACGATTTAGGGTTAGGGTTTTGTGAGTAAGATCTGATCATTTAATGCTAATTTAAGGTTGTTTTAATGATTTGATGTGATGGGGGAATTTAGGGTTAGTTTATGTATTTTAGGATAATTAAAGATTTGAAAAATAAAAACTATAGGGTGTGTTTTGTAATTATTTAAACTTGTGGGATAATTTTGTAACATATTTTAGGTCAGGGAAAACTTGAGAAAAATATATTAAGGGGGTGATGTGTAAATTTGGATATTTAAAGGCCTAGTGTGTAATTATTGATAATTGAGAATCGAATTTGTAAATTTAGGGGTTTAATTTGGAAATTAAAATAATTATGGGGACTTGTTTTGTAAATTATATAAATAGAGGGTCCATTCGTATAAACTTTTATTTAAGGGGTCTAATGTGTAATTTTGGGTATTTATGGGCTTAATGTGTAATAGTAAACATTGTAAGGGTTAAATTGTATTTTAATAAACTATAGGGTTTAAATTGTAAATTTAATTATATTAAGGGTCTAATTTGTAAGTTGTTAACATTTAAAGGACTAGAGTTGTAATTATGGATAACGTATGGGTAAAAAGAATAACTTATGATATTTGCACTTTAAACCTTATTCTTATATATATTTACATTTAAAACCCTAAAGTATGGAAGCTTGTCATAATTAACCCTAGAATAGTATAAGGTGATAAAAGAAACCCTAATTCCAAAATAATATTAAAAGTAATGACTTAACCTAAATTTATGATATTAAAATCTTTCTAATTATGGAAACCTGCTAATTATGGAAACTTACTAAATAAGGAAACTTTCTAAAAATGGAACTTACTTAAAATGCAAAGATAACTAAAAACCCCTTGTCATTATGTCTTCTACTCCTTTAGGTTCGAGGAAGGAGTAACTTGATCTCTGTCAGCCTTTGTCTTTGTTCTTGCTTGCAAATAAGGTACAGATATTCTGCCCTTCTTGTAAGGAGCCTTCGTTTCTCTTGATCTTTTGTTTTAATTCGTTTAGGATTCCCAAAAGCCATTGCTATGTTCCCTCGTATTTTGAACTCTTGCCTTGATCTTTGCTTGAACCTTGTCTTGAACCTTTTGCTTTGAACCCTTGCCTTGAACCTTTGTCATGAACCCTGACATGAACCTTGCCTTTGAACCTTAACTTAAATATGGATATGACTTACTTGAACTAAAGCTTGAATTGAACCCATTGATATGTAAACATGAACTTGAAACGTGAACTTGACTTGTACACTTGACCTTGACCTTGACCTACAGTTTGAGACTACGAGCCATACTAGGCATGAGGGTTTCATGTCCTTGTCATTGATGCACCAATGGCTTGACTTTTGGGTAGGGGAGTGATGCCCTATCCCGTCCCTGCCATGACTTGATACTTGACTTGCGCGTAGAGGAAGACATTGTGGCAGCCTACAGGGGCGTATGGATGCATCCTAGATTTGTACTTGACTTGACTTGTTTGATTATATTACTTGTTATATTAGATGACTGATGGGTGTGTGCGTTACACGTCTTTCATCTCTTGGGAGCTTGCAACTCCAACCCTTGGAGGTATCCCCTCATATTATACTTGGTATACCGAGGTCACCCCTCCGTATACATGTATACTTGTTTACTTGATATGATTTGTTCTGGGCTCGTAGAGGATTGCTGTTTTGCCTTTACCTTTACGGTTACCTTACCTTTTACACTTTACTTTACATCTTTCCTTTACCTTATTCCTGTGCCTTTACTCTTGATAACCTTTATTACATTTACATTTCGTTACCCTTTATTACTGCTTGTTATCGTATATCTGTTCACTGAGCTCTCGTAGCTCAGCCGCATTTTCTTTTCCTGCGGCAGGTATTTAAGCTAGGAAGCTGGGTTTTGCTTTGGGATGAGAGCAACTTTGAGTGAAGCATGGACCTTAGTATCTTAGTTCTACCATTGAAATTTTAGACTTGTTATGCCTTGTTTTGGCACTTGAATTATTTAGTACTTCATTTATTTCTTTCCATTTGTCTTGTTGAACTTGATGTAAGTCTTGTTGGCTTATTATCTTTTGGTTTAATGTTAAGACTTCCGTTGTTTTATTATTACTTGTTCTGATGTGAAACCATAGCATTGTGACATCTTTGCCCTTCTCGGGTCGGGGTGTTACACACATCTCCTTCCTTGTAGATCCAAAGATGATATCATCCACATACACCTGAACTAGCAAAAGATCCTTTTTGTGCTTCTTGATGAATAATGTCTGATCAATCTTGCCCCTTTGGAATCCATTTTCTGTCAAATAGGAAGCCAGTGTTTCATACCAAGCCCTTGGTACCTGATGAAGGCCATACAGAGCTTTAACTACCTTGTACACTTTGTCTGGATGTTCTGGATCAATGAAACCTGGAGATTGTGAGACATACACCTCCTATTCAATAGTTCCATATAAGAAAACACTCTTGACATCCATTTGATACACTGTGAAGCCTATAAATGAAGCATAAGCAAAAAATAGTCTAATGGCTTCTATTCTTGCTACAGAAGTAAAAACCTCTTCATAGTCTATCCCTTCCTCTTGTGTGTACCCTTGGGCTACTAATCTAGCCTTATTCCTAATCACTATGCCCCTTTCATCCCTTTTATTTCTGAAAACCCATCTAGTGCCAATTACCCTTACACCCTTGGGTAAATCTACTAGCACCCATACCTTCTGAATCTTGAATTGGAGAAGCTCCTCTTGCATAGCTTCAACCCAGCTTGAATAATCTAAGGATTTTAGAACATTTTTGGGTTCTGCTTGTGAGAGAAAACATACAAACAAGCAAGAGTTTGCAAACTCATGCTGCTTTGAAGCATAAAGGGCATCAAGAAGCCCTTGTTGATCTGAAGACTGAATTTGCTTCCTTGTCTTCACACCAGATTGTACATCTCCAATCACATTGTCCAGGGAGTGGACTTTGTGAATCCTTGTGTGTGGAGTAGAAATAACATGATAGTCAGGTGGGAGATTGTTGAAATCCACCTCATCTTCTGAGAATTCTGCTTCATTTGGTTCTGATGGGCCAGCAGTAGAAATATTTGGCCTAGCAGTAGAAAAATTAAGCCTAACAGTAGAATGCTTTGTCTCAGCAGTACTATCATCAGCAAAAACATTCTCTTGTTTCTTTGTTCCATCAACCTTGTGTTCATCTTCAATCATTTCCTTAGCTTTATTAGAAGAAGGTTCATCATGCATTGAAGTTGAAGCCACACTTGTCCAAATTGGCATCATCACATAATCTTGATCTTTCTCTAACTCTGCCTCATGTGTTGCATCATCAGCTTTTGAACCTGAAAATTCATTAGTTTGTCCAACAACAGGCACATAATTCATAGAATGTGTTAGTGTCTCAAGATCAAATAGCCATTTAGGACCTTCACCTGCTACATTGGATTTATTCTCTAGAAATTCCACATGCAGGTTTTCCTTTACTCTTCTAGTTCTTGAGTTGTATACTCTAAAAGCTTTACTATTAAGAGAATATCCAACTAAGAATCCTTCATCTGCTTTACCATTAAACTTTCCTAGATGGTCTAAGGAATTCAGAATTGTCACATGACATCCAAAAGGTCTAAGGAATCCTATTGCAGGAGTTCTACCTCTAAAAAGCTCATATGATGTCTTATTGTGAGACTTAACTACTAAAACTCTGTTTTGGACATAGCAAGCAGTATTAACTGCTTCAGCCCAAAAAGTGATAGGCAACTTAGAGTCAGCTAACATGGTTCTAGGAGCCTCTATGAGTGTCCTATTTCTTCTCTCAGCTACTCCATTTTGCTGTGGAGTTCTAGCAACACTAAATTCTCGCCTAATACCTTTTTCCTTGCAGAAATCATCCATAACTCTATTCTTAAACTCTGTCCCATTATCACATCTAATGACTTTTACTTTCTTGTCTACTAGGTTTTCTATCTCTGTAATGAATGTCTTAAGGATGCTAGAAGTCTCATCCTTAGAGCCTAAAATAAAAACCCATGTAAATCTGCTATAGTCATCAGTAACAACTAGATAAAATCTTTTATGCTTTATACTACTCACAGAAGTAGGTCCAAATAAATCCATATGAAGCATAAACAATGATTGATCAATAGAGTTAAAAATTTTGGGCTTACAAGTGGCTTTGTGTTGTTTTCCTTTAAGACAAGCAATGCATGTTTGGTCATTTTCAAATCTTTTCTGAGGTAAACCTCTTACCAAACCATTCTTAACAATTTGATTTATGGTTTTGAAATTTATGTGACCAAGCCTCCTATGCCATTTCATTGATTCATCCAATGTGGCCTTTTCAACAAGACAAGTAAGAGCCTCTTTAGGAACAATGTTCTTCATATCAACACTGTACATATTGCCATTTCTTGGAATTTTAAGAAGTACTTGACTTTCATCAAGCATCTTAAAATCAGAAGAAAGCACAAGACATTCAGTTTCAGTAAAAAGAACTTTGTTCTTTTTGTCACACATTTGTGAGACACTAAAAAGATTATACTTAAGCTCTTGCACATAGTACAAATCTTCAAAATCTAAATTTCCAGTTTTAATAGTACCTTTACCGGAAATTTTGCCACCAATACCTCCTCCAAAGCTAACATATCCTCCATCTATTGATTGAAAGTCTGAAAGATAAGACATGTTGCCTGTCATGTGCCTTGAACATCCGCTATCTGAGAATCCTTGATCCTCTTGTTTATCAGTTGAATGTTCCTGCACATAAATAAGGAATATTAGTTTCCTTTGGGGACCCAAGCCATTACTAACTTGGATCTGCCTCGTGCATCAATGTAATTTAATCTTTTAAGAATAGTTGATGCACCATTGGGTTTAGTTGGTTTCCAAACCCAACATGCTGAGGCCTTAACAGCATTGCCCCCATTTGCCCTTTTGGTATTCACAACCCTAGCAGTAGAACCTTTTGGTTTCCAAATTTATTTTTGGACCACTGCCTTTGTTTGAAAGGGCCTTCTAACAGTTGTCAGTGCATGTTTGGAAGTTGTTTTTGCACTTTGTACTGCTGGTCTTGGGTAAACAGAGTAAAAAGGTCTGGCAGTAGAAACTTAGGTCTAGCAGTAGGAACTGCTTTTGGGCCAGACTTTAATGAAACTGCTCTGGGTGTTGTTCTAGTAGAATTAGAGTGACTTTTAGTTGTTTGCCTTTTTAAATTCACCCTATTGTTTGTATACCCAGATACCTATTTGTTACAGAAAGCTGCAAGATGATCAAAACTACCACAAGTGAAACAACCTTTGTTGTAAAAGACAAAGTCATCACCTAGTTGGTGAGACTTGAGGTTATTCCAATTCCTTTGGTTACCTCTGGGCTTGTTAGTGGTTCTATATTGCTCACAATATCTTACTAGTTGCCTAACATGTTTAATATCAGATTTAGGCTTAACAGTATCATTTTTGACCAACTTAGGAAAACTTGTTCCTGCTTTCTTAACAACTTCAGGTTTAGACATAACCTGTTCTACTTCATCATCATCAGATGTCCAGTCCTTAATGATTAGACCATCTGATTTCCTATCAGAGGACACCTTGTCCTCAGGAAGTGAAGTATCACTTCTACTTTCAAGCTTATCAACAACTACATTTGGTTTTGGCTGAACACCATATTGTAAGTTTGGTAGTTGAAATTCAGCTAAGCCTGTGTGCTCTAAGTCTATCCCTGGGGGTGCAGGGATTCCTCTGTAAGGAGGTGGGACATTCTTGTATCCTAACCCAGACTTTGCCTTGTTGATAACTTGACATTCAATTAATTTAGTCACACCCTTAGATGCATAATATAATGTTTCTACACTTAATTGAATGTTTTCTTTGGCTTTCTTAATCCTATCTAACTCAGCCTTCAAATTACTAATGTCAACATTTTTAATCAAAATTTCCCTGTTAAGAAGAATTTTGGCATCAGTAAAAGTAGCTTCATTGGCCTTATAGTGTAGGATTTGCTCTTCTAGGACAGCTAGACCTCTCTTATGGTTTGCTAAGTTATGAATATTGTGGGTTAGTTCTGTCCTTTGATCTTCATAACGTTTTCTTAAAAATTCTAAATCTTTAAGAGCAGTACAAGTATTAGAACAAACTTTATCACATTGTAACTCAGTAGAGAAAGCCATGAGTGCCATTTGAGAAGAAGCTTCTTCTTCATCAGCCATGAAACTCCAATCAAATCCTAAGCTATCAATAGCTACCATAGCTTTTAAGTTTGGCTCAGAAACCTCTCCTGTTTTGGACTTGCTTCCAAAACCTCTGTTCTTGCTATCTTGCTGCCTAGGTCTTCTACATTCCCTTGAGAAGTGCCCCATCATGTGGCAGTTGTAGCATTCTATCTTTGACTTGTCAAAACCAGCAGTATCATTGCTGCTGATTGTGAGCTTCTTTCATGTCCTTTGATAAAACTTCTTAGCCCTCATGCTAAGAAGAGAAATTTGCCATTTCAGGTCCATCTCCTCCAAATCATCATTATTGATTTCTTGGAGGTCTTCATGAGTTAGCATGGACCCATCATTCTGACTTGTGAGAAAAGCACAACATGTCATCTCATCCATTATACCAATAGTACTGCTTGATGAACCAGCAGCACTAACTCCACCATCAACCCTCACATCTTCAACTAGATTTGAGGTACTAGGAGATGACAAAAATGCCATGTTCCCAGTATTTGAACTATAACCTCCAGTTTTCTTTACATTTTGTTCCACAATCTTAAAGTTGCTATACAAGTCCATAAGATCCATGGTGTCAATGTTTGGCTTGTTTTTCCAGACAACAACATGCACAACCCACTCTTCAGGTAAGCTTCTCAGAAATTTTGAGTTTAAATCTTCTTGAGATATTTCAACCCCAAGAATGGCAAGTTGGCTCACAATTTTCTGAAGCCTTTTAAACATGTGGTCAAGTAATTCATTGTTGGTTGAAGAGAAGTTTTCAAAACTCTGCTTGAGAAGAGTCTTCTGGGTCTTCTTGATGGCTTCATTTCCACCATACCTTGCAACAATGGCCTCAAATAATGACTTGGCATCTTTGAACTTGCTGAAGTTTAAAAGTTGATTATTTGGAATGGTCATCATCAGCATACTTCTGGCCTTGAGGTCATTCTTCTTCTTTATTCTCTCTTCTCCAGTCATTGGGTTGATCAGCACAGTTACCTCATCTTTACCCTCAACTTGTGATGTAGTGGTTGTAGGCTTGTAGGAGTTTCCATCTTCAATAATTTCCCAAAGTGTATAATCTTGCACTTGAAAATATTGCTCTATCCTCAGCCTCCACATCTCAAACTCATTCTGTTTGAGCATTGGTAACTTTGCAACAACATTCGTTTGAATAGACTCCATGTCCATTTTTTTTTTTTTTCTAAATCAAAGATATCAACCTGGCTCTGATACCAATTGAGAGGATTCGATACACTTGGTAGGATGTTAGTCCTTTATAACTTGTGTATATGATACTTTGAGTTAATATGATTAAGTATGCGGAATCTACTTAACCACACTTAGAAGGATATTGGTTATGAAAATGGAATAGTGGTGGTTGTTGAATTTGATAATGAACAATGAAAGTTAACAACAAACGATTCAATATTATTAAGAAATAATACGAGTGATCTTCACTATCACTAGGGTTACAAACCTTGAATCTCTATTACAACGAAAAGTATTCTTGTAATGTTGTATGTATGTCTATGCATAAGAGTGTCTTATCAGTTGTGTTTATGCATACATATGTAAGTATATCTTACAAACACACTAACTCACTATATATATTATCTATGCACATGCGCACACATGCGCACTTGAGTATTAGCTACTTGCTAGCTTATGTGTGTCAGTAGATAACATACAACTTGTTCTGTGTATACAACTTGTTGACTGAACATCTATCAAAGATATTATCTACCGTATATCTTTAACTTTTATACAAATATCTTTTTCATACTTATCCAGTCAGCAGTAGAATACGTGATAGTTATCCACTCAGCAGTAGTATCTTGATACACTAGCAGTAGTATCTTGCGGCAGCAGAATCTCTAATAATAGCAGTAGAATGGAATACACTAGCAGCAGTATTAATACTTGGTGTATTTCTTTGAGCAGTATTACCCTTGTGAACATTCAATTTGCAATACTAATCTTCAGAACATTTAACTCCCAACAAGATGCCATGGAAAAGTGTCTTAAAAATAGTTAATTTGCTTCAACAAAAAGAGAGGAACGACCCATAGCTTTTCATCTTCCTTAACAGACACATATACATATACCTATACACTAGTGACTAACCCGTGTGAATAAGTCATAATAAATCATGTAATTTGATAAAGACTCTTGATATACAACTTACTTCTTCTTGTTGTTGTATAAGAAAGAACCATATACTGCATATACGTGTATATCTTTCTTTTTTTGGTAAAACTTATATTATTTTAATTCCTGACTCTCATTGTTAGTATCAAAGATACGTCCGGATGAAATAGGCTTGGTTTTGTGGTAGCGAATGGTTGTTTCTTTGAGAAGCCAAGAAAGTTATGATATATCTTATCTCGTGTGGTAGATTTTTTGAAGAGAAAATTTCTTAAACGGACTATAAAGAGTATGTAACACCCCAACCCAGCAAGGGTAACGATGTCACGTTAATGGTTTCATATCAGATCAAACAAAGCATACTTCAACAGTAATACAATAAAGTGTCAAAGGTTACAAATGAAATACTAACATTCTAAGGTTAAGAATGAAACAAAACTAAATACTAAGTCTGCAAATGCAATCCTTCTAATGACTTCTACTTCAGAATAACTATCAAGGTCTTCTAAGTCCAAAAGTCTCTTCACTCATACCCAAACCCGTCGTCCTGCTTATAACCTGCCGCACACGAAAAGAAAACGTGCGGCTGAGCTTAAAAAGCCCAGTGAACAGATATAACGGAAACAAAGCAGTAGTAACGGAAATATAAAGTAAAAGAAATACTACCAAGAGTAACGAGAGTCGGGAAAAGGAATACAAGAGTTATGCAAACATACCAGGAATTAAGAATGGTTACAATAGGAGATGTAAATGAAGCCAGAACCCACCAAAACCCAACAAAAAAAATTTCGTCCTCGAAATTTGCAGGAAGCAGGGAGAAGAGAACGGAATACTCATACGGAATGCGAACAAGAATTTCAAATCGAATTAATTGTATCTACAGTAGAGAGCTCTTCAAGGAGTTTAAGTTTCATAACTGAGGTCAACAGAATGCAACACAAGAGTCCAAACTAATCCAGATATTTGACGAACGAAGGCAGAGTATACGCATAGGTAGAATGAACCTAAGGTCTCACTAGTCACAGATAATCCATCGGGAATCAAGTTCTAAACTTCTTAGGTACTTCCCAAGACACCCTATGGCCACAATGAGGGCACGTTATATGGTGTAAGTATAATCACGTTAATAATACCAGAACCACATAAATATGCCTTCATGATGATCATACTTTATCTTGAGTCGTAAGCAAAACAATCTATCTTCATCCACCTAGTACTTCTACAGTCTCAGAGGTCAAATAGCGTCAGAAAATTCACAGATGCTTATCAAAAGCAAGAGACAAACAACAGAATGTATCGAGTACGTCATCGCTACGGAGATTCTCAGAATTGTCCGAAAAGGTATCACATGATTAACAAAGGATCAGAGGTCAGAGTCAGAATCCGGAGATAAGGATCAAATAGTGTCAGGAATTTTCTATGCAAGTTTCAATGTTTCAAAACTTAATTAGGTTTCAAATCTTAGGTGTAAGGCATAAGCTTTCACTCTCCAAGAGGGATTCAACAGGCTTAAACCAAAAGTAAGGCACGAATCAGAGTATTGCGGAAGCAAAGATACTTAAACAAATGCCTTATAGTCTATCCATTCCTCACCGGTCAGAACTTAAGCTCCTATAGGGAAATCCTAGAGCAATTCTTACAGGTCATCTTATGAGCGCCTACAGTGGAAACTTAGTGGTCCAAACTTACACAGGTCAAGGGTAAATGTATTACGAAATCGCAGCCTGTCTCTCTGATACCATAATTGTAACACCCCAACCCAGCAAGGGTAACGATGTCACGTTAATGGTTTCATATCAGATCAAACAAAGCATACTTCAACAGTAATACAATAAAGTGTCAAAGGTTACAAATGAAATACTAACATTCTAAGGTTAAGAATGAAACAAAACTAAATACTAAGTCTGCAAATGCAATCCTTCTAATGACTTCTACTTCAGAATAACTATCAAGGTCTTCTAAGTCCAAAAGTCTCTTCACTCATACCCAAACCCGTCGTCCTGCTTATAACCTGCCGCACACGAAAAGAAAACGTGCGGCTGAGCTTAAAAAGCCCAGTGAACAGATATAACGGAAACAAAGCAGTAGTAACGGAAATATAAAGTAAAAGAAATACTACCAAGAGTAACGAGAGTCGGGAAAAGGAATACAAGAGTTATGCAAACATACCAGGAATTAAGAATGGTTACAATAGGAGATGTAAATGAAGCCAGAACCCACCAAAATCCAAAGTTAAATCATGTCAGGTCAAATATCAGGTCAAGTGTCAGGTCATAAGGTTACAAGGTTTCAGGAAAACAGTAATCCACTACGAGCCCAAAACTCAAAATCAATCTCAAAGTCAAACCATATCAAGTCACATATCAGGGTGTATGGAGGGGTGACCTCAGCATACCAAGTACAGGGTGAGGGGATACCTCCAGGGGTGGAGTAGCTAGCTCCCAGGGGTGTGAAAGGCGTGTATCGCACACACTCGCCAGTCACCAAGTAATACAAGTAACAAGAACAAGACAAGTCTAGGATGCATCCATACGCCCCCGCAGGCCACAGGGTTCTTCCTCTACGTAATAAATCAAGTCAAGATCGGGGACGGCGTAACCAAATCACTAGGGCTACACACTAGTCATGCCGGCGGTGCATCACCGACATGGACATGAAACCCTCATGCCTAGTAGATGGCTCGTAGTCTCAAACTGTGGGTGAGGGTCAAGTATCAAGTCTCGGTATCATGTATCAGGTGTCATAACAGGGTTCATATCAGGATTCATATCATAAGTGTCAAAATCCTTAAATACCGTTTTCCATAAAAGTATTCTTTAAAAGGTTTCATAAAAGAGGTTATTTGAAAATGGTTTCTATAAAGATAATCTTACCAATAATTTCTTAAAACATTTTCATAATTTATCAAAAAGGTTTTCTCAATCCAGTTATACTATCAGGTGTATCAAGGTTCAAGTCCAGGTATCCAATGTCAGGTATCATATCAGGGTTCATATCAGGGTTCAAGACAGGAGATAAATGCAGGAGTTCATTATCAGGAGGTCCATATCAGAAAGGTCAAATACTGGAAGGTTCATAATAGTTTATTATAAGAAAATCCTTTTTACATGATTTTAATAATATGGTTCTTAGAACAGTTTCATAATAAAAGTCCTTTAAAGAAATGTTTCAAAAACCTCTTCATATATATCTAAAAAGTAGTTGTAAAATCCTATGAACCTTCAAGTACTCAAGGTCTTAATTATTCAGGTTATCAGGGTTCAATAAGTCATGTCAAGAGTCATAGCAGGGTTCAAGTCGAAGGTTCAAGTCAAATGGTTCATATCAAGTGTATCAAGGTTCAAGTTCAGGTTCATGACAAGGTTCAAGACAAAGGTTAAATCAAAGGTCAAACTATGGTTCACAATACAAGGGGAAAACATAACAATGAATCAGGAATCAGAAATGAGACGAAGGCTCTTTACAAGAAGAGCAGAATATCTGTACCTTATTCAAATAGCAAGCACAAACACAAGAGTAGCTGACAGGGATCAAGATCACTCCCTCCTTGAACCTAAAGGAGTAGAAGACAGAGATACGAAAAGGGGTTCAGTTATCTTCCCATTATAAGTAACTTCCATTTTTAGTACTTTCTATTTTTAGCAGGTTTCCATAATTAGTAAGTTTCCACATTTAGCAAGATTCAAGTGATATAATTCAAGTTAAATCATTAATATAGTCTTATCATGGAAGTAATATTTATTTTAACAAGTTACACAAGTTCAAGGTTAATTATGACAAGTTTGCATAGTTCAGGGTTATAAGTGTAAATTTACCAAAGTTAAAGGTCCACATTAAAATTATCATCATTTTACCATTCAAATACTTTATCTTCCAGAATTCCACTTTTAGCCTCCAAGTTTCCAATATTTACAAATTACACCCTTTTAATTAATTTATTACAAATTAAACCTTATACTTATATAATTTACAAATTAACCTTCACAAGATTCATATTACACATCAAGTCCTTTTATTCCTTCAAATTACAGAAAATAGCCCTCAATATTATTATGTTACAAACAGCCCTTAAACTTTCGGTAAATTACATATTTAGTCCTTGTACTTTATTACATTACAAATCGATTTAAATAATTAACCATAATTACATATTAAGCCCTTAATTTCTCAATTTTACACAATGAACACTTATTTCAACATGTTATACGAAAACACCCTTAAACATTCACAATTTTCACATCAAGTCCCTCTAGTTATCAAAGTTACATATTTAGTCCTTTAAATTACAATTTCAATCTTTAATTATTAACAATTACATATTAAGCCATTAAATTACCAAAATTACACATAACCCCCTGAATATAATTTATTACTCAAAACAGCACCAACTTTCCAGAAATTACATATTTAGTCCCTCATTTTTATTTATTTTCAAATCGATTTAACAAATATATATATTTATCAAATAAACCCTTTATATGCAAAATTAACACATGAGCCCCTCCTTTTATATTTTATTCGAATTATAGCAGGTCTAACATGATTTACAAAATTATCCCTTAAGTTTTAAAAATTACAAAACACACCCTAAACTAATTATCTTCAAATCGGTATACAAATTATTTATCAAAAATCAAACCCTAATAATCCCAATCATTATCCAATAATTTTACCATCATTATAACACTATTATTTCCAGATTTCATCCACTAAAAACCCTAGATCGATTGGTATAATAATTTTTCCACAATTTCTCTTTTTATTTCTTAAATCCGGTTTTATCTTAAATTTGACATACATGTTTTTAGGCCTCAACAATTTGAAATACCGTTTTTCTCATGTTATATGATCATCATAGAAGCCACGAAAAATAATAACCTGGCCCAGAAAATTCGCATACAAGATTTTTAGATTTAATTCGATTTTAGGGTTTATAACACATAATTTTCCATACGATTAATATATAGTGCATGGCTCATTTTTATCATTTTTCCCACATTATATATGATTAGGAGAGGGCTAGAAAATTACCAGAAAAATTATAGATCAATGGATTTACACGCTATGAATTTCTTTGGTTCGGTTCAAGCTTTTCGACCCAATTAAATCACCACGAACACACGATCGACTCCAGGACCTTGTGGCTATTTTTCTCACCTTCCTTGAATCATCAAGCACTCCAGAAAAATGGGTTTTTGATTTCTAAAAATCGGATGTGGTGTGTGGGATTTTTAAGAGTGGCGGCTAGGTGTTTTATTAGGGTTTTATGGAAGAAATAAAATTATGGGGTGATATAAATGTGTTTGGACGAATTTTTGGGGAGGGGTAAATGCTAAGAACTGGCCTTAATTGGCCCAAGGATCAATTCACCAAATTAAATGTATTTTCCTTAATTACTTTTATGTTTAAAAAGGTTTTTAATTAATAATAATTATGTATTTAAATTTTTGGTATACACAAGGGTATTTTGGTCATCTCACAACTTGTATAAATATTAATCGAAGTCGTCAAAATTATTTTGTATCATATCTTGTTCGTTTCCAGAAGTTTGGGATCGATTCGGAACTTTAATTTAGCTTTACTTTAATTTTAAAGTTTTCAGGGGTAATTTGGTAATTTTGCATGTTTTAGATTTTTGGGTTTTACAACTCTTCCCCTCTAACAAAAAAAAATTTCGTCCTCGAAATTTGCAGGAAGCAGGGAGAAGAGAACGGAATACTCATACGGAATGCGAACAAGAATTTCAAATCGAATTAATTGTATCTACAGTAGAGAGCTCTTCAAGGAGTTTAAGTTTCATAACTGAGGTCAACAGAATGCAACACAAGAGTCCAAACTAATCCAGATATTTGACGAACGAAGGCAGAGTATACGCATAGGTAGAATGAACCTAAGGTCTCACTAGTCACAGATAATCCATCGGGAATCAAGTTCTAAACTTCTTAGGTACTTCCCAAGACATCCTATGGCCACAATGAGGGCACGTTATATGGTGTAAGTATAATCACGTTAATAATACCAGAACCACATAAATATGCCTTCATGATGATCATACTTTATCTCGAGTCGTAAGCAAAACAATCTATCTTCATCCACCTAGTACTTCTACAGTCTCAGAGGTCAAATAGCGTCAGAAAATTCACAGATGCTTATCAAAAGCAAGAGACAAACAACAGAATGTATCGAGTACGTCATCGCTACGGAGATTCTCAGAATTGTCCGAAAAGGTATCACATGATTAACAAAGGATCAGAGGTCAGAGTCAGAATCCGGAGATAAGGATCAAATAGTGTCAGGAATTTTCTATGCAAGTTTCAATGTTTCAAAACTTAATTAGGTTTCAAATCTTAGGTGTAAGGCATAAGCTTTCACTCTCCAAGAGGGATTCAACAGGCTTAAACCAAAAGTAAGGCACGAATCAGAGTATTGCGGAAGCAAAGATACTTAAACAAATGCCTTATAGTCTATCCATTCCTCACCGGTCAGAACTTAAGCTCCTATAGGGAAATCCTAGAGCAATTCTTACAGGTCATCTTATGAGCGCCTACAGTGGAAACTTAGTGGTCCAAACTTACACAGGTCAAGGGTAAATGTATTACGAAATCGCAGCCTGTCTCTCTGATACCATAATTGTAACACCCCAACCCAGCAAGGGTAACGATGTCACGTTAATGGTTTCATATCAGATCAAACAAAGCATACTTCAACAGTAATACAATAAAGTGTCAAAGGTTACAAATGAAATACTAACATTCTAAGGTTAAGAATGAAACAAAACTAAATACTAAGTCTGCAAATGCAATCCTTCTAATGACTTCTACTTCAGAATAACTATCAAGGTCTTCTAAGTCCAAAAGTCTCTTCACTCATACCCAAACCCGTCGTCCTGCTTATAACCTGCCGCACACGAAAAGAAAACGTGCGGCTGAGCTTAAAAAGCCCAGTGAACAGATATAACGGAAACAAAGCAGTAGTAACGGAAATATAAAGTAAAAGAAATACTACCAAGAGTAACGAGAGTCGGGAAAAGGAATACAAGAGTTATGCAAACATACTAGGAATTAAGAATGGTTACAATAGGAGATGTAAATGAAGCCAGAACCCACCAAAATCCCAAGTTAAATCATGTCAGGTCAAATGTCAGGTCAAGTGTCAGGTCATAAGGTTACAAGGTTTCAGGGAAAACAGTAATCCACTACGAGCCCAAAACTCAAAATCAATCTCAAAGTCAAACCATATCAAGTCACATATCAGGGTGTATGGAGGGGTGACCTCAGCATACCAAGTACAGGGTGAGGGGATACCTCCAGGGGTGGAGTAGCTAGCTCCCAGGGGTGTGAAAGGCGTGTATCGCACACACTCGCCAGTCACCAAGTAATACAAGTAACAAGAACAAGACAAGTCTAGGATGCATCCATACGCCCCCGCAGGCCACAGGGTTCTTCCTCTACGTAATAAATCAAGTCAAGATCGGGGACGGCGTAACCAAATCACTAGGGCTACACACTAGTCATGCCGGCGGTGCATCACCGACATGGACATGAAACCCTCATGCCTAGTAGATGGCTCGTAGTCTCAAACTGTGGGTGAGGGTCAAGTATCAAGTCTCGGTATCATGTATCAGGTGTCATAACAGGGTTCATATCAGGATTCATATCATAAGTGTCAAAATCCTTAAATACCGTTTTCCATAAAAGTATTCTTTAAAAGGTTTCATAAAAGAGGTTATTTGAAAATGGTTTCTATAAAGATAATCTTACCAATAATTTCTTAAAACATTTTCATAATTTATCAAAAAGGTTTTCTCAATCCAGTTATACTATCAGGTGTATCAAGGTTCAAGTCCAGGTATCCAATGTCAGGTATCATATCAGGGTTCATATCAGGGTTCAAGACAGGAGATAAATGCAGGAGTTCATTATCAGGAGGTCCATATCAGAAAGGTCAAATACTGGAAGGTTCATAATAGTTTATTATAAGAAAATCCTTTTTACATGATTTTAATAATATGGTTCTTAGAACAGTTTCATAATAAAAGTCCTTTAAAGAAATATTTCAAAAACCTCTTCATATATATCTAAAAAGTAGTTGTAAAATCCTATGAACCTTCAAGTACTCAAGGTCTTAATTATTCAGGTTATCAGGGTTCAATAAGTCATGTCAAGAGTCATAGCAGGGTTCAAGTCAAATGGTTCATATCAAGTGTATCAAGGTTCAAGTTCAGGTTCATGACAAGGTTCAAGACAAAGGTTAAAGCAAAGGTCAAACTATGGTTCACAATACAAGGGAAAACATAACAATGAATCAGGAATCAGAAATGAGACGAAGGCTCTTTACAAGAAGAGCAGAATATCTGTACCTTATTCAAATAGCAAGCACAAACACAAGAGTAGCTGACAGGGATCAAGATCACTCCTTTCTTGAACCTAAAGGAGTAGAAGACAGAAATACGAAAGGGGTTCAGTTATCTTCCCATTATAAGTAACTTCTATTTTTAGTACTTTCTATTTTTAGCAGGTTTCCATAATTAGTAAGTTACCATATTTAGCAAGATTCAAGTGATATAATTCAAGTTAAATCATTAATATAGTCTTATTATGGAAGTAATATTCATTTTAACAAGTTACACAAGTTCAAGGTTAATTATGACAAGTTTTCATAGTTCAGGGTTATAAGTGTAAATTTACCAAAGTTAAAGGTCCACATTAAAATTATCATCATTTTACCATTCAAATACTTTATCTTCCAGAATTCCACTTTTAGCCTCCAAGTTTCCAATATTTACAAATTACACCCTTTTAATTAATTTATTACAAATTAAACCTTATACTTATATAATTTACAAATTAACCTTCACAAGATTCATATTACACATCAAGTCCTTTTATTCCTTCAAATTACAGAAAATAGCCCTCAATATTATTATGTTACAAACAGCCCTTAAACTTTTGGTAAATTACATATCTAGTCCTTGTACTTTATTACATTACAAATCGATTTAAATAATTAACCATAATTACATATTAAGCCCTTAATTTCTCAATTTTACACAATGAACACTTATTTCAACATGTTATATGAAAACACCCTTAAACATTTACAATTTTCACATCAAGTCCCTCTAGTTATCAAAGTTACATATTTAGTCCTTTAAATTACAATTTCAATCTTTAATTATTAACAATTACATATTAAGCCATTAAATTACCAAAATTACACATAACCCCCTGAATATAATTTATTACTCAAAACAGCACCATCTTTCCAGAAATTACATATTTAGTCCCTCATTTTTATTTATTTTCAAATCGATTTAACAAATATATATATTTATCAAATAAACCCTTTATATGCAAAATTAACACATGAGCCCCTCCTTTTATATTTTATTCGAATTATAGCAGGTCTAACATGATTTACAAAATTATCCCTTAAGTTTTAAAAATTACAAAACACACCCTAAACTAATTATCTTCAAATCGGTATACAAATTATTTATCAAAAATCAAACCCTAATAATCCCAATCATTATCCAATAATTTTACCATCATTATAACACTATTATTTCCAGATTTCATCCACCAAAAACCCTAGATCGATTGGTATAATAATTTTTCCACAATTTCTCTTTTTATTTCTTAAATCCGGTTTTATCTTAAATTCGACATACATGTTTTTAGGCCTCAACAATTCGAACTACCATTTTTCTCATGTTATATGATCATCATAGAAGCCACGAAAAATAATAACCTGGCCCAGAAAATTCGCATACAAGATTTATAGATTTAATTCGATTTTAGGGTTTATAACACATAATTTTCCATACGATTAATATATAGTGCATGGCTCATTTTTATCATTTTTCCCACATTATATATGATTAGTAGAGGGCTAGAAAATTACCAGAAAAATTATAGATCAATGGATTTACACGCTATGAATTTCTTTGGTTCGGTTCAAGCTTTTCGACCCAATTAAATCACCACGAACACACGATCGACTCCAGGACCTTGTGGCTATTTTTCTCACCTTCCTTGCATCATCAAGCACTCCAAAAAAATGGGTTTTTGATTTCTAAAAATCGGATGTGGTGTGTGGGATTTTTAAGAGTGGCGGCTAGGTGTTTTATTAGGGTTTTATGGAAGAAATAAAATTATGGGGTGATATAAATGTGTTTGGACGAATTTTTGGGGAGGGGTAAATGCTAAGAACCGGCCTTAATTGGCCCAAGGATCAATTCACCAAATTAAATGTATTTTCCTTAATTACTTTTATGTTTAAAAAGGTTTTTAATTAATAATAATTATGTATTTAAATTTTTGGTATACACAAGGGTATTTTGGTCATCTCACAACTTGTATAAATATTAATCGAAGTCGTCAAAATTATTTTGTATCATATCTTGTTCGTTTCCAGAAGTTTGGGATCGATTCGGAACTTTAATTTAGCTTTACTTTAATTTTAAAGTTTTCAGGGGTAATTTGGTAATTTTGCATGTTTTAGATTTTCGGGTTTTACAGAGTACCTTTTTATGAAATTAAACGTCACATAACTTTTTTACGAAAATGAACTTTTCATTTTCTTCTAGTAGATCTATTTGAAAACAAATTTCTGACCCTACACATGTATTTTCGCGACATTCTACGTGACATAACTTTTAAAAATGCGACACATATAAACTCAAAACATGTAAAACGCGAAACTCGACCCAGTTAAACTCAACAAATTAAAACGTGACCATACACTAAAAACGCGACCCCCACAAACTCGACCCAAATTTATTTAGCAAAACACTAAAACACGATCCTACAAAGATTGACTAAAACGCGACCTAAATGTAAAGCTGACCCAATGTTGCAGACCATTATGAAGGAAATTACTATTTAGAATATTAAAAATGCTATTTCCATATAAAATGGATAACATTTAATGCATAAGTTGTGAATTTAAGCAATGATTTAAATTTAGTAAAATTTATTCTGAAACTTTTCTATGACCAAATATGCTTGTGAACTCTATTTAATGTCTTTCTCACGTACTTTTGTTTAGGATCAATATTTAGTTGCTTGTGAACTCTATATGCATCCTAATTAATTTTCTCCCCGAGCTTTAGGATATTACGAGCGGGGAAACCCGCGCGTTGCTGCGGGAGTGCGGTGTTGATGTATGTCTACAAAAGAGCAAAGTATAGGTTACATGGATGAAAAAATACGTTACATATACATTTTTGTGCGTTTATGTGACTGTTAGTCAAAGTGTGTCACTTTTTAAGCATATTGTATGTGACAACTTTGATAATTACACCAATGGGTTAAGCTTAAACAGACAAACCTGAATAGTAAGTGTAAGAGATGCCATCAATGGCTTATATTTCTTGACTTGGGTAATATGGAAAAGACCAAAAAAGTCTGCAAACATTAATAGAAATCTCAATCATAATATCAGAAACTAATTGTTACGATTAGTTGTGTAAAATAAAAACAAAGCCCTTAAAATCTTAAAATAGTTGGTTTTTAGAACATGTGACCCTGTGACAACATCCACATAGCCGATATTGCTGTTAACTGTCAGTATTCACTTCAGCTAACGATTTGTTCAAAGCCTCCAGATTCTCCCCATCCGCCATGCCAGCTGCCTGTACTGCATTCACCTGTTGTACCAGCCCCGCTCTCCTCCCTTGTAGTTCTTTAAGCTCGGTAGTATACATTTCTTTCCGGTTCTTAATGATGGCCATGAGGTTGAATCTTATTTCATTGTGAGTACCTTTCAATTCTTTCTTGAATCACGGGTTGCACCATCTTGAGCCAGTCCATATCACCTTGACCACCTGAGCATGGGCCTAAGCTAATAGGTCCCTCTTTCAACCCATCAAGCTCGTAAAGGACACCGTCTACTGGTATGTAGCTTATGAAATGGTAGGCATCGTCGTCTTTTCCTGCGGATTTTTGTTCTTCGGGAATGAACGGCTCGGGTCTTGCAAAACTGTTGTGAGCAGTCCGGATAGCATCACTGTTGTTGATGGCTAACCCTTTGAGCTCGGGAGGGAAGTTCTTTGTGAATTCTTTCAGTGCTGATAGCTCGGGACCAATATCAACTTCTGGACAGTTCATAAGAATGCAGAGGATCGCTTGAGTGGCACATGCATTGTTGATGATCTGAAAAACATAATTTAAAGCCAATAATTAAAAGAAGCAAAATCGGTGGGTATTAGTTTAATGTACTTATTCAAACTTCATATTACCTACTAATAAGCGTCTTGTTGCAATGTGTTTGCACTTCTATTTATCATTAGCATAAGCATAAGCGTGTGGCTAGCAGAGCTTTCCAATTGCACATGTAATATTGACAGGTAAAACATGTCTAAGGACTCACTTTAGCCTACCACTTTCAATAGGTACTTACAGTGCTATTGTAACGCTTTTGAGAAAGAAATAACTCCACCTCGATTTGCAGCTTTTAATAAAGCATATACTGCTACCTGTAATACAACATCAAGTTATGGTTCCTGCTGATGTGATAGTTTTCAATCTAATAAAAATCACGAAAAAAAGATGAGGCGTTCTAGGAGAATATTTCTCTTTCTAAAGTGTCATTTGAGATCTCTCAATGTTATTTTTTTAAGTTTAATGTCTCGTGGCATGATAGATGTCAACAGCAAAACATATAATATTTTTATGTATTACCATCCCGCTATTCAAGATTGATAAAATGTAGCGTACTAATGCAGTCAACAAAAGGTTGTATGGTCTAGATAAGTTGTCTATAATTTTCTATGACAAAGCTGATTCTTCTTCTTGTGCTAAGGGAGTAAAGGCGTCTTTTAAGCAACTGTCTTTACAAAGATTTTTAGCAAGGGGTGCCCACATGTAGAAAAGTTTATCAAATCATGATGTTTTATGTGGTGTGCTTATTACAAATTTAGGATCATGTGGTGAAAAAGATGGGTGATTAAGCATAGATAGTTGCAGAGCATACTACAAAATTGATCGTATATAGTTTCACTAATGATACTGTAAATAGCATAATTAACAATTAAAATATGGGGAAAAGATGGATGATTAATCAAAAGATAGTTGCAGAGCATACAAAACTGATTATTGGACCCCTATATCGCAAGAGACAGAAGACATACCGTATCTGTTATAAGATATCGCAAATGAGATGTGAGACTGGTGGTTGCATCAAAGATCTGGGACCACAATGTACGTGCACGTGGCTCACGTACCTGAAGGTCAACAAATGACACAGAATCAGGTACCAACAATTCGATCTTCCAATCTACATCCTGCTTAATCATGTTTGTTGCAAACGTGACCCACACATTCAATAAAAGAAATGTATAAGGTAATCAATGTTTCTGCAAATATTGTTGGCATCATGAGCTGAACGTGACCCAAACATGAGTATTCTATTACATTTATCTTCTGCTCATGATGCCGGTGTGATTTGCAACAAACAAAAGATGGATGTGAGTCAATAAAAGATAGGCGTGTCTCATGTTTGGGTCATGTTGCAGCTCGTAATCTTAGTGTTATTAATATAAAATAGTAAAATGACAAAAGAATTCGAGTATTCTACTCAGATGCTTTAATCTCATACTGGTAAAGACATTTTCTAATAGCAATATCAAAAGGTTGGCCCAAGGGTGCATACTAGGAAAGTTTTTTTATGCAAGCACTGAAAAAAAGCAATTGTACTTGCACAGTACCACTACCCAAAGCATATATTTTCTATATAATTTTACTGTCTCGCCAATACTTTTTCTATACATATTTTAGTTATATGATTATTCCATTGTAAAGTTTGAGAAACAGGATAGATATAATAAAAGAAAAGGTCGTACCTTAGCGTAGAACACTTTCATGTTAAAAAGAGTCTTAGTGTCACTTTTTTTTTGTCTCGCCTCACCTGCTTTGCACCCTTTTTCCGCCTTCTGTTTAGCCCAGGTATATCTGTATATATATGAAGGAGGTGTTTCGGATAAGCTTAGATGTTATCGAAAATCATGAATCTCAAGAGATTCTGATTGTTACATTATTTTATTTAGAAGACTGATCTAACCCTTGTCATTTACCTTAACCATTCCACCAGTGACTGTTCTTGAATCCGGGCCGAACTAACCATACTCATTTCAACGCATTACCTTACCCAACCTGCCATTTTTACACTGATCTGTTGCTGTATGTCTGTTCGCCTGTATAACAAAAAATTATGCAAAGGTAAATCCATAAGCACAAAATGTGGATATCGAAAGCGATAAATTAAAAACCGTAGGTTTACTTAAGACATTTCTTCGAGCATTTGGTGTGCAACCAAACAAAACCCAAGTTTTTTTAATAAAAAAGTAGGGTTTTTTTTTATTTTTATTTTTATTTTTATTTTTATTTTTATTATTTATTTATTATAACCCTCAATCTCATTGACACTCTTCCTTACCCATTAATAGAAATGAATGAAATCAACGTAAACCCATAACCAACAAAAAAAATATACCTTAGTATTACTATGAACAGATATATCGGCAACCGATGCAGCCCCTTTCCACTCTAATCACGTTCAACGTTAATGTCAATCAACCTCGTATCCTGACTTTCTGTATCATATAGTTCCTACGTCTCAAAAGAATATCCTTATTCCCATTGAGTATGGAGATATAGTTTAACATTCAAACGTCAACTATACAATCAATACATACCTGTTATATAAAAAAAACCACACAGATCAAGAGCACAAAGAGTTGGACACCCGTAAGGTAAGCTAATAACAGCAACATCACCAACTCTCACGCACCAACCAATATTTATCAACTGGTATTGATTACAGTTGTATCCAATAGCCTACAAACACAACAAAAAGTCAGATATAACCTCTTTCAAGTTACACTCACAAATGTGAGTCTACTCATCGATTCATTTATTTGCTCAATTATTAGATAAACCTCTAATCATCATTTCCAATTAACCCTATTCATTTAGCACTTGTCACAACATACTCATCTGGTATCAATTGTTGTCCTCTCACATTGAGCACTTGTCGCCCATATGATGCATGAATCTGTCTACAAATGAGAACCATAAGGGTGTTTGGCTGTATTAAAATAAGTCAAAACCTACACGCACATTAGTTATTGGATGGGGGTGTTTATATTTGGTTATTTATAAGCTTATCTATTTCCACCTCATGTTTCACAATGCTAATTTTGAGACTTATGGGCTTATATAAGTTTAGTATTTCATAATAAGATTATATAAGCCGACAAAATTAAGCTAATTAAATATAAGCCAAAAACAGATAACCTCATAACCTGATAAATAAGCTTAAACAAACACCCCCTAACCTGCTTAATTGAGCTTACATATCGGCTTATATTTAAGTGAACAAATAGACTACTTACCTAGCATAACCCTAAAAAAAAAATTCAAGTCCTCATCACCATCTTCACCAACCTACTTCCCCAATAATCACCTCTTAACAAAACCAAAAGCTGTGAAATAAAAAATTATTAAAGATCCATCATCAGAAAGAAATAATCTTGCGGCAAAAAAAAGGATTTTGTTTAGATATGTATTTGATTTTTGTAGCAAATAATTTTTCTGGTGTGTGAACAAAGATCTTAATTTAGTACACAGAAAAAAAACGGAAACACCTGTTCGTTTCTTTGATCAATGATGAATTACCTCCAACAAAAAAACTCCAAAAAAAATACACACATCCTCTTATAATCAACTTAATCATCATTGATTTTGACTAAAACTGAAGATGGAGATGTTAGTTTTGGGATAGGGTGAGATGTGGTGACTGTTGGTTGTTGGGTCTCCGAGCCTTCTGCACACTAAAACTTCCATTTTTGCTTTCAGATGATGATTGTTATTCTTGGGAGTGACGGAATTGAAATGGATTATTAAGCGGTTAAAAGTGAGATGTTATGTTTTTCTTGTAGATGATATATGTTTGGTAGGATCTGGAAGATGGTAGAAGAGGACGGGGGTACTTTTATTGTGCGAGAAAAAGGGTACTGTTGTGTACAATTCTTTCCAGCACATGCTACTGTTCGAACCACTGTTCCAACCACTGTTTTGCACAACCATTTGAAGCATCCCAAATCCTGGGTTTTAGGGTATTGGCAACCCAACACTCGGAGTGTTGGGAGGATTCCCACCGACCAATCACAGAGTGCCATGTGGCAGGAGGATTCTGGAGGATTCTGAAGACAAAACTGTTGGCAGTGGAAGGATTCTGGAGGATTCGGAATCATGCATCATTTTATTTATTTATTATATATATATATATATATATATATATATATTATATATATATTATATATATAATGTGTTATAAATCCCAACGTTCCATTAATTTTTTGTCCTTTTGCACCTAAACATGCCATGCTTCGGAGTCTTAGGTAGGATTCTTAAGGGCATGATTCTAGAGTCATGGGGGTTGGCGGCGGTGTTCACTCCGAGTCCTCCCCCTATGATTCTAGCAAGACGCAACGGATGCCAATACCCTTAGTATAGTATAATAATGGGATAATGATATGTAAATGTATCCAACTTGACACCATATACTAAGTTGTACAATGAACTATTAATCTCGCAAAAGAATACAGGAACTTACTAATCTTGACTATCTTGTGTATTAACGGGAGATTAAGCTTTTTACTGTTTGTACTTAACACCTGGCAGCCACGTTGGATATCCACGCTGGCAAAATTTTTGTCTGCTTATAAAAATTTCACCAACATCTTCATTAGTCCCAATCCTAATTAAACAAAAATCACCATAACCCTTCACTACTGTATCACCATCATCTTCAAACACACACACATCCATTCTTGATAATATAAGCTCGTAGCTGGTGTGGAAAAGTGGTTTAAGGAGGCGGTTGCTCACATTTCCACAACGCAAGAATTTCTTCAAAAAGAAGCTGATGCCAAGAAGACGTGCTTCAACTTGCGGATGTGTGTCAACTTGAAGGTACTTTCCCTTGAGCAACGCAAGAATTCCATCACTACGGTAAGGAGGCAACAAAAAAGGTACTTTCCCTTGAGCAACACCAAAGAGATGGGGCGGCCTATGAAGGTGATGTATCCGTTCCTACTCCTTCGCTTGGAATCTTGGAGCTCTATACAAGGGAGAATATTGATGATCTTGATACCCATAAGTCTCTACTCGAAAAGATCACTCAATCTGTCTTAGATGAAAAAGGTTCTTTAGTGCTTAACTCACTTAGATAATTAGTTGTGATCAATATCTTAGCTTAATAAAGTTCAATTTAGCATTTAATTCAAAAACAGCCATTTAAGGGGGTGTTTGGATTAAGGTTCTAAATGGGTCAATTCGGTGTTAACTGTTCATGTGCACTTGGTTTAAGGTTAATTTAGCTTAAATTTGCTTAAATAAGCTGTTTCTAGTATAAGTTAAGCTCATCTTAAAGGATTCATAGGTTACAGTGGTTAGATATAGGATTACGAGTAAGTCTGCTCATGATAGCTTTTCATAGGAATAAGCTGAATCACTGCTATGTTTTGTTATTTTTGAGTTCATTATAGTGAGTAAAGAGTGTAATTCAAAGTTGGTTTTGGTGCATATTGATTTGAGTGGGTTTTAGCCCATTTTTGCCAATTCTGCACATCAGTGGCCAATTTCCACATCAGTTCTGTCCTTGCTATTTTTGAAGCCAGTTTCTAGAGCTCAAAGGTGATCATTAATGCTCAATACTCTGGTTCTAGTTAATTTGCTACCTTGTCTTTGCTGATTCCAATTTTCCAGGGTTTCCTTTAGCTTATTATAGCTTAAAAATAAGCCCAAAAGTTGCCTCAGTAACCATTTTTATTTCCCTGCACATCAGCCTGGTTGCCCCAAACAGCTTATGTTTATGAATTTTAACAAGCTCATTATAAGCTCTATTAATCTCAAAACTGGGACAACTACTCTTTGGTAGCTTATTTACTTGTTCCACATTTTTTGATTTTTTGTGATAACTTTTAGACAGCTTTTAGGAGGCTTAAAGTAGGGTCAATAGGACTATTTTAGGCCTGCAAGTTTCATCATTAGCTTATTTGGATTCAGTGTTTATTTAGCTTATTTTGTTGCTTGTTCTGTTTTTCTGTAGCTTATTTAGATCAATTTCAGTGTACCTTAGCTTATTCTAGTTTGCCTTATAGCTTTAGATAGCTTACTAGCTTAATAAGCAAATTGCCTTAGTTCTTTCCTTCATTTTCAGTCAATTCCTTATTTGCTATTATGCTATTTCTAGCTTTTTGCTTTTCCATAGTTCTGTTCTCATTAGCTTAAATGAATTTTCCTTAGTTTATTTTAGCCTATTCCTGTTTGCTTAAGTTTTTAGGAGCTTATCAGCTTAATTCTTTAACCTTAGCTTCTTATAGCTCTTATTAGCAGACTGTTTTCAATAAGCTCGTCTATGCCTATTTCACTTTCCCTTTTTCCTTCGTTCAAACACACTGAAATCTACACTACAGACTTGAATATACCAATTGAATTAATCAGAGTTGAAATTTGATTTTTGGCGCCAAAAATCATCAAAATTGGGGATTTCTTCAATACCTAACTAAAATCTAATCAAAGCTCATCGTTGTGTGCGCAACAAAGAGACGAATTGATTGATGAAATCAGAATTGAAATCCGTTAAGAAATGATGAAGAAAATGAAGAATTATGATGATATTTGGTGAGAAGGGAAATCTTCATTTTAAGGCCAGATAGAGAGAGAACCGTAACCCAAACATTTTGTTGGGATTGATTCTTGTGGGATATTACAGTGTTGATTGTATGAAATTGAATTTGAATATGAATTTGAGCCCTAATTTTGGATTTGAGGATTTTTATTTTTATTGATGGATCCATTTTGGATTTGGAATTGAGATTTGTTTGTGTGCAGCTGATGATGAAACGGGTCAAATAACGGTCAAACGGGTCAAATAACGGAATATTGTAATAATATAACGGAGTCAACACCACTTGGCTTGCCAACTCAGCTAAAATCCTTGCCACTTAGATCGAGTACACAATGTCAAGATTAGTAAGTTCCTGTATTCTTTTGCGAGATTAATAGTTCATTGTACAACTTAGTATATTGTGTCAAGTTGGATAAATTTACATATCATTATCCCTATAATAATTACACCATCTATCATCATGCCATGCTGAGACTAGGTATTTTTGTTTTTTTCTTTGAGAATAGACAGCTCATTTATTTAACGCCATCTATCATCATGCCATGCTGAGACTAGGTATTTTTGTTTTTTTTTTGAGAATAGACAGCTCATTTATTTAACTAGCTTCTTTTTCAAAGTTCGTGCTTCATTGAATTGTACAACATGTATTTTAGTTGCACATCTCGTCACATTAATAGGCAGTCTATTTTTGTAAACTATTGGAAAGTAGTCGGTATTCGTGTGACAATTAAAAAACTCCATGTCTCTGGATTCTGGAAGCTTTTTTTTTTTTTTTTTTTTTTTTAGAACTTAGCCGAAGCCAATGTCTGGAAACTGTCCTTTTACACACTTAAATTGTAGTATATATGAGTACCATCTTCTATCCCAACAATTTGACACATCAAAAAACAAAACCCCAAAAATCACTCACTACAGCATTTTTTTCCTCTCACATCTTCAACAAACAATAGGCTCGTTAAATTCTTTTTTTTTTTACTGTAAATTTTACTTTATTTACAGTTATCAATATCTCGATATAAGTAATTTACATATTTTGGACGGTCAATTATCATTTTTTACATATAACTTTTTATAAAAAAATACTCGAAACCCGATGTTTAATAAAATGAACAAACTGAACAGATTTGAGTTTGTGTGTGTTTTGTGTGTGTGATCCAGATATTTACAGTGATGAGTAACGGTACCTGTTATCCATTCGAAAGCTAGCAAATCACTTAAACACCCTCCTTACTTTGAGGTAATTTCATTACATACAACTTCTGTAAAATTCGTTAAAATGCATGCTGTTATATATTTTTTATCTTTAATTCGTTGTTTTGATTGTGTTTAGATGGTTAGTGACGCGATAGTGACGTTGAAGGAACGTAACGGGTCGAGTCAGTATGCGATTCGGAAGTTTATTCAAGACAAGCATAAGGACCATCTGCCTGTAAACTTTAAGAAAATGTTGTTGACTCAGCTGAAGAAGCTACTTGTTAGTGATAAGTTGGTTAAGGTCAAAGCTTCTTACAAACTTCCTTCAGCAGCTAAGCCGAAGCCGAAAGCCGCAGCCAAGCCTAAGCCAGCTGCTAAAAAAGCTCCGGCTAAGAAGAAACCAGCTGCAAAAACGAAACCGGCTGCTAAGGCTAAGCTGGCTCCAAAAGCTACACCAGCTGCAAAGACGGTTACGAAGAAACCTCCGGCATTGAAGAAACCAGCTAAGGCGGCTGCTAAACCTAACCTGACTCCAAAGTCATTTGAGGAAGCTGCGGATATCCTTGGTGGTAAGTACAATATAGCAGTAACTTGTTGCTAATGTCTAGAGCTGCCAATTTTAACCTCTTCACCTATGTTATAAATGGGTCGATTTGGGTTATGCTAAATTTTTAACTGGCTAGCTAGATTTAAGTCAAATGCAAACGGGTTAAAATAAAAATATCTTTTGAACTTAGTCGATTCGAATAGAAACACTTGTCCTTAGGGACACAATTAGGACACAAATTTACCAGGCGCATATAAGAAAAACTAAACAAGAGTAGATGCGCTTTTTTTTTTAGACCGGGTGCAAATAAGAAAAGTATAGGTTGTTAATGAAAATTGACCCTATGCTGCAAAGTTCCATGGGTGTCCCATGGATGATGGACCCCGTCACCCAGGCTGCTTGCTTGTTGTGAATAGAGGTGGCAATTTGAGACCCATTGGTTAAACATGGGTGAAGTTAGTTAAATATCTATTAGGGCATGAGTGTGGTTGGGTCTCCTTAAATATTATAGATGGGTCCGATTGGTTATTTGATAAGAAGTGAAATTGTATAACAATTACCCCAAACGGGTCTAGGCGGGTCTACCAGGTAAAAAAAAGAAACAGTTTTTTCATACCTGTGACTTAACCCGACCCGACCCACGTATTTTGCTACCACTAGTTGTGAATGACAGAATTGATTAGCTCAGCCTTTATAAAAAGTTTTTAAATTAACCCAACCAGGTTTATATATAGTGTCCTTTCCTTGTAAGGTTCTCATTTTCACTTTGTACATTGTATATATGAAGTTAGCAGAAGTAAGTTGAAGCGCATTTCCACAAGTCTTGGTATTAAGGGGTGGCCATATACTCCTAATAAGAGTGATTCCCACTCGAATTTTCGGGGGTCTAATGAATATAATCCTGCGAACCATACCGAACATGCTATGTATAGTTCCACACGTGTAGAAACAATTCTGATTGATGAACTTGGACAGCCCAAAACAACCTTAAAAAACTCGGTGAAACCTTTGACTATCAAGGCAACATACAAAGAGGATACTGTGAGGTTTCCATTCATACTTTCAGATGGATTAACAAACTTGAAAGAGCAGATTGCAACAAGATTTCGGCTCAAGCTAGGAAGCTTTAAGCTCAAATACGAAGACAAAGATGGTGATATGATACTCATTGCATGTGACACTGATTTAGATTTATCAGTGAATGATTTTAGACGACCAGACGGTCACACTGTCATAAGACTCGTGGTTTGCCTGCTTGTCGGTTAATCAGATTTCCTGGACTATCTTCAATTAAAACAATAAATTTGGTGCAATATGTGGTCTGATACACTTACCAACGACATTTTACACTAAATATGGTGCAACATCAAAATTTTTGCACCAAAACTCAAAACCCGTTAAATTAAAAATTATAAAAGGTTTTTGGTGATGTAAGTTTGCTAAAGTGTTCTTGTAATCAACGGATGAAAGTATTAGTAAATGAAGTTTGTTGATAGTGATAAGTTAGCCATGGTCAAAGCTTCTTATAAGTTGTCGTCTGGTAAAATTGCTATGTGTGAAAGCAGGTGAACCTTTTATGTAACAGATGTTTAGTCTTTTTGAAGTGATTCCCGTTATATTAAATATCGGCATAATGTTTAACCTATAGATTCCTGAATGCAAGTTTTCCTTTACCAACCCTTTCATTGTTTTTAAAGATCTTTGCAAGTGGTAGCCATTATCTCGCTTCCTTATGTTTTTTTTTTTTTTTTTTTTTTTTTTTTTTAACTGAAAAAAGCTTCTAGTGTGCCTTTATTCAAACGACATTTAAGGCATGTAATATATAGCAAATGATGGTGCAAAATATTTAGCTTCTTTTTTAAGGCTTCTGGTTGTGTTAGTTTCTTTCGGTTGAGATTTCAAAAGTATTGGTGTGATAATTTAGTTAATGGTAAATGGGATTGTGATTCTTAGATATGTAGCTACACTTGAGAAATTTAAATATGCACACTAGATTTTTTATGAAATGTCAGCTCCTGCTGTTAATTTCTTATCAAGCTTAGGTTAGTTAATTTTGCAGTCACAACCTTAACAATGTAATAACTAATGTTTTTTTGTTGTTGTTGCAGGCTGATAATTATGAGGATTATTCTTGCACATGAAGCCAAACAACATACTTGGACTTTTCCATGGGCTCCTTCTCCTTTTTGGTCATCTACAATCGGTTGGTCTTAATTTCCCCATATACATAAGCGAGGTCGTTGTCAGTGAGGAGGCTTTATGTACGAAGAAAAGAGATTAATGGAGTGGCAATCATTGCAAGTTTCTCGATTGTAACATTGTGTTAATTTTGTGACATGATTTCTGAAAATATAATAGACAGTTAATTATGCAGGACATTGAAGGAAGATTGACTGATCGATATTACACCTTATATGGTCAGTTGCTCTTGGTTCACTCTTTACATTTGCCACAACACTAGAACAGGAGGACAAGGGTGATATGTCATATGTTTGGGGAAAGAGGTGAGCCTTTTTGCATCGTCTTTACTCTCTATTAATATCGTAACTTTTGAAAAAAAAAAAAAAAAAAAAAAAAAAAAAATAGTATGAAACTATGGAAGGTGTGAATCATTGTAACATCCGATTTACTTGGTTTTTTAAAACCATATTAATCTATAATATCATAGTTAAGTATACAGGTCTGCTATAATCACTTGCATCTACCCAGGCTATAGTATTCTATCCTAGGTCTATGAAACTACGAAATGTATCTTTTGTTAGTTTTATAGACATAAAATAGTAGTCGTGTGTTAGGATCGAACTCGAGATCGCGGGATTGCACACATTACGTATGAGAACTAAATATTAATAATTAGATATAAAATGTTATATTTGATTATTAATTATCACAAAATAAATAACGGACGTTAGTATTTAACGGAAGTGACTAACGGTCGTTAAATAAAATAAGGAAAGGACTAGTATGTAAATTAGTAGCCAAGAAGATTCCGGATCCTCCCTAATATCATTAGGCCGATCGGATTTAGGGATGGATTTCCTAATCCATCTCTAACTTGGGCTCTAAGTTTTCATGCCTATATAAACAAACCTTGGGTTCTAGTTTTTGGTACCTCTTGTGCACAAAGCTAAACCTAAAGTTTTCTCTTCTCTCCTTATTGCTTTGATCGATCGGTTTTCCCCCTCCAAGGGATCGACCGAATTTTGTTTAAACAAAATTTGTTTTGGTTTTTACTTTGTGATTAATAACTTGCATATTATTAGTTCGGTTTAGTGCGTGTGTACAAGAACGTGATTCTTACGCATCATTGTAAGAATCTTGGATTGAATTGCAAAACTTGGTAAGGGGCAGTTCTTATAATCCTAATAACCCTAATTAGGGTTCATAATCCATATTGCTCAAGGTTGATTCTTGTTCTTGCTAGAATCATTAAGGTACGTTCACTTTAAATTCGGTTTAATTATTTATGTGTTATATGTATCCTATGCTTCCGCTATATGTACTTTGATGTTTTGGTTTATTTATATGAATGTCATGATGTAATAATTCCAACAGTGGCATCAAGAGCCGTTATAACATGTAATTAATTACCAAAATCACATAAAAAACGAATCTTGATTTGGTTTATACATGTAAATCGATTTAGGGTTTATTTTTCCAACTCAAACCCTAATTTTTTTTCTAAAAATCGATTGGCTATTTTTTTAGGGTTTGTGTTTGGTTAATTAATTTGATTAGAAACCCTAGGTTTATACATGTTTATGTTTAGTAAAGTGATCATGTGTGCAATATGCTAATTGTTAGGTAGAATCCATGCAAACGTGCATGTTTGGCATGGATTCATGAATGATATTATTTGTTTTCACATGTAAGTTAATTAATAGATGTTGAATTGGGGAATACTCCAATTAATTAAGTAATCAATTATGTGCAATGTGGTGTATATTTGGTTAGGACTTACGCAACCAAATTGTTTGGTGTATGTGGTCCATTGGTACCATTAGCTCGAAAACCAATGGGAGTCTTAAATAAATATATACATAATAAAACCTAGATTGATTATTAATAGGATATTGAATTAATTTGCATGTGGCTACATGTTTTTCATAATTAATTGTTAAGTTATGTGTTATTATTTAGTTGTTTTATTTTAAAATTACTTGGTTTTTGTTTAATTGTTAAGACATGTTTAAGCAAAAAGGGTATTTTTTTTAATAAAAGTTAAACGGACTAAATAATGGTGAAAAATAGGTAATAAATTATGAATCTTGCAAAGTCTTATGTGCCGATAGTGGTTCGCTTCGCACGGTAATTTGCTCCCAGTCGAGACTAGCAAGATTATACTTTATTACATGATTTTTAAGACTAAAGTCATAAACTTTTGATTGATTGTTGAGTTTTGTACCATAGTTTGAATGGCTCACCCAATTTTGACAAACTATAAGAGGGGTATAAGGAGGCTTGACATTAAATTGTCATCCGAAAGAGGCGCGTTTTTAATTAGCCTTCGGGCGGACGTTTGCCTCTCCGCTCCTTTGTGCGTCAAATTGGAGCTACCAAGTATGACTATTTTATGTACAAAATCAACTTAAGGGTGAATTGACCTTAATTCCACGCGCCACTTTTGTGGTAATTATCTGAATAACTTGGGTCTTTTGACTCATGCAGTAGTAGGATATAGTGGACGATAATTGTAGGTAATTCTTTGATTGGTGAACCCAATACCTCAATTAAAACTTTGTTGATTGAAATCTTAGCTTAAAAATTGATAAAAAGGTTTTGAAAAAACTTTATGATACGAAGATGTATGCATGCTTCTTCGTACATATTTTGATTGACACATCAAAATTCTTACCCTTTAAAATTAAGTCAATGCCATCTAGTTAAAGAACACTTGAAGTTGGGGGCGATGACACCTGCTCTTCAAAAGCAGTTTGAGAATTACTTTCCCATGGACATGCTAAACGAACTCAGGAAGTTGTTTGAAAAACCAACTAATGTTGAGATCTATGACTTAATGGAATCTCTACATGGTTGCAAACAGGCAGAAGGTGAACCCGTTGGTGCTTATGTATTGAAAATGATAAGTTACATGGATCAATTACAAGCACTAGGCAAAGTCTATGAACAGGACATTGCCGTCAACTTAATCAATAGATCCCTGACAAAGGAATTTAGTGGTTTTGTTTGTAACTTCAATATGCATTGCGTGGGGAAGACAGTTTCTGAATTGCACACATTGCTTATTGATTACGAAAAGGGTTTACCACCAAGGACTGCTCCTACGCCCCAGGTACTTGCTATTCAAAGGGGTAGGATTAACAAGCCAAGTACGAGCAAGAAGGGCAAGGGTAAGGCTAAGGCTGATAAGGGTAAGCAAGTTATGGCTTATCAACCTCCACCTCCACCCAAGAAAAACCCTTCTAAGCAGAAGGATAATTCTAAGAAGGACCAGGCTTGCCACTACTGTCATGTAGTGGGTCACTGGAAGAGGAACTGCCCTCTTTACATCCAAGAGTTGCGGGAGAGTAAGAACAAGAAGACTGGGCACTCGGGCGCCAGCACTTCAGGTAACTTACTCATGATTGAATTATTTACTCTAAATCATAAAATTAATTCCTGGGTATATGATACTGGATGTGGTATTCACATTTGTAATACGCTGCAGGGGTTTAGAGTGGAGAGTAAGCTTGCCTATAGGAGGGATCAGGCTTGCCACTACTGTCATGTAGTGGGTCACTGGAAGAGGAACTGCCCTCTTTACATCCAAGAGTTGCGGGAGAGTAAGAATAAGAAGACTGGGCACTCGGGCGCCAGCACTTCAGGTAACTTACTCATGATTGAATTATTTACTCTAAATCATAAAATTAATTCCTGGGTATATGATACTGGATGCGGTATTCACATTTGTAATACGCTGCAGGGGTTTAGAGTGGAGAGTAAGCTTGCCTATGGGAGCAATATCTGCATGTGGGAAATGGAGCACCTGCAGCTGTTGAAGCCATAAGAGTGTTTAATTTAGTTTTGCCTTCGGGCTTAGTACTGTTAGGGGTGTAGTTTCCTTTTCATGTTTATTGGATCTTGGTTTTAATCACATTATCAGTAGCAATGGAATTTCTGTTTCTTTAAATAATGTTTTTTATTTTAATGCTATTGCTGTTAATGGTGTGTTTGAAATTGATATGAATGATATGTCCAATAATAATTCAATGTATAGCATTAGTAAGAGAATTAAGTCTGACTTGAATTCTTCTTACCTTTGGCACTGTGACTTGTATATCTGGGAAGATGACGAAGAAACCTTTTCATAGTAATATGGAAAGGGCTTCTGATCTACTTGGTTTAATACATACTGATGTGTGCGGACCACTTAGACATGTGTCAAGGAAAGGTGCTAGCTACTTCTTAACCTTTACTGATGATTTCAGCCGTTATGGTTATGTTTATTTACTTAAACATAAACATGAGGTGTTTGAAACATTTAAGGTTTTTAAAGCAGAAGTAGAATTGCAACTAGGAAAGAAGATTAAAGCTCTTCGATCCGATAGAGGCGGTGAATATTTAAGCCAAGAGTTTAAAGATTACTTAGCTGAGAATGGAATTGTCCAGAATCTCACGTCTTCATATACACCACAACAAAATGGTATATCTGAGAGAAGGAATCGTACATTGCTAGATATGGTACGATCAATGTTTAATCTTACAACTCTTCCATTATCCTTTTGGGATTATGCCTTAGAATCTGCGGTTCGTATTTTGAATATGGTTCCCACTAAGAAGGTAGATAAGACACCATATGAAATATGGCATGGAAAGGTTCCGAACTTGTCTTATTTAAAGGTCTGGGGTTGTGAGACGTATATAAGACGTGACTCAGCAGATAAACTCCAACAGAGATCTGTAAAGTGTTTCTTTGTAGGATACCCAAAGTAAACAATGAGTTACTACTTTTACTATCCTCCTGAAAACAAAGTAATTGTTGCAAGATATGGAGACTTTTTAGAAAAGGAACTTATATCTCAAGAATTCAGTGGGAGAGTATATGATCCGGAAGATGATCATATCGATACATTACCTTTTGAAAACACTAGCGCACTTCCTGTGGAACCTGAAAGTCTGGGTCCTCCACCTGAAGTTGAAATTGTTCCCATTCGCAAGTCTTCAAGACATGTGAAAGCGCCTGAATGTCTATGTCTTAACGTAGAAGTTGAGGAAACTATATTAGGGGATCTTAATGAACCTACTAATTATAGGGCTGCCATTGAGAGTCCTGAAAAGGACAAATGGGTAGTTGCTATGAATGGGGAAATGCAATCCATGAAAGATAACAATGTCTGGATTGAAGTAGACCTTCCTCCTAATGCCAAGGTAGTTGGGAGTAAGTGGCTCTTCAAGAAGAAAACTGACATGGATGGCAATGTACACACCTATAAGGCCCGTTTGGTAGCTAAAGGCTTTACTCAAACATTTGGTGTTGACTATGAGGAGACCTTTTCTCCTGTAGCTGACATTAGGGCTATTAGGATTCTCATAGCCATAACAGCATACTATGACTATGAGATTTGGCAAATGGATGTCAAAACTGCCTTCTTAAATGGTCGCCTAGATGAAGACATCTATATGGCGCAGCCTGAAGGGTTTGTGAATCCAAAATTTCCAAACCGTGTATGCAAACTTCAAAGATCCATTTATGGATTGAAGCAAGCATCACGGCAATGGAATAAAAGATTTGATGAGGAAATCAAAAGGTTTGGATTTACTCAGAATCTTGATGAGCCATGTGTATATCACAAAGCTAGTGGGAGTAATGCAATTTTCCTTATCCTATATGTTGATGACATATTGATCATGGGAAAAGACATTCCAAGTTTGCAAAAGGTTAAGGCATATCTTGGAAAGTGCTTTTCTATGAAGGATTTAGGGGAAGCTGCATATATTCTGGGAATCAAGATCTATAGAGATAGATTAAGGCGGTTAATCACATGATATTCAATGAATTGAATATAGGACTTATCCCAACTACATGATATTACTTATGGATATTTCTAAGTAAATCATGAATAGTTATCCTGAGACTTGAGATATCTGTTGTGAATGTAGTGCATTCTGTGGAACAATTTAACGCTACACGTAACTGGTAGTCATAAGGATTGTTTTCGGAATTGTTGCGAAGTTCATAAGTTATGCTCGTAGTCAAGATAGAATTTGTTCCTCCAAATTTATCTTTGGAGTTTAATACTGCTGGGCCTCTCGTAGGGTTAACAAGATGTTTGCATGGCCCTGCCCAAGATCTCCCCTGAATGTGTTCAGAAGATTTGGTAATCTTGCTCAATCATAAACAACGAGAAACAGAATTTTGAATAAAGATAATATCCATATCTTTATTTGATGTAGTATTAGAAACAAAAGGATAATAATAATGATGAATCATTAAAGGTTTTTTTCCAGTAGACCTCGAGTTGTACTAGAGGCATCGGCGTGTTGCAAGACGCTAACCGATGTGATCACAACTATTATGATATGTCTAAGTGGGAGCTGTTAGTTTTATAGACATAAAATAGTAGTCGTGTGTTAGGATCGAACTCGAGATCATGGGATTGCACACATTACGTATGAGAACTAAATATTAATAATTAGATATAAAATGTTATATTTGATTATTAATTATCACAAAATAAATAACGGACGTTAGTATTTAACGGA
Source organism: Artemisia tridentata subsp. tridentata (assembly GCA_021014915.2). Lineage (NCBI taxonomy): Eukaryota > Viridiplantae > Streptophyta > Magnoliopsida > Asterales > Asteraceae > Artemisia > Artemisia tridentata. The sequence goes on from CP139506.1 coordinate 85,672,240, forward strand.
AGTGACTAACGGTCGTTAAATAAAATAAGGAAAGGACTAGTATGTAAATTAGTAGCCAAGAAGATTCCGGATCCTCCCTAATATCATTAGGCCGATCGGATTTAGGGATGGATTTCCTAATCCATCTCTAACTTGGGCTCTAAGTTTTCATGCCTATATAAACAAACCTTGGGTTCTAGTTTTTGGTACCTCTTGTGCACAAAGCTAAACCTAAAGTTTTCTCTTCTCTCCTTATTGCTTTGATCGATCGGTTTTCCCCCTCCAAGGGATCGACCGAATTTTGTTTAAACAAAATTGGTTTTGGTTTTTACTTTGTGATTAATAACTTGCATATTATTAGTTCGGTTTAGTGCGTGTGTACAAGAACGTGATTCTTACACATCATTGTAAGAATCTTGGATTGAATTGCAAAACTTGGTAAGGGGCAATTCTTATAATCCTAATAACCCTAATTAGGGTTCATAATCCATATTGCTCAAGGTTGATTCTTGTTCTTGCTAGAATCATTAAGGTACGTTCACTTTAAATTCGGTTTAATTATTTATGTGTTATATGTATCCTATGCTTCCGCTATATGTACTTTGATGTTTTGATTTATTTATATGAATGTCATGATGTAATAATTCCAACATCTTTGTTATGTATACTTCAAGTTTCTATATGGTAAAGAAACTAAGCACAGGAGCGGACAAGTACGGGTTTGGATTAAACACAAAAAATGGTTCATTACCACTGTTCTTTCGTAATGTTTGGTGATTTTGAGTCCTGTTATTGTTACTATGTATTATTAATGTGTTCTAAGGGGCTAAAAATTATACATTTATACTTGGTAATGTTTATTATTCCTGAAGAGTATTATGTGTGGACATAAGGTAATGCATTAATGGAACTAAAAAAGTGTGAAACTCTTTTATTATAAGCTTTAGAACCTGACAAGTTCATTTTATTATAGACTTTAAAAGTGTGAATAAGAAACTTGGTACAAGTTTTACCTTGTTTATTATTAATTGATCAGGCATTGTGAACATATACGACCATGCTTCATAAGTAAAGCACGCTAATATCTCTACTCACGCTAAACATGTTTACAAAATTCCTTGATTTTAATTTGTATTTTTATGTAATTATGGGATGGATCGGTAGAGTTATGTGTCATGTCACTAATCTCGTACACATATCTTTTTCGTAGCATACACCAATTAGTTGTTGATGGGCCTAATGCCAAGGGCTGAGCTGATTTACTAGGCCTAAGACTAGCCTCAAAAGATGTAAGGTCATTTTATTATGATATAATGCTCCACTTGCCAACAGGCTTTGGTTTATCATTTGCTGCACAGTATTACTACAACTTTTGAATGTGAATTATTGTTACAGGAACATCCAAGGCTCATTGCTCTTCAAAGTCGTGGTATTGATTCCCCTTTATCTTAAAGGAATGTGAAGTACGAGGCCATTTTAAATGATCTTGAACCGCTTAACGCTGTCGTCTACTTATTGTTTGATCAAGTTGTAGATGTAGACTGCTTCTAAAAAGGCTTTTGTATAATTGCAATCGACATGGTTTTGTGCATAGTGCACATTAGTTACTTTCTAGATCTTAGATGGTTGAACGATTGGGTGACTGCACAATGGGCATTTGTTAATTGGGATAATTTTCTAGATGTATATATCTCTGCACTTTTTGCTCTGGTGTGCATCGTTCTATTTTTTTCCTGTTAATAAAACATACTTTTAAAAATGTTCAATGTTGTGTATCAAGTGGAACGGTATTTGGATGATTCAGCAATGCTTATTGTCACATGTGTAGACTTTTGGTGCTTTCATTGTTGCTGTGGTGCATTGCCTTTTTGTTTTGGCTAAAGAGACCCCCATTTCTGAAATGAAAGCCTGAAAGATTGGGTATTTTGCGGATAGATTAGTTAACAGTGTCTGTTATCGTCAAGTGTTGTTTTTGAATTCCTGTGCAGCTGTGCTTTTGATTCTTGTTAATGATCATATCGTTCTGGAGAAGATTAACTGCACTTTGTATGCAGTGACAAAGATGTCTACATGCTAAGAGTGGCTACAGCTGGGTTGAGGGTAAGTATTTTGTTGACTGAGTTTTGTTTGTTTTTTTTTTTTTTTTTTTTTTTTTTTTTTTTAATCAAATAAGTTCGAGTAGCTGAGTTTTGGAAAGTACTACACACAGTTCCTTTAGGCTGTGTTATATTTGGATCGTTATATGTTACTATTCGAATGGGTCATCTTGATGGCTCGTTGTTTGTTCTCTCAAGCCTGCACAGAAAGGGAGATTGCACTTGATTCATAAGTGGGTTCAAAATAGAGAAGTAAATATGGGTTGGATTAATCTGTATAGATGTTACTATAGGCACAAATGGGTTGGTTTAAGTTGACATTAAATAGGTTTTGCTCTTTTTAAGTTCTCATTATAAATGATGTGTTATATATAGTTCAGAAAATACATAATTAGGAAATAATCATTCTTATTTATATGTGAATTGATACTAAGAATGATAATACACTTGGTTGATGTTTTTGAACTGAATAATGAAGTATGCACGGTAGACGCCTTGAGCTTGCACTTTCCAGAAGTGCAGAACGCCATATTTACATATATAAATGACTAAAAAAGTTAAAAACATTATTCCTTCCGAGGCTGGCAAAGCACTTTAAATAAACCAGGTTGTCACCATTCTTGGACATTAATTTTGAGTCAAATCCTTTTCGTTGGACAAATTTGCTAGATTAGTATGATATAAACTTAACATGTCGATCACATTTGACAATCATATTGTGTCTCGTTATCTTTAACACAGTAACATGTTGTGTTTTTATAAGCACACTTTCAATTCATATGATATCTTTACATCATGTGTGGTACATTTTAAGCACATCAAAGCCTATGCTCACAAGAACATCCCTTTAATTCAAATGATAGTCACATACCACCTACAAATCCAATTACCAGAATCAAAAGAACAACAGTATTGCTTATGCATTTACACAAAGGAATGAGATCTTATCAAAATTTCATGGTTTACAAGAGGTGACATTGTGGTTTATCTTAGTATCTACAAAGCTCTGCTGCCGTACTGAAGCTTCAAAGACTGTCAAAACTATCATCATCGTAGTCTATGTCTGGGAATATAGAACATGCTTTCTTTCCATGCTCAGACCAAAAGTCCAATTCAAATGATCACAGGTCAAATTAGGTAAGATTAGAGTTGCATAAATGATGCAAACATGAATCTGCATTTTACCCATATTCGGATGGATCATGCTTTGGAAAGAGTATCTTAACAATTCCACAAACAACTAAAACCTGGCCCAAAAAAGTTAGATTTTTGCATATGAATTGCCAATTTTTTTTTGATAATTATGAGTGGTATTCAGAGTAAAAGTGTCCAAAGTCCAAACACATTCAACGTCTCTAGTACATTTTTGTTTAAATTACATTGGAATCATCCTAAAGCGCTACCCATAAACAATTTGGTAAAGCTTGAAATGTTTCAGACTATAGCAATGACGACTGTGCATATATCATAACCATTAACGACAAAATTGGGATGTATCGATCTCATATTGTAACAAAAGGTAAAACACCCATTTGTTTTACTCACTAATTCTTGCTATCACATGAATAACTAGGATTAGTTCTAGTAAAACACCCTCTTAAAGTGAAAAAGGTAAAACACCACAATAACAATAACATCCTCTTCATCAACATCTATTTAAACACACTACAAAAAAAAGTTGAATTCTTTACACTTATTTTTCCACGGTATAGTCAACCGTATAATTTTGCTACATTTATAGGTGTTACAAATCTTTTAAAAAATACTCCACCTATATAAGTGTGGCCAATTACAATAACGGTACATTTATAATTGAAGTAAAATAAATTCTTAAAAGGCCACACTTATAAGTGTAAGAAAACACTTAAAAAATGCTACACTTATAAATTTAAAAATAACTGTATAAAAAAGCCACATTTATAATTGTGGAAATAAAAACTACTCTTATAAAAAAAAGCCACAAAATCAAAATAAGTCATTTCATTCCCTTATTTACTACTATTACATTACACTTTATCCCTTATATAAAAACTTATTTCCCTTATATAAAAAACTAATCCAAACGGGCCCCTATTTCTTTTATACAGTATATAATTATTTGGGGTTTTTGCATATATATCCTTCTGAAAATGCATAATTGCATATATATCCAAAACATGCATAAAAACCTGTAACACTGTAAAACACTACCTTCTTCTTCACACAAACACAACCATGATGATGCTCACAAACATATACATTAAGAACAAGAGATGTGGTGGATCATATGATGATTTCAAGTCAAATGTTTATTAATCTTTGGAAGATAAACAAACCGAGACTTTTTGGTACTTTGGACACACACACACTCTTTCTCTGTTATTTTGAAAATGAGACACACACTTATCCAGAGTGTGTGTGTGTGGCTAATATAATACACAGCCAATCCAAGTGGCCTTTGGATGGCTTTAAATGGACCTTGTGTGGGCTTTGTATTTGCACTACACTTATTACACTTTGCACTTCTAACACTAATGCTACAAGCCCACTCTACTTAGTACATATTACACTTGACACAAAAGTTTTACATAAAACAATGACCATCACTTTTGCAATTAAATTAATTTAATTGCTAACAATCTCCCCCTAAGGGATGGTCATTTCAATGATGCTCCCATGAATGGTCTTTTGCATTTGATGTCTTAAACTTCGTGTGTCAATGTATAACATTCTTCGTTCAATGTTCCTTCATGCACTGTGATGTTCAAAGTATCGTCTTCTGGTCGATCCTGCCTTGATCTACTTCTTCTGTCCGGATGTGTCGTCGTTGTAGATGATGATGGTGAATGGTCTTTCGTCGGTACCTGCATAAGACAGTTAGCAATAAATCGTCCAGCGGCCATCATGTCGTGAGGCAAGATCCTTGGATCTCATTAAGACTCATACAACTTGTATCCTTTTGAGTGAACACAAGTGTATTGCATAGGAAGTGTTCCTAAGAGATCTTTGATGAATCTCATGTCTCTAGACTCAATAATGTGCGTTTTGGTTTTAGTCATCGGAGGCATGGAGCAGAGTGCCACCTTTTCAATATCAACACATCTCGGAGTGAGAGGTCGATAGATTATGTAGTGATCTCCGTGAGAAAATGAAACAAATATCTTTTAAGAGATATCTGAGTGGATAGGAGGGGTGGTGCAGTGCGTCACTGGGTCCATGACGTCTTGTCTTCAATACCAGTATCACCTTAGTGAGTACCGATAGCAGATGTATTGACCCGGTTTCTGTCCTAAGTTTTCATGGAGGGCTATTTCTTTTCACCCTTACAAAAACTTTTCTTTTTCATTCTTCAACCCCTTCTTTCTCCTTTCTCATTATACTCCTTTTTTTTTTTTTTTTTTTTCAATCTTACCTAAGGACTTCTAATGCTAAGCTACTGGAATTGTCCTTGGGTAGATCCCTCCGGTTCTGGCGGATCATTGGACATAACCTAACCATAATCACCTTATTACTCCATGATTATCCTAGATTATTTGTCACATGCCATTAAACCTAGTGAAAATCTCTCAACATGTTTATGAGAAAACACATTTTGTTAACACATCGAGAGTTTTACATTTTTGAAACACTCCCCCTTCACATGTGCTCCTGCATTTTTGAAATAAATTGCACATGTTGGGTAGAGTTCGCACATTTGAAATGATCGACTTTCAATGAACACAACCTTCGCGAGACACGCTTACATCACTAGTTAGACTAGCTTGAAGTTATTACCCGTCCCGGTCATATTCAAAGATCATCTCTCGAATTGGTACATTCTATTCAGACAAGTCCTTTGCGAGACACGCTTGCATCACTGGTAAACCAGCTTGAAATTATTACCCGTCCAGGACATGTCTTTTCGAGAACGGACATTTAGTTTCGTCAATTCGAGGGTTCATGCTGAGTCTTTTTGAAGAACTCGTTTTGAGATTCAAACGACAAAACTTCTTTTAGATCACATTTTCATCATGTCCTCTCCCCCATATTTATAATAAACACCTAATCTCCCCCTCAAAAATAGCATGAAGTGGTATTTTTGAAAACAGTTGATTAAAATGAAACTTTTTGTGGAGAGACGGACTGATTTTAGCATGAAAAATGGAACATTTTTTTCTTTTTCTACTCCCCCTTAATCAGAGCAAATGGTTAAACTTTTGAGTTTAAAAGCATTTAGAGGTCTTTGAGGGAGTTCTTGTGAGCACAAATTTTATAAAAAGACTTTGAAAAATCTTTTGACACAATTTTGATTAAGTGCTCACGGGTTATAGCTTTTCGCCATTAACATTGCGAGTTCTGATCGGAAATAGTCAGAAGTCATTCAATGTAGCGTTTATTTGAAACCTTTTCCGGCATACCCGAGCTACATTTAAAAGATTTCACGTTTAAGAACGGGTTCCGTACTGAAATGCACGAAAGCCTTAATGAAGAATATTTGAGAAACGACATGTTTTAGAAAAACATAAAAAATAACTCTCGCTCAAGCATCTGTAAATACCCGTATCATTGTTGAATGACATTTCTAAGTACGTACAGAATATTGATTAGACGAGAGACATGTCGTGAGAAGAATATTTTTGGTTTTTGATGTTTTATATTTTTTATGGCTTTTTCAAATTTTCTATTTTTATATTTTGATTTTTTTTTTTTTTTTAAAAAGGTATGTATATATTTACCAAAAATATATACATAAATATTTACAAAAAAATGTTTACCAAAATATTTACAGAAATATTTACATGCGAAGCTTTTTGATATAAATCAATAAGATTCGAGAAGACTTTCTAACTCTTCGGGAGTTAGGCTTCGCATTCCAATTCGACGAACTAAGTTTTCAAACCGCTCTTTTGAGAGGGCTTTAGTAAATAGATCGGCGAGCTGGTAATCTGTCTTCACGAAAAACAATTCAACAGTACCCTCTTCAACGTGCTCTTTTATGAAGTGATAGCGGACTCTAATATGCTTGGTCTTCGAGTGTTGCACTGGGTTGCACGAGATGGCTATGGCACTTTTTGAATCGCAATACAAAGGTATGCGGTTGAAAGAGAAACCATAATCCGTGAGTTGTGTTCTCATCCAAAGGACTTGAGCACAACACGCAGATAGAGACACATACTCGGCTTCTGCTGTTGATAAAGCAGTGCAATCTTGTTTTCTTGACGACCAGCCTACTAGCTTTTCTCCCAGAAATTGCGCTCCGCCTGATGTACTTTTCGCTGTAACTTGGCATCCAGCATGATCGGCATCTGAAAAGGCAATTAGTGTAAACTCCGAATCCTTTGGATACCAAAGTCCCATGTTAATGGTTCTTCGTAGGTATCTAAAGATTCGTTTAACCTCTTGGAGGTGAAGTTCGGTAGGCCTTGCCTGAAACCGTGCTAATAAACACACAGCAAAATGAATATCTGGTCGGCTTGCAGTTAGGTACATGAGAGAACCAATCATGCTCCGATATTTCTTCGGATCCATGGGTTTCCCATATAGGTCAGCGCCAATTTTTGGTGAAGTGACCATAGGAGTACCAACAGAGTCACAATTGTCCATTCCATGTTTTTTCAAAATCTCAATTGTGTATTTAGCTTGATTAAGAAAAATTCCACGTGGGGATTGATGAATTTGTAAGCCTAAAAAGAATTTTAATTCACCCATCATGGACATTTCAAATTTGCTTTTCATGAGATTTGCAAAATGTTTTGAATGCTTCGAATTAGTGGACCCAAATATTATGTCGTCCACATAAATCTGAACAATCAAAATGTCATTTTTGTATTTTCTTGTAAACAAGGTTGGATCAATCGTTCCTTTGGTGAAATTATTTGACAACAAGAAAGATGATAACTCGTCATACCACGCCCGTGGGGCTTGTTTCAAACCATAGATTGCCTTCTTTAGCCTGTAGACGTATTCCGGATGATCTTTGTCAACGAAACCGTCTGGTTGACTCACATACACTTCTTCTTTCAGAGTTCCATTCAAGAACGATGACTAGTTTGTCAACTGGTCTTGGAACTAAATCCCAGGTGTCATGGATTTGAAATTGAAGAAGTTCTTCCTGCATCGCTTCAATCCAGGCATTATCTGCCATTGCTTCCCGAATGTTCTTAGGTTCTATGAGACTGACTGAGCAGACATAGATGCACATGTCGCAATCGGTATGAAGTTGTTTTCTCGTCTGAATTGGTCTTGAGGGTTCACCAATAACCTGTTCAATCGGATGGTCTTTTGTCCACTGTAGAGTTGAAGGGTACCTTGGACTGTTTGAATGTATGTTAGACGGTTCATGTAATCTGGAAGATGATTCACCAGATTCCGTTCCAAACGGGTTTTCAAAGACTTCTTCGTCTAACACAGCATTATTTTGTTCTTGCTCATCAATTCTTGGTAGAACAATTTCAATGAATGGAGTTGCTGGAGTAAATGTAGATGATGTTGATGTTGAGGGAGTTGGTGCGCTAGCTTCGAATGTTGTGGATGCATCTGGATTTTGTGGAGGTGGTGGTGGTTGTTGATGTTGAGTGGTTGCAGCGGAATGTTGGTTAGATGCATTTTTTGAAGTGCCACCATAGTATTCATCGTACATAAACTCAAAGAAATTATCCAGTTCCTGAGTTGTGGGTTGTTCTGAATGAATTGATTGAGCTCCTTGAGGTGCGAGTCCTGAACTGATATGTCCAGAAGTCATCGGGTTAAGCGCGGGTTCTAGAGCGAGTCTCTCAGAAGCCATTTGTGAAATTTCATCAAACTTCACATTCATCGTCTCCATTATCTTTTTCGATCTCCTGTTATACACCCTGAATGCCCTCGAGTTTTCAGAATACCCAATAAAGATTCCAATATCACCCTTAGCCTTCAACTTTCCCAGATCTTCCCTGTCATTTGTTGGATAGCATAAAGCGCCAAACACATGAAGATAAGAAATATCCGGTTTTCGGTTGTTGACAAGTTCGTATGGGGTTTTATTGAATCTAGGATGGATTAGGGATCGGTTTTGAGTAAAACAGGCAGTAGAAACAGCATCAGCCCATAGGAATAAAGGAGCACTGGAATAAATCAGCATAGTGCGAGCAGCTTCTACAAGGGTTCGATTCCTTCTTTCAACTACCCCATTCTGCTGTGGAGTTCTAACAGCTGATGTCTGGTGAGTAATACCAGTTTCTTCAAAGAATGTTCTTAACTCCTGATTAACGAATTCCGTGCCATTATCCGTTCTTACTATCCTAACTGGAGCTTGAAGTAGAACTTGAATCCGCTTCAGAAAGGTGATGATGGTGCTTGGTGCTTCATCTTTTGATCTCAAAAACTTTACCCATGTATATCTTGAGTAGTCGTCAACAATTACAAGAATATACTTCTTCCCATTTATGCTTTGAACTCTCATCGGGCCACATAAGTCCATGTGCAGCAAATGCAACCTATCAACCGAACTAGGTACGGGTTTAGGTTTGAATGTTGCTCTTTTGCTCTTTCCCTGCTCACATGATGGACATAGGTGTTCTTTGGTGTATTTGAATTTAGGAAGACCGGAGACGATGTTGTCTTTGGCAAGCTTGTTTATCGTGTCAAAGTTCAGATGGGACAAACGTCTGTGCCATAACCAGGATTTTGTTTCACCTGCCCTGGTCATGAGACAAATCGGTGATGAAGAGGCCATTTGGTTTATGTCAATTGCATAGAGATTGGTGCCACGATTCCCAATTAAGAGATCATTCCCCACCAAATTCCTGACAAAACAAGTGTTTCTCCTAAAAGCAACCTCTAAATCTGCATCACAAAACTGTCCGACTGAGAACAGATTGTGTCCCAACCCTTCGACATAGTAAACCCGAGTGATCAAGTAATTCCCAAACCGAAGATCACCATAACCCAGAATAGCTGCAACATGATCATTCCCAAACCGTACAGTCCCCATGAACTGCCACACAAAATTGATCAGCAGCTTCAGATTCCCGGTCATGTGCTTGGAGCAACCCGAGTCGACGATCCAAAGACAAATTTCAATGACCTGCAAAGAACAGAGGATTTTGTATATGGAAACCGTTTAACATTTGGTTCCAGTGGGTTAGATGAAACAGGTGAATTACACTTAGAACTGGTTTCCTTAGATGCATTGGGAACTATTTCTAATGTGCCATTCTTAAGTGTAAACATTCTACCCGTTGGTTTCCATGCACAAAACTTAGAGTGATCCTTAGGCAATAGGCTGCTAGTGGTATTCCTAGCTTTTGCAATAAGTCTTCGAATATATCTAGACTTAGCCTTAGTTACTAAAGGAACCTTTTTCTGTTCAGGCATATCATTCTTTTTCTCATCATTAGAAACATTATCATCACAAGCATTTGCAGACAAAGTTTTCTTTTGCATTAAACAATCGGAATCATTACATGCATTAGAAACAGGAGTCTTATCATTACAACTAGATGATACATGTTTCTTCTTGGAAAGCGGTAAATTCCTAGGGTGTTCTTCTACTTTCTTGCATGCACTCTCAGAAACAGGCGAGACACTAGGTTTCTTGATATTGCGCCTAGACTGTCTTTTGCTCCTAGAGTTGCTTTCTATTCCTGTAGAAGGTAAGGCACACTCATTAGAATTTATGTTGTTGTCCTTAGATGTTGTAGTAGCATTCCTAGACTCGTTTGGAGTATCTTTCTTACTTTTGTCTATCGCCCTATATATTTTAGATGTAGAGGCAGACGCAGTAGTGGGACTAATCCTATAAAGGCCAGGTGCTATAACATTCGATGTTTCGACAACAGCTTTCTCTTTTTGTTTTTCATTAGGCAAAGGGGTTAATGGTGCAATACCCGTAGTTTCATCACCCTTCCCTTTGTGACTTTCGAGTTGAGACTTCAAAAGATTGATTTGATCTTGCATATTTTTGTAAGAGCGCTCATACGACAATTTGTCATACTTGCATTCTTCCTTTTTTGTATCAAGTTGTTTAAAATATGTGCAATTTTGTTTTTCAAGTTTCAAAAGCGCCTTTTCATATTTTTCAACAATTTGAGAAGTCTCAGCTCGAAGTGTTTCATCATCCTCAACAGAATATGTTTGGAAAATAATGGACATGATATCAGTCGATAGAGCTTCGAAGCAGAGAGAGTCATTTTGCTTTTCCAAAACTTTTATGTGTTCCAAGTATTCATTAGCTTCCTTCACTAAGGATTTGTGGTCCTTAACAAATTCCGCTGACTCTTTCAAAAGATTATGTTCCACATTTTGAACAACCGCATAGATTGCACTAATATGTGGATTAAGTTCCCTTTCAAAAATCTTTTTTAGTTCATCCTGAACACCCGGAAACCATTCAAACTTTTTATTGTTAATTTTGGAATCCACAATACGTTGAAGTTTCTCAATTCTCTGCTTAAGATCAACCAAATATAGTCTAGCTGCACTTGTATCATAAGTGTTTTTAGATGCCATTTGTTCGATGTTAGGCAGATGTTTTGAGACAGCCTTTTGTCTTGTGAAAACCACTGGTTTTTGGAAAAACAGAGGTGACTCCTTTTTAACAAGATGAACCCCAGCAAGTTTGTTTGCTTCATTATAGTCAATGGGTTTTATTTCTGGGTTCATTTGTCTCATTTTATTTCTACTCTCTTCTGAAAGCTCAATCGTTTCATCAGAATCATGAACCGAAGGAGGGTCATGGATAGCATTTATTAAATTTCCATTAAAAAGCACATTCTGTTCTTTCTGAGCTTTCTTGAGAATATAAGGGTTTTCATAACCGATAGCAACCTTTTTTAATGTATGTAAAATCGGGTTTGGATCGTTTATTAACAAATTAACTGTTTGTGCAGAATGACCCGTTTTTACAAGTAAATCATCCAACTTTGCAATGGTTTCCTTTTTGTCATTGATCTCTTTAAGAAGATCCTTTTCACGTTTTGAAAACCTTTCATTCAACTCCTTCTTTTCTTTTTCAAGATTGGAATAAGTTGATTTTTGTTTTGAAAGCTGGTTGGTTAGTTCAGAAATTTCCTTGTTTAGAGATTTAATTTGATTATTCAAATTAACATTTAGAGTGTCAAATTTGATTTGTAAACGTTTCTCTCTTAACTCAGAATCTTTTAAGCTAACCTCAAGGTCCGACTGTTTTTTGTTATGAAAATCATAAGCTCTTGCATTCACCTTATATCTCTCAAGCTCAGTGGTCAATTTTTCATTCGCGGCCTTCACATCGCGATTGACCTTTTTGACCTTTTCAATTTCAACACTACAATTTTGCAATAATGATTCAAACATAGCACGTGTTTCCTCATCATTATCAGTATGCTGTGACTCGAATTCTTCATTAGAATCCATATCTGGAGTTACCAAATTAGTATTACTACAACTTGGTTCGTCCATGTATGTATCATAAATGAGATTAGGAGTCTCAGGATGCTGTTCATTTTGAGGTGACATATCAAACATTTCATTATTGTGACATGTAGCATATGGTTGTACCTCAGAAACCGCATTGGTGTCAAAAGCAGGAGGTGCTTCTGAATCTGTGTCGTACTTTGCCTCCTGGAGATTTGCCATAAAAATACAGTTTGCATCGATGTCCTCTTGATCTTCTGCATTGTCCATAATAGCCATGAAGTCATTCTCTTCTGCACTCAACTGAAGCCCAGCCGTTTCCTTGTTTGCCAACATTAATGCTTTCTGCAAATACGCTGGATCCCTTTTATTCGGCTTGTCTGGACAGTTCCTAGCCATGTGACCAATACCTTGACAGTTGAAGCACTTCATCACATTACCCTGATTTCTATTCCCAGCTCCCTGAGCAACATTCCCAAACTGATTCCCAGCATTCTGTACCCTTTGAATACCAACAGCTGTACCCATCTGATTCCCTGCATACTGACCCATCTGATTACCAACATACTGCCCTGCATTCTGATTACCCATCTGATATCTTGGAGCATATCCCTGCTGATTCCCATATCCCCCAACCATCTGTCCTTGCTGTCCCATGTTGAAACTCGGCTGTGCAATCTGCTTGTTACGAGTGTTCGATGAGATTCGTTGATTGTTGTTGGTAGGTGTGGAGTAGCGTCCTTGGAATGCTTTTGTTAGGTAAGCAAATGCTTGAGTCAAAGCAGCAGTTGACTCATCCTGATCGTCTTGATCTGGGTGTTGTGGGTATTGTTGTTGTGGGATTACATGTTGTTGTTGTGGGTAGAATGGTGATTGTGGAATATACTGTTGTTGCATGACTTGCTGAGTAGATGATGATGATGGTTGTGCACATACTGTTGCAGGTGTAGGTGATTGGACTATGAGTGCAAGAGGATCTTGTTGTTTTGCTTGTTTCTCTTTTCTGACTTCATTTGCCTCTGCTTGGTTTTGTTTAAGAAAGTCATAGAGTTGATCGTAGTTCACATCATGAAGATTCTTAGTTTGGTTGACAATAGTAACATATCGTCCCCATTCTTCTGGAAGGTTGTTGATGAATTTGATGTTTTGAACAATTTGTTTAGGTGCCAAATTGTTTCTGATCAACTCATTCATTAGAGTACAAAACCGTGTGTAGTAAGATTCAATCTGTTCAGCTGGTGTTGCTGTGAACTTCTCCCATTCTGTCAGAAGCTTGTTTTCCATTTCTTGAATGCCAATTTCTGTACCATGACAAAGACGTCTAACTCGATCCCACATTTCTTTGGCAGTTTCACAGCTATCTACAGCACAAAATATTTCTTGTGGTAGACCGAGTTGGATTAGATGCATTGCTAGGTGATCAGCTTCAATTTGCTTCCAATCTGCTTCAGTGTAATCCGATTCCTCTTTGGGTCGGTACGTTGGATCGACGGGAGGATTTGCAGTAGGGTTTCCAGCTGTTTCTTCAATCTCACCAGGCTGGAATGGACCTTTCTTGACAGAGTTAACCAAGAGAATACCTTGTCCATTAGGTTTGGATCTCATATATCGAAGCATACGACTCGTCCATGGAAGGTAACCACCTTTTTCTAACATTGGAGGTCGGTTTTCTGAACCTGCGGCATGAATGTCTTGTTGAGTCGTCATTGTTGATGTTTGTATGGTTAAGACGGTATTGGATCGGTTAAAGAAATGATAGGTATGGTTTCCAAATTCGATGAAGTCCAAGTTTGATCAAAAAAGAAGTTCGGTTCAGAAATTAGATCAAAACTGAAGTTCGGACACCAAAGTTCGATCACCAAAATTCGATCACCAAAATTCGATCACCAAAGTTCAGTTAACAAAGTTCAGTTAACAAAGTTCAGTTAACAAAGTTCGTAACAAAGTTCACTAACAAAGTTCGGTTAACAAGTTCAGCTAACAAAGTTCGGTTAACAAAGTTCAGTTAACAAAGTTCGGTGAAATCCAAGTTCGATCAAAGTTCGATCAAGAAAGTTCGACTAAAGCAAAATAGATCAAAGTTCGCCTAAAGCAAAATTAGATCAAAAATTCGAACTAAAGTAAAATTCGATCAAAATTCGACTAAAGCAAAATTAGATCAAAGTTCGCCTAAAGCAAAATTAGATCAAAATTCGACTAAAATAAAATTCGATCAAAATTCGACTAAAGCAAAATTAGATCAAAGTTCGCCTAAAGCAAAATTAGATCAAAATTCGACTAAAGTAAAATTCGATCAAAATTCGACTAAAGTAAAATTCGATCAAAGTTCCCTAAAGCAAAATTGATCAAAGTTCAACTAAAGCAAAATTCGATCAAAGTTCACCTAAAGCAAAATTTGATCAAAGTTCAACTAAAGCAAAATTGATCAAAGTTCACCTAAAGCAAAATTGATCAAAGTTCACTAAAGCAAAATTTGATCAAAGTTCACCTAAAGCAAAATTCGATCAAAGTTCACCTAAAGCAAAATTGATCAAAGTTCACCTAAAGCAAAATTCGATCAAAGTTCACCTAAAGCAAAATTCGATCAAAGTTCACCTAAAGCAAAATTCGATCAATAGTTCACCTAAAGCAAAATTCGATCAAAGTTCGATCAAAATTAGATCAAAATTAGATCAAAATTCGATCAAAATTAGATCAAAATTAGATCAAAATTAGATCAAAATTCGATCAAAATTAGATCAAAATTAGATCAAAATTCGATCAAAATTAGATCAAAATTCGATCAAAATTAGTTTTTGATGAGAAGTTCGATTAAACCAAACTTCGATCACACAAAGTTCGGTTACCAAAATTCGATTAACAAAGTTCGGTCAAAACCAAAATTCGATTAACAAAGTTCGGTCAAAACCAAAATTCGATTAACAAAGTTCAGTCAAAACCAAAATTCGATTAACAAAGTTCGGTCAAAACCAAAATTCGATTAACAAAGTTCAGTCAAAACCAAAATTCGATTAACAAAGTTCGGTCAAAACCAAACTTCGATTACCAAAGTTCGGTTAAATCCAAACTTCGATCAAGTAAAGTTCGGTAAAATAGTCTAACTCGACTAATGACCAAGTTCGATCAAAAAAATAGAACCTCGACTGATGAATCAGTACCGTGCCCTAATCCTAAATCTTTAACCTTTTGCTCTTGATACCACTTGTAACACTGTAAAACACTACCTTCTTCTTCACACAAACACAACCATGATGATGCTCACAAACATATACATTAAGAACAAGAGATGTGGTGGATCATATGATGATTTCAAGTCAAATGTTTATTAATCTTTGGAAGATAAACAAACCGAGACTTTTTGGTACTTTGGACACACACACACTCTTTCTCTGTTATTTTGAAAATGAGACACACACTTATCCAGAGTGTGTGTGTGTGGCTAATATAATACACAGCCAATCCAAAGTGGGCCTTTGGATGGCTTTAAATGGACCTTGTGTGGGCTTTGTATTTGCACTACACTTATACACTTTGCACTTCTAACACTAATGCTACAAGCCCACTCTACTTAGTACATATTACACTTGACACAAAAGTTTTACATAAAACAATGACCATCACTTTTGCAATTAAATTAATTTAATTGCTAACAAAACCATTGTACTATGTGCATCAAAAACTTGTACAAAGGATATATATGCAATTATTCACTTTGGGAGGGATATATATGCAATTCTGCCTAATTTTTTTAGTATATAGCCACTTTTGAAATTACTAAACACTCTCAACTCAAATTAAATCAAAACCGTTCAACAATCAACTAAAAACACACACACACACACACTCAACCTAGGGTTTCATCTTCTTCTCCAACCATCATTTAGCCAACCAATCAACCAACCGATCATCATCACCACCATGTCTCTCCGACCTAACGCTCGAACCGAAGTCCGTCGCAACCGTTACAAAGTCGCCGTCGATGCAGAAGACGGACGGCGCCGTAGAGAAGATAATATGGTTGAGATCCGTAAGAATTTACTTAAGAAGCGTCAAGTGTTACCGGCTTCAGTTCCGTCGTGTACTGGCGGTGTTCCGCCTGTGACGTGTTTTGTAGTGACATCATAATCATCAACGGTACGTTCGTCATTGTTGACTTCGATGTCACTATAATCCTCCTTCATCTTCGTCATTTTCAGAGAAGAAAAAACTTCATACATATTGGAAAAATGGAAGAAACGAACCATAATAAAATCATGAATATGGAGCTTGAGATAATATTAAAAAATAGTTTTTAATAGTTAGTGTATGTGGAGAAGATAAGTCATGATCGAGGGGCTTTAATAAAACAAATTTAAATGATGTCCTTCATGGCTCATTTGTTGTCATCAAAATAAGCAAAAAACCACCCAAATATTTATAGGGGAAAGTGAGTGTGTGGCTGTTGTGTATATAAGGTTGGGTATAGAAACCTTCAAAACGATTGTGTTTTAACAATATTTCAATCAAATCCGTTTGCCAGCATCCATGTTCTTCTCTTCCCAAGACTGACGCATGCGTTTACTTTTTCCTTTTTTCCATTCTTGATGCAAATGCGAGTCTCACCCAACAATTGTGGTTGGTTTAGTTTGGACATGATCTGTGATGCAACATTAATTCATATTTTGACAATAGGTTACAATACAAAAATGATTGCAATAGGTAAATTAATAACAACTTGTTTCCATTTTTTTTTTTTTTTTGATCTTATCAGTGTGTGATATATACAATGTTATATAGTTTGACTGGACTTGCTAATGTGGGTTTTTTGATGAAATGCCTAAGTAAGAAGATATAAAAATCTAACACTTCTATGAGGCAGGGTTTTGAATACTTAAATGTGGTTACATATGGACTAGGTCAAAGTGGGGTACACGGTGTTGTTATCTTTGGTAAATCATAGTCGTTCATCTAGCCTTGTGACGAGACGCGACCATTCCTGATTTTGTGGTTCATCTCCGGTCCATTCCCTGGTTGGGTTTGGTATCTATCTTGTTACTGACTTGATCGGATTTGGGGAAATGCTTCGGATGCCCAAGTGACTCTTCGCAAATGGATGTGATTTGATTTAGTGATTTTTCATAGGTAAGCTAGGCTATATGCATTTCAGTTTTGTAAAAAAGGTTAATAGGTTGGTGTTGTGATTTCAAAAATGATGGAGTTACTATTATTCAATCACTTGGTATGTAGAACTTATATAGCTACTTCAAAGTTGTTTCAATCTTCTTAAGGTTTTAATTTAGCCTTGCATTGAGAATTATATGTGTTCTGATGATGACGGAGGTTATGACATTTTCGGTGTGTTGATCATATGGTGAGTTAATTAAACTTAGTTTTTGTTGTGTAAACATCTCCTCGGCTTGTCCTTAGTTCACGATTTTTGGGTTGCTAAGCCTTAACTACAATAGATGCATATGATGTCTAACCTAGCTAATTAAAAAAAATAAAAAATCATCAACTCTTGTGAGACATTTTATTAAATATTGCTAAGCATTTTAGCAAAAACATTTTTTATGCATATCAAACACATTTCTTAAAAACACCTATCATCACTAACTAATATTGAACATAGGAGCAACTCAAGTACCCCACTATCGAATTGAAACATAATGGAGTAGTGCAATTTCTATATGAAAGATAGCAGATGTTATTTAGTCTAATATAAATCAAACTTTAATCTTGAGTTTTAATAAATAAATTTGATACTGTGTTTTCGAGTATCACTTAAGGAATAAAAGGAAAAAAAAAAAAAAAAAAAATGAAACGAAACAATGTTCTTGAGTAACACTTAAAGGAGGAAAAGGAAAAATAGTGTTATTCGGTTGATTTTTAAAGTAAAGTGTTTCCTTAAAAAAAATAGATTGAAAATGTTATTTTTTAGAGTCGAGTTATTTTAGAAACCAAACATTCCTCACATACCAAGGGACTCATCCCCACCATCCATCTAAAAAGAAATCAATGGTTGAGATTAAAAGCATTTAATATTTCACCCATTTTTTATAATTTAAATATCTCTTAAACCGTTAATCGTTAAGCGAAAATAATTACACCATCGCGACAAGCATTTAATTATCTTTCTATAGACGGGCATTTTGATATACTTTCGACAAAAAAAAAAAAAAAAATTATTTTTTTCACGTTTTTTTTCGTAGCCGAAAAAATCATATATGATATATCATATATGATATTACATATCATATATGATATATATGATATATCATATATGATATTACATATATCATATATGATATTACATATCATATATGATATATATGATATATCATATATGATATTACATATAATATCATATATGATATGTAATATCATATATGATATATCATATATGATATGTAATATCATATATGATATATCATATATGATTTTTTCGGTCACGAAAAAAAACGTAAAAAAATAAAAAATAAAAAAAATTGTCGAAAATATATCAAATTGCCTATCTATAGAAAGATAATTAAATGCTCGTCGTAACGGCATATTTTTTTTCGCTTAACGATTAACGGTTTGAAAGATATTAATATTTGAAAAAAAAGGATGAAAGTGGGTTTTTTAAATTGTTGGGATTAATCTCATCCATTAGATCAAATAAAGATGGAGGGTGGAGATTAGTCCCTTGGTATGTAAAAAAAGTTTGGTCCTCAAATGATCTTAAATCTATTTTTTATTACTTTACTTTTCTTTATTAAAAAACCTCAAAAACACAAGCTTTATGTTACAAATAAAGTAGATATATAGACAAAAGATTTGAATTTTCTATTTCCAGGGAAATTATGGAGCTTGAAAATCAGTGGTGTAACAACCAATAAAATTACAGGTCGATACTATTCATTATTTACTATTCATTATTCTTTATTCACCATTTACTATTCATCATTTTTGAAGTTAGTTTGCGACTTTGGGATGTTTTCAAAAAATTTACTATTCACGAAACACTATTCATCCCCCGGAGGGAAATCACTATTCAAGATCATTATTCATCAGTTCGTAAATTAGGTTTACGGGTATTAAAAATTTGCGTAACCATTAAGGTTTAGCTGCGTATTCATGAAACATCATTAAAGACAAGTCATATAGACTAGAGTAGTCTACGTATCATCAGTAACATCATCTGCATATTAGGTCATGCACGGGTTTGCATAATTTCAATTAACGTATGTTGTAATCTTTGGTAAATCATAGTCATCCATCCAGCCTTGTGACGAGACGCGACCATTCCTGATTTTGTGGTTCATCTCCGGTCTGTTCACTGTTTGGCTTTGGTATCTATCTTGTTACTGACTTGATCGGATTTGGGGAAATGCTTCGAATCCCCAAGTGACTCTTCGCAAATGGATGTGATTTGGTTTAATGATTATTAAGAGGTAGATAGGCTATATGCATTTCAGTTTTGTAAAAAATGTTAATATGTTTGTGTTGTAATTTCAAAAATGATTTTTTTTTTAGTAGTCAGTGGTGTTACTTTTATTTAATCACTTGGTATGTAGAACTTATATAGCAACTTCCAAGTTGTTTCAATCTTCTTAAGGTTTTAATTTAGCCTTGCTATGAGAATTATATGTGTTGTTAATGATGGAGGTTATGACAATTTCGGTGTGATGATCATATAGTTAATTAATTAAACTTAGTTTTTGCTGTGTAACAATCTCCTCGGGCTTGTCCTTAGTTCACGACTTTTGGATTGCTATGTAAAAAAAGATGTTTTCATATGCTTATCATATAGCCTTAACAACAATAGATGCATATGATGTCTAATCTAAGGGTGCGTTTGGTATGAGGGTTTAGAGTTTGTCGCCATTGCTGCTGCACTCGTTGTGTTTTTTTGTTCGACTGTCAATGTGGTTTGCAATCGTTGCGTTTTTTTGGCTCTACTTTAAATGTGGTACGATACAGATCTTGGGGAGTATTTATAAGATCACGTTAAGGTTTGTGATAAACTATATATGGTAGAGATCGTGTCAGAATACAACACCACAAAATAGGAAACCGAATATTCATACGACGACTTAGGAACCGATATCGCCACCTAAGCTTCGAATTTAGGTTTCCACGTAGGCCAAAAGCTGAAAGGGATCTTCATCGACCAATCAAACATTTTACAGCAGGCATGTCAACAAATATGTCATCAAATCGAACTTTTGTTTTATATATATTATATGTATGTTACACGACAAGTGACCTTAATTAGGATGTTTCTAAATTGTTCTCCACATGAAGAAATCAATGCATTTTCATATCTAGTTTGAAAAGTTAAGAAAGATTATCAATTATGAGTAGGCGGTGAAAGAGATTGGTTAAAATGACAAACTAAATTATGTGCGCGTATAAAATCCCTAAATAAAATGACATCACCCTTTTTCACTTTACTTTTTAAAGCATCCACCTCACCGATATAAAATGACATTGTAATACCCAAAATTCTAAAACATGTAAAAAGACCAAAATGCCCCTACAATCTAAAACTTTAACAAAACAAGTCCATAACGTACCGAATTGATCCCGAATCTTCGTAAACGAATAAACTATGATTCCAAATTATTCCAAGTATCATATTACACGAAAATTAGGTCATTTGGCCCTCTAAAATAATGCCTAGCCGAATTATATATTAAAATGTACACATAATATTTATTTGAAATTCAAACTTATAAGTTATACATGGAATTTGTCAATCACATTAAACTTGTGATTTGGTCCATGAATGTGCCGTGATTTAAGCATCCCCTCCTCCTCCAAAATCGGCATTTACCTCACATAGATCATCCCATATCATTTTCTCCTCCAAAATATTAAACCGAGATCCCTAAAACCCTAATAAACATAAGAATAATTCGTCCATTGTCAATCCGATTTTTCCAGGGCTTGTACCCATTTTTCCCATGATCCTTGAAGCCTAAGGAGTGCTAGAAAAATAAGTTTGGAGTTGTTCATAGCCTGGTTCGTCCTTGGGGAATTAATTCCTTGTCGAGGCCATATTATGAGGTATTATTCAAAACCATTCGTTCGGCCCTTATAAAATCTTTTCGTCATTTTTCTCATGTCTCTTATAACCTATAGGACCTGTGAAAAATAGCTTGAAGGTTTTCCTTGGCTAGATTCGATCATAGGGAATTAAATCCCTTGTCGCATACAATTTTGAGGTAAATCCCAAATTAATTCGTTTGAGCCTTCTAAAATTCGTTTGCCATTTTTATCGTGATCCTTACATCACATATGGTCTGTGAAAAATAATTTCAAGGTGTTGGAGTGCCCGTGTCGACCGTGAGGAATTATTGCTCATTTTATCTATACGCGTATAACCAAAATTGTCCAGCCTAATCTACACGTTCGAACTTTGGTTTGGTATTTTTCTCGTGCTCTACACATCCTATAGACATCATATAAAATGTATAATTCGATCCATGCACACTCTATAAATTATTTGGGAATTAAATCTTAAAAACGTGTTTAAAACCTAAATAATTAAATCCGAATTTTTGGGGCTTCATAATTATTTTATTTAGACTCTACATGATCCTAATAATCTGAGAAAAATGTTTCTTCGAATTATCAAGGCCTAAAATATTTATTTTTGATTTATTCTATCTTACCGGGTTTAAGAAAATTAAAAAGAAAAAGAAATAAAATGTGGATCGAGCTAGGGTTTGGAATTAGGGATTGTTTTGGGTGATTAAATGATGATATAATGGTGAAATAATTATTGGGTAATGATTGGTATTTTTAGGGTTATAGTTTTGTTACTAAAAAGTGTTATACGATTTAATTCAAATCATAAGGGGGTGTTTTGTAAATTATAAAACTTGTGGGTTATTTTTAGAATATTATTTGGACCTTATATAAATCGTATAAAATATAAGTTATGGGTCTCTTTTGTAAATTTTACATTTAAAGGGCTTAAATTGTTAATTTAATAAAGTTAAATTCGATTTATTAAATAATTAAAATAGAGGGACTAAATATGTAATTTATGGAAACTTAGGGTTGATTTGAGAAATAAATTATATTCAGGGAGTTATGTGAAATTTGGTAATTTAATGGCTTAATATGTAATTATTAATAATTAAAGGTGGAAATTGTAAATTTAAGGGCTTAATATGTAACTTTGATAACTTGAGGGACTTGATGTGTAAATTATGAATATCTAAGGGTACATTCGTATAATATGATGGAATAAGTGTACATTGTGTAAAATTGGTAAATTAAGGGTTTAATGTGTAATTATAAATACCATAAGGTTTAAAATGTAATTTATGTAACTACAAGGGTATAAAATGTGAATTATGAAACCTAAGGGGCTAAATGTGTAATTCTGATAACATGAACAGTAAGATGAGTTAATTATGATATTTTCACTTTAAACCTTCATCTTTGGTACCTTTACACTTCAAACCCTAGAATATGAAAACTTGTCATATTTAACCCTAAACTTTTGCAACTTGTTAAAATACACCCTAAAGCCATGATATGACCTAATAATGACTTAACCTAATCGAGAATATGGAAATATTACTAAATATGGGAACTTTCTAAATAAGGAAACTTTCTAAAAATAGAAACTTACTAAATATGGAAACCTGCCTAAAATGGGAAGTTACTTAAAATGGAAAGTGTTGTAACACTTGTCTACCCCTCTAGGTGTGAAGAAGGAGGAGAACTGAGTTCATTCCATCTTGTTCTTTGTGTATTGTGCTTTGCTGGAATAAGGTACAGATATTCTGCTTCTTTGATAAGAGGCCTTCATTCTCTGATTATGATTCGTATTAGGGTTCCCTATACCATTGCTATGTTCCCTTCATTCATGAACTCCGATTATTGAACCATCATGATATTGAACCTTTTGTGATTATGAACCTTTCATTCATGAACCTTTGCTTATGAACCTTGCTTATGAACCATGATTATGAACCTATGATTATGAACTTATGAAACAAGATATTGACCTATGCAAGTAAACTAAAAACATGATTCATGATACTTGACCTTTACCCTCAGTTTGATACTACGAGCCACTCACTAGGCATGAGGGTTTCATGTCCATGTCAGTCGATGCACCGATGGCATGACTCTAGGGCAGGAGAGTGATGACCTGTCCCGTCCCTGCACGTTTATGTTTATGATTCATGTTTATGTAGAGGCAGATTATGGCCACTGGGGGCGTATGGATGCATCCTAGATTTGTTCATGTTCATGTTATGTTATGTTATTCATGGTGACTGATGGTGTGTGCGATACACGTCTTTCACACTCCGGGAGCTAGCTACTCCAACCCATGATTGAGGACACCCCTCATACTTACAGGATACCCATGATTGAGGACACCCCTCATATTCACAGGATACTAAGAGGTCTCCCCTCTGCATGTTTACGATTATGATTATGATTATGATTCATGTTATGTTATGGGCTCGTAGTGGATTTCTGACTTCCTTTACCATGTACCCTTTTACCTTTCCTTATGATACCATGTACTCTTACCTTTCATCTTGATACCATGTATTCATGCTTCCACACTCTTTTACTCATGTAAATTATACATTATACTACTGCTTGTTACGTTATATCTGTTCACTGAGCTTTAGTAGCTCAGCCGCGTTTCTTTTCCCGCGGCAGGTTTTAGTTGGAAGCTGGGTAAGAGTGAAGAGACTTTGGACCTAGAAGACTTTGAGTAGAAGCCATTAGAAGAGATGTACTTATGGATTTGATAGACAGCTTTTATTTTCCTTTGTAACCCTTTGTATTGCAAGATTTCATTTGTAACCTTTGAGAACCATTGTATTACTATTGATTGTATGCTTTGTTTGATCTGATATGGAGCCATTAGTGTGATACTTCTACCCTTGCCGGGTTGGGGTGTTACAATTATGGTATCAGAGAGACAGGCTGCGATTTGTAATACATTTACCCTAGGCCTGTGTAAGTTAGGACCACTAAGTTTCCACTGTAGGCGCTCATAAGGTAACCTGTAAGAACTGCTTTAGGATAACCCCATAAGAACATAAGTTTTGACCAGTGAGGAATGGGTAGACCATAAGGTGTTTGTTTAAGTATCTTCACTTCCGCATCACTCTGATTGTGCTTTGCTCTGGATTAGATCCTAATGATATCACTTTATGAAAGTGAAGGTTATGCTTTGCACCACCCTGGAGATTTGAATCTGATTAAATCTGGAAGACATTAAGAATTACTTAGTATTTGTCTGACACTAATTGACTCTTATCTTCAGAGTTTGACTCTGATCTTTGATCCTCTCGCTAATCATTTTGACGTCTTTTCGGGCACTTTAAGAGCCTCCATGGCGATAACGTACTTGATGAATTTTGTTTTGACCTCTTACTCCTGATAAGTATCTATGAATCTTCTGACACTAAGCGATTCCGTTTTGCCCGTCCACGTCCCTATAAGAAGTCTTGTGGGGTGTAACCACGAGCATGAGAATGTTTCCTCCTCATTTTGAATAATAAAGATTTGATTATGATCCGTCTATCTTGGGATAGTTAACTTTAATTCTATCTTGACAAGAAATTCGCTGAGTGACCATTCGAATATTTACAACTACGTTTCTATGTCTCATTGTGACGTTGAAATAATTTTGAACTCCCTACCATGACTATCAAGTTGTTTAGATCTTCTGCTATCACTATTACTCTGGAAACTCGTATGTTAATTTCGCGATTATGAAGTTTCCTTGAACCCATTTCGTACATCAATGAATGAACTCCGGCTTGAAAGCTTTTGGCACCTTGATTCTTCTGAGCATGAACCATATCTTGAGAAATTTTCCAAAACCTGAACCCTACCTGGAGAACTACTTGACACCTGCAACTTCCTAAATATGATTCTTGATCGAACCGCCAAACCTTCCACCGGAGCATAAAGTAGGAATTGACTTGATACCAAGAGAATGTCTAGTCACCAAGCGAAGGTATCTTGCAGATGTGTCAGGGATTTTGAAAACTGGTTTAAGCAACCAGGAAGAGCAACACCGAGAACCAGGAAGTGAGTTTACATAAGCGTATTTCCTGGGCGTGTTATAGTTCGCAATAAGGAAGGAGGTTGACTGGAGATGTGGACTGATTACATGAAGCTGAACCGTATTGCTGTTAAGAACCAATATTCCTCCACCTTGGGACGACTTTGTACTTGTTTAATTTCAGAGCGCGAAGTTCCCTTCTGATGAACTGATTTTATTCTTGGAATCACTCTCGGTACTTGTAAAAGACTGCTATGACGATTAGTGACGCTAATAGTATTAGCTAAAGCTCTGATTGTTTTGCGAATCTGATAAATGATGTGTTCTCGAGAGTACTTGGACAAAAAGGTCATTGTATGACTTAATAGTACGTTTGAAGACGAGGAAGGACATGAAAATCATCTCTGCACTTTGTTAGAAAATTCATCGATCATCTGTACATTCTGAGAGATTTATGTTCTTGATCAAGGATACTTTTTTTTAGCTCCGTAAGTTTTGAAAACCATCACCATGTGGTCTAGATCGACAACAAGATGGAGAACTGAATCTTTTGAACCTTGTAAAGAAATTCTGGATAATGGTTGTGACTTAGGATACCATTGAGAAAACTTCGTGAACCAAGAGAAACAGCTTAGTTGGACGGAGAATGGAGTTTTGGAAAAGTTGAAGTAGAAGTTAGTCTCCTTACCCTCGGGCGAAACCAGTTTGGGATAGACCAGGATGAGACGCGGTAGTACTCCCTGCAACACAGAAGATTTTCGTATACAGCAGGACAACTAGAAACATATCAGAAGAGTTGCTGCACTGCTTGACTTAGAGTTGACAACAACGACGGCCACCCTGATGAGTGAAGACGTTCCTTACCAGATAGAAGGTTGGAGATGCAGAAGAAGACAATCCAGTCAAGACGGCGAACCTGGAGCTGATGAAGAAGTACAGTCTAACTTTCCTATTCATCTTGGTTGTACTAAGATGAATTGAGAGCGGGAGCAGACTGGATGATGAAGGATTCGAAGATCGTGCCAGAAACTCACATTTCAAGAAGAACTGCAGGAGACTCGACAAACTAGACTCAAGTTTCCGAGTTTGGCTTCACTTCTGGGTTGATGAACAGACAAAGACAGATTAACCGGACTTGAAGAGATTGATGTGTTGAAGGAATGGATTTCGGAAACGGATCCGTTATGTTTGGAAAGACTAGTTTTATGAAGGCTGAAGTTCTTGACAACTAACTCTCATTCCATGGACTCTCTTAAGTTTGGCTACATAGCGATAAGATCCTCTTGTGATTCAAGTTCCATGGAAGCATTCAGTTCTGTGATCATTGTGTCACATATGTTCGAGGATGGTTTTGTTTTGAGAAATTTTGGACAAGATGAATAAGATATGATGCTTGTGACGGCATACCTCACTTTTGCTAGGCAATCTGGAATGTTGATACTCTTGCAAGTAGTTTTGTTTTCCCTCTGGTCCATGGCATTCGATTTTGCTGACCTCGAGACTGTAGAAGTACTAGGTGAATTAAGATAGGTGGTTTTGATTACGACTTGAGATAAAGTATGACCATCATAAGGGCATATTTATGTGGTGCTAGTATTATGACGCCTGATCAACGTGATAATACTTACACCATATAACGTGCACTCATTGTGGGCATAGGATATCTTGGGAAGTACCTAAGAAGATTAGAAGTTGACCCCATTGGTTTATCCGTGATTAGTAAGATTTTAGGATCATTCTACCAATACGTTCAATCTATTTCCACCGTTATACGATTTGATACGTTTGAAGACTCGACACGCGATGTTGACCTTTGTACTTCCAATAATAATCTTAAGCTTCGTTGTAGAGATTTCTGCTGGTGAAGTTGCTGAACAGTATGTTCCCATCTATATGGATTCGATCTCTTTCTATGAAGGAATACACTTATACACCTACGTTCTGCTATCCATACGTTTCGCATTCGTTGAACCCATTCATTTGATTTGACATGAGTTAAGATATGAGATTGAGAATTCGGAGGAAACAAGATTTGTTTATTTGTAAGAATACCTTGGAAAGGTTATTTTAAGGCTGAGATTAATTGAGAATCTGAAGGGTTAAGCATATTTATTACCCTCATATTTCTGCAATTCTGTACGTTCCCATCTGGTTTGTCTAATCAGATTCCACGGACAATATATCCGTCGAATTTCACGTATTCCCTGTATCTCTTTCAAGAGAATACGACTATCATCTAATACGGTTGGTATTTTATTCTTTCGATATGAATTCTGAAACAACAAGTCCTTCTGAGGAAACCAGTACTATTTGATTGACAAGTTCGGGTTTATGAGAAACAAGTCCTTCATATTTCTTCTCACAGTCAGTTGTATTTCCGTTTTCGTCTCACTTCAATTTTCGAGGACGAAAATTTTTTTTAGAGGGGAAGAATTGTAATACCCAAAATTCTAAAACATGTAAAAAGACCAAAATGCCCCTACAATCTAAAACTTTAACAAAGCAAGTCCATAACGTACCGAATTGATCCCGAATCTTTGTAAATGAATAAACTATGATTCCAAATTATTCCAAGTATCATATTACACGAAAATTAGGTCATTTGGCCCTCTAAAATAATGCCTAGCCGAATTATATATTAAAATGTACACATAATATTTATTTGAAATTCAAACTTATAAGTTATACATGGAATTTGTCAATCACATTAAACTTGTGATTTGGTCCATGAATGTGCCGTGATTTAAGCATCCCCTCCTCCTCCAAAATCGGCATTTACCTCACATAGATCATCCCATATCATTTTCTCCTCCAGAATATTAAACCGAGATCCCTAAAACCCTAATAAACATAAGAATAATTCATCCATTGTCAATCCGATTTTTACAGGGCTTGTACCCATTTTTCCCATGATCCTTGAAGCCTAAGGAGTGCTAGAAAAATAAGTTTGGAGTTGTTCATAGCCTGGTTCGTCCTTGGGGAATTAATTCCTTGTTGAGGCCATATTATGAGGTATTATTCAAAACCATTCGTTCGGCCCTTATAAAATCTTTTCGTCATTTTTCTCATGTCTCTTATAACCTATAGGACCTGTGAAAAATAGCTTGAAGGTTTTCCTTGGCTAGATTCGATCATAGGGAATTAAATCCCTTGTCGCATACAATTTTGAGGTAAATCCCAAATTAATTCGTTTGAGCCTTCTAAAATTCGTTTGCCATTTTTATCGTGATCCTTACATCACATATGGTCTGTGAAAAATAATTTCAAGGTGTTGGAGTGCCCGTGTCGACCGTGAGGAATTATTGCTCATTTTATCTATACGCGTATAACCAAAATTGTCCAGCCTAATCTACACGTTCGAACTTTGGTTTGGTATTTTTCTCGTGCTCTACACATCTTATAGACATCATATAAAATGTATAATTCGATCCATGCACACTCTATAAATTATTTGGGAATTAAATCTTAAAAACGTGTTTAAAACCTAAATAATTAAATCCGAATTTTTGGGGCTTCATAATTATTTTATTTAGACTCTACATGATCCTAATAATCTGAGAAAAATGTTTCTTCGAATTATCAAGGCCTAAAATATTTATTTTTGATTTATTCTATCTTACCGGGTTTAAGAAAATTAAAAAGAAAAAGAAATAAAATGTGGATCGAGCTAGGGTTTGGAATTAGGGATTGTTTTGGGTGATTAAATGATGATATAATGGTGAAATAATTATTGGGTAATGATTGGTATTTTTAGGGTTATAGTTTTGTTACTAAAAAGTGTTATACGATTTAATTCAAATCATAAGGGGGTGTTTTGTAAATTATAAAACTTGTGGGTTATTTTTAGAATATTATTTGGACCTTATATAAATCGTATAAAATATAAGTTATGGGTCTCTTTTGTAAATTTTACATTTAAAGGGCTTAAATTGTTAATTTAATAAAGTTAAATTCGATTTATTAAATAATTAAAATAGAGGGACTAAATATGTAATTTATGGAAACTTAGGGTTGATTTGAGAAATAAATTATATTCAGGGAGTTATGTGAAATTTGGTAATTTAATGGCTTAATATGTAATTATTAATAATTAAAGGTGGAAATTGTAAATTTAAGGGCTTAATATGTAACTTTGATAACTTGAGGGACTTGATGTGTAAATTATGAATATCTAAGGGTACATTCGTATAATATGATGGAATAAGTGTACATTGTGTAAAATTGGTAAATTAAGGGTTTAATGTGTAATTATAAATACCATAAGGTTTAAAATGTAATTTATGTAACTACAAGGGTATAAAATGTGAATTATGAAACCTAAGGGGCTAAATGTGTAATTCTGATAACATGAACAGTAAGATGAGTTAATTATGATATTTTCACTTTAAACCTTCATCTTTGGTACCTTTACACTTCAAACCCTAGAATATGAAAACTTGTCATATTTAACCCTAAACTTTTGCAACTTGTTAAAATACACCCTAAAGCCATGATATGACCTAATAATGACTTAACCTAATCGAGAATATGGAAATATTACTAAATATGAGAACTTTCTAAATAATGAAACTTTCTAAAAATAGAAACTTACTAAATATGGAAACCTGCCTAAAATGGGAAGTTACTTAAAATGGAAAGTGTTGTAACACTTGTCTACCCCTCTAGGTGTGAAGAAGGAGGAGAACTGAGTTCATTCCATCTTGTTCTTTGTGTATTGTGCTTTGCTGGAATAAGGTACAGATATTCTGCTTCTTTATTAAGAGGCCTTCATTCTCTTATTATGATTCATATTAGGGTTCCCTATACCATTGCTATGTTCCCTTCATTCATGAACTCCGATTATTGAACCATCATGATATTGAACCTTTTGTGATTATGAACCTTTCATTCATGAACCTTTGCTTATGAACCTTGCTTATGAACCTTGCTTATGAACCATGATTATGAACCTATGATTATGAACTTATGAAACAAGACATTGACCTATGTAAGTAAACTAAATACATGATTCACGATACTTGACCTTGACCCTCAGTTTGATACTACGAGCCACTCACTAGGCATGAGGGTTTCATGTCCATGTCAGTCGATGCACCGATGGCATGACTCTAGGGCAGGAGAGTGATGACCTGTCCCGTCCCTGCACGTTTATGTTTATGATTCATGTTTATGTAGAGGCAGATTATGGCCACCGGGGGCGTATGGATGCATCCTAGATTTGTTCATGTTCATGTTATGTTATGTTATTCATGGTGACTGATGGTGTGTGCGATACACGTCTTTCACACTCCGGGAGCTAGCTACTCCAACCCATGATTGAGGACACCCCTCATACTTACAGGATACCCATGATTGAGGACACCCCTCATATTCACAGGATACTAAGAGGTCTCCCCTCTGCATGTTTACGATTATGATTATGATTATGATTCATGTTATGTTATGGGCTCGTAGTGGATTTCTGACTTCCTTTACCATGTACCCTTTTACCTTTCCTTATGATACCATGTACTCTTACCTTTCATCTTGATACCATGTATTCATGCTTCCACACTCTTTTACTCATGTAAATTATACATTATACTACTACTTGTTACGTTATATCTGTTCACTGAGCTCTAGTAGCTCAGCCGCGTTTCTTTTCCCGCGGCAGGTTTTAGTTGGAAGCTGGGTAAGAGTGAAGAGACTTTGGACCTAGAAGACTTTGAGTAGAAGCCATTAGAAGAGATGTACTTATGGATTTGATAGGCAGCTTTTATTTTCCTTTGTAACCCTTTGTATTGCAAGATTTCATTTGTAACCTTTGAGAACCATTGTATTACTATTGATTGTATGCTTTGTTTGATCTGATATGGAGCCATTAGTGTGATACTTCTACCCTTGCCGGGTTGGGGTGTTACAGACATCACCCTTTTTCATAACTTTTTAAAAGCATCCAAGTCCACCAATATAAAATGACATCACCCTTTTTAGGGTGTGTTTGTTTCATTAAGATGTTTTAGGTTTGAATCTGACTAGCACATCTTACCGGTAAGGGGTGGCTAGAAAGTCTAAATCTGAACGAAATAATGTTGTTTGTTTTTTTATAATTGTCCGAATGATTTTAAGTGCTCGTTTCTGCAATTTATTTAAGTAACTTATGTAGATATGAAACAAGACTTTTTATCATAAATATAACATAGTTAATAAACCATCAAATATATTATATTAACACGAGTCTTCAATCTCTTATCGAGTAAGAGGCAGTAAGACAAGTCCCCCACCTCTTACTGAGTAAGGTGTTATATGTCTAACTGGTCTGACTCAAAAGAAAAAAACAAACAAGCAAAACGTCTGACCAGCTCTTATTGGTAAGAGTAAGGGTGTGTTTGTTTTTTTAAAAAAAAGTCTTACTAGCCCTCTTACTCTTACCAGTAAGAGGTGGTCAGACGTTTTGCTTGTTTGTTTTTTTATTTCGAGTCAGACCCAGTTAGACATATAACATCTTACTCAGTAAGAGGTGGGGGGCTTGTCTTACTGCCTCTTACTCGATAAGAGATTGAAGACTCGTGTTAATATAATATATTTAATGGTTTATTAACTATGTTATATTTATGATAAAAAGTCTTGTTTCATATCTACATAAGTTACTTAAATAAATTGCAGAAACGCGGTACGCTTCGGTACGCGTACGCGGTTCTGGTACGCAATTCGCTCTTGATGACGAATTCGGTACGTGGGGGGTATACTCATTTCGGTACGCAATTCGGTACGTGGGGGTATACTCATTTCGGTACGCAATTCGCTCTTGATGACGAATTCGGTACGTTGTAACAAAAACCTTGGTTAACAAAATTTATAAATTTCATAACATAAAGATAAACTTAAACATAACATGATAAAATTCAATAGAAAAACAAAACAACCAAAGCATTTCTAGTCTACTCATTTCCTTTTTCCTTTGTCATTGTGAACGCTTCCATCATCAAGGTCTTCCCAAACCATTTCTTCAAGACGAGCACTAGAACCTTCTATATACGCACTTTCAGGATTAATGTCCCATTTTTTGTTCGGGCCTGATTTATAGGAATTGGAAAAACGGGATTGAAGTCGTATATTGGAGTGAATAAACACAAGTTTATCGGTTCTATTGCAATTTAAGCGATTCCTCTTCACGTTATGGATATAGGAGTAGGTACTCCAATTTCTCTCCGCTGAAGAGCTACTAATTGGCTGGGAGAGTACTTTCATAGCTACCTCCGCCAATTCAGGAGTCTCCGATCCGTATGTCGCCCACCAATCTATTGGATCCATTGTCGCAGCATCCAATTGAGTTGCACTCCTAGAATAAATTCCTTTCTTCATGTGAAATGTGGCATACTGGTCTCGATATTTCTTTTGCTCAACAGCATCTTCAGCAATTCTTTTAAATGCGTCCATCAAACCTGTGACAACTTCTTTGTCTTGGTTAGGTGATTTTCTAGCCATGCCACCAGGAGCCAATCCTTCCAAATAGTACTTGTCATAAAATTTTGGATTCAAAGCATAACCCACACAATGAAGGGGGATTGTCATTTTTTCCCACCTATTTAAAACAATTGTTCCAACTTCTGAATAACACCTTGAGAATTTATTTTCTTTCATTGCATCTTTGATTTCTCCAAACATATTGTCCATTCTTTCATATATTTCTCCCTTTTTTGGACCTTCACCATCACAAAACTTAACCATCAAAAAAATGGGTTTTGTAAAAGCTAGAATATTCTCCACATTCTCCCAAAAGAGATCATCTTTAATCGTCTCGGTGACAACATATCCGGTTAATTGTGTGGTTTCATCCATTTTTTTGATCCATTCTCGCCATGAACTGGTAACTATAGTGGTTGCAAGTGCCTCCCTACAATCCATTAGCCTTCTCAAAAGTATGTAATGTGATGCAAAACGTGTTTTTGCAACCTTCAATAACTCCAACTTTGAGTTTTCTCTAAAGAATGACAACACATGAGTGTGGTTAAGAAAATATTTTACAATCTCCTTGCCTTTCTTATAAGTGTCGAAAAGCCAATGGAGGTTACTTGCCAAGTCTTTAAATATCAGATTTAAAGTGTGCACACAACAAGGGGACCAAAAGATATGCCTATACTCGTTCTCAATTTCCTTCCCAGCCGCTTTGCAATTAGCCGCGTTATCGGTTACAATTTGCAAGACATTGCTTGGACCAATCTTCTCAATGGCTCCACGAAGAAATTTTGAAATTGCTAGTCCTGAAATTGCTTCGAAATCAGCATAACCCGGTGTGTTGCTGACAAGTATCTCATCACTATCATCTTGAGTATTACGTTTTTGGCCAAAAGCCATTGAAGATAATTGATAGTGAATGGAAGAATTGTAGTAGAAGATGATTGATATTGATAGAAGATGGTTGATAGTTTCATCAGTTGCTTCAGTTTCATCTTAAATAAGTTAATTTTTTATAGAGATTTGTAATTTTGTATTTAATGATGGAATATCAGCAGTCAATTTTTATAGAGATTTGTAATTTTGTATTTAATGATGGAATAATTGTTATTTTCCCTCTCAAATTGCTGGAAGATCAGCAGCCAAAAAATAAAAAGGACTAGGTTCGATGTACCAAAGTAGATAATTCGTTGTCATTACTGATTTGGTACGCTGAACCATTGCTTTTGGACCGCTGAACCGTTGCTTTTTGGACCGCTGAACCATTGCTTTTTGGTACGCGTACGCAACAGCGTATGGAACGATGGTGTACCGCGTTTCGGTACACCCCGTACCAATTCGTGGAACTCTACCTCTTGAGCGAATTATGTGACTATGGTCATACTAACATAGCAAAATCATATTTAGGGTGTGTTTGTTTCATTAAGATGTTTTAGGTTTGAATTTGACTAGCACATCTTACCGGTAAGGGGTGGCTAGAAAGTCTAAATCTGAACGAAATAATGTTGTTTGTTTTTTTATAATTGTCCGAATGATTTTAAGTGCTCGTTTCTGCAATTTATTTAAGTAACTTATGTAAATATGAAACAAGACTTTTTATCATAAATATAACATAGTTAATAAACCATCAAATATATTATATTAACACGAGTCTTCAATCTCTTATCGAGTAAGAGGCAGTAAGACAAGTCCCCCACCTCTTACTGAGTAAGGTGTTATATGTCTAACTGGTCTGACTCAAAAGAAAAAAACAAACAAGCAAAACGTCTGACCAGCTCTTATTGGTAAGAGTAAGGGTGTGTTTGTTTTAAAAAAAAAAGTCTTACTAGCCCTCTTACTCTTACCAGTAAGAGGTGGTCAGACGTTTTGCTTGTTTGTTTTTTTTATTCGAGTCAGACCCAGTTAGACATATAACATCTTACTCAGTAAGAGGTGGGGGACTTGTCTTACTGCCTCTTACTCGATAAGAGATTGAAGACTCATGTTAATATAATATATTTAATGGTTTATTAACTATGTTTTATTTATGATAAAAAGTCTTGTTTCATATTTACATAAGTTACTTAAATAAATTGCAGAAACGAGCACTTAAAATCATTCCGACAATTATAAAAAAACAAACAACATTATTTCGTTCAGATTTAGACTTTCTAGCCACCTCTTACTGGTAAGATGTAGTAGTCAGATTTAGACCTAAAACATCTTAATGAAACAAACACGCCGAAGGCTGGTAAGACTTTTTTTTAAAAAAACAAACACACCCTTAATCACTTGTTTTCACTTTGTACATTGTATAAATAGCTAGCAGAGCTACGTTGAAGGGCCTTTGCAGAAGTTTAGGTGTATCAAGGTGGCCATATGAGACTGATAAAACTCATAAAAGTGATTCCCTTAACTCGACTTTTAAGGGATCCAATGAACCACATTTTACAACAAATGTAATTCCTAGTCCTGCCACCTTTAGCAAACATGGTAAGCATAGTTCCACACCTATTCACCACCAGCTAGTACAAACAAATCTGCCTGATGAACTTGCG
Organism: Artemisia tridentata subsp. tridentata; assembly: GCA_021014915.2. Classification (NCBI taxonomy): domain Eukaryota; kingdom Viridiplantae; phylum Streptophyta; class Magnoliopsida; order Asterales; family Asteraceae; genus Artemisia; species Artemisia tridentata. The sequence goes on from CP139506.1 coordinate 85,707,636, forward strand.
CAGCCCGAAACAACCAACAGAAACTCAGTGACACTTTTGACTATCAAAGCAACATACAAAAAGGATATGGTAAGGTTTCCATTCAAACTTTCAGATGGATTTATAAAGTTGGAAGAGCAGATTGCTACACGGTTTCAACTCAAGCTAGGTAGCTTTAGCCTCAAATATAAAGACATAGATGGCGATATGATATTGATAGCATGTGACAGTAGCTTAAGTGTATCAGTTGATGATTTTAGACTACCAGACGGTCAAACAGCTGTCATAAGACTCGTGGTTTGCCTGCTTGTTAATTAATCAGATCGCTTAAATTAGGACATCATGTTTTTGTTGGGGAGATATGAAATTGCCCCTAAATAAGGGAGAATTTCATATCTCCCCCTCTTTTCATCATTCATTTCATATATACCCAAAATACAACAATTGAATGCATTTTGTACAATGCTTTTGAAGCATCATTTGGGTAAATATGAAATTTTCATGTTTTTGTTGTTGAGATAAAGGGTATCTACGTATTGATACTATTAACCAAGGGTTTATGCTGATGTAATTTGGTCAAGGTGTCATGTAATCAATGGATAAAGTCATAAAACTGTTAATAAATGATGTCATGTTTGTATTTAAAGTTTTCTTCTAAATAAAACAGTGTGTATTTATACCGGTATACATATACTATTTTTGCGGTTTTTATTTTCTATTTGGTTTCTTTGAGGAGTGCCCTGGTGATTAAGAAACTTTTTGTTGGAATTATTATCAATCTAGTATCTTACGACCTTATCTTAATCAGGATGACAAAATCATTTGAATTCTGAATGATTCTAGGAACCTATTCCATCTGCTTCTTCTTCTTCAAGTAGTATCTTCATTTTCAGTTGATTTTTTTTTAGTTTGATTATTATTATTTATTTATTTATTTATTACTTTGTTGCATGTTGCCTGTTTATGAAGATCAATCCACCTACATCTTAATGTGTCTTCCATAAATATACAGGTATCTTCCCCATATTTTGTTTTGTTCCTATTTTTCTTCTTCGACTTTGGTTTGGGTTTCTTTTAATTGATATTTCAAGAGTATTGGTGTGATAATTTAAATGATGGTAAATGGGATAATGATTATTAGATATGTGATTGCACTTGAGAAATGCTTGAATGTGATTTTTTTTTCATGGTTGATTCGGTTGAAGGACTTTGATATTTAGAAAGCACATGTATTAATTATAGGTGAACTTAAAAACAGGTGTTTAGAGTGTTTTAGGTACCAAAAAAGTCTATGATCTTATGCTACCAATTTTAGCAAAAACAATTCTTATATTGAGAACCATCTTAGGCCTATAAAGATGTTATTTTTGCTGTTAATATCTTATCAAGCTTAGGTTAGTTGATTCTGCTGGATTTCAACAGTCACTACCTTGACAATGTAATAACTAATGTTTTTTTAATCTTTAATTCGTGGTTTTGATTGTGTAGATGATAAGTGACGTGATAGTGACGTTGAAGGAACGTAACGGGTCGAGTCAGTATGCGATTGGGAAGTTTATTGAAGAGAAGCATAAGGACCTGCCTGCAAATTTTAAGAAAATGTTGTTGAATGAGTTGAAGAAGCTAGTTGCTAGTGACAAGTTGGTTAAGTTCAAAGCTTCCTACAAGCTTCCTTCTGCTGCTAAGCCGAAGCCGAAAGCAGCCGCCAAGCCTAAGCCGGCTGCTAAAAAAGCTTCAGCTAAGAAGAAAACAACTGCAAAAACGAAACTGGCTGCTATGGCTAAGCTGGCTCCAAAAGCTAAACCAGCCGCGAAGATGGTTACGAATAAAGCTCCGGCGAAGAAGAAACCAGCTGCTAAACCTAAGGCCAAAGCGACTGCTAAACCTAACCCGACTTCAAAGGCTATGCCGACTGCGAATAATTCCAACAAACCAGCTAGACAAAGGAAGAGGAGCTGAGCGCAGGGTTAATTACTATGGGAAGTCATTTGAGGAGGCTGCGGATATCCTTGGTGGTAAGTACAATATAGTAACTTGTTGCTAATGTCTAGAGGTGCCAATTTTGACCTCTTCACCTATGTTATAAATAGGTCAATTTGGGTTATGCTAAATTTTAAAATGGCTGGCTAGATTTAAGTGAAATGGAAACGGGTTAAATAAAAATATCTTATGAACTTAGTAGATTCAAATAGAAACACTTGTTCTGAGGGACACAAAACAAGGGTAGATACACTATTTTTTTTGGACCGGGTGCATTTAAGAAAAGTATAGGTTGTTAATAAAAATTAACACTACGCTGCAAAATTCCATGGGTGTCCCATGGGCCCCGTGACCTACTCTGGCTCCGTGCCTGCTTGTTGTGATTTGTGAAAGACGGAGTTGATTAGTTCGACCAATATAAAAAGTTTTTAAATTAACCCAAACAAGTTTATATGTGGTGTCCTTTCCTTCTAAGATTCTCATTTTCACTTTGTACATTGTATATATCTGAAGTTAGCAGAAGTAAGTTGAAGCGCATTTGCACAAGTCTTGGTACACTTACCAACGACATTTTACACTTAATATGGTGCAACATCAAATATTTTGCACCAAAACTCAAAAAAGGCGTTAAATTAACAATTATTAATACTAGTAAGAAAAGGTTTTTGGTGATGTATGTTTGCTAACGTGTCCATGTAATCAGTGGATGAAAGTATTAGTTAATGAAGTTTGTTGCTGGTGATAAGTTAGTTAAGGTCAAAGCTTCTTATAAGTTGCCGTTCTGGTAAAATCGCTATGTGTGAAAGCAGGTGAACCTTTTATGTAACAGGTGTTTAGTCTTTTTGAACTGTTTCCCATTGTTATATTGAATACAGGCACAATGCCTTAACCTATAAATTCCTGAATGCAAGTTTTCCTTTACCAACCCTTTTACTAGTGTTTTGAAAGATCTTTTAACTGAAAAAGCCTTCTGGTGTGCCTTTGTTCAAACAACATTTAAGGCATGTAATATATAGCAAATGATGGTGCAAAATATTTAGCTTCTCTTTTAAGGCTTCTGGTTGTGTTAGTTTCTTTCGATTGAGATTTCAAGAGTACTGGTTTGATAATTTTGTTAATGGTACATGGGATTTTGATTCTTAGATGTGTAACTACACTTGAGAAATTTAAATATGCACACTACATTTTTTATGAAATGTCAGCTCCTTAACAATGTAATACAACAACAACAAACCCAATCCCGCCGGGGCAGGGTATGGGGGAGGTAGACTGTAGACAAACCCTACCCCTACCCCAAGGTAAACCCGGGAGTAGAGAGGCTGCTTCCAAAGAGACCTCCGGCAGGTGCATGTGTGCGCGTGAGAGAGCAGGGAAGGATAGCAAACGAGAAAAGCAAAGCAGACAACAAGAAGGCAAAAGAGCAGGCAAAACAAGCAACACCACAAACGCAAACACACAAAAAGCACAGAGCAAAGGACCAAGCAAAGCAGGCAAACCTAAGGAGACAAGACAAAGCACAGCATGGCAACGCACAGGGCCTAAAGCTAAGGCAAAGCAACCGAAGAAAGCAAAGCAAAGCAGCGCGACGCACGGGGCCTAAAGCTAAGGCAAAGCAACTAAACAAAGCAAAGCCGGGCAACGCACGGGGCCTAAAGCTAAGGCAAAGAAACCGAACACACCTAGCCTGAGCTACCCGCAAACCCTAATTCTATCTCTCCACGCCTTCCTATCTGAGGTCATGTCCTCGGACAAGAGTAGCTCTTTCATGTCGAGCTTAAGTCTATCCTCCCATCTGAGTTTGGGTCTACCCCTCCTTCTCACCCCGTCCACCACTAGCGCTTCGACTCCTCTAACGGGTGCTGATTTTGGCATCCTCTTTACATGACCGAACCACCTGAGCCTTCCTTCTCTCATCTTCGAGATAATAGACTCGACCTCGAGCTTAGCTCTGAAAACTCCGTTCGGGATCATGTCCATCAAGGTCTTACTGCATGTCCACCTTAGCATTCTCAGTTCCACCACCTCGACCCTTTCAGCATGGGCTTTGGAGATAGGCCAGCACTCAGACCCGTACAATATAGCCGGTCTAATCGCCACCTTATAGAATTTACCCTTTAGCTTTGTTGGGACGTTCCTGTCACAAAGGACTCCCGACGCCGCCCTCCATCTCGCCCACCCAGCTCTAATCCGGTGGGTTACGTCCTCATCTATCCTCCCTGATTTGTGAATCATCGATCCCAGATATCTAAAGGACTCCTTGGGTGGAAGGATCCAGTCACCGATACGGATATCCATATCCTTGTGATGGCCTAACTCGATCCTCCCAAAATCACATCTCATATACTTCGTCTTCTCTCTGCTCACTCGAAGACCATTGTCCTCTAGGGCCTCCCTCCAGTGCTCAAGTCTGGTGTTTAACATTTTCGCCGATTCTGCCACCACCACAATGTCGTTAGCGAAAATCATGCTCCACGGTATGCTGTCTTGAATCCCTCGAGATAACTCATCAAGAATCAGTGCAAAGATGTACGAGCTAATGGCAGATCCTTGGTGGAGTCCCACTTCCACAGAGAAAAACTCTGAGATCCCCACTGCGGACCGTACACGGGTCTTAGCCCCCTCATACATATCTTTAATGACTCTGATGTACCTCCTTGGGGTTCCTTTATCAATAAGAGTTCTCCAAATTAACTCTCGAGGCACCCTATCATATGCCTTTTCGAGGTCAAGGAACGCCATATGCAGGTCCTTTTGTCTTTCTCCATACTTCTCCATGAGACTTCTGAGAAGGTCCTTAACAATGTAATAACTAATGTTTTTTTGTTTTTGTTGCAGGCTAATAATTATGAGGATTATTCTTGCGCATGAAACCAAACAACATACTTGGACTTTCCCATGGGCTCCTTTTTGGTCATCTACAATCGGTTGGTCTTAATTTCCCCATATACATAAGCGATGTTGCTGTCAATGAGGAGGCTTTATGTCCGAAGAAAAGAGATTAATGGAGTGGCAATCATTGCAAGTTTCTCGATTGATCAGGTTTGTTGGTTTGTAACATTGTGTTAATTTTGTACCATGATTTCTGAAAATGTAATGGACAGTTAATTATGCAGGACATTAAAAGGAAGATCCACTGTTATTGGTTCACTATTATACATTTGCCACTACACTAGAACAGGAGGACAAGGGTGACATGTCATCTGGAGCAGTGTTTGGATGATTCAGCAATGTTTTTTTGTTACATATTTAGGCGAGCACAACCATACAAGGGTGTCTCAATCTGCATACTGCATACGCATAAAAACAAATCTTGATAGATGAAAAAAGCTCGAGTCTTTATGTTGTGTGTTGTCTATGTTTTATGTGCGGTTTGAGGGGTATATAAATGGAGGGATGGATCACAAATATGAGATGGCTGGTTTTTTTTTTTTTGGTGAAAGTTGAATCCTATATTAACTTCAAACCAATATATACATCACAAATAACCTACCTGTGCCATGACATACCAAAGGCTACCAGGCAGATTAAGTGAGAAATACAGAACACAAATGCAACTACTTAAGAGTGAGAAATACAGAACACAAATGCTACTACTCAAGAGTCAAGACTGTAAGTAGATTAGGAACATACATTCACCAAAGACGATCTATATGCAATGTACCATTCACCATGGACTACATTTCCTTTCCACCATGTTCCTACTAGACTGCCAATACAGCTACATCCTCATATCCACTAATCCACAGCCTAGAAGGGACATCAATGAAAGGCCTCATCCACTCCAATCAAAACCATCCATCCTCCAAGGCAAAAATCAAACACAGGACTACATTTCCAAGCCTGCATTGGTAGACTATACCTTTTGACACTCAAGATATAGACTACTTTTGCTGCCTGGCCTCATCATATGTTTGACTTTACCTATCCTCCATAAGAATATCTCCATTATCTTTGACTACATTTCCCACAAGAACCTTTTCACAGCTGGTTTTTGTTCTTTTTATGAACTAAGAGTAGACTTTTGGCGTTTTTGCTGTTTTTGTGGTACATTGCCGGTTTTTTTTTTTTTTTTTTTTTTTTTTTTTTTTTTTTTTTTTTTTTTTTTTTGTGGCTAAAGAGAACCCCTTTTTCTGGGATAAAAGCCTGAAAATGATTGGATATTTTGCGGATAGATAAGTTAACAGTGTCTCTTACGTCAAGTGTTCGTCTTTGAATTCTTGTGCTTTTGCTTCTTGTTCATGATCGTTCTAGAGATAATTAACCGCACTTTGTATGTCGTGACAAATATCTCTACATGCTAAGAGTATCTGCAGTGGGTTAGGGGTAAGTAGCTCGCTAACGAGTATATTTTCTTTTTGCTTTTAAACAAATATACTACAAACAGTGACCAAGCTGGGGAAGGTTGTCAGATGAGTTTAATTAAAGTGTATTCTTCCTTTAGGTCATGTTATATGTTAAATTAACATATACCGTAAAGAATTTAACATACTTTGATTTAGGGATGAGCATTTCGAACCGGATCCCGGAACCGAACCGAAACCGTACCTGTACTGTACCGAAACGGTACCGATTCCCGATATACGGCAAGGTACCGATACTACGAAATAAGGAGAAAAAAAATTCGGGACCACTAATTCGGTACGGGACCGGTACCAAATCGGGAAATTTCTGAAAAAAACCGGGAAATCCCGATTTCCCGGTACCGGTACCGGTATCCGAATCCCGTTCGGTACGATACCGGTACCACTAATTTATGATCGGGAAAAAATCGGTACCACTAATTCGGTACGGGATCGGTACCGTGCTCATCCCTACTTTGATTGATGTTGTTGATTGTCTTCAATCTCTGCAACTTCTAGTGTTCTTTTTCTTGAAGATGACATTGTTTTAATCAATAGTAGGTTTAGTTTAGGATCTTTTTTTTAGGTAGATTTACAAATATGATTATACAATGGTGTTTATATAAAATTTTATACAACTGATATGACATATGAACAGTGCAGCCGTATTTAACATTTGGAAAGTGTATATTTGGAGAGTCAAATTTTGAATATAATGATCACGTTTTAACTTCTTTTGTAATTATGTTAAGTATATATATATTTTTTATTTTTTTTTTAAATTGTAAACTTATACGATTATCATTATTATTGACTAAAATATATAAAAGTTTGTTATCTTTTAAACTTCAATATATGTAGGATTATTTTTCGTTTAAATTAGATGTTTATCTGTTATGAATTTTTAAATTAAAATTAACATTTGTTTGTGTATAAAAATTTTATAAGCTTACATTTAAATATGTTATTAGAATTGATGATCTATATAAATAATGGGCTATGAGATTTGGCCTATAGCCCACATTACTACAAATTTTAGCTTAGTATTGGATAAGCCATTGGTAAGTGTTGTTTGACAATATAAATAATGGGCTATAAATTTGGTCCATAATTTGTTTGTGTATAAAGGTTTTACAAACTTACATTTAAAGATGCTATTAGGGAATGTGCACCAAAAATAATTGAAAACATTAAAATTGCAAATCAAAAGATAATGACATAAGATATAATTATTTTATATAAAAGCATACAATACATACTTATGCAAATAACATAAAACAAAATACATAGAAAAATCATTAAGGGTGTGTTTGGTATCCCCCTATGGGAATCAAACTATGACTATGAAAGTGATTAAGGGTGTTTGTTTAAGATGAGAGGGCCCATCACTATGATTATGAAAGTGAGATATTATCCATACTCCATATACATCAAGAGAGGTGGGAATAAATCTTTCATAGGTGAGGGACCCACCACTACTATCAAACTCATACCCATTGTCATTTATGGCAGCATACCAAACACACCCTTAAGCTTTTCTTCCCTATTATAAAATAAGCTCTTCTTCCCTATTACAATCCCAATCATTAAGCTCTGCTTCTGCAATTGAAGATTTCAAACGTGCTTCCAATTTGATGGTTAATATATATCATAGGAGGATCTACGAATTATGTATGTTAATTTAGCAATTAAATTCATTTTAGAAAATAATTATTTTCTCATAAAAAATAATGAAGATGAAACATACACATATACCTTTCCCATCATCATAAACTCTAGCATTCCTTAAATCCATCAAAAACTTATCCTCATTCTCATTAGAGTTAATGTAATCAACCAACTTTTCTGTCATTATACCAATTACTAAATATGTAAGTTCGACCCCCCTGAAAAGTAAATAATAAAAATAAAAAATTCAGTTTATGTAGCGTATCAATATAGTCTTTTAATGTTAATTTTAACAGAAAGCATCAATAAGGTATGCTTATATAGCGAGAAATGAGAAGAAAAAAGAGGTTATTGTAAAATTACAATCCATCCTTAAGTTTGAGAGGTAACATCTTCGTTTTACATCCATAAACTTCATAATCTCCAAGTTCACACCCCCAACTAAATATTTCTCCCTTAATATCTGGAACACAAATAACGTTAATATTAAAGGATTTATGCGAATTTGCAAATTAAAATATTGGTAGTACACAAAATTATATATCTTGTACCACATACCAACAAGCAATTATGTGTCTAGATTCAGTGATCTTATATCAGAAAACTTGGTGACTTCAAATCCAGTGTTATTAACATCACCATTAAATGTATTTGACAGACGTGCAGATGCGAATCCATCAAAGCTTATTTTGTATGGATGTTTTGTGTATTTATAACTTGCGTTATTAAGAATAACATTAAAATCACTTATAACAACCACCATGTCGTCTTTGAAATACTTATCAAGAAACGTTAATTGACCATTCTTTACAATAACATGAATCTTGTCACCTTGAAAAATAAAAATTATATAGTAAACAAAACTTTTAAAGCAGCGTATATAATATAAATTTTAAAGTATTACATAAAAAAAAAAAAAAAAAAAAAAAAAAAAAAAAAAAAAACTTCTCATCTAAGACAATCATCTCTAAATGGCGATGAGTTATTGGCATCAACTCTTCCCTGTAACACCATGTCCTTAACACTTTTACTTTGATTGTGCAAGGAGTTAGTTTTGGTGTTAATTGACGATAAAAGTCTTCAGTGATTTCATGTTAGTTTGTATATGCGAGTATATAGATATATGAATTAGGGTTAAGATTTGAGTTAATAATTTTGTTCGGCGAGTATATATAGATTCTAAAACGTAATTCAAATATAGAAACAATATCGATGAAGATAACTATAGTTTTTAAAATCTTCGAAAATGTGTATCTTATATTTGGTAAGACGTTTGTTATTGAAAAAAGATAATTAATAATCTTTATATTAAAGTAATAGATATGCATAATCTGTTCCATATTTAAATCCCTCCGAACATTCCTAATAATGACAAACCGATTTTTCCAATAGTTAAGAAATATATGGTTTATTATAAGCATTCTAATACAGATTTATAACATATTATGTGTATTTTTTTAATAAGATAATCTTACCAAGGTTATAATACATATCATTGATTAAATCAATATCAAAACTATAATTTATAATAGTTAAAATTGAAATAGTTTAAATAAAAAACACTATATTTTTCTTAAAATATAATTTTGGATATACTTTAAACACATAACAAAATAATTACCTTAAAATCAAGGGTTTCAATATAAAGTTAAAAAGATTAAAAAAAAAAAAAAAAAAAAAAAAAAAAAAAAAAAAAATCTTATAAATATAAATGTCATAAAAAAACAACCAAAATCAATAATTTTTTAACAATCATAAAATACCAATAAAAAATCTTATAAAGATAAATGTCATAAAAAAACAACCAAAATCAATAATGTTTTAACAATCATAAAATACCAACTCAACATTAAATTAGTTTGCCAAAAAATTTCTAAAATAGTGTTTAACAATCACTATCATCACTGATTTCTATAGGTGATGTAATAATAAAATAACATATCAAATATATAAACGCAGCGGAATACATCACCAACAAGGATCCATATAGCCATATGATCAATCAAATGAATTAAACAAACAAGTTTTATACATTTGTAGTGTGATCCGGATGTCACCAACACAAGCTATACCCACGACTTGTATAGGAAACCCTAGAGACCAATAAGGTTGATCTCCTCTAAGTGTGAAACATACTACACGTCACCGTATGCCAATGGATGCTAGTCCTTTAACCCGTAACCGATCAAACACCCTTGAATAAGCAAGATGCAAGAGTGAAAGATCAAAAAATAAAAACCCTAATTGGTTTTTGATTATTGCCGTACAATATGAATGAGAGGGAGGGAGAGATATTTTAGGTTAATTGTTATCAAATTATGAGAAGATTTCTCCCATATATTTGACTAAAGATTTAATCCAAAATCCTCCTACAAGGCCCCCATGGCCGGCCACATATTGGGCCCCAAATGGGCTTCCCATTTGTTCTTCAAGTCTAATAGATTAAGTCCATTACTTAGTCATTAGAAGCCCAATAGTGATTCCTAGTTACGTACGGTTTTTTATATATCGTAAATACAATAAACACGATATATAAAGTGGCACCTCAGTGTATATGTGTGTGACCCCATAGGCTCACATATGTCTAGCCATATAATTAGTCATTATGACACGAGCATACTCCAACAGCTCCCACTTGCGACGTCATAATAATCAAGTAATTATACAAGCAAAGGTTAGCGTCTAGCAACACGCCAATGCCCCTAGAAATATGTGAGGTTAGTTTCTTAAACGTCTCATTTTAGATGGTTTATATGTCATCTATCCTTTTGTTACAGATACCATGTTGAACATTAGACATGGATCAAATGTCATTCTAATAGTTCAACTATTATGTTTCTCGATATAGATATTGAACAAGATTACCAAGTGGGTTAAGATTCATCTTAATCTCATTTGGGTATGGCCATACAAACATCTGTCCAATTCATCGAGGGGCCCAATAGTATCTAACTCCATAACATGTAGAGGAACAAATCCTGTTTTGACTACACGTGTCATTCACATGCTTCATATCACTCCTGATAATGGCTTTTATAACTACCTTATTCAGGATAGCGTTTAACCAGATCAAAGAATGAAATTCCACATATGCAAGACTTACTTGCATCTCAAGTCTAAGGATAAGAGGCATAACCACTTGCGAGATTCACTATTGACGAAGATCCATGTAGTGAACTCTCGTAGGTTGGGTCAATCCAATGTTCATCACAATGAACAACATGTGAGTTTGGCAAATAAATCACCAACACGATCACATTTGCCTTAATTTGATGATACTCCCGTATCGTCAACCGACAATGAACAATTTTAGAATAAATAAATCATTCACGGATTAGACATGCAAATATAGAATACAGTTGATATGAATGAAAACGATCATAACCATTACATCAATTCATTATAAATATAAACTATTTAACATTCCAATTATTCAAATACTAGAAAACAGATCTACATGAGACTACTAGCTGGTCGAAGTCCAATGCTCCTAGCATGTTCGACATGTTTGGCACAAGGCATTGGTTTTGTAAAAGGATCAGCTATGTTGTCATCTGTGTGAACTTTGAGAAGACGAATATCACCACTTTCGATAACTTCTCGAATGTAGTGAACTTTTCGACGAAAATGTTTGGCACCCTTTTGAACACCTGGTTCATTGGCTATGATAATGGCACCTGTATTGTCACAGTACATATCCATAGGTCGTTCATTGCTGGGGACAACTCCAAGCCCAGAAATGAATTTACGTATCTAAATCACCTCCATTGCAGCTTCAAAAGCAGCTATGTATTTAGCTTCTGTAGAGGACATCACGATAGTGCTTTGTTTTGCACTCTTCCAGTCAACAGCACCTCCGTTCATGATGAAAACATATCCTGTCTGGGATTTGGTGTCATCACGATCCGTCTCCCAGCCTGCGTCAGTGTAACAAGTAACACTGAGCTCACGCTTGACATCACCACCATAAACAAGAAACATATCTTTAGTATTTCGTAGATACTTTAATATGTTCTTAACAGCAGTCCAGTGACATTCTCCTGGATTCTGTTGAAATCTACTCGTTAGGTTCTGTGAGAACGCTACATCAGGTCTAGTGCACCTAACCGCATACATTATGGATCCCACAGCCGAAGCATAAGGGATTCCTTTCATCCTCTTCACCTCAGCAGGTGTAGAGGGTCCTTGAGCTTTACTCAATTCTGTATTTGGTTGCATTGGAAGACTTCCACGTTTGGAATCTTGCATCCTAAATCGCTTTAGGATTTTGTCAATGTATGCACTTTGACACAAACCGATTAACCGTTTTGATCTATCCCGATAGATCTTGACTCCAAGTATGTACGCGGCTTCTCCTAGATCTTTCATGGCAAAGCAATTTCCAAGCCAGGATTTTACATCTTGTAGCATTGGAATGTTGTTTCCCATGAGTAATATGTCATCGACATATAAGATTAGGAACACGAAAATACTTCCACTAGTTTTCATATATACACACGGCTCATCGAGATTTTGAGTGAAACCAATTTTCTTGATTTCCTCATCAAATCTCTTATTCCAACTTCTGGATGCTTGCTTTAATCCATAAATGGATCTTTGAAGCTTGCATACTTTAGTTGGATGTTTAGGATTCACGAAGCCCTCGGGTTGCACTATATAAACGTCTTCATTCAGGTGGCCGTTCAAGAAGGCTGTCTTGACATCCATTTGCCAGATCTCATAGTCATAGTACGCTGCTATGGCTATAAGAATCCTAATAGCTTTAACGTCTGCAACAGGCGAGAAGGTTTCTTCATAGTCAATCCCGTAGGTTTGAGTGTAACCTTTTGCTACTAGACGAGCTTTGTAAGTGTGTACATTTCCATCCATGTCGGTCTTCTTTTTGAAGAGCCACTTGCTCCCAATGGTTTTAGCGTTAGGAGGTAGGTCGACTTCGACCCAGACATCATTGTCTTTCATGGATTGCATCTCCGTATTCATAGCTTCGATCCATTTATCATGTTCAGGACTCGATAATGCATCTCGATAGTTAGCGGGTTCACCATGATCCCCTAACTCATGTTCCTCAGCATCGACATAGAAACCATATCGCTCAGGTGCTTGAGGTATCCTTGCGGATCTACGAATGGGAGCAGCATCTTGATGAGGTTCAACATTTTCATGTTCATTCTCATTTTGATGCTCACTAGTGTTACCAGAAGGTTGTGCATCTTCATCTTGAATTTCATCAAGGTCTACTTTGCTCCCACTTGCTTCTTGTGAAACGAGACGGTTCTCAAGAAACTCAGCATTCCGGGCAACAAATATTTTGTTCTCGGGTGGGTAGTAGAAATAGTAACCTATCGTTTCCTTTGGGTATCCTACAAAGATACACTTGATAGCTCTGGGCTCAAGTTTGTTAGGTGTGTCTCGTTTCACGAGAGCCTCACAACCCCAGACTCTCAAGTACGACAAATTAGGGACCTTCCCATGCCATATTTCGTATGGTGTCTTGTCTACCTTCTTGGTTGGAACCATATTGAGAATGCGTGCAGCAGACTCTAGAGCATAACCCCAAAAGGAAGTTGGCAATGTTGTTAGACTCATCATAGATCGAACCATGTCTAGCAAGGTTCGATTTCTCCTTTCAGATACACCATTATGTTGTGGTGTATATGGAGGAGTGAATTGTGAGACGATCCCACACCTTTTTAGATGATCGAAAAACTCTTGACTCATATATTCACCTCCTCGATCGGATCGGAGTGTCTTTATGGTCTTGCCGAGTTGATTTTCTACTTCATTTTGAAAGAATTTGAACATTTCAAAGGCTTCATGTTTATGTTTAATCAAGTAAACATAACCATATCTATTGAAATCATCAGTAAAAGTAATGAAGTAGTTAGCACCTTCCCTAGACATTGTTCTAAATGGGCCACATACATCAGTATGTATGAGTCCAAGTACATCTTTAGCTCTTTCTCCAACATGGGAGAAGGGCTTTCGTGCCATTTTACCAGATATACAAGAAATGCATTTATCAAACGACTCATGGTCGGTTGACTCTAAAAGCCCATCGTGTTGCAGCTTCGTAATGCGTTTCTTGTTTATGTAGCAAAGACGACAATGCCATAGAAAAGTGGAATCTAAGTTACGTTTAGATTTCTTGTTGCTAACATTATATATAGAACTAACGTTTGAAATAGAATCACGCATATCAATTTCAAAAATACCATCACGAGGAATAACATTAAAATAAAAAACATTATCCTTAGAAACTGAAATGCCAAAATCCGTAAATGTATGAATGAAACCATCATCTTTCAAACGTGAAAGCGAAACAACACCTCTAGTGATAGTAGGTGCAAAATGGAAATTATTCAAAACAATAACTAAACCATTAGGGGGAGGATGAGATCAAAGCTCCCTATCGCTTCGACAGCTGCACGGTTGCCATTACCAACGTACAGGTTCAAAGCTCCTTGCTTCAACTTTCTGCTTCCCCTAAGCCCCTGCACATTATTACAAATGTGAGTACCACAACCAGTATCATATACCCAAGAGTTGTTAGGAAAAGTATAGAGTTCTATAGTGAAGATACCTGATGTGCTAGCTCCGCTAGCTTTGTTCTTCTTCAACCCTTCCAGGTAGGACGGACAGTTCCGCCTCCAGTGCCCCTTCACTCCACAATGGTGACAGTGAGAGTCATTTACCGGATGCTCCTTCTTAGCAGGTGGGGGGATCTTTGGTTTGGGGGCATAAGCAAGCTTATACTTGCCCTTACCTTGTCCCTTGTCATTTGCCTTCGGCTTGTTATTTTTCTGGATTCTTCCTTGCTTGATAGCTAGGACCATTGGAGCCTTCTTGGGCATTCCTTTTTCTGCAAGTTTAAGCATGTTGTGCAGTTCAGGAATGGTCTTGCCCACGCTGTGCATGTTGTAGTTCTGCACAAACTGGTCATAATCCTTCGACAGTGAGGTAAGAATCAAGCTCACTCCAAGGATCTGAGGCATGGGGTATCCCAGACGCTCCATTTGGTCAAGGTAGCCTTTCATTTTCATGACATATCTACTGACCGATTGGCCCTCCTCCTGCTTGCAAGCATGAAAAGCTTTGACAGTGTCAAACAGTTCTTGCTCAGCTTGCTGCTCGAACATGGTTTTCAGTTCAGTCAGCATGTCATATGCTGCAAGGTCCTCTAAGTTCTTTTGGAGCTCAGGGATCATGCTTGCCAGCATGAGACAAGCCACTTCTTGTTGCTCTTGAACCCTACGAGAGTAGGCATTGCGAACAGCAAGAGTAGCATTAGCAGGAGGTGCTTCAGGTAAAGGTCCTTCCAGATGGTAAAACTTTTGTTCAGCCTTAAGGACAATCCTAAGGTTGCAATACCAGTCCAAAAAGTTGTTACCATTCAATTTCTCTTTTTCAAGAATTGATCTGATGTACGAGTTGTTTACGGTTTGATTAGAAGTTGTCATCTACAAAATAAACAAAGTTCAAAATTTTAGTAAGTTTCAATAATTAATCCTTTTTAAAATTAACTACCCAAGTTTAAGCATATTAAAACAATTAATTTTACGAAAAGGCTAAGATCCTCATTGAGGTTCGACCATTACAGCAGTTGATCTACTAGCAATGGTGGATTCAATAGGTAGGTAACGTCGACCAATTGCATTACATGTGCAACTCTTAGAACTTTATGGGACTCATGGCACTAGTGAACAAGCAACTAGTGTCAAGCTGGCATATTTAGTCCCATCTTTGCCTCGGGTCAGGGTCTGACCGCATAACTCGATTAAGTCATCCAATTTGAAAACGTGTGAGAATATATCAAGGTCTGACCGCTAGAGAATAGTCACCCTAGGTTACAATTCAGCCTAGGTCTGACCATAGCCAAAAGGTAATTGCAAGTGTTTTCATAATTGGACGGCATGACTTAAATTTTGACGGGTAAAGTGTTTTGATGTGGATAAAAAACGTGTACGAAAGAAGCATGCATTCATTCTTCGTAGCACAAGTTAAAAACTTTTCTTAACTTAAGTCTAATCATTGTTTTAATTTATGTGTGTCAAGTTTTCCATTTTCAAGACTAATATAAATCCTAAGTGGATTTTAATTAATTTTGGACAATACAATAAATAAATAAATAAACAACCTTAACTAGTTTAAGTGTTATTTAGAAAACAATGATTTTTAAGTTTCAAATCATATTTAAACTTAGTTAAACTAAATCATAAGACTTAGTTCAAAATGGTTTATGTTTCGTTTCAAGTTTTAAGAAAACAATTTCCGTTTTACATGTAGTCACAACATACATAAAACAACCAAACAAACATACAACTACAATATGCAAAGCCTCAACCGATGAAAATCCTATGCTTGGTCTCGTGAGCCATCACAAGAACCAAGAGTCAACTAGGGACATATAACACAACCACACGGAGGGCTCCCACTTGCCCCAAGACAATCATGGGCAAGTAAAGGCCCATAATACACATGAAAAAATGATTCTGTCAGCCCAGTTTTTCTGTCTTTGGAGGCCCAAACGGCCTAGAAGATGACCTCCTCATGCTTCGGCCCAGTTGACAAAGTTGTAGGCCTATGTCTTGTGAACCTGCACAAAAAAAATTCAGCCCAAAATACCTTACCAATCTCCTGGAAATCGTATTTTCCCATCAGGTGTCCAGCAGCTACTTTTGGTCCAAAATCCTTCATTCTTTTGCCATTTGCTTCCATGCTTTCGGTTACATGATATATAAAGTAAAGTACATCTAATCTACTTTCTATCTACTGTAAAAATTCCCAAACAATGGCAAAACCAAAATGAAATACATTGCAAAAGTGCCGAAATAATGGCAAACCCCAAAAACAAATAAAACAACCAACAATCACAACATCATAATGCATAAGTGGTCTAGGTTTTCATCGGCTTTGCATATACACATAATAATACATTAAAATTATGATCATTACAAGGTGTTGGCTAACTCCATGGACAAACATGCATGTATTTGCCATGGACAACAAAATAAATAACAAGAATTAAATTGTTAGCCAACGAATCGAAGAAATTAATTAACAAGAATTAAAACCCCGAATGGTACGCGAGAAAAATGGCCATAGAATCAAAACCCACTGATATTAGGACCTTCTTAACATCATTTTACCACAGAAAATTAAGCCTCATGGGCTGATTTGAAATCGGGTTATAAATCTATCAAAAAACACGTTTTTAGGCCATTTTACGGGTACCGAACAAGTAAACAATTAATGTATGCATAACAAATGACCATGGGATGAAAAAGTCCAGATCTTAAGACCCTATATGGGTCGACATATTCAGAAAATATTAGCCCTAGGGGCTGTTTTGAAGATATACTTTTAGATCCATTAAAAACAAGCGTTTTTAGTCATTTTTATGCATACTAGATGATCATATGACATCATATGATGGCTCGTGATACCACTATAGGTGATGTAATAATAAAATAACATATCAAATATATAAACGCAGCGGAATACATCACCAACAAGGATCCATATAGCCATATGATCAATCAAATGAATTAAACAAACAAGTTTTATACCTTTGTAGCGTGATCCGGATGTCACCAACACAAGCTATACCCACGACTTGTATAAGAAACCCTAGAGACCAATAAGGTTGATCTCCTCTAAGTGTGAAACACACTACACGTCACCGTATGCCAATGGATGCTAGTCCTTTAACCCGTAACCGATCAAACACCCTTGAATAAGCAAGATGCAAGAGTGAAAGATCAAAAAATAAAAACCCTAATTGGTTTTTGATTATTGCCGTACAATATGAATGAGAGGGAGGGAGAGATATTTTAGGTTAATTGTTATCAAATTATGAGAAGATTTCTCCCATATATTTGACTAAAGATTTAATCCAAAATCCTCCTACAAGGCCCCCATGGCCGGCCACATATTGGGCCCCAAATGGGCTTCCCATTTGTTCTTCAAGTCTAATAGATTAAGTCCATTACTTAGTCATTAGAAGCCCAATAGTGATTCCTAGTTACGTACGGTTATTTATATATCGTAAATACAATAAACACGATATATAAAGTGGCACCTCAGTGTATATGTGTGTGACCCCATAGGCTCACATATGTCTAGTCATATAATTAGTCATTATGACACGAGCATACTCCAACAATTTCCCCATCATTTAATGACATGTCAACAGAACTATTATCAATGCTTTCATCAGAATCGTCTTGTACGATACGGTTATGGTTGTATTTGAAATCTTGACACTTGTAGATATCAAAACTGTCTTCACAAATGTTTTGTTCTTCATACCCATCTTTCTGCTTCATACTTGCTTGTTTGGGTCCATTATCTTTATAAGAAACCAGTGATTCAACATAATACAGTTTTGTCTGTATTCAAAATTAAAATTAACAATTAATAAAAAACGTGTTTATTTATATTAAATTGAATAAAATTATATATTACCATTTCGGTATTAGTAGAGTCAAAATCTTCTTCTTCTACCGTACGAATATCAAAACTGTCTTCATGATTGCACTGTTTTACCTTTGCATAATCCATTCCCAACTTCAATTGTGCTGATACATCATCTTTGGAAGAACACGGCAATTCAACATAATATATTTTTTTTTCCCTAAATTTAGAATTATTTGACATTTTAATGTATTTGTAAAATTGTAATAATGATATAACAAAATGTTGGGAATTAAATATTCTGAAGATTAGTGTTGGGAATTACAAGTTCACAAAGTTAGTACTGCTGAGAAGAATACACTAACAGTTCCTACTGCTAGTGTATATCTAAAGCCTCTCAAGTTATAACTAACAGTACTAATTGAAGTTAGTACTGCTAGTACAAAGAAGGTACTGCTGGTTGATCCTACTGCTGGTGTAACTTATACTACTGCTGGATGGATAAGTGTCGCGTTTACTACTACTAGTTGGATAAGTATAAAAAGATATTTGTGTATAAAAGTCAAGTATATACGGTAGATAATATCTTTGATTTGTAGTCAGTCAAACAAGTTGTAAACATAGATACATGTTGTATCTTAGCTACTGACACACTCAACATAAGCTAGCAAGTAGTTCGACAAGACTTGACATTATTGTAAAGATCTTCTTTGGACTATAAAAAGAAGATCTTAGCTTAGAGATAAGTACTTGATGCATGAACTTAAAAATACATATCTCTCAAGAACAAAGAACATAACTTATCATAGAAATCATAAGTTATAAAAACATATAGATTCAAGGTTTGTAACCCAAGTGATAGTGAAGATCACTCGTATTATTTTCTTAATAATATTGAATCGTTTGGTGTTAACATTGTGTGTTCATTGTTCATTATTCAAGCATTACTTTTCATTTCCAATAAACAAATAAACCTTCTAAGTGTGGTTAAGTAGATTCCGCATACTTAACCATTTTAACTCAAAGTATTACATACACAAAGTTACAAAGGACTAACATCCTATTAGGTGTATCGAATCCCTCTCACAAAATATTATACCTCATTACTTGTCTCATGGTATTCACCATCAATTTCATCTTCAGAATAATCAAACTTACATATGTTTTTACCCTTTTCAAATGTTGATTTTGATAATCCACAACTGTTGCAAGTGAAACAAACCACCTATGCATAACAAATTAATATGTTATTTTGAATAATTAAAATACCTTAATATATATATATATATATATATGCTGACAACAATATATATATATATATATATATATATATATATATATATATATATATATATATATATGCTGACAACAATAAAATATAAACAAAATTTAATAAAAATACCTCATTATCATATTCATCTTCAGAATAATCAAACTTGCATATGTTTTTACCCATTTCAGATTTCGCCTTTGATAATCTTCGACTGTTATGTGTCAAACAAACAACCTAAACAATGCATGAAAAATTAAAAACTAATAAATATTTTATGTTTACTACAATACAAAATACTACGTAATTAAAATTTTACATAATACCTCATTATCAGTATCATGTAAATCAACATCATCATCAGACATGTTGTATACATATTGATTGTTTTGTTTTTGCTTATTCCAAATTGACGTAGTTCGATAACCATTCACACCAGCAACACAATAATAATAAACACATTTATGTTATAATACCTCATCATCATCTGATATATCATTGATAGTGTCATCAAATGGTTCTATTTTCTTTGACGAAACCATAAGCTGTCCCACCTCCTTTACTCATTTAAATAGTACCACCTCCTTTACTCATTTAAATAGTACCCACCTCCTTTCCTAACACATAAAAAAAAACCCCAACTTCCTCATTTTCTCCGCTCACATCTCCAACAAACAACAGGTCCGTTATTAGATATTTTGATTTGAGTGTGTGTGTGATCCAGATATATTGTGATTATTAATTAGTTTGTGGCGCTATTTACAGAGATGAGTAACGGTGTTATCCATTCGAAAGCTAGCAAATCACTTAAACACCCTCCTTACTTGGAGGTAATATTTCATTTACAACTAGTTATTTTAAGTTTCTGTTAGTTAGGGTGATTAATTTGTGTGTGTGTACAGATTATTTTAAGAAGCTTGTTGCTAGTCACAAGCTAGTTAAGGTCAAAGCTTCTTACAAGCTTCCTTCAGCTGCTAAAACGGTTGCAGCTGCACCTGCAAAAACTAAGGCTGTTCCAGCTAAAGCTAAGGCAGCTCCAAAAGCTAAACCAGCAGTTAAGGCAAAACCGGCTCCAAAAGCTAAACATATGGTGTTGACTACGAGGAGACATTTTCTCTTGCAGCTGACATTAGGACTATTAGGATTCTCATAGCCATAGCAGCATCCTATGACTATGAGATTTGGCAAATGAATGTCAAAACCGCCTTCTTAAATGGTCGCCTAGATGAAGACATCTATATGGCGCAGCCTTAGGGGTTTGTGAATCCAAACTTTCTGAACTGTGTATGCAAACTTCAAAGATCCATTTATGGATTGAAGCAAGCATTAAGGCAATGGAATAAAAGATTTGATGAAGAAATCAAAAGGTTTGGATGTACTCAGAACCTTGATGAGCCATGTGTATATCAGAAAGCTAGTGGGAGTAATGTAATTTTCCTTATCCTATATGTTGATGACATATTGATCATGGGAAAAGACATTCCAAGTTTGCAAAAAGTTAAGGCATATCTTGGAAAGTGCTTTTCTATGAAGGATTTAGGGGAAGCTGCATATATTCTGGGAATCAAGATCTATAGAGATAGATCAAGGCGGTTAATTGGATTAAGTCAAAGTGCTTATATTGAAAAAATATTGAATAGATTCAATATGCAAAATTCAAAGAAAGGATATTTGCCAATGGAAGTGAAACATGGCTTGAGCAGTGAGTTATGTGCTTCAACACCTGCAAAGGTGGCACGCATGAGCAAAATTCCTTATGCTTCAGCTGTAGGATCTATTATGTATGCGGTGAGATGCACAAGGCCAGATGTGGCGTTCGCTCAAAATATCACCAGTCAATTTCAGCAGAATCTAGGTGAAAAACACTGGATTGCTGTTAAACATATTCTAAAGTATCTTAGGCATACGAAATATATGTTTCTTGTGTATGGTGGAAATCCAGCTACAGAACTTGATGTTATAGGTTACTGTGATGCGTCCTGGCAATGTGACAAAGATGATGCGAAGTCTCAGACTGGTTATGTCTTTGTTATCAATGGAGGAGCAGTAGACTGGAGGAGCAAAATGCGACAGAGGCCGAATACATAGCTGCTTCAGAAGCTGCAATGGACCCTGTTTGGATTAGGAAATTCATTTCAGGGCTTAGTGTTATGCCTTCAATTGAATTGCCTATTAATATGTATTGTGACAATTCTGCTGCAATCATATTTGCCAATGAACGTGGAGTCATGAAGGGCACCAGATATTTTCTAAGGAAGTATCACTATGTTCGGGAACAAGTCCGCGAAGGTGAAATTAATCTCTTGAAAGTTCACACAGATGATAACTTAGCTGATCCATTCACTAAGGCTTTAGCTAAAGAAAAGCTTACTGAACTTGCCAATGACATTGGACTTAAATTAGCTAGTAGTTTCATGCATGACTATGTTTAGTATTTGGATAAAGGATATTGTAAACATTTATTATTTTTAATGAAATAAAGTATGGGTTATGTTTATGTTCATTATTTAATATTGTTATCCTGTATTTGCATGTTTAATCCGTGAATAAATTAGTTATTCTAAATCGCCCGTTGTCAGTTAATGATATGGGAATATCATTAAATTAAGACAAATCTGAGTTTTGATATAATATACTTGAAAGTATATTGATGCGTTGACATGCCAAATTCACATGATATTCAATGAATTGAATATAAGACATATCCCAAACTACATGATGTTACTTTATGGATGTTGTTATTAAGTAAATCATGAATAGTTATCCTCAGACTTGAGATACCAGATAACTGTTATGAATGTAGTGCATTCTGTGGAATAATTTAACGCTATACGTAACTGGTAGTCATAAGAATTATTTTCAGAATTGTTGCAAAATTCATAGGTTATGCTTGTAGTCAAGATAGAATTTGTTCTTTCAAATTTATTTTGGAGTTTAATACTGCTGGGCCCCTCGTAGGGTTGACAAGATGTTTGCGTGGCCACGCCCAAGATCTCCCCTGAATATGTTCAGAAAATTTGGTAATCTTGCTCAATCACAAACAACGAGAAACATAATAGTTGAATAAAGAATTACTTAAATCCATATCTTTATTTAACGTAGTATTAGTAACAAAAGGATAATAATAATGATGAATCATTAAAGGTTTTTCCAGGAGACCTACTCGAGTTGTACTAGAGGCATCGGCGTGTTGCAAGACGCTAACCGATGTGATTACACTATTAAAATATGTCCAAGTGGGAGCTGTTAGTATTGTGGACATTATTTTAGTAGTCGTATGTTAGGATCGAACTCGAGATCACGGGATTGCACACTTTACGTATGAGAACTAAAGATTAATAATTTTATATAAAACGTTATATTTAATTATTAATTATCACAAAATGTATAATGAACGTTAGTATTTAACGGAAGTGACTAACGATCGTTAAATAAGAAAAGGAAGGGACTAGAATAAAATTAGATGTCAAGAATGTTCCGGATCCACCTCCTTAAACAAGGGGCCGATCGGTTTGTAATTGGGTTTCCTAATCCAAATACAACTTGGACTCTAAGTTTATTCTAGTATATAAACAAACCAAGGGTTATAGTTTTTGACATCTCTTGTGCACACAAACTAAACCTAAAAGTTTTCCTCTCTTGTTTCTTGTTCTAGCCGATCGACAAACACCCTTAACAAGGGTCGATCGACTTTTGTTCTTAAACAAAAAGTTTGGTTTTAAGTTTTGTGATTTAATTACTTGCATAACTTTAGTTTGATTTAGTACGTGTGTACAAGAACGTGGATCAAACACACTATTGTTTGATTATTGGATTGAATTGCAAAATCGGTAAAGGGCAATTCGTGTAATCCGTTTAAACCCTAATTAGGGTTCATCACTTCTATTGCTTGGATTGATTCTTGGTTTGCTAGAATCATTAATGTACACATACATTTAAATTCAGTTAATTAATTATGTGTTATGTTTCCTACGCTTCCGCATGTGTTCTTTGATGCTTATTATATTTATATGAATGTCATGATATTATAATTCTAACAGTGGCATCACGTGCCAAAAATTTGTTTGATCATACCTCACTTTTTTTACAGTTAATGACACTTCTAGTCTTTTACAGTTAATGACACTTTTTTGAGCATCTCTACCAAAAGACTGCATGGATGCCTTTAGATAACTAATAATTCAAAAGTGTCAACAAACTTTTGATAAATTGGTAATAGACTTGCTTGATTTGTATTGTTTATTAAGTTTTAGTTAAAAAAACATTTTTCACTCTCATATTTAACATGAGATCTATCAAATTATTATTCTTACAAATATTATTGCATTTTTTTTTAACAAAATAAGTATATTCAAACATTACTTCATGGAGCACTTATTTCTAAGTAGCTTACAAATACGGAGTACTTAATTTGAGCAGAAACAATAAGCAGTCCGAAACACCCTCTTAATACAATCCCTTATCTATAAGACAAGTTAATGTATTTTAAGTATCTAACATATTCTAGAAGTTAAGTTTGATGTTTGATTTGTTTTTAGTTTCATATTCTACATTTGGACCGTAGCATAATTGTTGTCATCTCAAGGTGTGTTTCCTTTCTTTTGGTAGTTATCGTTATTGTTTTCTGACTTTTCTCCAATGTTTTAAAAACCGGTTTTTTAGTCGAACCGGCCATGCTTCCGTCACCGGTCGAACCGGACCGGTTGAACCGGCCAAACCGCCCAACAAAAAAAAAAAAAAAAAAAAAAGTCAAAAAGTCAAAACCGGTTGAACCGGAAAAACCGGCCAAAATCGGAAAAACCGGCCGGTTCGCTACAGTAAACGGGACTATAAAAAACCGGGGTTTTTTAAACCGGCCGACTAGCCGGAGGCCGGTCGAACCGGCCGGTCCGGTCCGGTTTTTAAAACATTGCTTTTCTCCTTCTAGTCTTTGTTACAGTTAATGACACTTTGGCAGTTATTAGAAAAGTTATATAAAATTTAATGACACTTCGGGACTGTTTGATTTTGACTTAATTGACTTAATATGAAAAAAACTGAATTAATTAAGTCATATGAAAACTGTTTGTTTGTGACTTAATAAAAAAAGATAACTGAAAATATTAAGTAATAAAACTGAGGTTATCTGCATTAAGTCATCTATTAATTAAGCATGACTTAATAAAATTTTTTAACAAACATGCCCCTCCTCTATTACGCTTTCGCATGTGTTCTTTGATGCTTATTTTATTTAGGCATAGGCATGTCAACAAATATGTCATCAAATCGAACTTTTGTTTTATATATATTAAATGTATGTTACACGACAAGTGACCTTAATTAGGATGTTTCTAAGTTGTTACTGCGCATGAAGAAATTAATGCATTTTCATATCTAGTTTGAAAAGTTAAGAAAGATCATCAATTAGACCATTCACAACGGTGAATGGCAAACTTGCGTTAATGATGAATTTTTGGACGTTAACGCAGCGTTAAGGGGTGCGTTTGTAAACCTCATTAACGCTGCGTTAAGGGGTGTTTTTGTAAAAAAAAAATACACTTTCGCCCCTTGTGCTTTCTATACGAAAATTTTTTTTTTTTTTTGTTTTTTTTTTTTTTTTTTTTTTTTTTTTTTTTTTTTTCAGCCCTTGTGTTTATGTTTAACAACGAAAATGTTGCCGGACGAGTGCGTATTAAATGAAGGAGTGGGTAGGTAGCCAATAAAGAAAGAAAAGGGTATAGTGGAAAACTGTACACACATTTATGGTAATATATTTATAAATAAATGAAATATTAATTATAGTTTAGGGGTTGAATTTGAAAATATTTGATATAAAAGTGAGTTAAGGTGTGTTAAAGCTGAGTTAACTGTTGGGTGTATTAAAGCTGAGTTAAGGGAGAGTGTGTTAAAGCTGACGTGACATGCCTTAAATTTTAAAGCTGAGTTAACTGTTGGGAATGGCCTTATGAGTAGGCGGTGAAAGAGATTGGTTAAAACGACAATTAAATTTTGTTTGCGAATAAAATCCCTAAATAAAATGACATCATCCTTTACTCATTTAAAGCAAAAACTCATTTTTTAAAGCATCCAACTCACTAGAGCTGGCATAACAAGTCCGACACGACACGACATGACACGAACACGATAAGACACGAAGCTGTTAAGGCCAAACACGAACACGACACGATAACTAATCGTGTCAATTTTTCCAAACACGAACACGACACGAAATTTAACAGGTTACACGATAAGAAACCTGGTAAGAGACCTGTTAACAAAAATCATAAATTTAAACCAGCGAACCTGTTAAGGAACCTACTAAGAAACCTGCTAAGGAACATGTTAAAGACGCGAAACCTGTTAAGACATGATAAGAAACCTGGTAAGAGACCTGTTAACAGGTCTTAACGGGTCTTATCGTGTCTTAACAGGTTTCGTAGCAGGTTTCATTTAGTACATATGTATATTCGTGTCTTATCGTGTCTTATGTATATTTTCAAAAAACATATGTATATTTGTGTCTAAGAAACCTGCTATCGTGTCTTAATAGGTCCAGACCTGTTAAGACATGAATTTCATTCGTGTCTTAACAGACCTGGACCTGTTAAGACACGAAACCTGTTAAGGCCAAACACGAAACCTGTTAAGAAGGTCGTGTCGTGTTGTGTTAACAAGTCCGTGTCAGAAATTGCCAGCTCTACAACTCACAAAAAAATAACTCATTTTAAAACTATCACTATGAAAGTGATAGTTTGTGTTTGTTTAAGATGTCTGGGCCATAATATGACTATGAAAGTCTAATATATTCCATAAAAGGAAAGGATCTTTCATAGTTGAAGGACCATGCCCATTCACGCAGCATACCAAACGCACAACCTTGTTGAGAAACCAATCAATACTGTATGATAGAACCATGAAGTCAAAACCTATCGAGCTGATGAACCACCTCCTTTCCTCATTTAAATAGTACCCACCTCCTTTAATTTTCTAACACATCAAACAAACCCCCAACTTCCTCACATTTTCTCCGCTCACATCTCTAACAAACAACAGGTCCGTTATTAGATATTTTGATTTGAGTGTGTGTGTGATCCAGATATATTGTGATTATTAATTAGTTTGTGGCGTGTTGAAGCAATTTCTTGCAATCACTTCAGACAAATAAAGAGGGCCTGCCGGTTGAACTCAGCTAGGGTTCTTCCGGTAGGCTTGGGTGCTGATCCCCTCGGCTGTCTAGGGTCTTCCGGGTATCTGCACACAACAGCACACGTTAGGCTCGCCCCGGGTGTTATCCCAGGACCCACCTCCGGTGTGAGAGTAAGTATCTGATATTCCGAAAGGGCTATCAACTGTAGTGAGGAATTAATACAGGTAAAAGTGTTGGTTGAGAGCAGTAAATGAGTCGAGTATTTATAGTACTCGACCTCGATACCTGGAATGGCGGCGCCGGATTTTCAGGAGACATGTCCCCGACATAATCCCGTAAATCCTGGGGCGGCGGCGGCGGTGTCTGCAGCTGCCATCTGTCAAAAGGTAAACGCCACCTGTCCTATTACTCACAGTGATATTGGCCGGATGAGTCGTGTGCCTTCCGGTATGTCCGGACGGCTCGATGTCGTCTGGACGGCCGGTCGAGACAGGCCGTTCGGACACATACGTCAACATGTCCCCCCCAGTATTGCATTATCGGTTGAAGGCCGATGATGTAATACTTATATAATATCTATGCGCCTTTCGGTACCTGCAATATTTAGGTAATACCCTTGGTGCCTTTCGGCACATTTCGTTCGAACATATACACCCATAAGACTAAGATAATGCCTTACGGCTGCTTCATATTTTAGCCTGCGCTTTCTGATACATACATGTAATATCGGTATTGCATTGTTAGTAAAGTACTGACGTAACACTTCAAAGATTACCTTATGGCCTTTCGGCCTAAGTCTTTAGGATCACTGTTGCATTTGCTTTTTAGTTCGGCCGATGGTGTAATGCCTTAAAGAGTTGGTTTTGACATGTCATGGCTTTGATGTGTGGAAGCTATTATTGCATCGTTCCCAATCCTCTCATGACTTACAATGTACATTATATGTATGTCTTTATTTCTTCCGGTGAGTAATCATTGCGTACACCCGATGGGTCAGGGTGCCTTTTTCAATTTCTCTGGAAGGCCTTGCCCTTCTATGCGTAGGCGCTGTGATTGTGCCGATGGTATGACATTGCTGACAAACTATGGGTTCACGTTTGACCCTTTCCGAAGGATATGCCGTTAGATTCTAGCATGTCTTACGTCACACTGATTCTACCAAGTGTTGCCCTGGTGCTCCTATGAGTGCACCTCTCTTTTTTTTATTATTATTTATAATTCTGTTACTTTATGGTTGTTCCATGTAGGTCATCATTAATGAACTGACACGCATGCGCGTGCTTAGCACGCGTGCTGAGGTGCAGCCACGTCAGCGTCTCGCTAAATGTGACATTCCACATCCTGAGTTCTCCTTATAAATAGCGACACTGGTGTGTGTTTTTTGCTACCGTAATTCCATATTCTTAACTGAGACGCCTTCCGGTATTATTTTCCGAACGATTCTTGCAAATCTGTCCGTGATTTTCATACTAGTCTTTCGTCTTTCAAAGGTACGTTCCGAACCATCCCTGCCTTAATTTTACTTTGTTGTTTGGCTGTATCCCTCTCTCCCCCGGCAAAACCACGTCGGTTTTGCCCACTTCTACTTGTGAGAACTTCCCAGGGGTCCAATGATTCCTCCCAAAGTTTGTCGTAGAGAAGCGTGCCTTTCGATGGGGCGAAAGGGCTGTGCGTGGGATTATCATGGATTACGAAATGTCGTAGAGAAGCATAACTAGTACCGTTAGGTAGGCACCATGTAACCTTTTTCGAGGTTTATCATCGTAGCTTGCATATAAACCCTGCGGTTCTTTTACTCCGGACGCCGATAGGACGGCCTAGGATGCGATAGACCTCGCGTCGCTTGAGTTTCCCATATGTCATAGGACTCTCGTCCGATTGGGGGTATCCCAACTAGCGGGTGGCTTTTAGGGGGATCGAGGGAAGGGTTACGCCCTTACAGCCTTTGTCTGTCTCCTTTTATTACTTTAGTTGTGTTTCGGCCGTCGTGCCTGTGCAACGTTTTGACCATTATATGCACTCGTTTTTTGCAGTTATCATAATGTCTCAATACTTGAAGAAGCCCAAAGTTAGAAAGGATGTGTCGGTGGCCCAGGAGGATAAGCATCAAGAGAGTCAACCCCATGGAACGCATGCTGCCGCTGCTCCTCAAGCCGTTATCCCTGAGCAGACGGTCGAAATGACCAGAGTCGAAAAGTCTGACCCAAAGGTTTCGGGCTCCAGAAAGAGGAAACCGGACCAGGATGTTGTCCGGCCCATATCTCAGTCCCAAACACAGGGGACTAGAATCCGCCTTCATCATGATGCGTCCGGCGGGGGTATTTTCCGAGGGCCAAATGAAAGCGAGAGTGCTTCGGGCGCAAGAAAACAGCCGGAGGGGCCCGATGTTTCGGCCGGAAGAAAACAGCCGGATACCCAAGGAGGTATCGGCGGGGGCTTCACGTCGGAGGCCACTGGTGCTGGCAAGTCTTTTCTTTCTTTTACTTTATGAAACGTTGACCCCCGAACTTTGCATTTGTTCCGAAATTGTTACTTGACTTATTGATTTATTTTTCTTCTTTTTCCGAAAATGTAGGGGGTTCTTCCGCTGCTGCTCCTAACCGCGGAAAGGATAAAGTAGCCGGTGAAAGTGAGTCGGCCTCTTTGCATGTGCCGACGTGGAAGGTGAGCAAGGATGACCGTTTGGATAACTGGAAGGTCTGCCGGGAACTGTTGTTGCACCTACCGACTCCGAAAGAAGAGTCATTTTTGGAAAGTTTGGGGGATGCCGAGGCTGTTCAGAGAGCCTGGAAATTTTTGGGTATGGGGTCCGTTGCTCAGTCGGACTTGCTGCTTCGGTTCGAGAAACTTCTTCATGATCACAGCGAGCTTTACCAAATCCACCAGCATTGCGGAAACCCCGGAAAGAATGGGGGAGAGCTCAAACAACTGAAGATTGAGCATTCCACTTGCCTGGTGAGAGAGTCAGAGTTGATGGGGCAAGTGAAAGAGTTGGAGAAGTTGGTGGAGGATGAGAGGTTGGCCGCAGCGGAACGAATCAGCGCCTTGGAAGCTGATTTGGAAAAAGCTAAGGTTAACCTGAGTGAGGAGGTGAAGGACAACTTGGGCCTTCGGGAAGAAAAGAAAGATCTAATTGCCCGGGTGGGCCGCACCGAAGGGGAAAGGTTCAGGGTTGTTAAAGAGGTCCTCCCGGAGGTTGTTCGTCGTCTGTTGGGCAGCTATGAGTACAAGAACCATTTAGCAGGGCCCTTCAGCTTGTCCTCGCAGTCCGGGTTTATGGAGGGCGTGGTTCAGGGCCGCGAGCCGGAAGAAGTGGCCGCCATTTTGGCCAAGACGGAAGACCTGGATGTGGATGCTGCGAAGAAACTCGACCCGGCGTTTGATGGGTTTTTTACCGCAGAGTATCCTTATATCAAGAAGATCAGCGGCTCCTATCTCAAGTCTCTTGATGAAATCCTGAAAATCTTCCCTGATCCCGATCCGGCTTCTTCTCCCCGGGCTCAGACTGCCAATGCCGCCGAGGGATCAACTTCCGAGGCTACTAATGTCGAGAGTTCAACTGCTGGAAGGGACGAGTCGGCTCCCTAAGTCTTCGAATGATTTGGTTTACCTTGGTGTTGTAAGGCCTTCGAGCCAAGAACAATTTCCTTTTTTTTTTTTTTTTACATCCGGATGACTGTAATAATTTTATGACAAATAATTCGTGTGATTTATTCATTTGTATATATTTATGACTGTTCTGTATTCCGCATGCTCCATGTTTCATGTTTCGCGCTATTGTTTTTGCTTGTTTCCGGAGTGATTTTCTCATTTAGGTTTATCGGAATTGGCCTTTCGGTTGATATGATGGGATGTTCTGTTGGACCCTTGAACGATCCTGCCGGATTCTATTAACTTGTGATTTATTAATGCTTGCCTTATCCTTCTTCCCCCTTTTTCCCTTCCTCATTCAATTTTTTTTTTTTTTTTTTTTTTTTTTACTTATGCGTGGAACTGCATGTGTGGAGTGGAGTGGGACAATTTGGGTCTTCGAATGGGATGCTGCCGAACAGTTGTTGTTCTTCGGTATTCATTGGTGTTATGAATTGTATCGCTTGTTCGTTATTATCTCTGCCACTCGTATGGCATCGAAAGTACATTTGTATCAGCGCCACATTCTTTTGATTACGAACGTGTGATATTCGCTTGTTATTATTTTTACTGTTTGTATAGCTCCGGTAGTGCAAGTTTATACATTTTGTGTGGTTGTATGGTACCCTTATGAATATTGACCACAAAAGTCTCCGGAGGGGGCCAGCCTCCCGGAGGGATCGTTTTTCACTTATGTTCAAAATGTGACAAATGACTCAGCCTTTCCGCCAGGATTATGACAACCCCTTCCTTTTTTGGGTATCAACCATCTTTGGACATTGACCACAAACTCCCCGGAGGGCGCGAACCTCGGGGGGGGGGGGGGGGGGGGGCACTTTCTAATTATGTCCAGAAAACAATGAACATTGATCACTAATCTCCGGAGGGCACGAACCTCTCGGAGGGATCACTTTCTACTTATGTTCGAGATTTTACAGGTGGTTCAGCCTTTCCGCCAGGATTATGGCAACCCCTTTCTGGGTATCAACCATCTTTGGACATTGACAACACACTCCCCGGAGGGCGTGAACCTCTCGGGGGGGCCATTTTCTAATTATGTCCAGAAAACAATGAACATTGATCACTAATCTCCGGAGGGCACGAACCTCTCGGAGGGATCACTTTCTACTTATGTTCGAGATTTTACAGGTGGTTCAGCCTTTCCGCCAGGATTATGGCAACCCCTTTCTGGGTATCAACCATCTTTGGACATTGACCACACACTCCCCGGAGGGCGTGAACCTCTCGGGGGGGCCATTTTCTAATTATGTCCAGAAAACAATGAACATTGATCACTAATCTCCGGAGGGCACGAACCTCTCGGAGGGATCACTTTCTACTTATGTTCGAGATTTTACAGGTGGTTCAGCCTTTCCGCCAGGATTATGGCAACCCCTTTCTGGGTATCAACCATCTTTTGACATTGACCACACACTCCCCGGAGGGCGTGAACCTCTCGGGGGGGCCATTTTCTAATTATGTCCAGAAAATCAACCTTGAACACTGACTACGCCCGGATGTCGCGAGTCACCCGAACGAGTCACTTTAAACTTGTGTTCCAAACACCAAACTCGAACACTGACTACGCCCGGATGTCGCGAGTCATCCGGACGAGTCACCTTAAACTTATGTTCGGGCTATTTTGTAATCGCTACACATGTGGGACCTCACATAAATATTCAAGTGATGTTCCGCAGGGACATTGCCTCCCTCCAATGGTGGGGTAACTGCATTTGTCATTAAAAATAGTCAATATCGAGCCTTTTTGGGATATCACAAATATTTCAAAGATATATTGTGAGAAAATTGCCCCCTTCAACGGTAGGGTAGCTATGTTTCATTAAATCATTAACATCAAACCCTTTCGGGTGTTACATAGGATATGTTAAGCCCCATTTACATGGACGCTTTTTACAATCAATTGCCCGCCATGCTTGTGGCGTCCTCCCGCCTATCCCTGCTCGACTTGTGTTTTCTCATTCGGCAGGCTTCCGATGCTTCTGTCGGACCGCGTTCACATAGGCCTTGCTTTCCCGACATGTAAAATTACCTGTCTTAAGTTACGAAGGTATTTGCATTCCTTTCGTTAGTTCGCACATTGTTACAGTAATAGAATAAAATAGCAAGACATTCCAGTGGTTATTTCGTATTGACGATTACCTGAGCCATTACTTGTATCTTGGCCGGTATGTTGGGGCCTCCTTGGTCATCATACCGATTCAGCTTTCTCCCATCCTTTCTTCCGATCCTGGGTTCCTTCTTTTGTTCATACGGCTTGTCCCATCTTATTCCTCCCAACGGATGATTTCTTTCCTTGGCTTCTTTTGTTTCTGCGATGGGCTCCTCCCTCGCACCGTGATGCCCTCGCGTCTTTGGCTGAGTGACCAATGTCGCTATGCCGCCCGGTGTTGGAAACTTAACCATCGAATGAATGGTTGAAGGTACGGCCCGCAACTTCCTCAAACCGACGCGTCCCAGTATGGCATTGTAGGGGGAAGGTGAGTCGATCACGGCGAATTCCAAACTGATTTTCCGGGACAGATCCTGACTTCCGAAGCGGATCTCTAAGTCAATCACCCCCTTGGCCTAACGGGTTTTCCAGTGAATCCTGTCAAGGTTGTGTCAACCTTCTTCAACCGTGCTTTAACCGCATGATCCAGGCGCTCAAATTGATGCCCATACATTACTTCCATTGATGCACCAGGGTCAACATAGACCTCGCGGATTTCTCTTCCTTCAGTTTCAACCTTGATTATCAGCGGTTCGTCCGACATCTTCTCCAGAGGAATGGACGGAAAGCTTATTGGAGCGTTCATCCACTCTTCCTTTCCCACTTCTTCCGATTTCCGGGAGGTTGTAAGGCTTCGGATCATGTTGATTACTTTCCCTCTACTCCCTTGGCAGTTACCTCCTTGATTAGTTTTCTTTCCTCTCCTGAGGTCTTTTACCAAATGATCCAATTTCCTTGTACTCAATGCGGTTTTTAACTCCTCCCTGAGTACCCAGCAATCGTCAGTGAAATGTCCTTTCTCCCCATGATAGTCACAGTATCTGTCCTCACAATCCTTCTGTGGCTTTCCCTTTGTTGGAGGAGGCTGCGGTAACCTTAGTTGGTGTTCCGTTGCCAATATTTCCTTGGGTGTCTTCGTAAGGATGTCCAAATCTATCGGCCTTGTCTCGTTTCGACGGATGTCATTTCGGCGGGGGTCGGGCCTCCCAGCGTTGCCGTACCTTGGGGCGACATAAGGTGCGTAGTAATCGTTCCTTCGCCCTTTGAACCCGACCCTAGGGTTATTCCGGCGGTAATCTCCAACAGGAGGCTTTGGCTGGTAGTCGTTCCTGTTGTGGTATGGGTTAGGCCGAGACTCCGTTCTCTCTCCCTTTGGCAGTTCTGTTGCTCGGAATGCCTCCTCGGAACGAACAAAATCATCGATCCTTTCCAACATCTCGTCAACGGTTTTAGGGATCTTATCCGAGAATTTCTTGGCTAACTCCGGGCAGTGGTGACCATTCAGAAATGATCCGATTTGCATGATTTTCGGGGCGTCCGGGAAGTGGTTGGCCTCGCATATCCATCTTTCCTTAAAATCCGGAAGGCTTTCGTTCGCCTTTCGGTGAATCTTGTTGATCTCTGTTAGGTCCTTGGTGCTTATTCTTAACATACTAAACCTGTTCAAAAACCTTTTCTGGAGCTCGTCCCAACTATCAATGCTTCCTGTAGGGAGCTTATCAAACCATCCTCTGGCTTTCCCGTCCAAGGTTTGTTGGAACATTCGACACCACACGGGCATGGGCCATTCTTCATGGTTTCCTGCTCCAGTGAAACGATTGATGTGGTCATCCGGATCAGTGGTCCCTTGGTATAGTTTCAAGTTCGTTGGGATCTTGTGTTTGGGAGATGAGAACTCTATGATTCTTTTTGTGAACGGGCACTTGATCATTTCCTTGAATGGTTTGCTCAAATCGTCGTCTGCCATTTTCCCCTTTCCGTAGCCGTCAACTACCTTTTTCCCTTTCCCGTAACCGTCATCTGCCTTTTTCCCCTTTCCGTAGGGCGACGCTTCAACCTCCTCTTCCTCCGAACTTTCATACCCGTCATCGAGCCTCAGCATTCCGGGGCTTACCAGGTTACGATTGCCCGGTTGTTTGAACAATTCTTTTAAGGCCGAAAGATGACCTTCGATCAGGGCTTGGGCGTCCGGAGGATGTTGGTCTCCTCCAGATCCTCCGGGCCCTCCCGCATTTCGGACAGGGGTGAAGATAGGTGTTGTACCCGTTGTCTCGAACGCTTCGGACGTTGGTGTAGGACCTGCCATCCCTAACCTCAGGTAGATCGAGCGAAAGGTCCCACGGATGGCGCCAATTTGTTGAAGCAATTTCTTGCAATCACTTCAGACAAATAAAGAGGGACTGCCGGTTGAACTCAGCTAGGGTTCTTCCGGTAGGCTTGGGTGCTGATCCCCTCGGCTGTCTGGGGTCTTCCGGGTATCTGCACACAACAGCACACGTTAGGCTCGCCCCGGGTGTTATCCCAGGACCCACCTCCGGTGTGAGAGTAAGTATCTGATATTCCGAAAGGGCTATCAACTGTAGTGAGGAATTAATGCAGGTAAAAGTGTTGGTTGAAAGCAGTAAATGAGTCGAGTATTTATAGTACTCGACCTCGATACCTGGAATGGCGGCGCCGGATTTTCAGGAGACATGTCCCCGACATAATCCCGTAAATCCTGGGGCGGCGGCGGCGGTGTCTGCAGCTGCAATCTGTCAAAAGGTAAACGCCACCTGTCCTATTACTCACAGTGATATTGGCCGGATGAGTCGTGTGCCTTCCGGTATGTCCGGACGGCTCGATGTCGTCCGGACGGCCGGTCGAGACAGGCCATTCGGACACATACGTCAACATGGCGCTATTTACAGTGATGAGTATCCATTCGAAAGCTAGGAAATCACTTAAACACCCTCCTTACTTGGAGGTAATATTTCATTTACAACTAGTTATTTTAAGTTTCTGTTAGTTAGGTGATTAATTTGTGTGTGTTTTGAATGTGTGTACAGATGATAAGTGATGCGATAGTGAAGTTGAAGGAACGTAACGGGTCTAGTCATTATGCGATTCGGAAGTTTATCCAAGACAAGCATAAGGACCTGCCCGCAAATTTTAAGAAAATGCTGTTGATTCAGTTGAAGAAGCTTGTTGCTAGTCACAAGGTAGTTAAGCTCAAAGCTTCTTACAAGCTTCGTTCAGCTGCTAAAACGGTTGCAAAAACTAAGGCTGTTCCAGCTAAAGCTAAGGCAGCTCCAAAAGCTAAACCAGCAGCTAAGGCAAAACCGGCTCCAAAGGCCGCTAAGCCGACGGCTAAAGTAGCAAGGACAACGACTAGATGGATGCCGGGGAAGAAAGCTCGAGCTAAAGTGGCTCCAAAGACAAGGGGTAGGCTAATTACTTTGGAGGAAGTCATCAAACACTTTGGAGAGCCAATGGAGGAAGCTGCGGCCATCCTTCGTGGTGAGTATAATCAATATACGCTTTTTTGGTAGTGTCTAGAGGTAGCCTTTTCTAACTTCTTAGTTCTTACCTATAAATGGGTAAATGTTGGGTTGTTATATCTTAAACTAGGCAAGCTTTAGATTTAATCGAAATGGAAAATGGTTGAATAGAAATGTCATATTAACATAGCAAATTCATATTTATTCACTTGTTTTGGATGACGGAGTTCATTAATGCATCCTACTGGTTAGGTTCGAAGTTTTGAAACTCTTCTAAAATCCTCATTTTCACTTTGTACGTTGTATATATAGCTAGCAGAGCAACGTTGAAGGGACTTTGCAGAAGTTTTGGTGTATCATGGTGGCCATATGAGACTGATAAAAGTGATTCCCTTAACTCGATTTTGAAGGGATCCAATGAACCACATTTTACAACAAATATAACTCATAGTCCTGCTAACTTTAGCAAACATGATAAGCATAGTTCCGCACCTATTCACCACCAGCTAGTACAAACAAATCTGCCTGATGAACTTGCGCAGCCCGAAACAACCAACAGAAACTCAGTGACACTTTTGACTATCAAAGCAACATACAAAAAGGATATGGTAAGGTTTCCATTCAAACTTTCAGATGGATTTATAAAGTTGGAAGAGCAGATTGCTACACGGTTTCAACTCAAGCTAGGTAGCTTTAGCCTCAAATATAAAGACATAGATGGCGATATGATATTGATAGCATGTGACAGTAGCTTAAGTGTATCAGTTGATGATTTTAGACTACCAGACGGTCAAACAGCTGTCATAAGACTCGTGGTTTGCTTGCTTGTTAATTAATCAGATCGCTTAAATCAAGACATCAAATTTGATGTAATATTTAGATTGTCACACTTACTAGTGACTTCTTACACCAAATTTGGTATAATATCAAATTAACTTCTATTAATGCTATTAATAAAGGGTATCTATGTATTGATACTATGGAGTATTAAACAAGGGTTTCTGCTGATGTAATTTTGTCGAGGTGTCATGTAATCAAAAGATAAAACTGTTAGTAAATGATGTCATGTTTGTATTTAAAGTTTCTTCTAAATAAAACAGTGTGTATATATACCTGTATACGTATTTTTACGGTTTTTATTTTCTAATTCGTTTCTTTGAGGAGTGCCCTGGTGATTAAGAAACTTTATGTTGGAATTATTTTCTAATTGTTAAGGCAAGTAATATATAGTAAATAAAGGTGCAAAATATTTAGCTTCTTTTTTAAGGCTTCTGGTTGTGTTAGTTTCTTTTGATTGAGATTTCAAGAGTATTGGTGTGATAATTTAGTTAATGGTAAATGGGATTGTGATTCTTAGATATGTAACTACACTTGAGAAATTTAAATATGCACACTACACTTTTTATGAAATGTCAGCTCCTGCTGTTAATATCTTATCAAGCTTAGGTTTGTTGATTCTGCAGTCACTACCTTAACAATGTAATAACAAATGTATTATTTTTTTGTTGTTGCAGGCTGATAATTTGAGGATTGTTCTTGCACATGAAGCCAAACAACATACTTGGACTTTCCCACGGGCTCCTTTTTGGTCATTTACAATCGGTTGGTCTTAATTTCCCCTTATACATAGTCGAGGTTGCTATCAGTGAGGAGGCTTTATGTAGGAAGAAAAGAGATTAATGGTGTGACAATCATTGCATGTTTCTCGATTGATCAGGTTTGTTAGTTTGTAACATTGTGTTAATTTTGTAACATGATTTCTGAAAATGTAATGGACAGTTAATTATGCAGGACATTAAAGGAAGATCCAGTGTTATTGGTTCACTATTTTACATTTTCCACTACACTAGAACAGGAGGACAAGGGTGATATGTCATGTGGAGTGGTGTTTGGATGATTCAGCAATGTTTTTTTGCCACATATGTAGGCGAGCACAACCATACATGGGTACAGTCTCAATCTGCATACACATAAAAACAAATCTTGATAGACAAAAAAAGCTCGAGCCTTTATGTTGTTTGTTTTCTATGTTTTTAGTGCGGTTTGAGGGGTATATAAATGGAGGGCTGGATCCCAAATATGAGATGGCTTTTTTTTTTTTTTTTTTTTTTTTTTTTTTTTTTGGTGAAAGGTGAATCATATATTAACTTCAAACCAATATATGCATCACAAATAACCTACCTCTGCCATGACATACCAAAGGTTACCAGGCAGATTAAGTGAGAAATACAGAACACAAATGCTACTACTCAAGACTGTAAGTAGATTAGGAACATACATTCACCACAGACAATCTATATGCAATGTACCATTCACCATGGACTACATTTCCTTTTCACCATGTTCCTACTAATACAGCTAAGTTAATCAATGAAGGTGCAACATATTTAGCTTCTTTTTTAAGGCTTCTGGTTGTGTTAGTTTCTTTCGATTGAGATTTCAAAAGTATTGGTGTGATAATTTAGTTAATGGTAAATGGGATTGTGATTCTTAGATATGTAGCTACACTTGAGAAATTTAAATATGCACACTACATTTTTATGAAAGGTCAGCTGATGCTGCTGGATTTCAACAGTCACGAACACTGTAAAATTGATGTCTTCTTTTTTGTTGCAGGCTAATAACTATGAGATTATTCTTGCACATGAAGTCAAACAACATACTTGGACTTTCCAATGGGCTCCTTTTTGGTGATCTACAATCGGTTGGTCTTAATTTCCCCATATACTTAAGGGAGGTTGCTGTCAGTGAGGAGGCTTTATGTGCAAAGAAAAGAGATTAATGGAGTGGCAGTCATTGCAAGTTTCTCGATTGATCAGGTTTGTTAGTTTGTAACATTGTGTTAATTTTGTGACATGATTTCAGAAAATATAATGGACAGTTAATTATGCAGGACATTGAAGGAAGATCGGCTGATGTTACACTTATATGGTCAGTTTCTCTTGGTTCACTCTTCACATTTGCCACTACACTAGAACAGGAGGACAAGGGTGATATGTCATGTGTTTGGGAAAAGAGGTGAGCCTTTTTGCATTGTCTTTACTCTCTATTAATATCATAACTTTTGAAAGAAAAAAATTTGAAACCCATAGTATGAAACTATGGAGGGTGTGAATCATTGTACCATCTGATTTACTTAGTTTTTTAAAACCATATTAATCTATAATATCATAGTTAAGTATACAGGTCTGCTATAATCACTTGCATCTAACCAGGCTAATATTCTATCCTAGGTCTATGAAACTACGAAATGTATCTTAGTTATGTATATTTCAAGTTTTTAAATGGTAAAGAAACTAAGCACTTGAGCGGACAAGCATGATTTTGGATTAAACACAAAAAATGGTTCATTACCA
Organism: Artemisia tridentata subsp. tridentata; assembly: GCA_021014915.2. NCBI lineage: Eukaryota > Viridiplantae > Streptophyta > Magnoliopsida > Asterales > Asteraceae > Artemisia > Artemisia tridentata. The sequence goes on from CP139506.1 coordinate 85,746,885, forward strand.
CTGTACTTTTGAAATGTTTGGTGATTTTGAGTCATGTTATTGTTACTATGTATTATTAATGTGTTCTAATGCACTAAAAATTATACATTTATACTTGGTAATGTTTATTATTCCTGGAGAATTTTATGTGTGGACATAAGCTCGGGTAATGCATTAATGGAACTTAAAAAGTGTGAAACTCTTTTATTATAGTAAACTCACAAGTTCATTATTATAAACTTTAAAAGTGTGAATAAGAAACTTGGTACAAGTTTCAGTGTTTATTATTACTTGATCAGGCATTGTGAACTAATATGACCATGCTTCATAAGTAAAGCACGCTAATATCCCTACTCACGCTAAACATGTTTACAAATTTTTTTGATTTTAATTTGTATTTTTATGTAATTATGGGATGGATCGCTAGAGTTACGTTTCATTTCACTAATCTCTTACAAATATCTTTTTGGTAGCATACACCAATTAGTTGTTGATGGGTCTAATGCCGAGGGCTGAGCTGATTTAGATGGTTGAACGATTGCCGATTGGGTGACTGCACAATGGGTATTTGTTAATTGGGGATAATTCTCTGGATGTATATATCTCTGCACTTTTTGCTCTGTTGTGGATCGTTCTATTTTTTTTTTTCATGTTAATAAAACATACTTTTGAAATTGTTCAATGTTGTGTATCAAGTGGAGCGGTGTTTGGATGATTCAGCAATGCTTATTGTCAAATGTGTAGACTTACAACCAGGCAAGGGTACAGTCTCATTCTGCAAACACATAAAAACAAATCTTGATAAAAGTAAAAGATCGAGCCTTTATGCTGTTTGTTGTCTATGTTTTTAGTGTTATTTGAGGGGAATATATATGGGGGCCTGGATTACAAATATGGGATTTTGGTCTTTTTAAGAACTTAGAGTAGACTTCCGGTGTTTTTGTTGTTGCTGTGGTGCATTGCCTTTTTGTTTTGGCTAAAGAGACCCCCATTTCTGAAATGAATGCCTGAAAATGATTGGATATTTTGCAGATAGATTAGTTAACAGTGTCTCTTATTGTCAAGTGTTGTCTTCGAATTCCTGTGCTTTTGATTCTTGTTCATGATTGTTCTGGAGAAGATTAACTGCACTTTGTATGCAGTGAAAAAGATGTCTATTGCTAAGAGTGTCTACATTTGGGTTGGGGGTAGGTATATTTTTGACGAGTATGTTTTTGTTGTTGTTGTTGTTGTTGCCTTTTAATCAAATAACTTCAAGTAGCTGAGTTTTGGAAAGTACTGCACACAGTTCCTTTAGGCTGTGTTACATTTGGCTCGTGTTGATGGCTGTGTTATATGTTACTATGGCTTGTGTTGATGGCTCGTTGTTTGTTCCCTCAAGCCTCTACAGAAAGGGAGATTGCGCTTGGTTCATAAGTGGGTTCAAAATAGAGGAGTAAATATGGGTTGGTTTAATCTGTATAGATGTTGCTACAGGCACAAATGGGTTGGTTTAAGTTGGCATTAAATAGGTTTTGCTCTTTTTAAGTTCTCATTATAAATGATGTGTTATACATACGAGTTAGGTTTGCATTTGGGATATCCGAAGTTGGTACATATTTTTTGGTTAAGATTTTATTCAAGTAATTGTGTGCTAATAATTTGTGTATATTACAAATTGGTTTATTTAAATAAATGAAAAAATATATATCTATATGTTGAGTCCAAGGGTGCACAATGGCACAAGAAAATTGGTGTTATGTCACGGAGGGTTGTTTTGGTGACATAGGCAAAATTAGTGACATGGACAAAAAATACCGAGGTGGTATTACTTTTCCCATAGCACCAACTCATAGCACCACACTGTACTTAGCAGTCTTATAAATTGATGATGGAGTGTGTTGAGAGTTGCATGGGTATATTAACGAGAATGGCGACGATCGTCGCGTTGCGGGCGTGCCTGTTTTTCGGCCGAGGCGATTTTGCATATATAAAGTAGAATATTTAGGCGTTGTAAGACATCAAGTATGTAGAATATACATACTCGTTTGCAGATTATACATACGAATGGGTAAAAATTACCAGTGCGAGTAAAAAAAGGAAAGAATGGCTAGAAAACGACGTATCACATTTTTTTCTCGCACCTCCTCAACCTACATAGGTAACACGTTACTGTTCTGTAATAGTTTGTGAACACTCTCAGACATGATTTTAGATGTCGTGCCTTTTGATTTTCCACACGGAGGGCCCACGTGTTTAAATTAAAAATGAATGTTCAAAAATAATATCATAAGACCTTTGGTCGCTTACTCTTTGGTCACACGATAATCTGTTGACATTTTTTGAGCTCATCCAGATCCACCTGCCTTTCGTCACCCTACATTCCGAAAAGCCAATGCGTAGGTACATCTGAAATTATAGTAGCAATCAGAAAATTAGTAAATTTGGGAATCGACTAATGTTTAACATGAGAAATGCAATTATATATTCATGAAAAAAAAGCTAATCCGAACACACTTTTTAATTAAAAATAAATGTGTGAAAAAAAAAAGAAACAAAGTTAGTAAATGTTAATCTGTAACAAACGTGCTGTAACAAAATTCCTTTGTACCTTTTGAAGGCTAACGGGTGAATCTTTCTAATATTCTCGTTATCTGATTGTTTAACCATCTAAAGCTGGATCTTCAGTTACTTCTGCAATAGACCCAGCATCTGATGCATCTTGGGTCTGCATCAATCAAAAGCCAATCCCATATTTTTCTATCATCTGAAACGGATAGCAAATGAGTTTTGGAGATGGCATTAGTATCATCACGAAAATCCAGAGGGTTGTCAAAATCCATATTAACTTGGTATAAACTTGTGTCCGAGTAAGTTACTTCAGTTCACGCAAATATGCGGAATTTCAATATGTACAAATTAAGACGCCTATATTACCATACGACAGATAGTTATTCCTTGATATAAAACAATGTACAACATTTACAAATATCGTTGTCACCAGCTTATGTGAAACTACTTATCTTAGCTTCGTATCACGAATTCCAAAAACCCCTTAACTACCCAATTCTACAAATTACAACCTTACTAATTACATAATTAAAAATCAGTAGAATTTTATAAAAAAGGATAAAAAAACACATACCATTCCCGAACGGCATCAAACTTGAAGATCCTGAAAGTCACCATATCTGCCCGTAGTATCTCATGTACCCTCTGAATTTATCAGCTTCTTTGCTGTCTTTGAGCACAACCTGTTCACGAATCAAAATATGTTAAAAAACAGCAAAGACGGTTCAAATGGGTGTAGCACTATATGCTTATTACTTACTTCGTCCCTGCCCGACTTCCTGGTTGTTGTCGCTGTGCTGTCTTTGAGCATAACCTGATCACGAATCAAAATATGTTAAAAAAACAACAAAGACGATTCAAGTGGGTACAGTACTATATGCTTAGTACTTACTTCGGCCCTGCCCGACTTCCTAGTTGTTGTCGCTGTGTACTTCGTTCCATTTATACCATCGTAAGTAGCTTTCTTGGAGGTTGCACGTTGGAATTGGAAATTATCTGAAGGCTGCAAATGATAGAAGACGATATGTGTACCGAAAGAAACGCACGCTTAATGGTAACAAATAAGGAGTTGGTAGACTTGGTAGACTGTACGTTATCAAGTTTAAATATGGCTACATGTATCTCGTCAATTCCAGATACATATGCATAGTATATCCAATTTTTTCGGACCGGACCAAAATATGTTAATTTAGCTAGAAGAGCTTATTGAGCTCATAAGCGTAAGTAGAACTGTAGAAGAAACCATAAAGTCTTAAAATATTTGGGTTTCTAAAATGACTCTGTATTTCAACTTCATGACAAACCTGGTGCTAGAGCTGGCATAACAGTTCCGACACGACACGACACGAACACGATAAGATACGAACCTGTTAAGGCCAAACACGAACACGACACGATAACTAATCGTGTCAATTTTTTCAAACACGAACACGACACGAAATTTAACAGGTTACACGATAAGAAACCTGGTGAGAGACCTGTTAACAAAAATCATAAATTTAAAGCAGCGAACCTGTTAAGGAACCTACTAAGAAACCTGCTAAGGAACATGTTAAAGACACGAAACCTGTTAAGACACGATAAGAAACCTGGTAAGAGACCTGTTAACAGGTCTTATCGTGTCTTAACAGGTTCCTTAACAGGTTTCTTAGCAGGTTTCATTTAGTACATATGTATATTCGTGTCTTATCGTGTCTTAACAGGTCCGGACCTGTTAAGACACGAAACCTGTTAAGGCCAAACACGAAACCTGTTAAGACCAGGTCGTGTCGTGTCGTGTTAACAGGTCCGTGTCAGAAATTGCCAGCTCTACCTGGCGCCTCAGCTAAGACTCTTTTGAGAATTAAGACTCAGATTTGTAATCAAGAATCGGGTAACAGAGATACCTGAATTTTTCCATGGCTGTAAACAAACTCAGTTGCATAGCAATCATTAATATTATATTGTTCAGTCATTGCCCCGACATGTTATATTCAAATCTTTAATAACCCGGACTCATATTCAAGTGGAAAACAGTCTTCCCACCTTCGATAAACTCAAGGAACACAATGGTCCTATAGTTCAAAGCTGAACGTAAGTAATAAAAAGAAAGGCATTTTTGCAGTAACTAAAAAATCAATTTTAAAAGACCTTCTTATCCGTTATATCCCCGCATCTCCAATTAGGTGCATTACTTGTTCCCTCAGCAGTTTCCGATCATCTAAGCTGCACCCAGAAGATTTGTAAGATCATGTGAAGCAGTTTGAAAGTAAGAATTGACTTGCCAATTAATGTAAGTTCAATTTAGTTTGAATAATGCTCACCTCTTTTCCCAGAGACTGGTCTATTCGAGCTTCCCATCGATCCCATTTATGCAGTGTAATCCCCCTAAATTCTGAGCTTCACCTAGAGAACCCTGACCTTGGCCAGCGAACAAACCTGCCTAAGAACTTCGGCATAATCATTTATGTTGAAACTATTGTCTGAATAGAATGTGTGACACCAAAAGAGTTACCGTTTGATGGTTGTTTGGGGGTACATGTACCTCTAGAATAGGTTGTTTGCCTCTCTTCATACCAAAAGAATGCACCATCATGGCGAGTAACCTGGTCGGTGTCACCCAAATACATATAGTCCAAAAGCGGTCCTGCATATTTACGAAAAAGATAAAAGTAAATAAATGAGAAACCCTGAACAGGTTAAAGCGGCTTGAAAAAAAGGGTAATGACAATGTAACAAAGCGGTTACGTAGGTACCAATTAATTCAACTGCATTCTAACCGAAATAGAAATATACAATTGGTGAAATGGTGGTCATTACCGATAACAACTTGCCCAAGTATATTTTTGTTTTCCTCAATCGACCACACATTATAAGTTAGAAGCAATAAGCAAAAGAAAAATTGAAACAATCCATGAAACATAAAAGTAGATCCAAACCAATTTTAGGGATAAAGAATACCTCTTAGGAGTTTTTTTTCAGTTTTATGTTCGCTTTTCCCGCAGCTGCAATCACACATCAGCTACAATTTCCTAACCCTATCACTATCGATACCATATCTTGCAACAGCATGGTGTATGCACACAAACAACAACAGTTTTCCCGTCGTCGCCTCATGTCTTTCTTTCTGTAAGCTCACATTTAGGTTCCTGTTGAATCAGGTATTCGTATTAAAATAAAAGTAAGAATATGCGCAGATGATCTAAGTATGAATCAGTATTAAGGACACGCATTTTCATCTAACTTTGAGACTCTTAGAAGGATGTGAGTTGACCTATTTTGCGCCAATGATGCTTCCTTGGAGTACAACAAGCACATTTATATAACTGATCATTGGCGTCTGTATATCAATGAAAAGAAGTATTAATGTGGTTCGACGTCGAGTAAATAAATTGAATATGACATGTTTGTTGTTTCCAATATATGTATCTTACCTCATCTGCAACACCCTTTAGTAAGTCTTTTGCAATTCCACTCGAAACACGCCAACTGAAACATATTAAGACATGTTATCAGCGAAAGTGACTACATGATCGGTTTGATACTTCATACGTAGATCGGTTTCTGCCAAAACAGAAACCACATGATTAAATAGAAATTGCAGGGTTGATGTTAAAAAAAATGTGGCAAGGAGAATAATTGATACCTGTTTCATCGATCTCGACCGTCCGGCGGCTTCTCGATTGCATTGCTTTTTCCTCTCCCTTTTAAGTTCTTGCCCATCTTGTATCAGCGATCTTGCCGTAATAACAGCTTCTCTAATAATCTGCTAAAAGTATAAGCAAACAGTGAATTATCTTTAATCATGTTCAACAGAAAAACAACACAATACAAATACTGAAACAAAACCTACTCAACATCCGCTCCAACACGATCCAGAGCACGAAAACCAATCTTTTGTTTGAAACTCCTAACTCCACCTATTCTACAAAACAACAAACACTATATATCACAGACCGTAAAAACCAAGTAACAAATAAAACTCATTCCAAATTTATAAAAAAAAGGTGATTTACAAATCTCGTATGCCTCCCGGTCTCCCAACACGCTTCTCATAATCGTACTTAACCCCTAAATCAACAAAACAAAACATCAATTAACTAACACACCAAAATCACCAGAAACCTCAAAACCAAAAAAAATTGTGAATAAGCAATCCCAAACACTCCTAAATCAAGTTCAAGGCAGCTAAAAAATAAATAACAATAAAATTGAAAAAAAAAATTGTAACAAACACAATACTTGCGTACCAGTTTCGACTTTGGTGTGTGTTTTGTACAGATAAAGTATAAGAGAGAAAGGGAAGAGTGTAGAAACTGAAAGAAGTGAGGAGATACTTTTATCCCAATCAGAACCTGCCAAAACAGGCCCGAAAAATAGCCACCTTTACTTCTGTTAAACGAAAATCGAATGAAAATTTTGCTACGTTTTATTCCGAAAATCCCAATTTGATGAAACTAACAGTTTAGACTCAGCTATTAAACAGAATAACATAAAAAATTCCAACCTAAAACCGATTGAAAATAAACATGAAAGGAAAGTAAAAAAGATACCTCAAACTCTCAAAGATTCTTCAAAAACTAACAACGAGATACCAATTAAACCATAACCAAATGAATATAAGGGCAAATTTCAAAATACCCAATTCATAAAACTACAAAGATAATCAAACCCTAATCTTGATTTACAATAAAATAAAAAAAAATAAAAAAAAGGAACATGCGTATCTGCTGCTAATCAATCACCCAAAAGCCTTATGAAACATATAGAAGCAATCCGAAAATCTCAAGCAAAATTACAAACCCACCAAAACTCTGGAACCCATTTTTTTGCTATGCGGGTCTACGGCAGGGCATCATCACCACAGTGGATCATCAATCCATAATCATGACTACCTTTAGAGAGTCAATGTCAGTATGTGTTATGAGAGTGGAAAAGCAGGTTCTAGAAAAGAGTAGAAGCAGAAATTGGGGGTGATATCTCTTCACGTTGGGTTATAGAAGCAAAAACGGATCATAGAAGCAGGCTAGGGTTAGCCCAACATTTTTGGCGGGAAAAGCCCACAAAAAAAAGAAACGGGGAAAAAGCAGGTAAAATGGCGTCGTTCGCGTTTTGTTATAATATATACATGAATGGGTCGAGCCCAAACAATTTTAATTGTTCCCCACATACTTATTACTAGAGAGATGTGAGAGGATTCGATACACTTGGTAGAATGTTAGTCCTTTAAAACTTGTGTATATGATACTTTGAGTTAATATGATTAAGTATGCAGAATCTACTTAACCACACTTAGAAGGATATTGGTTATGAAAATGGAACAGTGGTGGTTGTTGAATTTGATAATGAACAATGAAAGTTAACAACAAACGATTCAATATTATTAAGAAATAATACGAGTGATCTTCACTATCACTAGGGTTACAAACCTTGAATCTCTATTACAATGAAAAGTATTCTTGTAATGTTGTATGTATGTCTATGCATAAGAGTGTCTTATCAGTTGTGTTTATGCATACATATGTAAGTATATCTTACAAACACACTAACTCACTATATATATTATGTATGCACATGCGCACACATGCGCACTTGAGTATTAGCTACTTGCTAGCTTATGTGTGCCAGTAGATAACATACAACTTGTTCTGTGTATACAACTTGTTGACTGAACATCTATCAAAGATATTATCTACCGTATATCTTTGACTTTTATACAAATATCTTTTTCATACTTATCCAGTCAGCAGTAGAATACGCGATAGTTATCCACTCAGCAGTAGTATCTTGATACACTAGCAGTAGTATCTTGCGGGAGCAGAATCTCTAATACTAGCAGTAGAATGGAATACACTAGCAGCAGTATTAATACTTGGTGTATTTCTTTGAGCAGTATTACCCTTGTGAACATTCAATTTGCAATACTAATCTTCAGAACATTTAATTCCCAACAATCCTCCCCTAAACATGTGATTTATCCTTAATCAACATGTTTCTTCTGAATTAAATGAGGATTGTGAAGATCTTTCAAACACTTCATAGTCTGACTCTTGATCTTTCCTTTGTTCTTGAATATTAGCAGAACCTTGCTCAAGCTCCAAACATTTCCTGAAAGATGGTGCAATTTCCTTGGATGGAGGAATTATAAGAGGCAATGGTATTGTGTATCTTGGATGCTTTTTCCAAGAAGTCAAGTCATCTCTCAACAAGCCAAACAAGTGATGAACAAACGTAGTGAACTGAAATTGAAACTGAAAGAACTTTATTCATTTGAACTTTCTTCATTAGAAATGCTTCATTCCTTCTGAATATATATAATACTCCAGAATCTTCATGATCTTGAGAAAAAGCTTTATCATTTTAAGTCAAAGATGTCCGAACATGAAGAAGAGATATGAAAGAGCTTATTCCCAACATCCATCAACTGAAACTTGAGCTTGTTCTTATTATTGGCAGAATAATAAGACATGTTGGTGATGATACTGAAGGCGAAGCTTCCATTGTAGGAGATACAACAACTTCTGCTGAGCCAGGTGTGGGAAAAGACAAGAGCATACAATGATGATGCTTTTAGTAGACTCATGAACTTCTTGAACAATTTTATTCCCAACACTTTCTCCTCTGATTGTGAACATACACATCCACAATCTTTCATCATTCCCTAGACTTGGTTAATCTTCCTCCCCTGTTTTCATTAATATGGGCATTTTCCTCCCCTAAATCCATGCTTGGAAGATCTCTCACCATGTACCAAAATATTTCCTCCCCAGGTCTTTATTTCCTCCCCTGTTTGGAAGATCTCTCACCAACATCTGAACTTGACTCCATTATCAGACAATGTTGTACATGTAGCCATCAATTCCTTAAATTTCAAATGCTGCCCTCATCACTTCCAGGTGTGTTAACTCCTGTGAGAGGTGATTCATGGGGCAATGACTCATAATCCATCATTGGATAGGTTTCTGAGCCACCCAAAAAGGTTTTAAGAAACTTTTAACTTAGCAATATGAACTTGATTTTATTATAGAAAAATCATACTGCATAACAACCATTTTTGAAGGGATTAAGTGTAGTAACATACACTTAATCAAAATTTCGGTTTAAAATAACATTTGGTTGTGTGAGAACCAATGTTTTCAGTTATAAATAACTGCCTGTGTAAAGGTAAACCCATTCAAAGGGCTTTCTTGACAGGGTTTCCAGCTCATAGTAATTGTTACCTCTAACACAAGTGTTAGATTAACTTTTTGCTAGCTGTTCTTTCTATCAGATGTCCTTAGACTTGCTCATTATACTAATTAAAGTATAAAATGATAGAAAGTGAGTTGTGTCAGTTACTATCTGACCAACTAAGCCATCAAGTCAATGTGAAATATTATAAGTAGGTTTTAAGAAAGAAATTTTAAAGAATCAATTAACTTAGGTGTAAACCTTTGTTAATGAATTCCCAAACTCTGTCCATCATGAACCTATTATGTCAGCAATCTTGAATCATAATTCTGCTGCTTCCATTTCACTTGAAACGACCTTTGTGCTCAAATGTTCATACCTGAAAAAGTTAGTCAAAAACAAAGAAAACAAAATGCAAAACATTTGTCTTATAGCAGCATTATTATATGACTAACAGTATGAACCTAACAAACAAAATTTGTACAAGCAGTACAAACTTTTCAATAACAGTACCAATTTACAAAGCTAGCAGTACAAACTTAATTTATTTACAAAAACCACACAGATTAAAAATCTTAAGGATTAAGCATTCCAATACTTGCTACTAAGTATTGAAACCTTCCAACATCAAAAGCTTTTGTGAGAAGATCTGTGTTAGACCCATTTCCCGGGTACGTGTACCCCACCCTAGATGAAAGTGGACCAAAGTCCTTTTTTGATTGGCTAGTCAATAAATGTAAAGTTAGAATCAAACCCGTTAGTCAAATGATAGTCAAAGAATGTATTGTATAGTCATGGAAAGTATTGGGTGACACAAAAATAAAGAAATAGACTTCAAGGGCTTAAGTTGTCTTATGTCATATGTGTTATAGTAAGTATTGTGGCCAAAGTAAAAGAAAAGAGACTAGAGGGACCAATCTTGCCAATTGGCCAAAGTGCCACCTAACAATCTATATCCAGGAATTTCTAGATAATTCCCTCCATTATTTTAGATAAAGTGTGTGAGGGTGTCGGCCTTAGAAAAAAGGAGGGAAGAAGAATGGAGCTTGATGATGAATCCATGAAGTGTTTAAGATCCCAAAACAAAGGTTAAGGTTTAGCAAGAATCTTTCCAAGTAAGTAATCTATTGTCTTGATTTAGTGAAGTTATAGATTGTAAGGAAAGTGGGATTTCATCATATGATCAAGATATGATCATATGATGATATAGAAAGCAAGATGAGTATGTTTAATGGGTTATGTTAACCCTTGTTTATGTTATTGATTATTATGTTATTAGGTTTTGATAAATTGTAAGAGATGATGATGATGAGTATGATGATGGAAGATGTTGATGGTGGGATTTATGATAGTAGCTTAGCTTTGGAAGCTAAGGTAAGTAACTTGATTGATATGTGTTTAATATGTTTGTTTGCATATTATGTGATTATGAATATGGAAGTTATAGTTGATAGCTTTGAATTAGTGAGTGTGGCCTTGATAGGTGATTTGCCTAGTTAGCCAACGCAAGTGATAGATTATGTGTATGGAATGGCTAAGGTATGTTGTGATGTTTATGTGCCTAATATGATTATGACCATATGTGCTTAATGGTTGAAGTATTCGTGTTGCATATATGTGGATTAACGTGTTATTCATATGTTAATCTAGTTACTTACTAAGCGAAAGCTTATGGTTTAGTTGTCTAACCATTTTGTAGGTTGGCATGCTTGTATGGATGGCTTGAATATAGGGATTAAGCAGTGGATATGCAAGAGTAAAGGTAGTATTCGTTTAGGAGCTTAGGTAGAATACCGAGCTCATGTGTAAGTTTGTACCCCGTTGGTCTTTTAATATTTTGTAAAGTGTAGCCAAGTGGCAAAATGTATGTCAAGATTGTCCTAACGATTTGGTGGTCAACCGTTGTGTCAAAGTATGTTTTATGTGTTATAGGGTAAAGTTAAAGGGGCGTTTGGATTAAGTGTAAATATACCCATTTTGATTGGGTTTTGAGCGGGTCAATTGTTTATGGAACATGTCTTGTATATTAAAGTAATGAATATGGTCAAGTTTGGTAAGAAAATGAAGTGGTATAAGTGGTTTTGTAGTGAAATGGGTCAAAACGGGTTTTAATGCATAACTCGTCTAATTTGTAAAAGTACTATCTCGGGGAGTCAAACGGTAAATGTTTTTGTATGAAAATGAGCCCATTAGTATACTAAGTGAATCTGGAAAGTTTGGTACAATATCGAGGTCGGGATTTCAAGTTACGGACCTAAACGTGGTTTCGGGAGATCATCAGGCTCCATCCGATCGGATGGAGGGCAATCCGATCGGATGGGCGGCTCGGTAACATTTTTGGCAAACTTCGAAAAATCATATCTTTTGATCCGTAAGTCGTTAGAGGTCGTGCCACCCGGCGTTTTGAAGGTAATTGAGTCTAGTTTCATTTAAAAATAGTCTCAAGGTCTGAATGTTTATGGATTTTTATAAATAGTCGAAAGAGTAACAGGATATCCGTAAAAGTCAAGCGTTTCCGCGTGTAAAGTTTTAATTTTTGGTCTAAGCGGGCACGGGGTGTAACAATCTGCAAAGTTGTGATCAGTATCAATTTTAAAAACTTGAATCAACTTTTTCTCATTGGAATCTCTAATAAAATGATGTCTAATTTCAATGTGTTTTGAACCTGAAAATTCATTAGTTTGTCCAACAACAGGCATATAATTCATAGAATGTGTTAGTGTCTGAAGATCAAATAGCCATTTAGGACCTTCACCTGCTACATTGGATTTATTCTCTAGAAATTTCACATGCATGTTTTCCTCTACTCTTCTAGTTCTTGAGTTGTATACTCTAAAAGCTTTACTATTAAGAGAATATCCAACTAAGAATCCTTCATCTGCTTTACCATTAAACTTTCCTAGATGGTCTAAGGTATTCAGAATTGTCACATGACATCCAAAAGGTCTAAGGAATCCTATTGCAGGAGTTCTACCTCTAAAAAGCTCATATGATGTCTTATTGTGAGACTTAACTACTAAAACTCTGTTTTGGACATAGCAAGCAGTATTAACTGCTTCAGCCCAAAAAGTGATAGGTAACTTAGAGTCAGCTAACATGGTTCTAGGAGCCTCTATGAGTGTCCTATTTCTTCTCTCAGCTACTCCATTTTGCTGTGGAGTTCTAGCAACACTAAATTCTCTCCTAATACCATTTTCTTTGCAGAAATCATCCATAACTCTATTCTTAAACTCTGTCCCATTATCACATCTAATGACTTTTACTTTCTTGTCTACTAGGTTTTCTATCTCTGTAATGAATGTCTTAAGGATGCTAGAAGTCTCATCCTTAGAGCCTAAAAAGAAAACCTATGTAAATCTGCTATAGTCATCAGTAACAACTAGATAAAATCTTTTATGCTTTATACTACTCACAGAAGTAGGTCCAAATAAGTCCATATGAAGCATAAACAATGATTGATCAATAGAGTTAAAAATTTTGGGCTTACAAGTGGCTTTGTGTTGTTTGCCTTTAAGACAAGCAATGCATGTTTGGTCATTTTCAAATCTTTTCTGAGGTAAACCTCTTACCAAACCATTCTTAACAATTTGATTTATGGTTTTAAAATTTATGTGACCAAGCCTCCTATGCCATTTCATTGATTCATCCAATGTGGCCTTTGCAACAAGACAAGTAAGAGCCTCTTTAGGAACAATGTTCTTCATATCAACACTGTACATATTGCCATTTCTTGGAATTTTAAGAAGTACTTGACTTTCATCAAGCATCTTAAAATCAGAAGAAAGCACAAGACATTCAGTGTTAGTAAAAAGAACTTTGTTATTTTTATCACACATTTGTGAGACACTAAAAAGATTATACTTAAGCTCTTGCACATAATACACATCTTCAAAATCTAAATTTCTAGTTTTAATAGTACCTTTATCGGAAATTTTGCCACCAATACCTCCTCCAAAGCTAACATATCCTCCATCTATTGATTGAAAGTCTGAAAGATAAGACATGTTGCCTGTCATGTGCCTTGAACATCCACTATCTGAGAATCCTTGATCCTCTTGTTTATCAGTTGAATGTTCCTGCACATAAATAAGGAATATTAGTTTCCTTTGGGGACCCAAGCCATTACTAACTTGGATCTGCCTCGTGCATCAATGTAATTTAATCTTTTAAGAATAGTTGATGCACCATTGGGTTTAGTTGGTTTCCAAACCTAACATGCTGAGGCCTTAACAGTATTGCCCCCATTTTCCCTTTTGGTATTCACAACCCTAGCAGTAGAACCTTTTGGTTTCTAAATTTATTTTTGGACCACTGCCTTTGTTTGAAAGGGCCTTCTAACAGTTGTCAGTGCATGTTTGGAAGTTGTTTTTGCACTTTGTACTGCTGGTCTTGGGTAAACATAGTAAAAAGGTCTGGTAGTAGAAACTTAGGTCTAGCAGTAGGAACTGCTTTTGGGCCAAACTTTAATGAAACTGCTTTGGGTGTTGTTCTAGTAGAATTAGAGTGACTTTTAGTTGTTTGCCTTTTTAAATTCACCCTATTGTTTGTATACCCAGATACCCATTTTTAAACTACCACAAGTGAAACAAGCTTTGTTGTAAAAGACAAAGTCATCACCTAGTTGGTGAGACTTGAGGTTATTCCAATTCCTTTGGCTACCTCTGGGCTTGTTAGTGGTTCTATATTGCTCACAATATCTTACTAGTTGCCTAACATGTTTAATATCAGATTTAGGCTTAACAGTATCATTTTTGACCAACTTAGGAACACTTGTTCCTGCTTTCTTAACAACTTCAGGTTTAGACATAACCTGTTCTACTTCATCATCATCAGATGTCCAATCCTTAATGATTAGACCATCTGATTTCCTATCAGAGGACACCTTGTCCTCAGGAAGTGAAGTATCACTTCTACTTTCAAGCTTATCAACAACTACATTTGGTTTTGGCTGAACACCATATTGTAACTTTGGTAGTTGAAATTCAGCTAAGCCTGTGTGCTCTAAGTCTATCCCTGGGGGTGCAAGGATTCCTCTGTAAGGAGGTGGGACATTCTTGTATCCTAACCCAGACTTTGCCTTGTTGATAACTTGACATTCAATTAATTTAGTCACACCCTTAGATGCATAATATAATGTTTCTACACTTAATTGAATATTTTCTTTGGCTTTCTTAATCCTATTTAACTCAGCCTTCAAATTACTAATGTCAACATTTTTAATCAAAATTTCCCTGTTAAGAAGAATTTTGGCATTAGTAAAAGTAGCTTCATTGGCCTTATAGTGTAGGATTTGCTCTTCTAGGATAGCTAGACCTCTCTTATGGTTTGCTAAGTTATGAATATTGTGGGTTAGTTCTGTCCTTTGATCTTCATAACGTTTTCTTAAAGTTTCTAAATCATTAAGAGCAGTACAAGTATTAGAACAAACTTTATCACATTGTAACTCAGTAGAGAAAGCCATGAGTGCCATCTGAGAAGAAGCTTCTTCTTCATCAGCCATGAAACTCCAAAAAAATCTTAAGCCATCAATAGCTACCATAGCTTTTGAGTTTGGCTCAGAAACCTCCCCTGTTTTGGACTTGCTTCCAAAACCTCTGTTCTTGCTATCTTGCTGCCTAGGTTTTCTACATTCCCTTGAGAAGTGCCCCATCATATGGCAGTTGTAGCATTTTATCTTTGACTTGTCAAAACCAGCAGTATCATTGCTGCTGATTGTGAGCTTCTTTCATGTCCTTTGATAAAACTTCTTAGCCCTCATGCTAAGAAGAGAAATTTGCCATTTCAGGTCCATCTCCTCCAAATCATCATCATTGATTTCTTGGAGGTCTTCATGAGTTAGCATGGACCCATCATTCTGACTTGTGAGAAAAGCACAACAAGTCATCTCATCCATTATACCAATAGTACTGCTTGATGAACTAGCAGCACTAACTCCACCATCAACCCTCACATCTTCAACTAGATTTGAGGTACTAGGAGATGACACAAATGCCATGTTCCCAGTATTTGAACTAGAACCTCCAGTTTTCTTTACATTTTGTTCCACAATCTTAAAGTTGCTATACAAGTCCATAAGATCCATGGTGTCAATGTCTGGCTTGTTTTTCCAGACAACAACATGCACAACCCACTCTTCAGGTAAGCTTCTCAGAAATTTTGAGTTTAAATCTTCTTGAGGTATTTCAACCCCAAGAATGGCAAGTTGGCTCACAATTTTCTGAAGCCTTTTAAACATGTGGTCAAGTAATTCATTGTTGGTTGAAGAGAAGTTTTCAAAACTCTGCTTGAGAAGAGTCTTCTGGGTCTTCTTGATGGCTTCATTTACACCATACCTTGCAACAATGGCCTCAAATAATGACTTGGCATCTTTGAACTTGTTGAAGTTTAAAAGTTGATTATTTGGAATGGTCATCATCAGCATACTTCTGGCCTTGAGGTCATTCTTCTTCTTTATTCTCTCTTTTCTAGTCATTGGGTTGATCAGCACAGTTACCTCATCTTTACCCTCAACTTGTGATGTAGTGGTTGTAGGCTTGTAGGAGTTTTCATCTTCAATAATTTCCCAAAGTGTATAATCTTGCACTTGAAAATATTGCTCTATCCTCAGCCTCCAAATCTCAAACTCATTCTGTTTGAGCATTGGTAACTTTGCAACAACATTCGTTTGAATAGACTCCGTGTCCATTTCTTTTCTTTTCTTTTTCTAAATCAAAGATATCAACCTGGCTCTAATACCAATTGAGAGGATTCGATACACTTGGTAGGATGTTAGTCCTTTATAACTTGTGTATATGATACTTTGAGTTAATATGATTAAGTATGCAGAATCTACTTAACCACACTTAGAAGGATATTGGTTATGAAAATGGAATAGTGGTGGTTGTTGAATTTGATAATGAACAATGAAAGTTAACAACAAACAATTCAATATTATTAAGAAATAATACGAGTGATCTTCACTATCACTAGGGTTACAAACCTTGAATCTCTATTACAACGAAAAGTATTCTTGTAATGTTGTATGTATGTCTATGCATAAGAGTGTCTTATCAGTTGTGTTTATGCATACATATGTAAGTATATCTTACAAACACACTAACTCACTATATATATTATGTATGCACATGCGCACACATGCGCACTTGAGTATTAGCTACTTGCTAGCTTATGTGTGTCAGTAGATAACATACAACTTGTTCTGTGTATACAACTTGTTGACTGAACATCTATCAAAGATATTATCTACCGTATATCTTTGACTTTTATACAAATATCTTTTTCATACTTATCCAGTCAGCAGCAGTAGAATACGTGATAGTTATCCACTCAGTAGTAGTATCTTGATACACTAGCAGTAGTATCTTGCGGCAGCAGAATCTCTAATACTAGCAGTAGAATGGAATACACTAGCAGCAGTATTAATACTTGGTGTATTTCTTTGAGCAGTATTACCCTTGTGAACATTCAATTTGCAATACTAATCTTCAGAACATTTAATTCCCAACAAGATGCCATGGAAAAGTGTCTTAAAAATAGTTAATTTGCTTCAACAAAAAGAGAGGAACGACCCATAGCTTTTCATCTTCCTTAACAGACACATACACATATACATATACATATACATATACATATACACTAGTGACTAACCCGTGTGAATAAGTCATAATAAATCATGTAATAAGATAAAGACTCTTGATATACAACTTACTTCTTCTTGTTGTTGTATAAGAAAGAACCATATACTGCATATACGTGTATATCTTTCTTTTTTTGGTAAAACTTATATTATTTTAATTCCTGACTCTCATTGTTAGTATCAAAGATACGTCAGGATGAAATAGGCTTGGTTTTGTGGTAGCGAATGGTTGTTTCTTTGAGAAGCCAAGAAAGTTATGATATATCCAGGGCCGGATTTTGGCATGTGCGGGGTGATCGACGGAACAGGGCCCCAACCTTTTTAGGGGCACCATGATTATGTAGATCGCAGCTGATTTTTATTCAATTCATAGCATAAATTTGATAAAAGTGTGTTCAAAACCATAAATTATTTGGTTTTTACATTAAGAAAATGATAAAAACCTGCTAAGTATGGAGCATCTTCAGAAACTTGTATAAACAGTGGCGTTGATGTGTTCAACGGAGGAAGATGATGATTCTATTTTATTTGCATCTGGCCCTCCTAGAGTTTATAAGTTGCACCTTTTCCTATTTTCTAGTTTTATTTACAAACAACTGTAAGGGGTTTTCAAAATTAATAATTTAAACCCTTGTCTTGAAACAATATTTATGTTTAGTCATGTCATTTTTTTATTTATTTTTTCATTCAAGCCATATACATTTTTACAAGTAAAGCATATCTTATACAAATTGTAATTGTCACATAGGTGACAGACTGTTTTTTACTATATAGTAGTTCTCACATACTTTAGTCATTTGACACAGTTTTTTTACGTGATTTTATTTATTTATTTTTTTTATTTATTTTTTTTTTTTTTGGCAAAAAGTTATTCAGCATTTTTGTTCACAATTTGACTCATTTCGCGTTCAAGAGGCCTATTATTTAATATTGGCACAGGGCCTCGAAAATTCATGAGACGGCCCTGGATATATCTTATCTCGTGTGGTAGATTTTTTGAAGAGAAAATTTCTTAAACGGACTATAAAGAGTACCTTTTTACGAAATTAAACGTCACATAACTTTTTTACGAAAATGAACTTTTCATTTTCTTCTAGTAGATCTATTTGAAAACAAATTTCTGACCCTACACATGTATTTTCACGACATTCTACGTGACATAATTTTTAAAAACGCGACACATTTAAACTCAAAACATGTAAAACGCGAAACTCGACTATACGCTAAAACGCGACCCAGTTAAACTCGACAAATTAAAACGTGACCATACACTAAAAACGCCGATCCCCACAAACTCCACCCAAATTTATTTAGCAAAACACTAAAACACGATCCTACAAAGATTAACTAAAACGCGACCTAAATGTAAAGCTGGCTCAAATGTTGCAGACCATTATGAAGGAAGTTACTATTTAGAATATTAAAAATACTATTTCCATATAAAATGGATAACATTTAATGCATAAGTTGTGAATTTAAGCAATGATTTAAATTTAGTAAAATTTATTCTGAAACTTTTCTATGACCAAATATGCTTGTGAACTCTATATTGATCAAATATTAAAAATACTAATTCTAGCTAGGAAATTTCCTGGAACCTGCCTTTACACTGCCTCTATAGTCACTAAAGTATAACCCTTCTAGTAGTATGAGTACCACCTTCTTTCCCAACAATTTGTCACATCGAATAACAAAACTCCAAAAATCAGTCACTACCGCATTTTTTTCCTCTCACGTCTTTCGTAGTTACTGACAACGACTGCTTTCTTCTTTTTCAAAGTTCGTGCTTCATTGAATTGTACAACATGTATTTTATAGTTGCACATCTTGCGTCACATCAATGTGCAGTCTATTTTTGTAAACTCCATGTCTGGAAGCTGTACTTTACACACTTAAATACCACCTTCTATCCCAACAATTAAAACTCCATGTCTGGAAGCTGTACTTTACACACTTAAATACCACCTTCTATCCCAACAATTTCACACATCAAAAAACAAAACCTCAAAAATCACTAAACTTCCTAATATTTTTCCTCTCACATCTTCAACAAACAACAGGTCCGCTAACTTCAATTCTTTTTTACAGTTAACTTTACTTTATTTACAGTTATCAATATCTCGATATAAGTAATTTACATATTTACAGTTTGTGATAATTAACCACGCTTCCGCTGCGCCACTCTGATACCATATGAACGCGGAAGCAGTTATGAGAATTGGGGGAATTTTATTAATGAAAGTGATAATTGTTCAAATGATTACAAGGGCTTAGCCCGCTTTATATACAGTGAAAACAGAAATACAAAAATATGTACACTAGCTACCCTCCTACAATCAAGAATGTTATAATTAGTCCTTCATATATTCCATAGTTTGTGGTCATATTTACAGTGATGATGAACGGTGTTAGTAGCCGTGGCGGCGGTGGTTCACCTCCCACCGTTATCCATTCGAAAGCTAGGCGGAAATCACTTGCGCTTAGAAAACACCCTCCTTACTTGGAGGTAATTTCATTACGCACAACTTTGTTAAATTCGCTCAAATGCTTTTTATCTTTAATGTTTAATTTGTGGTTTTGATTGTGTTTAGATGGTTAGTGACGCGATAGTGACGTTGAAGGAACGTAACGGGTCGAGTCAGTATTCGATTAAGAAGTTTATTCAAAACAAGCATAAGGACCTGCCTGCAAATTTTAAGAAAATGCTGTTGATTCAGTTGAAGAATCTTGTTGCTAGTGACAAGTTAGTTAAGGTCAAAGCTTCCTACAAGCTTTCTTCTACTGTTAAGCCGAAGCCCAAAGCAGCTGCTAAAAAAGCTCCAGCTAAGAAGAAGCCAGCTGCAAAAACGAAACCGGATGCTAAGGCTAAGCTGGCTCCAAAAGCTAAACCAGCCGCAAAGACGGTTACCAAGAAAGCTCCGGCAAAGAAGAAACCAGCTAAGGCCAAAGCAGGTTCAGCTAAGGCAGCTGCTAAACCTAACTTGACTCCAAAGTCATTTGAGGAAGCTGCGGATATCTTTGGTGGTAAGTACAATATAGTAACTTGTTGCTAATGTCTAGGGTGCCAATTTTAACCTCTTCACCTATGTTATAAATGGGTCGATTTGGGTTATGCTAAATTTTTAACTGGCTAGCTAGATTTAAGTCAAATGGAAACGGGTTAAATAAAAATATCTTATGAACTTAGTCGATTCAAATAGGAACACTATCTTTTCTAGAACGGGTGCATATAAGAAAAACTAAACAAGAGTGGATACACTATCTTTTCTGGAACGGGTGCATTTAAGAAAAGTATAGGTTATTAATAAAATTAACACTACGCTGCAAAATTTAATGGGTGTCCCATGGACCCGGTGACCCACTCCGGCTCCGTGCCTACATGTGAATAGAGGTGCCAATTTGAGACCCATTCGTTAAGTATATATTAGGGGATGAGTCTAGTTTGGTCTCCTTAAATATTATAGATGGATCTGATTTGTTATCAGATAAGTACAATTATATAACAATTACCCCCCAATGGGTCTAGGCGGGTCTAGCAGGTAATAAAGAAGCACTTTTTTTCTCTTTTTTGATACCCATGATCCAACCCTACCCGACCCACGCATTTTGCTACCTCTAGTTGTGAATGACGGATTTGATTATTTCGATCTTCATAAAAAGTATTTAAATTAACCCAACCAAGTTTATATATTGTGTCCTTTCCTTGGATCTCATTTTCACTTTGTACATTGTATATATGAAGTTAGCAGAAGTAAGTTGAAGCACATTTGCATAAGTCTTGGTATTAAGGGGTGGCCATATACTCCTAATAAAAGTGATTCCCACTCCTCGAATTTTTGGGGATCTAATGAACATAATCCTGCAACCCATACCGAACATGCTATGTATAGTTCCACACGTGTAGAAACAATTCTGATTGATGGACTTGGACAACCCAAAGCAACCTTAAAAAAGTCGGTGAAACCTTTGACTATCAAGGCAACATACAAAGAGGATATTGTGAGGTTTCCATTCATACTTTCAGATGGATTAACAAACTTGAAAGAGCAGATTGCAACAAGATTTCCACTCAAGCTAGAAAACTTTAGGCTCAAATATGAAGACAAAGATGGCGATATGATATTGATTGCATGTGACAGTGATTTAGATTTATCAGCGAATGATTTTAGACGACCAGACGGTCACACTGTCATAAGACTCGTGGTTTGCCTGCTTGTCAGTTAATCAGATTTCCTAGACTATCTCCAATACCAAAACACCAAATTTGGTGTTAAAGTGTGGAGGTTCCTCTCCAAAGCGTTAGATTAACAGTTATTAATACTATTGAGAAAAGGTTTTTGGTGGTGTAAGTTTGCTAACGTGTCCATGTAATCAATGGATGAAAGTATTAGTAAATGAAGTTTGTTGTTAGTGATAAGTTAGTTAAGGTCAAAGCTTCTTATAAGTTGCCGTCTGGTAAAATCGCTATGTGTGAAAGCAGGTGAACCTTTTATGTAACAGGCGTTTAGTCTTTTTGAAGTGTTTCCCGTTGTTATAGTGAAGTATAAATTCCTGAATGCAAGTTTTCCTTGACCAACCCTTTTATTGTTTTTAAAGACCTTTGTGTTAGTCGTATTATTTACAGAGTCCATTAGTTGTTTGTGTGGGCTACGGCCCGATAGTATTATGTGCTAGGGTTATGAGTGATTCGTATATTGATATAACTGATGTTTACAATATATATAGACCCAATATATATAGACCCATAACCCTAGCACATAATATTATCGGGCCGTAGGCCCACACAAACAACTAATGGACTCTGTAAATAATACGACTAACACTTTGCAAGTGGTAGCTATTATCTCGCTTCCTTATTTGGTTGATGGTTTTTTTCTTTCTTTTAACTGAAACAAGCTTCTGGTGTGCCGTTTTTCAAACAATATACAAGGCATCTAATATATAGCAAATGATGGTGCAAATTATTTAGCTTCTGGTTCTGGTTTG
This sequence comes from Artemisia tridentata subsp. tridentata, assembly GCA_021014915.2. Taxonomy (NCBI): domain Eukaryota; kingdom Viridiplantae; phylum Streptophyta; class Magnoliopsida; order Asterales; family Asteraceae; genus Artemisia; species Artemisia tridentata. Next base: position 85,769,185 of record CP139506.1, read on the forward strand.
TTTTTGTTTTTGTTTTTTTTTTTTCTTTTTTAACTTCTTAAGTAGATTAGGTTGCGTAAATTTCTTTTTGATTGATATTTCATTCAATTAATGGTACATGGGATTGTGATTCTTAGATATGTAACTACACTAGAAATTTAAATGCGCACACTATGAAATGTAAGCTCCTGCTGTTAATATCTTATCAAGCTTAGGTTAGCTGATTCTGCTGGATTTCAACAGTCACTAATAATGTAAAATTAATGTCTTCTTTTTTGTTTCAGGCTGATAATTATGAGGATTATTCTTGCACATGAAGCCAAACAACATACTTGGACTTTCCCATGGGCTCCTTTTTGGTCATCTACAATCGGTTGGTCTTAATTTCCCCATATACATAGTCGAGGTTGCTGTCAGTGAGGAGGCTTTATGTACGAAGAAAAGAGATTAATGGAGTGGTAATCATTGCATGTTTCTCGATTGATCAGGTTTGTTAGTTTGTAACATTGTGTTAATTTTGTAACATGATTTCTGAAAATGAAATGGACAGTTAATTATGCAGGACATTAAAGGAAGATCCACTGTTATTGGTTCACTATTTTACATTTGCCACTACACTAGAACAGGAGGACGAGGGTGACATGTCATGTGGAGCGGTGTTTGGATGATTCTGCAATGTTTTTTGTCACATATGTAGGCTAGCACAACCATACAAGGGTACAGTCTCGATCTGCATACGCATAAAAACAAATCTTGATAGACGAAAAAAGCTCGAGCCTTTATGTTGTTTGTTGTTTATGTTTTTAATGCCGTTTGAGGGGTATATAAATGGAGGGCTGGATCACAAATATGAGATGGCTGGTTTTTGTTCTTTTTATGAACTTAGAGTAGACTTTTGGCGTTTTTGCTGTTGTTGTGGTACATTGCGTTTTTGTTTTCGCTAAAGAGAACCCTTTTTCTGGGATAAAAGCCTGAAAATGATTGGATATTTTGCGGATAGATAAGTTAACAGTGTCTCTTACGTCAAGTGTTTGTCTTTGAATTCTTGTGCTTTTGCTTCTTGTTCATGATCGTTCTAGAGATGATTAAGTGCACTTTGTATGTCGTGACAAAGATCTCTACATGCTAAGAGTGTTGCAGTGGGTTAGAGGTAAGTATCTCGCTGACGAGTATATTTTCTTTTTGCTTTTAATCAAATATACTACAAACAGTGACCAAGCTGGGGAAGGTTAATTAAAGTGTATTCTTCCTTTAGGTCATGTTATATGTTACCAATCAAATGGTATGTGTTCGGCTCGTTGTTTGTTAACTCAAGCCTGTGCAAGAAGGGTGGTTGCACTTGGTCGGTAAGTGGTTTCGAAGTAGAGAAGAAGTATGGGTGGGTTCAATTTGTACTTGTTGCTATAGGTCAAATGGGTGGATATGGTTGGGTTAAATCTGTAAATGTTGCCACAGGCTCAAATGGATTGGGTTAAGTTGACATGAAATACTTTTTGTTCAACTTTCTGTTAAGTTCTCGTTATAAATGATGTGTTATTTAGTTAACATAATACATAATTAGAAAATATTCATTCTTATTAACAAGTGAATTGATATTTCGTAGAATTTATAAAATTTCGCCGATGCTTGTGAAATGAATCCTTTAGCCGTTGTCTATCTATGTTAATCTTAAATTTTGCTTATTTGGCCGCTTTAATAAAAAAAACAACAGCGTACATACGTGATACGCGTAAGGTGGCCAGGTGGGCATGGTGTGAGCAAAGCGTGGCTATCCTTTACATTAATCTCTACATCTTTGTATTAAGATAAGATAACACAATTGCATTTTTTTTATTATTATTATTTTTTTTCCTATTAAATTTCCTTTTTATATTTCATTAAAATAGAATTTACATAGTGGTTGAAGGCAAATGAGCAACAAGCTGCGTCGCTAGCCCTTTTTGGATTGCAAAGCTAACTCTTTTGAAAACTACATTCGTGGATCTATGTGTAATAACATAACTGTTCATAACTCGTTGGACTCTGTTGAGTAGTTCAACCGCCTCAGGTGCAAGGAAACCAAATGTATCAAACGCGAAAGGAATAAACACGTGTTGATTTTCAATGCATGTTTTCTCGTGTTTTGTCACTTTGCACAAGGCGGCTTTTAAAGTGGCATGTCCAGCTGTAAAACCCCGACTACTCAACCCCACGAGAGGAGAAACCCCGGTCAGATTCACACAAGCATGTTTCCCCCCAACCCATCCAAAAACCAAAATGTCAGCCGGTCTCAATGTAGATCTTCCATCCGACGGGTCCGTCAAAAAGTTCACAGGCGCTTCTTTCTTGGCGGAGATCCCGGCACGCCTACATACATCAAAAAGAACGTCTCTAACAAAATCATGTTTTTACTTGAAGCCCGGGAGCTCTTTACAATGAACCGCATGTGTGACAACTGGTAAATTTCGGGAGCATTTTTTTAATTACCGCATTACGTTTTAAATGAGCATTTAATTATTTGGAATCATTTTTGGAATGTTTTGGGAATTTATCCCGATTTTTGGTAATATTATGTGGATTATCGTTATGTGACGAGTAATTTCCTATATACCTAGTTAGGCACTACGTGAGTCGGCACAATTAGACTTAATAATATGAGAGATATTGATTATTTTGACGCACTAAACGAACATGGACGTATTTATAGTCAATCTTATTGGAAAAATAGTTTTAAGATCAGTGGAATACATTAGAAATACTTGGGAAAATGATTCGGTGCTCAAATTTATCTCGAATACGTTTTATAAGAAGAATAACCGAATGCCACTTCCCACCCTTGCCTTAAGTTACAGTTTTAGTCCTTGGGGGACAATAGGAATCCGCATAAGGTCCTAAGGCTATATAAGCCACATCTATAACCATTTTAGGGTTATTTCAACCATTACACACACACTAGCCGCCCCCTCCTCTCCTATCCTCTCCGGCCACTTTTCCGGCCACCACCGAGAAACACCACCACCCCTCCCCTTATCACACCGCCACCACCCACCCTTCACCCCGTGAACTCCTCACCCCGTTTTGCTATACCATGCGCCCGAGAGCCCCCTTTACCACCACTACGCGCCCCCAACCACCTTTTCCGGCCAAGATCATTATAGATCCGAGTGTTTTGAAGGTAGTTTACACCGTTTCACCCATGGTTGTGACTCGGTGTGAGTCAACTCGTGTGTTTATACATTTTCATACATTTTCGTCTGTTTTTATACCTTTTTTTCCGTTTTTATACGTTTCGGTTTTCTACGTTTTCTTATGTATTCTTACGTTTTACATTTTTCTCTGTTTTATACGTTTTCTTTCGTTTTTATACGTTTTCGTCCGTTTTTATATGTTTTTGTTGGGAATTATCACAAGACAAAAGAAGACTTAATGGAAGACCAGAATTAAGTCTGGTGGACTACAGAATTAAGTCTGTTAGTATTGTTAGTTAAGTCTGGTCAAAGTTAAGTCTGATCGGTTTATTGTTAAGTCTGGTAGAGTAAATGTAAAGTTAAGTCTGTTTGACTTTAGTCATTAAGTCTGGTCATGATATTATAGAAGTCGGTTAGCTATAAGTTAGGAAAGGATTTGAACTTATCTTTGGAGAAGATACGTAAATCCTTATACAAGTTTTGTATCTAGGGTTTCCTTGGTGTATAAAATGAACCCTAACACATTAGTTTAGAGATAACGACGAAGATTGTAATTCATTAAACAATTAGTAATACAAAGTTAGTTATTGTTTTATTGTGTTCTTCATAGTTGATTGTTTAGATTCTGCATAAACATTCAATTCGTGTTAGAGTCTCACTTAGATTGATTTGATTTATTCAAGTCGTCTACTAAGTTGTTAAGGCTACTTAAAGATCCATAATTCGTGTGGACCAACAGTTTTCGTCCGTTTTGTATGTTTTCTTCCGTTTTTATACGTTTTCGTACGTTTTTTACTTTATCGTCCGTTTTTATATGTTTTCGTCTATTTTCATACGTTTTCACCCGTTTTTATACGTTTTCGTCCGTTTTTATACATTTTCGTCCATTATTAAACGTTTTTATATGTTTTCGACCGTTTTCATATTAATTCTTCCATTTTTATATGAATTCTTCCAATTTTATATGTTTTTTATACGTTTTTATCCGTTCTTATATGTATAAAAATGGACGAAAACGTATAAAATATATGAAAACATAAGAAAACGTAGAAAACCGAATGAAAACGTATAAAAATGGATGAAAACGGATGAAAACGTATAAAAACGGACGAAAACTTATGAAATCGTAAGAAAACTTATAAATCGGATGAAACGTATAAAAACGTAGAAAACCGGATGAAAACGTATAAAAACGTACCAAAACGGATAAAATCGGATAAAACGTAAGAAAATGGATAACGAATAAAAACGGATGAAAACGTATAAAGACAAACGAAAATGGACGAGAACGGATAAAACCGGATAAAAACGTAAGAAAACGGACGTAAATGATTAAAAACGGACAAAAAAGTATAAAAACGGATGAAAACTTATAAAAACGTATGGACGAAAACGTATAAAACGTAAGAAAACGTACAAATACGTAGAAAATGGACGAAAACGAATAAAAACGGACGAAAACGTATAAAAACGGACGAAAACTTATAAAAACGGATGACAACGTATAAACACAGACGAAAACATATAAAAACGGATGAAAAATGTATAACCCGGCAAACCAAAATGACCATTTATGTAGTTGAAACAAATATACCCTTACTTTAAACGGTCAAACAAGGTCAAACTAACAGAGTTAAGCAAATTGGACTAGATCCGAGACAAGTCAAAACCAAAGTGACTGAACTCGTAACAAAATTAAAAATGGACTGAATCTGTAAGTCCCCGCAAACCACATGGACCATTTATGTAGTTAACTCTTTTTTATATGGGTTTTTCTAACTTGTGCCCTGGGGGCACAAGTTAAGCATACAAAAAGTACTGATGAACCCACAAAAAGTAAACAGAAAAACAGTTTTTTATTTAAAAAGTGACAAAGACCCACAGAAAAAGACACAGAGATTCACAAAAAGTATATATTTTTATGTGCTTAACTTGTGCCCCATGACACAAGTTAGAAAAACCTCTTTTATATATATACTTTAGCATGAAAAAAAGAGAGCTAAACAATGCAAGTGTCACTTTCATTTGTTAATAACTTTTTGGGATCTACTATACCCACGGGGGACAAGGGTGGCAGGCCCTTTGTCTCCCCATTGTCCTCTATTTTTTTTTTCTGCACAGCACAGTTTTTGTTAGTTTCTGTTCCGTATTTTTGACAGTTTTTAGCGTTTGACATATTAAACTTTATATTTTCTGTTCCGCACTTTCAGGTTTATAGTTTTTTGATATAAACAAAATTATTTAAAAAAAAAAAAAAAAAAAAAAAAAAAAAAAAAAAAAAAAAAAAAAACCTACAAAAATAGGCCCCGTGGTTATAACCCATCCCAACTTTTTATATACTTTACTGCTTTACACATCAAATGAAAGAGCTCAACAATGCAAGTGTCACTTTCATTTGTCAATAACTTTTTATATGGGTTATACTATACAAGACCCCCTATGATGTCAAATCATAGGGGACAAAGGGAATATTCCTTTGACTTTCCAGGATAACACAGTTTTCTGTCAATTTCTGTTCCGTATTTCTGACAGTTTTTAGCGTTTGACATATTAAACTTTATATTTTCTGTTCCGTACTTTCAGGTTTATACTTTTTTGATATAAATAAAATTATAAAAATAAAAAATAAATTAAAAAAAAATAAAAAAAATGAAAAAAAGAGGGAGGGCTTGAATAACAAAAAAAAGAAGGGCTTTTATAACTTGTCCCTTTTTTATATACTTTGCAATTCTGCCTATACTTTTACACATGAAATGAAAGAGCTAAACAATGTAAGTGTCACTCTCATTTGTCAATGACCGATAAAAAAAAAAAAAAAATAGTCAATCTATAAGGTATTGAATGCTTTTTGTTATTTAGTTTTCATTAATGATCAGTTGATGGCAATTAATTATTTGTCTATATACTTTACTGCTTTACACATCAAATGAAAGAGCTCAACAAGGGATACACTATACCCACGGTCCCTAGTGGATAGGGACAAAGGTGGCAGACAATTGTCTCCCCTTTGTCTCCTATTTTTTTTTCTGCACAGCACAGTTTTTGTCAGTTTCTGTTCCGTATTTTTGACAGTTTTAAGCGTTTGACATATTAAACTTTATATTTTCTGTTCCGCACTTTCAGGTTTATAGCTTTTTGATATAAATAAAATTATAAAAAAAAAAAAAAAAAATAAATAAATAAATAAAAAAAAAAAAAAGGGGACCGTGGGGATAAAAAAGTGGGGACCGTGCTTTTAACTCACCCCCTCAACAATGCAAGTGTCACTTTCATTTGTCAACAACTTTTTATATACTCCCTCCGTCTCATATTAAGTGTCCACAATTGAATCTTAGGATGTCTTAAATTAAGTGTCCATATTGTATTCCAACCAATAAGATGAGACTTTAGTGGGTAAAAATGATATTTGATTGGTGAAGAGTGTAGTTATTGAAATTTTCTAAAACTTTGTGCATTTTGAAAATGGACACTTAATATGAGACGGAAGGAGTACTTTGCAATTCTGCTTATACTTTTACGCATGAAATGAAAGAGCTAAACAATGTAAGCGTCACTCTCATTTGTCAATGACCGATAAAAAAAATAGTCAATCTATAAGGTATTGAATGCTCTTTGTTTATTTAGGGGCTGCCTGGTAAATATAAGAGAAAGGGAAAGAGAAAGGGAAAAAGTAAGGGAATGCAAAAGAATGAGTGAGGTGGGTAATCATTACCTTACCCCCCCAATTTACTCTATAATGGTTGATTACCTAGTACTGGGTAATCAATACCTTTGAACACCCATACTAAGCACCATTTAACAAATGTGGTGGGCCCTTTTCAATCCCTTACCCATTCCCCACCCCCCCAATACCCCATACCAAGCAGCCCCTTAGTTTTCATTAATGATCGGTTGATGGCAATTAATTATGGGCCAATTTTACAAATAGCCCGGAGCTTAAAATGTTGGGCTTTTTTAGCTTCAAAAAAGTCGCTTTCTCAAAATAGCCCAAAGAATAAGCGACACGTGGCTTTTTTTTTTTTTTTTTTTTTTTTGCCCCTAGCGAAAAGTCGCTTAAAAAGTGACTTTTTGGCTGCAAAAGGACACAAATAGTAAGTCGCTTAATTGAAAAAAAAGTCGCTTTAAGCGACTTTTTAAAATTCGCTTATTTTCTGGGCTATTTTGAGAAAGCGACTTTTTTAGAGCCAAAAAAACCCAACACCTTAAAAGACCTGGCTACTCGTATATTTAGCCCATTAATTATTTGTCTATTGTATCTTTTGAATGATTGAATTGAACCGAGCTTTTTTATTTATTATTATTATTATTATTATTATTATTAGTCCCTCCGTCTCAATTTATTTGTCCATATTTTTTTTTATGGATGTCTCAAATTAATTGTCTACTTTCCTTATTTAGTAAAAACTAGAAAATCTAGTGGATGAATATTCCATTTTAGTGGTTGAAAATTAAAGTGGCCCCACTTTTATTAAACTTTGTGTTTTCTCTCTCCTGACAAATAAATTGAGACGGAAGGAGTATTATTTAATGATCACTTGAATACTTGATAGAGAAAAGTTCAAAGTAGATCCAACATTCTCTAAAGATCAAATGAACCAATCTTGATTATCAACTTTTTCTTAAAAAATAAAAAAATAAAATAAAATTAAATTAAATTAAAAAAAATCACTCTTTCTTTAAAAATTAAATATCTCGCAAACCGTTAATCGTTACAAAAAATGAATCATACCATCGCGACGAGAATTAAATCATCTTCCTATAGACGAGCATTTTGATATACTTTCGACGAATTTTTTTTCAATTGTTTTTCAATTGCGTCTGGAAAAGATTGTCTTCAACCATTAGCCCATTAATAGCTTTCACAACCTGCATAATTTAAAAAACTCATTAGATTTTAATCAATTTGTAAATAAGCACTAATTTTAAACCTTTGACATATTAAAAGGGTATCCGCGCCATGCAAAAGATAACTAATTGTTTTATTATACAACATAGATTAACGAACCTGTTCAGGCTTAAAGAAAACAACGTTTCCTAGGACAATAACAGAACACGAACTATCCAAAACTTTCGCTAGTTCAGCCCCTTGATCTTTATTAGAACAGCATCCATCCACACACATCTGAATAAACTCATCATACGACACATGATTCCTCTTACTACTCCTTAATTTCGACTTTAACGTCTCCATTTGCAACGCTCTAAGGATCTTCTTAGCATCATCCACACTTAATCCACCCTCCATCTCGATCCGAGCTTGGTTTCTAGCAATGTACATCTCCCTAAGCGTCTCCAAAAGCTTCTCGCCGCTAGGCCGAAAGATTTCCGGCATGGCTGCTGTAGAAGACAAGTAGAGTGGACGACGCTGGAGAAATCGTCGAAAAATCGAGTTTTCACCCGGTTCAGGCGCTACGCCTTCGGTACTAGGTGGAACCTATTAATTTTATGGACATAAATTAGTAGTTGTGTGTTAAGATCGAACTCGAGATCACATGATTGCACACTTTACGTACGAAGAGTAAATGTTTAATAATTATCTATAAAAGGTTATATTTAATTATTAAATACACAAAACATATAACGACCATTATGTAATTAACGATAATTGACTAACAGATAAAGGAAAATGACTAGATTGAAAATTTGATGACAAGAAGGTTCCGGGAACCCTTATAGGTTTGATAGGCCGGTCTGGGTTTCAAGGGGTAACCCAAACCCACTCAAACTTGGTCACCAAGTTTCAATTAATATATAAGCAAACCTTAGGGTCATTCTTTTGTACCTCATGTGCACTTGCTAACACCCTAAAGTTTTCTTCTCCTTTTTCCTTGCTATTGCCGATCGAACAAACACCCTCTAAGGGTTTCGGTTGGTTTGTTTTAAACAAACAAATTATTTTGTGTTTCAATTACTAGCATATTGTTTACTTGGTATTAGTACGTGTGTCAAAGAACGTGGTACTAACACATTATTGTTAGTATCTTTGATTGAATTGCAAAATTGGTAAAGGGAAATTCGTGTAATCCTTATAAACCCTAATTAGGGTTCATCACTATTGTTGCTTGGATTGATTCTTGTTTAGCTAGAATCCAAAGGTATGTATACGTTTATGTTTGGTTAATTAATTTATGCATTATATGTTCCTACTCGCTTCCACTATTACTTTGATGCTTTATGTGTTTAATTTATGTTTGTCATGATATTAAAATTCCAACAGTGGCATAACGAGCCTTGGATAATGTGTAATTAATTACCAAAACGCATAAAAAACGAATCTTGAATCGTTTTTTATATTGTTAGTCAATTTTTTTGGGTTATAAAAATCAAACCCTATTTTTTCTGGGGGTCGATTACCTCTAATTAATTTTAGGGTTTGAGTTTTAATTTTAATTTGATTAGAAACCCTAGATTAACATGTTTATATGTTAGTATGCGATCTTGTGGCAAATTGATAATAGTTATGAAGAATCCATGAAAATGTGCATGTTTGGCATGGATTTATTGTTGTGATAATTTAAATTGTTTAAATTTGCTATATGAATTAATAGTTAAGTTTTACACATGTAATTTAATTGATAGATGTCGAATTGGGAAAGACTCCAATATATTAATTAATCAATTACGTGTTATGTGGTGTATATTTAATTATGACTAACGCAATTGATACGTCGATGCATGTGGCTCACTTACCTTTGTAAGTGATAGTCTTAGTTGAATATATATACAATATAAACCTAGAATTGATTATTAATATGTTTTATCGAATTAAGTTTGCATGTGGCTACATGTTTTTTTACATAATTAATTTTTATGTTATGTAAGTTTATTTAGTATTTGTATTACTTGTTTTTTGTTTATTTATTGTAAAGACATGTTTATAAACGAAAAGGGTACTTTTGAATAGAAAAATAATATGGACTAAATAATGGTGAAACAATGAATTGCTTTCGAAGAGTTAAATTTTTAAAGTGTTTTAATTGATTGATGAGTTTTGCACCAATAGTACAAACGGCTCACTCAATTGTGACAAACTATAAGAGGGGTACAAGTAGGAACGGGTTTTTAATAAGCTTTGTGCTGACCTTTGCGTCTACGCTCCTTTGTGCGTCAAATTGGAGCTACCAAGTACGACTATTTTATGTACAAAATCACCTTAAGGGTGAATTAGTTTTAATTTCATGTACCACTTTGTGGTAATTATCCGAAACAATAAATCTTTAAACTTATGCAAAAGTACAATATAATGGACGATAATTAAAGGTAAATTCTTTGATTGGTGAACCCAATACCTCAATTGAAAACGTTTGTAAATTTGATCTTAATGAATTGGTAAATAAAAATGTTTTATTAAACTTATGATACGAAGATGCATGCATGCTTCTTCGTACATATTTTGATTATACACATAAAAAACTAGTACCCTTAAAAATTAAGTTAATGCCATCAAATTAAAAGAACACTTGAAGTTGTAATTTACGTCATGTGAAAGCTTGGGCTAGATTACAATGGAAAGGTAAATTTCATACTTTCATTACTAGAAGATCAACTGATGTAATGGAACTATGCTAATTTGCAGTTTTTTAAATTAGACTACTTAATTGAGTTGTAAGTGAGAGCTTGAACTCAAGGCATAAGAAGGGGATAATACATGCTTACATTGGAAATTGTTTGCCAATGTAAATCTCATAATGATCTAGGAATTCGAAATTGTTTGCCAATTATTGTTCGACAGATTACCTTATTTTATACTTTTATTACTGGCAGATCAACTGATGTAATGAAACTGTTGGGTCTGTCAGTACCCAAGTATCCTTAAAACAGGATTTGAATACAAATTAAGCTAAGTGTTAACAACCGAAAACAATCTCAAGTCACTGAGTGAACAATCACTCAGTGAGTCATCTTCAAGATGCTTTAGACGAGTTCAAGAAGAAGGATTCACCTCTCAGGAAGGTGGTACTCCCTGAGTAAGGCTTAAGCCAAAGAAGAAGATGATGGTTCAGTGAGTGTTGGACAAGAACTCACTGAATCCCAGTCTCCTCAACAACAATAAGTAATTAAAGACTGAAGAATGAAGACGAAGACTGAAGAACCTGAAGCCTGAAAGAAAGGCGGGATTTGGCGGGAAGAGTTTGAGAAGATAAGAAGGAGTCTTATCTGATCAGAAACAAACCTTCGCTAAAACGGCTTAAAGTCAAGAAGTGTCAGAACTGACACTCGAAGACTTATTAGGCCATTCTTATTGGTTCTTGGAAATGACAATTACTGTTGTAGTTGTCAGACACGCTTTGTTATTCTTTATGTATTTTAATCTTCAGTACTCTTTGTTGCTTGTGCATAAATAGCAACAGATAGGAGAAAAGTGGGTTAAGTTTTGTGCATTAAAAGCTTAGACTTTCACAAAACCCATTTTCTTCGACAAAGAGTAACTAGTCCCTGAGATAGCTCAGTGAGGCAATATTGTTACCACTCAAGCATAGCTTGAGTTTAGATAGGAGACACACCATACCTTGTCTATTCAATCCCAAGTGTTTGTTCCGCAAAACACTTGGGTAATAGATTCTTTGATTCATTTCTAATAAGAATTTAAACGTTGAAAAAAAACCTATTGTTTTATATTTGCGTTTGACTCATTAGTTATAATCAATCATTACATTAGTCTTAGTCATTAACACAATTAGATTAACTCTATAGTTATCTCTAAGCGTGTTTAGGACCAACAAGTGGTATCAGAGCCTCTGGTTTATAAAATCTTTTCAAACTAAGAGTGCTCAAGGTTTTTTTTTTAAACCAAGATCCTACTATGGCTGATATTAATGTGCCCCAGCTAGTCAATAAAAAGGGTGGCAGCTATTCTGCTGTTGCTCCCAGACTGAAGCTGGAAAATTTAGCAAGTGGAAAAAGCGAATGCATTGCTACTTGACTGGTATGGAACCATACTACATCACTTGTATCAGGGATGGCCCATTTTTCCCTAAGACTACTGAGGGGCTAAACAAGCCTGAAGCTCAGTGGACCATTGATGAGAGAAGGGTGGTCAATCAAGACCAACGCCTGAAAAGCATACTTATATCTTGTCTTCCTGACGATATAATGAAATCAGTCATCAACTGTTTAACTGCCAAGCAAACTTGGGATGACTTGATTAATAGCTTTGAAGGACCCTTAGATACCAAGGAAAAAAGGGTCATGGACCTGAAACTTGAGTACAATACTTTCAGGGCAAAGAACTCTGAAAGTCTCTCTCAGACAAATACCAGATACAAGACCTTGATAAACTAATTATCAAACGATGGTGTAGTTTTGTCTAAGCATGAGACAAATGTTGGCTTTGTCAACAGTCTCCCTGAGAAGTGGCTAAACTTCTCACAAGGCCTCAGGAATGCTAATCACATTCAGGCCCTTGAGCTTGCTGAGATCTATGAGAAGTTTGTCTACGAAGACAACTTAATCTCTAGGAGATACCCAGACTCAAAGAAAGCTCTTGAAACCAAAAAGGCCTTGACCTCCTCACCCATATCAACTGCATTTTATTCTAATTGTATTGTGCAGGATTTTCAAGAAGATTATGAAGATTAGATTGATGAAAGAACTGGTGATGAGTACCTAAATGATTTAAACTTGGAATTTCAAGAAAGGGCACTCCTTGCTAATTCATAACATTTTATCAAGAGAAATCAGTCTAACTTTTCAAAAGCTAAAGCAAATGAAACCACTGAATGTTTCAGATGTGGTAGAAAGGGTCATTTTGCTAGAGACTGTTATTCAAAAACCATCTCAGAACCCTCTTATAAATTTTCAGGAAACAGTTCCTCAGGAACTAACAAGTTTCAACCTAGAATGCTTCAGTCGAACCAACAGTTTCAAAACAATAATATTCAAAAGGGTCAAAAGGACTTTGAAGCCAAGTATAGGAAAGATAAGGCTAAACTTGTTATTCTTGAAACTAATCCCTCAATGTCTAGGCTGCTCAAACTTCCAAACCTGTTCAGACAAAGAACAAGGTTCTAGTAGCTGAAGCTTATGACTGGGATGAAGAAGAGGTCTCCTCAGAATATGAGGAAATTAGAGTGAGTGCACTGATGGCACTTTCTGAAGGTGATCAGGTGGCTGTTGGAAAAATCCATGCAAGGAATGGTGAATGAGTGAACATAACCATGAAGAAGGTAAACATACTACATTCTATGGATGATAATTCTGATTGGCAGTCCTATATGAATTATATTTGTGTAGATCTTAAGTTTGTGAAAGAACAAAGGCTTAATTTGCTTTCAAAATATAATAATCTTGTGTTAGAATTGAATAAGTGTAGAGATGAATTGCTTATATTAAAACAAGCCAAGTTAGAAAACATTACACTACAAATTCAAAACACAGAGATTTTGAAGCAAAATCAAGCTCTTCAAAATGAACTTAACAAAGAAAAGGTTGTCATTGAAGGCTGGACTAAAAAGAACCCCAAGGTTTTTGATATTGTGGGTTTAATTCCTAATAAAACTATAGGAATTTACCATCTCACTGAAACCCCCAGTGAGAGTCACAGTGAAATGACCTTTCTTCCAGCTGGCGTATCTTTTGAGCAGGAAATGGAACCCAAGTCAAATGACTGGATTATCAGGGACAACCCATTCAGTAAGTTACCAAACTTTGAGACTGGAAAAATCTTGCTTCCTAAAAGTCAGGCTCTGAAAAATATGCTTGGACTCACTAACCAACCCAGTAGTACTGAGTCAGTCAAAGAGTCTGAATCAGAATCAGAATCATTCACACCACTCCCACCTTTGAATATTGATTTGTTATTTTAGTTTCCAAAGGAAAAGGCAACGTATGCGTTTTCCCCGGGTCGTTTCCCAACGAAGGTCGAATATCGAGTTGTCGTTAACGTGTCGAATACGTGTGGTGAATGTGTGAAAAAGAGTGATTGATTTGTGATTTTATGCTACGAACAATTAAATATGAAATAAAAACAACTAATTAAGCTAATTAAACAATTAAACTAAGCATGTAAACCTAAAAACGAAAATTTGAATTTAAAAACGTTACGCGACGAATTATAAAACGTAAATAAAAATGATTTTGTGAAATTTAAAACCTAAAAATATAAAAATAATTTTCCTATATTAACTTTGATAAAAGAAAATTTTTGGAAAAAGAAAAAAATATTTTTTTGACTTTTAAATAATTTTTTATGAATTAAAAACTAATTAAAACTATTTAAATGATTTAAAAATAGTAAAACTAATTAATAAAATCTGAAAATTTTTGAGTAATTTTAATTTTTAATAAGAAATTTAAGAAAAATAATTTCAAAAGCTGATTATGTCTAAATAAGCTAAAACAGAGAATAAGCACTAGGATGAATAAGCTAAAATAAGCAAAAATAAGCTAGAAACAATAAAAAGCTCAGGTAAAGTGAAGTCAACTATATTAAGCTTAAGGATATTCAGAACACACAAATAAGCTAAAAGAAAAACCCTAAAAGCTGCTGAACAGCTTTTTCTTATCACAGAACCAACAGCTTCTGTCCCTACTTTTCAGCCCTAAATAAGCCTTCAAATAAGCTATAAAGTTGAAACTTAAGGGGGCAAAAGCTGCACACACTAGCTGAGAACTAAAAAACACAAAATCCCTCTATTTAGCAACTCAATTGATCCTCAATTTGGCCCAAAAAAAACTGCTATTAGCCATCATTATAAGAAATTCAGGTCTGCATGAATTTATTGGAAACTTGCAGGCTGAATAAGCAGTCAAGTAAGCAATCAAACCTCAGATCCCAGATATTCCCTGTTAAGCTAGATATATGAACTACTCCTAATCCACAACTTAAAGTCTCAGCTTAATTAAATAAGCCACAGGAAGGCTTAGATCAGCAGCAAGAGATAGCAAAAAAATGTTCTGCACTTAACTATTTTATGACAGCAGAAACTTAAAGTGGCGCAAAAGATGTGCAAATATTACTCTAAACCAAATCAGTTATTGCAAACTTCTTTTAACAACTAAAATTACCTTAGAAGTGCTTAAATGAAATCCTTACAAGCTTAACTGCTAATCATTCAAACCAAAAATAGCTCAACTGCTAGCATTCAAACCAACCTCTAAAAGCAACTTATGAATTCTTAGACTACACCTATTCTATTATAAGACTAAAATTAAAAGTCTAAAGTACACTAACTCTAATGTGGAAGTGATAAGCAGTAAAAAAAATAAACAAAATCAGAGAAAAAAAACTAATAATTAAAGTAGCAGATTAAAAAAACTACAAGAAACTACTCTTACTTTATCCCAGTCAAAACAATGTCTCAGCAGCTCAATTCAACCCAGGCTTAATAAGCCAATAACAATACCCCAATATTCCAGCTTAGTTCTCCATTATCAGCATTACCAGCTTATCAGCTTATTATAATAATTTTTTTTTTTTTTTTTTTTTTTTTAAATGATACTCAGATATAAAAACAATACTAAGAAAACTTTAATTCAAGAACATTAAACTACCATTAAACTGAAAATGAAATTTTCATTAACCAAAATAAAATTACAAAGACAAATTCGGATACAATTAAAATTGATTTAAAATTAAAAATTACAATAAAATAATAAATCTAAAACTTTAAGAAAAATTACTAGCCTCGAACGAGAGGAGAAATCCCTCTATTTATAGCATTCGGCCGATCCTTCTGGAGTGTCCACGCTGGCGATCCTCGTGTGTTCACAGCTATATCCACCCTTAGATTACATCTTGCTCACCAAGCTTCATTTCCAGCCGTATGATCAAAGTAGCGATGTGTTCGGTCCAATGAGCAGCTGCCATGTGTCATTCCTTCTGTCAGACCCTTCTAGAGAACCAATCATTTGACCGAAGTACCCTTAATTGTGGTAAAAATCGTACGGGGTGAAATTAGGGTTCGAGTGAATAGTAAATCTTCTGGGTTTAGTGAAGAAAAGGGGGCGCGTGTTTTGGTGTGTGTTTTTATTTTTGTTTTGACCGTGTATATTAGTTAAAAGCTTTGACCGGGTGGGTTTTTGTTCGGATCATGGGATGATACCGGGTATTGGGGGTTTAGTTAATAATGGTTGGGCCGGTTGGATAGTTTTAATGGGTTGGGTTTGGGGTTGTCGAGAAGTGGGCTAGGATAGTGAGTTAAGAGTAATATTTTTTTTTTTTTTGTTAAATCCGGATGTTGCAAATTTAAGAATTTAACAATCAAGGACCGAATATGTAAATCCTGAAAATCAAGGGACCGAATTGGCTAATATTCCAAAGTGATCTAAGGGTGATTTCTGACTTGTGGCTAAACATGTCTTGCCCGGCACCGGCTAAAAATAATACTTCCATTCCTCGTGCTCGTTTTCTTGTTTTCTTGTGTCTTTTTGTCGGTTTTTCGCGATATCCGTCCCTGCATAACAAAAACACAAAAACACTATATCTTTTGGCGTTATGGACGGGTTTTTAGTCATTTTGGTCCGATTTTGGTCGAGAAATGGTATGTGTTTAAGCACATACCAAAATTCCCCCAGACTAAGATATTGCAATGTCCTCATGCAATGTTATAAAAACACGTTTTCGAAACCGAAAATTTCCAATCTCTTTTTACTAACTTTGAGAAGTAGCAAAATTTTCAAAAGAGATTAAGAAATCTTTAAAGTTCTAAAAACTCCCCGATTTTCCTTTTTATTCTATTTTTGTATTTTTCTCATTATTCATGTGACGGCTTTGTTGACAATCATTATCTTTCGATAACTTTTAGGGTCTTCGAGCAGGAAACACGACTCATAAAGAAGTGACCATACAGATAAAATTCGTCGTCCCCGATTTTTCACAAGCCCCCAAACTAAGCTTAAAAACGAAATCATTGTTATTTACAAGTTAGATTGCCAACACTACCCAGAAAGCTAATTGTGGACTTTTTGTTCCCAAACTCCTATTTTCCTCTATTTATTTTATTTTTGGTGAGAAATGAATTTCTCAAATTCTCGTTTCGATCATTTTTATTCCGATAAAGATACCTAGTTTAGACGCTAAGTAGTTTCCAAATCTTCCCTTGAAAACCGTTGCATACAAAAATGAGGTCCACATCAAGGTCTCTGATTTAACACGATTTTGAGGATATCCCTTTTATTTGCGACCGAAACAACTCATCTACGAGTCCAGAGACGGAAGCCTTTATTAGGACACCCCCGGAGTCGAAGTTTGGCATTTTTATACATTATTAAGCTCATTAACGTATTGATCCTTGGCCCTTTATAACAATCACAACAACGGCTGCGAACCGGCAAGATGTGATAGTCTATTATGACCTTGGAATTTTTCCTCTTCCTTTATTAGAAGTCTACAACATCGGCTGCGAACCGGCAAGATGCAGAAAACTTTTTATGGCTTTGGATTATTATTATTATTCATTATTCATTATATATTTTGCCAAATCCCGAGTCCTACGGCTTTTATAACAATCCCAACATCGGTTGTGAGCCGGCAAGATGGAATAGTCTATTACACTGTAACACTGACAGTACCTTGATGTGTACCCAACTTTCATAAGCAAGGATTTTCTTAAGAAGGATTAAAAACTAAATTTCGCCAAAACTAAAATAGCTTTAATTATTTATAGAGTATTATTCTTGGTGAAACAAGCTGATGGGAACAAAAAGCCACAAATAACTTTGATGAGCTCTAAAGAGAATCAACTAGTCCACGTTCAGCAATCTAACTTATAAACAACTCTATCATTTCTCGTTCTTCGCAAATTTAAAATCTTAAATAATAAGATCCGCGAATGCTTAGCCAAATAATCAAGCCATGCATATATAAAGTCAAATACGGGAACTTGCAAATTCTTAAAAAGAATTCGCGTTTTCTAGCTCCTTGTGTAAAAGACTAGCACGAGCTTATGGATTATAAACGGTTAAGGGGACAAGCTAGGGCTCAACACGCCCGATCAAGTCAGAATTTTATTCCTACTCTCTCCAGCGGAAAGTCAACAAAAATGTCAAAACTTATTTTATTTTTGCAAAAATTTTTAAATTTTTCTCATTTTTTTGGATTTTTTCAATTTTTGAAGGAAAGAACGGGGTTGCATGAGAAAACGGCAAAAATGCAAGGCAAAAATCGAATCGACAGATTACCCCCCCCCCAGACTAGAACGAGACATTGTCCTCAATGTCTTAAAGGTATGGGTAACCCTACAAAAATCTAAGGCCGTTTATTAATTATGCCAAAAGATAAATGTAAAACGATAAGATTTTGGATATTGGATAAGCAGCGGATGATGAAACTCGAGTAGCGTGAAGGAAACTACGAGCACGAGAGTCTTCATCATCGAGCATTCCTGGACACAGCACAGAAAACACGAAACACAAGATACGGAAGAGGGGATCCCTCCTCATGTTTTATTAGAAATAAGATAAGAAGATAGATGGATAAGCATGGGGTGCCTCCCACGAAGCGCTTGTTTTTGGTAACCAAGTCACATGAGCTTGACTCGACCCCGAATTTATTTGTCCTTGGGGGAGCAAGTGGAAGAGATAATCTCAATCGGACTTTCGTTCAAGATGTTTGGATAAACATTGAAGCATACGAAAGTTCCACTCCGATGAGATACCCGCGGCATTTTTTAGAAAGAAGAACCAGAAGTAGGAATACCGGGGTCAAAGGTGATATCCTCACTCCCAACAGAGTGAAGGATGGGAGAAAGCACAGTATAAGTGATGAAGAGCATAAAGATGTTGATGATGATCATAATAAGCTCTTCATCATCAGCAGAAATTTTGTCAAAAGTCTCGGGCGGGAGGGTCGGGATAAAATCTTCATGAGAAGGGACACCTCCCCCCATACTAGAATCTTCCTCCAGATCAAAATAAAATTTATCATATTCTGGAGGAGATTGAAAGAAAGAAAGTTCATCAGAGAACTTGTCGGGATAAAGATCATTCATATCAAAATGAAATGATTCATATTCGGGAGGAGAGATATGAGCATGAGAAGTGGTACTGCCACTACTCGTCTCCTCCGAATGATCAATATCGAAGAAGAAGGTTTCAAAAGATGGGATAGAAAGATTGAGATCAGAAGTGGGATTGCCACTAGTCGTGTCAAACGTAAAACTCTCATAATCGGTACAAGCGTCCTCGAGCTCGAGCTCTAGAGGATCTGACGGCTTTTCTTCAAGAATATCTTCTTTAACTTCTTTTGGGGGAAGGGAAAGGAACGGTTCATCAATTATTTTTAATGAATCATCTTCCCCCGGATCACTGTCAGTCTCAACAATTTCCGGCGAAATTGGAGTTTTATCAAAAAACACCTCGACCTCTTCCCTAGAGATAACATTTTCTTCCATCGTAGGAGAAAGATGGGAAGAGTCGGAATTAAGAATCTCGATGTGATAAACTTGTTCTGGAGGTGGGACAAGAGGTGTGCTCTTAGAGCTAGCAATTTCCACCTCTTCCGTTGTAGTCTCCGATTCGTCTTCATCATCGTCGTCAAGAATACTCTTAGAATTTGCAGCACAACACTCAAACCATTTGCTCGATCCAGGATTGATTTTCATGGCCTTGAGCTCAGCACGTTTTTCTGACATGCTCTTGACCGTGAATCTTGAAAGGTTTGGATCAACTCTTTTAGACGCAATTACGGGATCGGACTTTTGATCAACCGTAGCGAGATTGCATTTGTCGGTTTGAGGTTTCGAATTCGGATTAATATTGAACGTGACTTTTTCCTTATCGACCCGCAAAGTAATTTCTTCACCATAAACATCGATCAGAGCCCGCCCGGTCCTCAAGAATGATCTTCCGAGAATGAGAGGAACCCGGGGGTCGGCTTCGAAATCAACTACCACAAAATCTGCTGGAAAATGGAACTGCCCCACTTTTACAAAGACATCCTCGGCTACACCTTTAGGAAGGGTTATGGACCGATCCGCAAGCTCGAGGGTCATGCAAGTGGGGGTAAGTTCGGGTAAAGAAAGTTTCTTCCAGATGGATAACGGCATTAGGTTGATGCTCGCACCAAGATCGGCCAAGGCGTGACATTCAACCTTTCCCGGAAATTCACATGGGATAAGGAATTTTCCGGGATCTCCAAGCTTTTCCGGAAGCTTTTTGAGAATTGCCGCGGAGCAGTTTTCGTTCACTGGAGTTTTTGTCATTTCAAATAATTTTTCTTTATTGCTCAACAAACTTTTGAGGGTGGAAGTGAATTTAGGCATCAAGAGCAAAGCATCCGCGAAGCTTATATCAAAATGTAATTCTTGGAATATTTGAAAGAATTTTTCCATTTGACTCGAAGCTTTATCGCGGAGCTTTTGATCACTCAATCTCGAAGGATATGGAAGTGTGGTCTTAACGGGAGCTTTTTCTTTTGGTTCAACATTTTTCGGTTCAGATGGATGGATGACCGGAGGTTGGACGTCTTTGGTTCCTCCGTTGTTAGTAGGAGGTTCCGTGTCCTTGGTCACCTCGGTCTCACGGACGACTACCTTGGGAGGTAGAGAAGAATCGGTAGTCGGAGCCGTGGGTCCATTATATGAAACACCGCTCCTAGTCGTGATCGCCTTAGCATCGCCCCTCGGGTTGGCGATCGTGTTGCTTGGAAGAGTAGTAGTACCCGAACCCGAGGGTCGATCATTTAAACGTTTGTTCAATTCGGTTATCTGATTAATCATCATTCTATTCATTTCCTCTTGTTTCTTTTGTTGTTGTTGGTTTTGAAGAATGAATTGCTTTAATAACTCATCCGAGGGCGATGGGTTTGGCACAAATCCTTGATTTTGATTGTTTGGAAAATTTGGCCCTCGGTTGTTTTGAACAAAACCTTGATTGTTGTTTTGAAAATTTCCCTGATTCGGGGCTTGGTTATAATTCCCTTGGTTTTGATAAACTTGATTGCCCCGATTTTGATTTTGATTATTTGGAACATTACGGTTTTGCACTTGCTGATTTTGATTTGGTGGGAAACCGGGTGGTCCGAGAAAATTGTTAGAACGGTAGCTGAGGAGATTACGGTCTCCTTGAGGTTGGTAACCGTTACCACCTTGATTGAAATTTCCAGAAGCAGCATACACATTCTCTTGAGTGTAGCCACCGGAGGCTGGGCACTCGAAATATTGGTGAGGACCACCACATGTCTCACAACTATGGTTAACAACATTCACTTGATTGTTGTTGTTTTGATTCATAGTCTGATTTTGATGAATTCTCAAGATAGCCGTAGACAAATCATTCATTTGTTTAGAAAGAGCGGCTATCTCGGAAGTAGAAGAATCAGTGCTAGATCTTGTTGACTCATTCCTCTCGGCAGAGGAATCCCAGAAATTATGGTGGGCGGTCATATTTTCAATGAGATCATAGCACTCTTCGGGTCGACGTTTCATAAACGTACCACCGGCAGCAGCATTAATCGTATCACGGTGTCGTAATGTCAAACCGTTATAGAAGGTGTCTATAATAGTGACCAATAACATATTGTGGTTCGGACACCGATCAATCGATAACTTGTAGCGTTCCCATGCCTCAAACAATGATTCATCGGGAAGCTGACGGAAATTGCTAATCTCATTCCTTAATTTCGTCACCATCGACGGTGGGAAATATTTCGCCAAGAACTTCGTAACCATTTCATCGAAACTACGAATGGAGTTCTTGGGAAGACGATCAAACCAAGCGGTGGCATGATGCGTCAAGGAGTAAGGAAAGAGATATAGACGGAGGGCGTCATCGGAGACCCCATGTTGTTTCATACTTTGGGTGACGGTTATGAATTTGTCAAGATGCTTGTTCGCATCATCACCCGGCAAGCCATGGAATTGGCACGAATTTTGGACTTGTTGAATCATGTGGTGCTTAAGTCCAAAATCGGCGGCTTGAATATTGACGGGGGCAATCGGGCCACCACGTCCGTGCATTGTGGGTTGGCACAGCTCCTCCATCGTTCGGAGATCGGGAGCTGGCATGTGATTATCACCACCCATCGGCGGGTGTTGATTATTTTGGTCGTCGGCCATTTCTTCAACGTTTGAGAAATGAACACGGTGATTGTGACGAATAATCCTCTCGGGATTTGATAGTGGTGAAAGAAGAGGGTGAGAAGTAGAAGATCGGGTGTGCATACACCAAAAACAAACACAAAATCAAAAAGGAAAACCAAATTTGAAAATAAAATATTTTTGGATTTGTTATTTTAGTTTCCAAAGGAAAAGGCAACGTATGCGTTTTCCCCGGGTCGTTTCCCAACGAAGGTCGAATATCGAGTTGTCGTTAACGTGTCGAATACGTGTGGTGAATGTGTGAAAAAGAGTGATTGATTTGTGATTTTATACTACGAACAATTAAATATGAAATAAAAACAACTAATTAAGCTAATTAAACAATTAAACTAAGCATGTAAACCTAAAAACGAAAATTTGAATTTAAAAACGTTACGCGACGAATTATAAAACGTAAATAAAAATGATTTTGTGAAATTTAAAACCTAAAAATATAAAAATAATTTTCCTATATTAACTTTGATAAAAGAAAATTTTTGGAAAAAGAAAAAAATATTTTTTTGACTTTTAAATAATTTTTTATGAATTAAAAACTAATTAAAACTATTTAAATGATTTAAAAATAGTAAAACTAATTAATAAAATCTGAAAATTTTTGAGTAATTTTAATTTT
The DNA here is from genome assembly GCA_021014915.2 of Artemisia tridentata subsp. tridentata. Classification (NCBI taxonomy): domain Eukaryota; kingdom Viridiplantae; phylum Streptophyta; class Magnoliopsida; order Asterales; family Asteraceae; genus Artemisia; species Artemisia tridentata. The sequence continues at coordinate 85,791,981 of CP139506.1, forward strand.
TAATAAGAAATTTAAGAAAAATAATTTCAAAAGCTGATTATGTCTAAATAAGCTAAAACAGAGAATAAGCACTAGGATGAATAAGCTAAAATAAGCAAAAATAAGCTAGAAACAATAAAAAGCTCAGGTAAAGTGAAGTCAACTATATTAAGCTTAAGGATATTCAGAACACACAAATAAGCTAAAAGAAAAACCCTAAAAGCTGCTGAACAGCTTTTTCTTATCACAGAACCAACAGCTTCTGTCCCTACTTTTCAGCCCTAAATAAGCCTTCAAATAAGCTATAAAGTTGAAACTTAAGGGGGCAAAAGCTGCACACACTAGCTGAGAACTAAAAAACACAAAATCCCTCTATTTAGCAACTCAATTGATCCTCAATTTGGCCCAAAAAAAACTGCTATTGGCCATCATTATAAGAAATTCAGGTCTGCATGAATTTATTGGAAACTTGCAGGCTGAATAAGCAGTCAAGTAAGCAATCAAACCTCAGATCCCAGATATTCCCTGTTAAGCTAGATATATGAACTACTCCTAATCCACAACTTAAAGTCTCAGCTTAATTAAATAAGCCACAGGAAGGCTTAGATCAGCAGCAAGAGATAGCAAAAAAATGTTCTGCACTTAACTATTTTATGGTAGCGGCGCCATTTTTTGATTTGTTATTTTAGTTTCCAAAGGAAAAGGCAACGTATGCGTTTTCCCCGGGTCGTTTCCCAACGAAGGTCGAATATCGAGTTGTCGTTAACGTGTCGAATACGTGTGGTGAATGTGTGAAAAAGAGTGATTGATTTGTGATTTTATGCTACGAACAATTAAATATGAAATAAAAACAACTAATTAAGCTAATTAAACAATTAAACTAAGCATGTAAACCTAAAAACGAAAATTTGAATTTAAAAACGTTACGCGACGAATTATAAAACGTAAATAAAAATGATTTTGTGAAATTTAAAACCTAAAAATATAAAAATAATTTTCCTATATTAACTTTGATAAAAGAAAATTTTTGGAAAAAGAAAAAAATATTTTTTTGACTTTTAAATAATTTTTTATGAATTAAAAACTAATTAAAACTATTTAAATGATTTAAAAATAGTAAAACTAATTAATAAAATCTGAAAATTTTTGAGTAATTTTAATTTTTAATAAGAAATTTAAGAAAAATAATTTCAAAAGCTGATTATGTCTAAATAAGCTAGAACAGAGAATAAGCACTAGGATGAATAAGCTAAAATAAGCAAAAATAAGCTAGAAACAATAAAAAGCTCAGGTAAAGTGAAGTCAACTATATTAAGCTTAAGGATATTCAGAACACACAAATAAGCTAAAAGAAAAACCCTAAAAGCTGCTGAACAGCTTTTTCTTATCACAGAACCAACAGCTTCTGTCCCTACTTTTCAGCCCTAAATAAGCCTTCAAATAAGCTATAAAGTTGAAACTTAAGGGGGAAAAAGCTGCACACACTAGCTGAGAACTTAAAAAAACACAAAATCCCTCTATTTAGCAACTCAATTGATCCTCAATTTGGCCCCAAAAAAAAAAACTGCTATTGGCCATCATTATAAGAAATTCAGGTCTGCATGAATTTATTGGAAACTTGCAGGCTGAATAAGCAGTCAAGTAAGCAATCAAACCTCAGATCCCAGATATTCCCTGTTAAGCTAGATATATGAACTACTCCTAATCCACAACTTAAAGTCTCAGCTTAATTAAATAAGCCACAGGAAGGCTTAGATCAGCAGCAAGAGATAGCAAAAAAATGTTCTGCACTTAACTATTTTATGGTAGCGGCGCCATTTTTTGATTTGTTATTTTAGTTTCCAAAGGAAAAGGCAACGTATGCGTTTTCCCCGGGTCGTTTCCCAACGAAGGTCGAATATCGAGTTGTCGTTAACGTGTCGAATACGTGTGGTGAATGTGTGAAAAAGAGTGATTGATTTGTGATTTTATGCTACGAACAATTAAATATGAAATAAAAACAACTAATTAAGCTAATTAAACAATTAAACTAAGCATGTAAACCTAAAAACGAAAATTTGAATTTAAAAACGTTACGCGACGAATTATAAAACGTAAATAAAAATGATTTTGTGAAATTTAAAACCTAAAAATATAAAAATAATTTTCCTATATTAACTTTGATAAAAGAAAATTTTTGGAAAAAGAAAAAAATATTTTTTTGACTTTTAAATAATTTTTTATGAATTAAAAACTAATTAAAACTATTTAAATGATTTAAAAATAGTAAAACTAATTAATAAAATCTGAAAATTTTTGAGTAATTTTAATTTTTAATAAGAAATTTAAGAAAAATAATTTCAAAAGCTGATTATGTCTAAATAAGCTAAAACAGAGAATAAGCACTAGGATGAATAAGCTAAAATAAGCAAAAATAAGCTAGAAACAATAAAAAGCTCAGGTAAAGTGAAGTCAACTATATTAAGCTTAAGGATATTCAGAACACACAAATAAGCTAAAAGAAAAACCCTAAAAGCTGCTGAACAGCTTTTTCTTATCACAGAACCAACAGCTTCTGTCCCTACTTTTCAGCCCTAAATAAGCCTTCAAATAAGCTATAAAGTTGAAACTTAAGGGGGCAAAAGCTGCACACACTAGCTGAGAACTAAAAAACACAAAATCCCTCTATTTAGCAACTCAATTGATCCTCAATTTGGCCCAAAAAAAACTGCTATTGGCCATCATTATAAGAAATTCAGGTCTGCATGAATTTATTGGAAACTTGCAGGCTGAATAAGCAGTCAAGTAAGCAATCAAACCTCAGATCCCAGATATTCCCTGTTAAGCTAGATATATGAACTACTCCTAATCCACAACTTAAAGTCTCAGCTTAATTAAATAAGCCACAGGAAGGCTTAGATCAGCAGCAAGAGATAGCAAAAAAATGTTCTGCACTTAACTATTTTATGACAGCAGAAACTTAAAGTGGCGCAAAAGATGTGCAAATATTACTCTAAACCAAATCAGTTATTGCAAACTTCTTTTAACAACTAAAATTACCTTAGAAGTGCTTAAATGAAATCCTTACAAGCTTAACTGCTAATCATTCAAACCAAAAATAGCTCAACTGCTAGCATTCAAACCAACCTCTAAAAGCAACTTATGAATTCTTAGACTACACCTATTCTATTATAAGACTAAAATTAAAAGTCTAAAGTACACTAACTCTAATGTGGAAGTGATAAGCAGTAAAAAAAATAAACAAAATCAGAGAAAAAAAACTAATAATTAAAGTAGCAGATTAAAAGGACTACAAGAAACTACTCTTACTTTATCCCAGTCAAAACAATGTCTCAGCAGCTCAATTCAACCCAGGCTTAATAAGCCAATAACAATACCCCAATATTCCAGCTTAGTTCTCCATTATCAGCATTACCAGCTTATCAGCTTATTATAATAATTTTTTTTTTTTTTTTTTTTTTTTTTAAATGATACTCAGATATAAAAACAATACTAAGAAAACTTTAATTCAAGAACATTAAACTACCATTAAACTGAAAATGAAATTTTCATTAACCAAAATAAAATTACAAAGACAAATTCGGATACAATTAAAATTGATTTAAAATTAAAAATTACAATAAAATAATAAATCTAAAACTTTAAGAAAAATTACAAGCCTCGAACGAGAGGAGAAATCCCTCTATTTATAGCATTCGGCCGATCCTTCTGGAGTGTCCACGCTGGCGATCCTCGTGTGTTCACAGCTATATCCACCCTTAGATTACATCTTGCTCACCAAGCTTCATTTCCAGCCGTATGATCAAAGTAGCGATGTGTTCGGTCCAATGAGCAGCTGCCATGTGTCATTCCTTCTGTCAGACCCTTCTAGAGAACCAATCATTTGACCGAAGTACCCTTAATTGTGGTAAAAATCGTACGGGGTGAAATTAGGGTTCGAGTGAATAGTAAATCTTCTGGGTTTAGTGAAGAAAAGGGGGCGCGTGTTTTGGTGTGTGTTTTTATTTTTGTTTTGACCGTGTATGTTAGTTAAAAGCCTTGACCGGGTGGGTTTTTTTGTTCGGATCATGGGATGATACCGGGTATTGGGGGTTTAGTTAATAATGGTTGGGCCGGTTGGATAGTTTTAATGGGTTGGGTTTGGGGTTGTCGAGAAGTGGGCTAGGATAGTGGGTTTAGAGTAATATTTTTTTTTTGTTAAATCCGGATGTTGCAAATTTAAGAATTTAACAATCAAGGACCAAATATGTAAATCCTGAAAATCAAGGGACCGAATTGGCTAATATTCCAAAGTGATCTAAGGGTGATTTCTGACTTGTGGCTAAACATGTCTTGCCCGGCACCGGCTAAAAATAATACTTCCATTTCTCGTGCTCGTTTTCTTGTTTTCTTGTGTCTTTTTGTCGGTTTTTCGCGATATCCGTGCCTGCATATGTAAAAACACAAAAACACAATATCTTTTGGCATTATGGTCGGGTTTTTGGTTGTTTTGGTCCGGTTTTGGTCGGTAAATGGTATGTGTTTAAGCACATACCAAATATCCTTCAGGGTGCTGCACCAAGCTCAGACCTCCCACCATTGGTTTACTCTCAGTATTCTCCAAAGGAGAATCCAGGAATGGGAAAACCTACCCTGAAAGAGCAAACCCCTAAAGTCTCAGTACATATTGATGACTCATCAACTTCAGTCCCTTCTGAAGAAAGAACTGAAAGCCAACAATCAAAAATTGATCAGTTGGTTGAGATTGTCAGGAGGCTGAGTGAGAAGATTGAATCTTCTAAGAAACCTTCTCAATCTAAGTTGAAGGAATCCAAATCAGCTTCCTCAAGCTCTAAACCAAAACCGTCCAAACCCCTGAAAAGGTGTGAGCTGTGTCACTATACCAATCATTTCACTGATGATTGTTATAAAATCCTTTACTACAAGATATGCAAAAGGGATGATCACAGAACCTCAGATCACCTATCATACACAACCACATCAATGATGGCAAACTTGAAAGCACAGGCTTTAAAATATCCTTCTGATTATAAACAGAAACAAAAGGCCAAGCCTTTTGCACTTTGCCTATGGACATGCTCAGCGAACTCAGAAAAATGTTTGAGAAACCACAAACCGTTAAGGTCTATGATTTGATGGAATCTCTACACGGTTGTAAGCAGGCATATGGTGAACCTGTAAGTGCTCATGTGTTGGAAATGAAAGGTTACATGGATCAACTAAAAGCACTTGGCAAGATATTGTTGTTAACTTAATCAATAAATCCCTGAATAAGGAATTTAGTAGTTTTGTGCGTAATTTCAATATGCACTGCATGGGAAAGACAATTACTGATGTACACGCACTGCTTATTGATTACGAGAAAGGTTTACCACCAAAGGCTTATACACCATAGGTACTTGCTATTCAAGGGGGTAGATTTAACAATCCAAATGCGAACAAGAAGGGTAAGGGAAAGGTAAAGGCTGATAAGGGTAAGCAAGTTATGGCTTATCAACCTCAACCAAAGAATATACCCTCCTAAAAAGAAGGATAATCCAAAGAAGGATCAGGCTTGCCACTACTGTCATGTAGTTGGTCACTGGAAGAGGAATTGTCCTTTTTATATCCAAGAGTTGCGAGAAAATAAGAACAAGAAGTATGGGCACTTGGGCGCCAACACTTTAGGAAACTTATTAATAATTGAATTATTTACTCTAAATCATAAAATTAATTCCTGTGTATATGATATTGGATGCGGTATTCACATTTGTAATACGCTGCAGGGTTTAGAGTGGAAAGGAAGCTTGCTTATGGGGAGCAATATCTGCATGTGAAAAATGGAGCACCTACAGCTGTTGAAGCCATAGGAGTATTTAATTTAGTTTTGCCTTCGGGCTTAGTACTGTCATTAAACAATTGCCATTATGCACCTTCTATTATTAGAGGTGTTGTTTCTTTTTCATGTTTGTTGAATTTGGGTTTTATTCACACTAACACTAGTAATGGAATTTTTGTTTCTTTAAATGGTATTTTTTATTTTAATGTTATTGTTGTGAATGGTGTGTTTGAAATTGACATGAATGATTATGTATCCAATAATAATAATTCAATGTATAGCATAAGTAAGAGAATTAAGTCAGACTTGAATTCTTCTTACCTTTGGCACTGTAGACTTGCTCATATAGGCAAGACTCGCATGGAAAAGCTCCAACGTGATGGGCTTTTAAAAAGTATCAATGATGAATCATATGATAAATGTGAGTCTTGTATATCTGAGAAGATGACTAAGAAAATTTTTCATAGTAATATGGAAGGGGCTTATGATCTACTTGGTTTAATACATAGTGATGTGTGTGGACCACTTAGACATGTGTCAAGGAGAGGTGCTAGCTACTTCTTAACCTTTACAGATGATTTCAGCAGATATGGTTATGTTTACTTGCTTAATCATAAACATGAGGTGTTTGAAACATTTAAGGTTTTCAAAGCAGAAGTAGAATTGCAACTAGGAAAGGAGATTAAAACTCTTCGATCCGATAGAGGTGGTGAATACCTAAGCCAAGAGTTTAAAGATTACTTAGCTGAGAATGGAATTGTCCAGAATATCACATCTCCATATACTCCACAACAAAATGGTGTATCTGAGAGAAGAAATCGTACATTGTTAGACATGGTACGATCAATGATTAATCTTACAACTCTTCCTTTATCTTTTTGGGATTATGCCTTAGAATCTGCGGTTTGTATTTTAAATATGGTTCCCACCAAGAAGGTTGATAAGACACCATATGAAATATGGAATGGAAAAGCTCCAAACTTGTCTTATTTAAAGGTATAGGGTTGCGAGGCGTATATCAGATGTGACTCAGCAGATAAACTCCAACAGAGATCTGTAAAGTGTATCTTTGTAGGATACCCAAAGGAAACAATGGGTTACTACTTTTACTACCCACCTGAAAACAAAGTAATTGTTGCTAGATATGGAGACTTTCTTGAAAAGAAACTTATATCTCAAGAATTCAGTGGGAGAGTTTATGATCTGGAAGATGATCATGTAGATACATTACCTTCTGAAAACACTAGCGTACTTCCTGTGGAACCTGAAAGTCTGGGTCCTCCACCTGAAGTTGAAATTGTTCCCATTCGCAAGTCTTCAAGACATGTGAAAGCTCCTGAACGTCTATGTCTTAACGTAGAAGTTGAGGAAACTATATTAGGGGATCTTGATGAACCTACTAATTATAGGGCTGCCATTGAGAGTCCTGAAAAAGATAAATGGGTAGTTGCTATGAATGGGGAAATGCAAACCATAAAAGATAACAATGTCTGGATTGAAGTAGACCTTCCCCCCAATGCCAAGGTAGTTGGAAGTAAGTGGCTCTTCAAGAAAAAAACTGATATGGATGGCAAGGTACACACCTATAAGGCTCGTTTGGTGGCTAAAGGCTTTACTCAAACATATGGTGTTGACTACGAGGAGACCTTTTCTCCTATAGCTGACATTATGGCTATTAGGATTCTCATAGCTATAGCAGCGTACTATGACTATGAGATTTGGCAAATGCATATCAAAACCGCCTTCTTAAATGGTCGCCTAGATGAAGACATCTATATGGCGCAGCCTGAGGGGTTTGTGAATCCAAAGTTTCCAAACCGTGTATGCAAACTTCAAATATCCATTTATGGATTGAAACAAGCATCAAGACTATGGAATAAAAGATTTGATAAAGAAATCAAAAGGTTTGGATTTACTCAGAATCTTGATGAGCCATGTGTATATCACAAAGCTAGTGGGAGTGATGCAACTTTTCTTATCCTATATGTTGATGACATATTGATCATGGGAAAAAACATTAAAAGTTTGCAAAAGGTTAAGGCATATCTTGAAAAAAAAATTTCTATGAAAGATTTAGGGGAAGCTGCATACATTCTGGGAATCAAGATCTATAGAGATAGATCAAGGCGGTTAATTGGATTAAGTCATAGTGCATACATTGACAAAATATTGAAGAGATTCAATATGCAAAATTTCAAGAAAGGATATTTGCCAATGGAAGTGAAACATTGCTTAAGCAGTGAGTTATGTGCTTCAACACCTACAGAGGTGGCAAGCATGAGCAAAGTTCTTTATGCTTCGGCTATAGGATCTATTATGTATGCGGTGAGATGCACAAGGCCAGATGTGGCGTTCGCTCAAAATATCACCAGTCATTTTCAACAGAATCCAGATGAAAAACACTAGATTGTTGTTAAACATATTCTTAAGTATCTTAGGCATACGAAAGATATGTTTCTTGTGTATGGTGGAAATCCAGCTACAGAACTTGATGTAACAGGTTACTATGATGCGTCCTGGCAATGTGACAAAGATGATGCGAAGTCTCAGACTGGTTATGTCTTTGTTATCAATGGAGGAGCAGTAGACTGGAGGATCAAGAAGCAGAGTACAATTGCGATGTCTGCGACAGAGGCCGAATACATAGCTGCTTCAGAAGCTGCAATGGAGGCTGTTTGGATTAGGAAATTCATTTCAGGGCTTGGTGTTATGCCTTCAATTGAATTGCCTATTAATATGTATTGCGACAATTCTGCTGCAATCATATTTGCCAATGAACCTGGAGTCATGAAGGGCACCAGACATTTTCTACGGAAGTATCACTATGTTCGACAGCAAGTCAGCATAGGAGAAATTAAGCTCTTGAAAGTTCACACAGATGATAACTTTGAAAGTTCACTAAGGCTTTAGCTAAAGAAAAGCTTACTGAACTTGCCAATGGCATTGGACTTCGTTTAGCTAGTAGTTTCATGCATGACTGTGTTTAGTATTTGGATAAAGGATATTGTAAAAATTTATTATTTTTAATGAAATAAAGTATTGGTTATGTTTATGTTCATTCTTTAATATTGTTGTCCTATATTTGCATGTTTAATCCTTGAATAAATTAGTTATTCTAAATCGTCCGTTGTCAGTTAATGATATGGGAATATCGTTAAATTAAGACAAATCTGAGTTTTGGTATAATATACTTGAAAGTATATTGATGCGTTGACATGCCAAATTCACATGATATTCAATGAATTGAATATAGGACTTATCTCAAACTACATGATGTTACTTTATGGATGTTGTTATTAAGTAAATCATGAATAGTTATCCTTAGACTTGAGATACCAGATAACTGTTATGAATGTAGTGCATTCTGTGGAACAATTTAACACTATACGTAACTGGTAGTCATAAGGATTGTTTTTGGAATTGTTACAAAATTCATAGGTTATTCTTGTAGTTAAGATATAATTTGTTCATTCAAATTTATTTTAGAGTTTAATACTGTTGGGCCCCTCGTAGGGTTGACAAGATGTTTGCGTGGCCACGCCCAAGATCTCCCCTGAATGTGTTTAGAAGATTTGGTAATCTTGCTCAATCACAAACAACGAGAAACAGAATAGTTGAATAAAGAATGACTTTAATCCATATCTTTATTTAATGTAGTATTAGTAACAAAAGGATAATAATAATGATGAATCATTAAAGGTTTTTCCTAGGAGATCTTCTCGAGTTGTACTAGAGGCATCGACGTGTTGCTAGACGCTAACCGATGTGATCACACTAGGAGCTGTTAAAGATATGTCCAAGTAGGAGCTGTTAGTTTTATGGACATAAATTAGTAGTTGTGTTTTAGGATCGAACTCGAGATCACGGGATTGCACACTTTACGTATGAAGAGTAAATGTTTAATAATTATTTATAAAAGGTTATATTTAATTATTAAATACACAAAACATATAACGACCGTTATGTAATTAACGATAATTGACTAATGGATAAAGGAAAAGGACTAGATTGAAAATTGGATGACAAGAAGGTTCCGAAAACCCTTATAGGTTTTATAGGCCAGTCGTGGGTTTCACGGGGTAACCTAAACCCACTCAAACTTGTTCACTAAGTTTCAATTAGTATATAAGCAAACCTTAGGGTCATTCTTTTGTACCTCTTGTACACTTGCTAATACCCTAAAGTTTTCTTCTCCTTTTTCCTTGCTATTCCCGATCGAACAAACACCCTCTAAGGGTTTCGGTTGGTTTGTTTTAAACAAACAAATTGTTTTGTGTTTCAATTACTAGAATATCGTTTACTTGGTATTAGTACGTGTGTACAAGAACGTGGTACTAAAACATTATTGTTAGTATCTTGGATTGAATTGCAAAATCTGTAAGGGACAATTCGTGTAATCCTTATAAACCCTAATTATGGTTCATCACTATTGTTGCTTGGATTGATTCTTGTTTAGCTAGAATCCAAAGGTACGCATACATTTATGTTTGGTTAATTAATTTATGCATTATATGTTCCTACTCGCTTTCGCTATTACTTTGATGTTTTATGTGTTTAATTTATGCTTGTCATGATATTAAAATTACAGCAGAACCATGGTTTGAGCACTTGATGATGATGGTGATGAAATGCGGAAACTAGTTAAGGTTTGGTTTGAGAATTTACTTGTACGTAGATTGAATAATCTTTGTACAATATTTTGCTTGAACGCCATTGATGGAATATTATTACACAAGATGTTATGTTTTAATCTTAAAAGTTAATTAATGACAAAAATAAGATAAGGTTAATTCACTTGCTTATACTTTAAACTGAGATAGTCCAGCCCCCACATAAATACATGGTTCATACCTTCTTGGAATGGTGTATCTATTAAATTGAGACGGAGGGAGTATTATTCTAGGTTGGTTCATTGACTTTTGTAAACAATAATCATTACAGCACAAAAGAAATTTTTATGAATTTAAATGCATACTCTCTGAGACCACTAACAACGGGCTTTTTTTTTTGCACGTTAAACCTGCGTTTTTAGGCGTTAACCGTTGGGACCATATCACGTTAATGCAGCGTTAAGGGCTGCGTTATACCATTAACGCTGCGTTAAGGGTAGATTTTGTTAAAAAATATATATAAAAAAAAATTCACTACCGCCCCCTAAACCTGTCCTTTTCTTACCGTTGAATTCAAAATATTTTTCATTTTAGCCCCCTAAATGTTACTAACCGTTTGAAAATACAACCTCCCAGATCTTCCACAGTAGATTTAGGATTGTCTTTATTTTTATGTTGTATTTTTAATTTCGTTGTTATTTTTATTTTTTTTCGTTGTTATTTTTTTTTTAATTTCGTTGTAAGTTTTTTTTTTTTTTTTTTTTTTTTTTTTTTTTTTTTTTTTTTTTAATTTAAGTATGTAATGTTATGTTGTTTATTGAATGTTATGTTTTTAAAAAATGAAGTAAGTTAGGGGTTGAATTTAAAAATATTTGATATAAAGTTGAGTTAAGGTGTGTTAAAGCTGAGTTATTGTTGGGTGTGTTAAAGCTGAGTTAAGTTAAGGTGTGTTAAAGCTGACATGGCATGCCTTAAATTTTAAAGCTGAGTTAACTGTTGTGAGTGGCCTGATACACATTGCTTAAATTTTACTATTACGAAATCTATATATCTACTATTTGGTGCATGACGATTAGATTTTATAGCGGAAGATAGTTATAGTTGAGATATCATGATAAAGTGTTTCGTGTAACGTTTAGCAATTGATGTTGACAACTCTTCATCATCATCCGAGTTAATAACAACATCATACCAATTCCACTTTAACTAATTTGTATTGAAAAATTGATCGGGACTCAAAACAAGGTTGTGATGAATTTGTAATAAAGAAAAAAAAATGATAGAGATTGAGTAACTTTATAAAAAACATTAATTTTAGAAATAATAACTATTTTTAAAACAACTATTTCAAAAACCTTTTTTAAAAGATTTTTTATGTGTAAAAATAAATAAAAGATTGAAATTTAAGTTTTAAAAAGGTATTTTGAATCATTTTTAAAATTGTAAAGATTAATGAAAAACATTCATACATTATATGTAGTAGAGATAAAACTCAAAAACTGATAAAAAAAGCATGTAATTTCCATCATACGTTACATTAATAATTTCGAAATTTACCGACTTTAATAGATTAACACATCCTTTTTTTGAAAAAAGATAATTATAATCACATGTGATTTGTATTACAAATCTACAAATCACATGTGATTTGTCTAGACGTAACTGGAAAAAGAATCGAAAAAAAAAGTTTATCGAAAGTATATCGAAATGCCCGTCTAGTGAAAGATAAAAAAAAAAAAAAAAAAAAAAAATACTCGTCTTGATGGTGGATTTTTTTTACTTGACAATTTACCGTTTGCAAGATATTTTATTTTTAAAAAATGTTTGGAAAGTGGTTTTTTTTTTTTTTTTAAATAAAAGAATAAGTGTCTAGAATTGGTTAATTGGATATTTAGATAATTTTAATTATATATTGATCACAACTCATACTTGATAACTATTAAGTTTGCTTGTTATTTGTTACTCGTACTTTTCTAAGTACATTTTTTTTTTTGGTAAAAGGGTAAATTACCCCGGCAAATATTATTACTCTAAAATACAGTTAAGTACAACAGATGAGGGTGAATCTCACATCTCAGTCCAAAAAAGGCAAAACAAAAGCGCCTACAGTGCTTCAGACCTAAACTAGCATAAGAAATGACATGACATACTTATGCAAAATAAAGAGAAAAAAAATCTAAATTGATCACAGAGACTAATGTCATATACGTTAGCAAACTTCATTTGTGCGTTAGTCAGACCACAATCATCAAAGTCGTCGTCATCATAGAGGTCTTGGTCATAGGTATCCTATTTCCATTGCTCTTATAAGAAGTTCAACTTTTTACTAGTTGATTGTCTAAATTCTAACGGTGAACAGAGAACTTGTATGAAAAGATTGATCACAATCAGTCATATACTTGTAGTCTTGTACGTTGTCATTTGCCAACACATTTTTTCCTAAAAATAACAACGTAGTAAATTAGCAACAACTTACTTTTTAAGATTTCAAGGTCACTAGAATTTTTTTTATGATTGATTATGTCTCTTTTACAAGTGAATTTAGTTTTAGGAAATGAATTTATGAATTTTATTATTTATTTGTTTTATATCTATTTTTCTATATTATCATGCTTTATTGCATTTTTTCGAACTATACATGTCGTGATGATTCGGCCCTCCTTAACCTGAAATTTTGGCTTCGTCTCTGGGCAGAGGTAATAGTGATGGTTAAGAAAGAAGACCAAAGGTATTTAAGTCTTTTCATGAAAAAAGTCAACTATTATGTATAATGAACCGTTGACCACAAATAATATTAAGATAGATGAGAATAAAATATTAGTAGAGGAGGCTTATTACCGTATTGATTTACTCACGATTCTAGCTATCATATGAAAACTTTCTGAAAGCTGTCCTTTACAACACACTTAAGTAGTGTGTGGGATTGATTATTCAAAATAGATTGTGCGTTTTGAAAACGAATAATCATATAATCAGCTGTTACAAAACATGGTTTTGAAACTTAGAGGTGATTTGATTATGCTGTTTGATATCGAAATAATCAAATAATCAGTTTTTAAAGTATTCGGCAAATCAAATTATTTTGTAGACTTAAACGTGAAATGACCAAAAGGGGCATGATTAAATTTTATAAATCAAACATAGAACAAATATCAAATCTAACGTATGTTACAATTTATTTTTATATATACTTATATAAGATACTATTTTCTTGTATAAGACAACTTCCAACAATAAGTCAGCCTTAAATTTTAAGGCACTGCCACGTTAGCTTTAACACACTCACCCTTAACTCAGCTTTAACACACCCAACAATAACTCAGCTTTAACACACCTTAACTCAGCTTTATATCAAATATTTTTTTTACACAAACTACCCTTAAAAGGGGGCAAAGTGAAATTTTTTATTTTTTTTACAAAACACCCCCTTAATGCAGCATTAAGGGGTTAACTTGCACCCTTAACGCTGCGTTAACGCAACAAGGTTCCAAAGGATAACTCAAGTTTAACGCACGTTAAGGCTTGATTTTTTCCTTTTAACGCAATCATGCGTTATCCCTTGGAAATGGCCTAATCTATATATATAATAAACAAAGGTTTTTTTGAAACCTTGCCATGTCATTTAAGCCATGTCACTAAAGCCACATCATTAAATCTATGTGGCATTGCAATTTTACTAATTAGCCCTTCATTAAGAATTTTATTTGACCAGTGTTAAATCAATTTCCATTTTTCATCTTCTTATTAAGGAATGTTTTAAATTTAAGTTATTGTCAAATCTTTAAATTAAATAATATGAATTGGAGATCACATTAAATGAGCAAAGAAAAAAAATTCCATATCTTTAAGCCCCTCATTAAGAATTTTATTTGACCAATGTTAAAATCAATTTCCTATTTTTACTGTTCTATTTTGAAAATGTCAATGCTTCATTTGCAATCTTCACTACAAAGTATATTATTGGTTTTGAATTGAAGATCACATTATACGAGCAAAGAAAAAAAAAAAAAAAAACTCAGTTTGAAAAATCCCCTCCTATGGGCTACTCATTATTCATTCATTTTGTTTTTAAATGAGCACCTTAATCGATTAAGGATATTTAACCACAATGCTCGATAATGTATCTTCACTATCTTGATAGGTTCATTGTGTTTACATGTAAGACTTCACCTTTGGTCCCTGTATTTGAAATTGAATCTTTGTTCTATTTTCGAAACTCGGATTTAGTTGTGTTTGACATCTCTAACCTCTAAGTTTGATAGCTCTTGCCCTCATTTGGAATTTGACATCTCTGATTCTACATTCATAAGTTAACCTTGCAAGTTTACTTGGTTTCCGATATATAAAGCTTGTGTTTATGATATCATACCTAAGTGTCATATTGTCATAATCAGATGTTTAAATTTATCATGTTGTGCTTGTAACTAAAAGAATAATTCGGTAATTCCAGTGTTGTTATTTCTTTTATTCTTTTATATGCCTTTAACATATAAAGATATGTTGTTATCATATAGATTGCAAAACTTTTGTTGCTTTATAGTAAATGCATAGATAGTAAAACTTTGTGTAATGGCAATTTGTTTCTAATTCACAGTTGTTTCCCGTTCGCTATTCAAAACAACTTACATTCAAACCACTACACACCCGCTACTAAAACTTCGGTGCGATCATGTCTAGATGATTCAATATTATTAACGCTTGGCATACTTTATGCTTATTGTAAAAACTATAAATGGGTCAATTCATGTTATTCGTTATTTCTTGCGGGTCAAACGGAAAAAAAAAACGCTTACCATACATTCAATATTCACTTTTAAGGTTGGTTAAGTAACCATATTTTATGTTGTTTACTGGTGACAAGCTCAACCCATTAGCTTATAAATGGGTCAATTCAAGACATTTTTTAATTCTTACGGGTCAAATTCGCTAAAACAAAACTTACAAGAAAACTGGTCAAAAGTTGGCAAAAGTTAATTTTTATTGCAACTGCATACAACCTCAATTACTTGCGGCCTACATTTCAACTAGGGGGAAGCCATAAAGTTTAACAAAAGGAAACATCAATACATCATATTGGATCTTTTTATGTTTATGAGAAGAAAGCTACTTAACGACTTTCTCACAAATGCATGGACATATGTTAAGTATGGATGTGAGCATGTTGTATCTATTCATGTAATTCGACACTCAAAAGGTTAAAATTGACTTTATTATAGTGATTTGTACATATTTTGGAATGTTAAATTTACGTATGTATAACTCTTGCAACATCTGATGTATGCAAGGATCACCAATGAATATACATGTTTTGAACATTGTTCATCACGAAATGCTACAGGACATTTGGTGTGCAAATTGCTGTGAAAATTTTCGCTTATTATTTGAGGATTAACATGCTTTTGCTATATTTGAATTGTTTATTTCAAAAGATTTATAAATTACCCGTGATTTATCACGGGTTTATAGGCTAGTAATTTATAATAGAATATCTTTATCTTTTTTTTTTGAACTTGAATATCTTTATCTATAGCTATATAAAACCCATTAGTACCACCTTCTTTCCCAACAATTTCACACATCAAAAAACAAAACCCCAAAAATCACTCACTACCGCATTTTTTTCCTCTCACATCTTCAACAGACAACAGGTCCGCTAACTTCAATTCTTTTTACAGGTAACTTTACTTTATTTACATTTATCAAATCTCGATATAAGTAATTTACATCTTTTGGTCGGTCAAATTATCATTTTTTACAAAACTTTTTATAAAAATACTACTCAAAACCCTATGTTTAATAAAATGAACAAACTGAACAAACTCAAAACCCTATGTTCAAATTATCATTCACCAGCATTATAGAGAGGAAATGACAGTCCGAATGGAGCCTCACAGGCAAACTCCAAACAGAACCAATCATGCAAATTTTATTGGGCAGTGGAAGATGTTAGCAGAGGCATGTCGATTCCCATATACCAAGGTTATAAGGTTCAAGTATATCTCAAACGGGGAAGACGTGGATGCGGAAGACAGTCAGAACCCTCATTTCCCAATATTCCACATTTGTTAACCTCCTAAATGGTAGAGGTAGTTGGTCGTTGTTGGACATGTCTTAAACAATTTACCTTAATGGCTTCTTTTGTGTTTTGTCTGCTTCATCATCAATGTTTGTTAAGCTGTTAGATGTGAACAAGTTCAGGTAAGTTAACGGTCGAATTTCAGACGTATGTTTTGGTACTTATGATTAGGTGTACAGAATGCACGTACGTGCAAGTTGAAAAAAACATTGTTGTGTTATGTAACATAAAACTACTATGAAATTAAGAATCCATTAAAAAATATCGGTTGCATATATGTGACAGAACATATAAATGTTATTGAAATGTTATTGATCAAAATGGATCATACCAACAACTTTATCATAGTATTGGGAAAGGTCCGAATCCCCCAAATGGTTCAATGGTTCAATGGTTATGAAAAAAACCATGTCGTTATCATACTTATATAAGAATAAGATACTATTTTCTTGTATAATAATTCTCAATGGTTAAGATTTAAGAAGAAAACCATGTCGTTATCATACTTATATAAGAATAAGATACTATTTTCTTGTATAATAATTCTCAATGGTTAAGATTTAAGAAGAAAACCATGTCGTTATCATACTTATATAAGAGATCTGATACTATCTTTATCTTTTATCTATAGCTATATAAAACCCATTAGTGCCACCTTCTTTCCCAACAATTTCACACATCAAAAAACAAAACCCCAAAAATCACTAAACTTCCTAATCTTTTTCCTCTCACATCTTCAAGAAACAACAGGTCCGTTAAATTCATTATTTTTTACCGTTAATTTTACTTTCTTTACAGTCATCAATATCTCAGATATAAGTAATTTACATATTTTGGTCGGTCAATTATCATTTTTTACATATAACTTTTTATAAAACAAATACTCGAAACCCTATGTTTAATAAAATGAACAAACTGAACAGATTCTGTTATTCTGTTAGTATTAGATATTTTGATTTGAGTTTGTGATCCAGATATTTACAGTGATGACTAACGGTGTTAGTGGCGGTGGTACCGTTATCCATTCGAAAGCTAGCAAATCACTTAAACACCCTCCTTACTTTGAGGTAATATTTCATATTTTCATTACATACAACTTCTGTAAAATTCGTTAAAATGCATGCTGTTATATATTTTTTATCTTTAATTCGTTGTTTTGATTGTGTTTAGATGGTTAGTGACGCGATAGTGACGTTGAAGGAATGTAACGGGTCGAGTCATTATGCGATTCGGAAGTTTATTCAAGACAAGCATAAGGACCATCTGCCTGTAAACTTTAAGAAAATGTTGTTGACTCAGCTGAAGAAGCTAGTTGTCAGTGATAAGTTGGTTAAGGTCAAAGCTTCTTACAAACTTCCTTCAGCCGCAGCCAAGCCTAAGCCAGCTGCTAAAAAAGCTCCAGCTAAGAAGAAACCAGCTGCAAAAACGAAACCGGCTGCTAAGGCTAAGCTGGCTCCAAAAGCTACACCAGCTGCAAAGACGGTTACAAAGAAACCTCCGGCATTGAAGAAACCAGCTAAGGCGGCTGCTAAACCTAACCTGACTCCAAAGTCATTTGAGGAAGCTGCGGATATCCTTGGTGGTAAGTACAATATAGCAGTAACTTGTTGCTAATGTCTAGAGGTGCCAATTTTAACCTCTTCACCTATGTTATAAATGGGTCGATTTGGGTTATGCTAAATTTTTAACTGGCTAGCTAGATTTAAGTCAAATGGAAACGGGTTAAAATAAAAATATCTTTTGAACTTAGTCGATTCGAATAGAAACACTTGTCCTTAGGGACACAAATTTATCAGGCGCATATAAGAAAAACTAAATAAGAAAAGTATAGGTTGTTAATGAAAATTGACCCTATGCTGCAAAGTTCCATGGGTGTCCCATGGATGATGGACCCGTCACCCAGGCTGCTTGCTTGTTGTGAATAGAGGTGGCAATTTGAGACCCATTGGTTAAACATGGGTGAAGTTAGTTAAATATCTATTAGGGCATGGGTGTGGTTGGGTCTCCTTAAATATTATAGATGGGTCCGATTGGTTATTTGATAAGAAGTGAAATTGTATAACAATTACCCCAAACGGGTCTAGGCGGGTCTAGCAGGTAAAAAAAAGAAACAGTTTTTTCATACCTGTGACCCAACTCGACCCGATCCACGTATTTTGCTACCACTAGTTGTGAATGACAGAATTGATTAGCTCAGCCTTTATAAAAAGTTTTTAAATTAACCCAACCAGGTTTATATATAGCGTCCTTTCCTTGTAAGGTTCTCATTTTCACTTTGTACATTGTATATATGAAGTTAGCAGAAGTAAGTTGAAGCGCATTTGCACAAGTCTTGGTATTAAGGGGTGGCCATATACTCCTAATAAGAGTGATTCCCACTCGAATTTTCGGGGGTCTAATGAATATAATCCTGCGAACCATACCGAAAATGCTATGTATAGTTCCACACGTGTAGAAACAATTCTGATTGATGAACTTGGACAGCCCAAAACAACCTTAAAAAACTCGGTGAAACCTTTGACTATCAAGGCAACATACAAAGAGAATACTGTGAGGTTTCCATTCATACTTTCAGATGGATTAACAAACTTGAAAGAGCAGATTGCAACAAGATTTCGGCTCAAGCTAGGAAGCTTTAAGCTCAAATACGAAGACAAAGATGGTGATATGATATTCATTGCATGTGACAGTGATTTAGATTTATCAGTGAATGATTTTAGACGACCAGACGGTCACACTGTCATAAGACTCGTGGTTTGCCTGCTTGTCAGTTAATCAGATTTCCTAGACTATCTTCAATTAAAACAATAAATTTGGTGCCATATGTGGTCTGATACACTTACCAACGACATTTTACACTAAATATGGTGCAACATCAAAAATTTTGCACCAAAACTCAAAACCCGTTAAATTAAGAGTTAATTGCAAAAATCGTCCTTAAAGTTTGACGAAATTGCAGATTTAGTCCAAATACTGAAAAATTGCAAATATAGTCCTAAAATGAAACTATTTTGCAAAATTTGGTCCCAGCTTTCTAACTCCGTTAACCGACGTTATCTTTTCAGTTAAATGTTTGCATCGTTAGTCCCTCCGTTAGTTTTGTTTGCATCGTTAGTCCCACCGTTAGCATTTTCGTCTGACTTTTAACTTTTTCGTCCGATTCTTTACGTTTTCGACTGAATTTTTACATTTTCGTCCGATTCTTTACGTTTTCGTCCGAATTTTTACGTTTTCATCCGAATTTTTTCGTTTTCGTCCGATTCTTTACGTTTTCGTCCAAATTTTTTCGTTTTCGTCCGATTCTTTACGTTTTCGTCCGAATTTTTACGTTTTCATCCGAATTTTTTCGTTTTCGTCCGATTCTTTACGTTTTCGTCCAAATTTTTACGTTTTCGTCCGATTCTTTACCTTTTCGTCCGAATTTTTACGTTTTCATCCGAATTTTTTCGTTCTCGTCTGATTCTTTACGTTTTCGTCCAAATTTTTACGTTTTCGTCTGATTCTTTATGTTTTTGTCCGAATTTTTACGTTTTCATCCGAATTTTTTCGTTTTCGTCCGATTCTTTACGTTTTCGTCCAAATTTTTACGTTTTCGTCCAAATTTTTATGTTTTCGTTCGAATTTTTACGTTTTCGTCCAAATTTTTACGTTTTCATCCGAATTTTTACGTTTTCATCCGAATTTTTATGTTTTCGTTCGAATTTTTACGTTTTCGTTCGATTCTTTACGTTTTCGTCCAAATTTTTACGTTTTCATCCGAATTTTTATGTTTTCGTTCGAATTCTTTACGTTTTCATCCAAATTTTTAAAACTCTTTCCTCCTAGTGTAAACATAACTACTTTTAAGGTTTAAATTTTGTTGTGCTAAAAATTTATATAGTTAAACGAAAAAATATAAATTATGTAATTCGGGTTATTAAGGTCAACACGAAAACTGAACCGAATTTTATAAATTTTTTCGAATTTTTTAAAATTTTTCGATTTTTTATAAATTTTTTTAATTTTTAAAAGTTTTTCGAATTTTTATAAATTTTTTGAATTTTTATAAATTTAAAAACTAACCCGCAACCCGACCCTATAAGAAATAGGGTCTATCGGGTTATCAAAAAATAAAAATTCGAACGAAAACGTAAAAATTCGAACGAAAACATAAAGAATCGAACGAAAACGTAAAAATTCGAACGAAAACATAAAAATTTGGACGAAAACGTAAAGAATCGAACGAAAACATAAAAATTCGGACGAAAACGTAAAAATTCGGATGAAAACATAAAAATTTGGACGAAAATGTAAAAATTCGAACGAAAACATAAAAATTTGGACGAAAACGTAAAGAATCGGACGAAAACGAAAAAAATTCGGATGAAAACGAAAAAATTCGGACGAAAACGTAAAGAATCAGACGAAAACGTAAAGAATCAGACGAGAACGAAAAAATTCGGATGAAAACGTAAAAATTCGGACGAAAAGGTAAAGAATCGGACGAAAACGTAAAAATTTGGACGAAAACGTAAAGAATCGGACGAAAACGAAAAAATTCGGATGAAAACGTAAAAATTCGGACGAAAACGTAAAGAATCGGACGAAAACGAAAAAAATTTGGACGAAAACGTAAAGAATCAGACGAAAACGAAAAAATTCGGACGAAAACGTAAAGAATCGGACGAAAATGTAAAAATTCAGTCGAAAACGTAAAGAATCGGACGAAAAAGTTAAAAGTCAGACGAAAATGCTAACGGTGGGACTAACGATGCAAACAAAACTAACGGAGGGACTAACGATGCAAACATTTAACTGAAAAGATAACGTCGGTTAACGGAGTTAGAAAGCTGGGACCAAATTTTGCAAAATAGTTTCATTTTAGGACTATATTTGCAATTTTTCAGTATTTGGACTAAATCTGCAATTTCGTCAAACTTTAAGGACGATTTTTGCAATTAACTCTTAAATTAACAATTATTAATACTATTAAGAAAAGGTTTTTGGTGATGTAAGTTTCCTAAAGTGTTCTTGTAATCAATGGATGAAAGTATTAGTAAATGAAGTTTGTTGCTAGTGATAAGTTAGCCATGGTCAAAGCTTCTTATAAGTTGTCGTCTGGTAAAATTGCTATGTGTGAAAGCAAGTGAACCTTTTATGTAACAGATGTTTAGTCTTTTTGAAGTGATTCCCGTTATATTAAATATCGGCATAATGTTTAACCTATATATTCCTGAATGCAAATTTTCCTTTACCAACCCTTTCATTATTTTTAAAGATCTTTGCAAGTGGTAGCCATTATCTCGCTTCCTTATGTGGTTGATGGTTTTTTTTTTTTTTTTTTTAAACTAAAAAAAGCTTCTAGTGTGCCTTTATTCAAACGACATTTAAGGCATGTAATATATAGCAAATGATGGTGCAAAATATTTAGCTCCTTTTTTAAGGCTTCTGGTTGTGTTAGTTTCTTTCGATTGAGATTTCAAAAGTATTGGTGTGATAATTTAGTTAATGGTAAATAGGATTGTGATTCTTAAATATGTAGCTACACTTGAGAAATTTAAATATGCACGCTACATTTTTTATGAAATGTCAGCTCCTGCTGTTAATATCTTATCAAGCTTAGGTTAGTTAATTCTGCAGTCACTACCTTAAAAATGTAATAACTAATGTTTTTTTGTTGTTGTTGCAGGCTGATAATTATGAGGATTATTCTTGCACATGAAGCCAAACAACATACTTGGACTTTTCCATGGGCTCCTTCTCCTTTTTGGTCATCTTCAATCGGTTGGTCTTAATTTCCCCATATACATAAGCGAGGTTGCTGGCAGTGAGGAGGCTTTATGTACGAAGAAAAGAGATTAATGGAGTGGCAATCATTGCAAGTTTCTCGATTGTAACATTGTGTTAATTTTGTGACATGACTGATCGATATTACACCTTACAGTATATGGTCAGTTGCTTTTGGTTCACTCTTTACATTTGCCACAACACTAGAACAGGAGGACAAGGGTGATATGTCATATGTTTGGGGAAAGAGGTGAGCCTTTTTGCATCGTCTTTACTCTCTATTAATATCGTAACTTTTGGAGAGAGAATCTATATTAATCATTGTAACATCCGATTTACTTAGTTTTTTAAAACCATATTAATCTATAATATCATAGTTAAGTATACAGGTCTGCTATAATCACTTGCATCTACCCAGGCTATAGTATTCTATCCTAGGTCTATGAAACTACGAAATGTATCTTTGATATGTATACTTCAAGTTTCTATATGGTAAAGAAACTAAGCACAGGAGCGGACAAGTACGGGTTTGGATTAAACACAAAAAATGGTTCATTACCACTGTTCTTTCGTAATGTTTGGTGATTTTGAGTCCTGTTATTGTTACTATGTATTATTAATGTGTTCTAAGGGACTAAAAATTATACATTTATACTTGGTAATGTTTATTATTCCTGAAGAGTTTTATGTGTGGACATAAGGTAATGCATTAATGGAACTAAAAAAGTGTGAAACTCTTTTATTATAAACTTTAGAACCTGACAAGTTCATTTTATTAGACTTCAAAAGTGTGAATAAGAAACTTGGTACAAGTTTTACAGTGTTTATTATTACTTGATCAGGCATTGTGAACAAATACGACCATGCTTCATAAGTAAAGCACGCTAATATCTCTACTCACGCTAAACATGTTTACAAAATTCATTGATTTTAATTTGTATTTTTATGTAATTATGGGATGGATCGGTAGAGTTATGTGTCATGTCACTAATCTCGTACAAATATCTTTTTCGTAGCAAACACCAATTAGTTGTTGATGGGCCTAATGCCAAGGGCTGAGCTGATTTACTAGGCCTAAGACAGTAAGATCGTCATTTTATTATGATATAATGCTCCACTTGCAAACAGGCTTTGGTTTATCATTTGCTGCACAGTATTACTACAACTTTTGAATGTGAATTATTGTTACAGGAACATCCAAGGCTCATTGCTCTTCAAAGTCGTGGTATTGATTCCCCTTTATCTTAAAGGAATGTGAAGTACGAGGCCATTTTAAATGATCTTGAACCGCTTAACGCTGTCGTCTACTTATTGTTTAATCAAGTTGTAGATCTAATCATGGGGCTTTGTGGTCTAGTGGTAGATGCTTAAGCAATTAAGCGTGCTCAAGTGAGAGTAGTACCGGGTTGGGTGACCGACCGGGAAGTCCTCACTTAGGGACCATAAGCTCTAATGATATCAACCAGCTGCCTTAGAAGCCTGGGCCCAACCATGTGATGTCTTGACCAAACAAAGGACGCGAGTTCGAATCCGATCCGCAGCATGGTTGGGTATTGGGTGGAGGTATTTCACAGGCATCAAACCTTTGCTGGGTAGGGTTGATGGGTACCATTATGGTACACAGGGTTGGGGTAGGGTTGATGGGTACCATTATGGTACACAGGGTTGAGGTGTCCCTGCCAATCTACACTTTTTTTGACCAAAGTTGTAGATCTAGACTGCTTCTAAAAAGGCTTTTGTATAATTGCAATCGACATGGTTTTGTGCATAGTGCACATTAGTTACTTTCTAGATCTTAGATGGTTGAACGATTGGGTGACTGCACAATGGGCATTTGTTAATTGGGATAATTTTCTAGATGTATATATCTCTGCACTTTTTGCTCTGTTGTGCATCGTTCTATTTTTTTCCTGTTAATAAATCATACTTTTAAAAATGTTCAATGTTGTGTATCAAGTGGAACGGTATTTGGATGATTCAGCAATGCTTATTGTCACATGTGTAGACTTTTGGTGCTTTCATTGTTGCTGTGGTGCATTGCCTTTTTGTTTTGGCTAAAGAGACCCCCTTCTCTAAAGAGACTCCCAAGACTGACGCATGCGTTTACTTTTTTCCATTCTTGATGCAAATGCGAGTCTCACCCAACAATTGTGGTTGGTTTAGTTTGGACATGAAATCTTTTTTTTTCCATATCAAATTGATGTCTGCTGGATCTTCACTTCTACATAATTTCTTTCAAAATTGAATACATTAATCTAATTCATATTTTGACAATAGGTTACAATACAAAAATGATTGCAATAGGTAAATTAATAACAACTTGTTTCCATTTTTATTTTATTTTGATCTTATCAGTGTGTGATATATACAATGTTATATAGTTTGACTGGACTTGCTAATGTGGGTTTTTTGTTGAAATGCCTAAGTAAGAAGATATAAAAATCAACACTTCTATGAGGCAGTGTTGAATACTTAAATGTGGTTACATATGGACTAGGTCAAAGTGGGTACACGGTGTTGTTATCTTTGGTAAATCATAGTCGTCCATCTTGCCTTGTGACGAGACGCGACCATTCCTGATTTTGTGGTTCATCTCCGGTCCATTCCCTGGTTGGGTTTGGTATCTATCTTGTTACTGACTTGATCGGATTTGGGGAAATGCTTTGGATGCCCAAGTGACTCTTCGCAAATGGATGTGATTTGATTTAGTGATTTTTCATAGGTAGCTAGGCTATATGCATTTCAGTTTTGTAAAGAAGGTTAATAGGTTGGTGTTGTAATTTCAAAAATGATGGAGTTACTGTTATTCAATCACTTGGTATGTAGAACTTATATAGCTACTTCAAAGTTGTTTCAATCTTCTTAAGGTTTTAATTTAGCCTTGCATTGAGAATTATATGTGTTATGATGATGACGGAGGTTATGACAATTTTGGTGTGTTGATCATATGGTGAATTAATTAAACTTAGTTTTTGCTGTGTAAACATCTCCTCGGCTTGTCCTTAGTTCACGATTTTTGGGTTGCTAAGCCTTAACTACAATAGATGCATATGATGTCTAACCTAGCTAATTAAAAAAAAATAAAAAATCATCAACTCTTGTGAGACATTTTATTAAATATTCCTAAGCATTTTAGCAAAAACATTTTTTATGCATATCAAACACATTTCTTAAAAACACCTATCATCACTAACTAATACTCCATAGGAGCAACTCAAGTACCCCACCATCGAATTGAAACATAATGGAGTAGTGCAATTTCTATATGAAAGATAGCAGATGTTATTTAGTCTAATATAAATCAAACTTTAATCTTGAGTTTTAATAAATAAACGAGTGGGACGACCCCGCCGCGTTGCGGCGGAGTAGCTCATTAGATTTTTAAATGCGTATGTAAAATATACGTATGCAGTATTCATTCATTTTCTGGGTGCAACTGATTCTTTTTTATTTACTTCGATGTTGAGCCATTGGCAGTCTATAACCGCAACCTGTTTTGTATGGTCAAATTTTTTTTCCGTTCACTGTTAAAGTACCAGCCCGTAGCTCATGAAAGGAAGTTATGCACACAGATGTTAGTATGTGTATTTGCAGAATAATTTAAGATATACAATTAAACAGATTCCATAAACAGGGAATACTAACATCAAATGCATATTTTTCACCTACTCGTTTGGTATTCAGGCATATGATTCATCACATGTAGTTGCACATAGCAATGTTGATACCACTGCGAACACGAGTCTGTTTCAACTGTTGCCACCAAGCCTGTGCACGACCACGTAGACGAATCGTGACAAGAGGCACACGTCGATCATCAGGAACATTCTTGAAATCAAGAATCTCGTCAACTGTTGCCACCAAGCCTGTGCACGACCACGTAGACGAATCGTGACAAGAAAGTCGGATTTAAGGGCAGTTTGGACTTCTTCATCCCTATCAACATACAAAAAATCAACAATTATTCAATAACCAAATAAGTGACACTCGAAGACCAGTAAACCGGCGTTCAGATTAGCTTATTTTTGACGTCTTAATCGTGTCACAAATAACCCATAAGACAACAATATAATGAAACTCAAAACATTAAAGGAAAATAATAATAATAAGTATAACAATAACAATAACAATAATAATAATAATGGGCTTGCAAATACCTCAAATGTCAACCCACAAAATATATCTATGTTCTCATTTAATCTTATCTCGTCTCTCTCAATCTACCAGACGCATCCGCCAACACCTTGACATGATACCCGTAGTTCAAATCACAGCAATCCAAAAAAAAACCAAAAATGAAACATCAGTCTGAAGAAAGTATACATACCTTTGAATGAAAGTTTCAACTTGAGGCTATATACTGAAATGAACGGTAAACTTAGCTTAATTAACAACTTTTATAAATTTTATAAAGCTCGACAAAAAGGCAACCAAGCAGTCGCCGACCTTATTTTTAACTAATCATATCAGTAATTAAACACAACGAAAGTGTAGAAAGTCTAAGATTTAAATGAAACACAAACCATAATCGCTGACCGAGATTCGTCTAAATCCTCATCACTCTCGTCTTGTTCCTCCTCGTGTCTACCTCCCGCACCCAATTTCTTGACAGAAAATAATTATAAAAAGATGCGACAAATCTCACGAACAGTAAAAAAGACATACAACGTATCTCCGTCGTAGTCAGTCAGTTGATAATGAAGAACGAATTTGTGGAATGATTCAGAAAGTCGGCGAGCGGTTTAGAAGTCTCGGAATTTGTGGATGGTCGACCTTATCTGTGAAGACCAAGAAGAGGCGGTGGAAAATGGGATTGGATCCGATTATAACTAAGAATTGGGCTTTTGCTCAGTAGCCACATAATGGGCCTGCGTTCAATTAAACGATGGGCTAATATCATGGGCTAAAAGTTAAATAATTTTATAATCGAGCGGAAGTTATTATATTCCCACCGGCTTTTGTGTTTTACTATATAGATAGAATTTGATAGTGTGTTCTCGAGTATCACTTACACTCTGTTCCCGAGATATGAAATGGAAAGAAGAGAAAGGGAGAGGTTAAAAATGAGAGAAAAGAAGAGGAGAGTAAAAAATATTGATTTTTTGTTTGTGTTCCCAAGTTGGAGAGAAGAGAAGAGAGATCTAATAAAATTATGCACAAAAATCATCTTCTCTCCAAATCATCCCAATTTGGGAAGAAGATTAGGAGAGAAAATTTAGTATAATTTACTTCCCTCTTCTCTTCTCTTCTCTTCTCTTCAAAAAAAACTCAGGAACATAAATATTTTGTCATTTCCTCTCCCCTTCTCTTCTTTTCTCTCCAAATAAAAACTCGGGAACAGAGTGTTAAGGAATAAAAGAAAAAAAGAAAAAAAATGAAACGAAACAATGTTCTTGAGTAACACTTAAAGGAGGAAAAGGAAAAATAGTGTTATTCGGTTGATTTTTAAAGTAAAGTGTTTCCTAAAAAAAATAGATTGAAAATGTTATTTTTTATTACTTTACTTTTTTTTACTAAAAAAACCTCGAAAACACAAGGTTGTGTTACAAATAAATTAGATATATAGACAAAAGATTTGAATTTTCTATTCCCATGGAAATTATGGAGCTTGAAAATCAGTGGTGATTGCCAATGCTCAAGTTCGAGTTTCAATGCCGATTACAAAGAAAATATCAAGCCCAAACTGCAACAACCAAGGAGTATTGATTTTGTATGCAACATACAATTACGAATGAAAAAAAAAAAAAAAAAAAAATAATATATATATATATATATATAGGGGGACTTTCTTACGAGAACCATTTTATCTGCGAGAACTGAGAGAACCACAAAAAACATACATGCACGCCCGATGGGCGGGCATGTCTTATAATTATTGTTGGCATATTTTACTATAGCGAAATAAGGGTAGTAGAAAATGATCATCTGATGCATGTTAATATATATTCATTCATCACATCACTGAGTTTTAAAAGATCTTCGATGTTGATAGCACAATCATATCTTAACATAAAGATTAAGGAAATTCTTCATGTCATCAGTATAACATCAGTCAAATGACAGCTGCCTATGTAATTGAAATATGTTGTGTTTCTTTTGAAGTTGTTAAGATATGATTGTGTGATAGACTTTGATGTGGTTTACATGAGCAGTACTAAACTTGAAAAGTCAATTTTATATACTACATAAATAACAATAGCATAACAAAAGTCAAGGTCAAGTATGTAAATTTAACACAAGTAGTTGCAAAGCCCGCCTGCTGGGGGGGCATGTCTTATAATTATCGTTAACATATTTTTCTATAACGAAAGAAGGTTGGTCATGAATCCATTCTCATTCGTGATCACAACAAATGTGACTCTGAAAAGTCAAATGTGATATGCTTTTCTTGAATAACCAAATTAAGATTCATTACATAAACTGAATTTGAATAACCCATAATGTTTAAAATAAAAGAGTTATGTCGGCTATCATTAGCAAAATACTAAACTATATAAGATAATTAAAACATATAAGATAATTAAAACCGGGTTCGTAGTTGTTATTGCAATCTCTCAGGTGTAGGACTGGAACTCGTGAGTAATGGACACGGATACCTTTAACTCGCACCCGCAGACGCGATTTTTTTCTTTCTCGTCACCCATCCATTTGTACATTTTTTTCCCATGCCCACACGTAGGTTTGACAGTAAATAAATGTAACACTGCTATTACGACACTTACCCATATATATGATTATAAAATCAAATAACGCGGACATCTATTTACGTCTATTCTAAAGCGTCATAGCCTCGATGTAAGGTCGATCATGAAAGTCTTTCGACTGTTCTCCATGTTGACCCTTCATAAGGCCAGCTGAAATTGCGGCGACGTCCTTCTTCACCTGCAATGTATAAAGAAAAAACTTGTCTGCACTTGGTTATCTATAAGCAGCTTCTCAACCGTCTTGCAGTCATATTTATGTACAAAGTTTAACTATCGCTTGTTTTTTTCTTGGGTAACCATGGTTTATGACCTTTTGGCCGACTAATCCGTGAGGTTTGAACCCATCTCAACACATACTCAAACCAGGTAAAGCCCTCCCTTTTTAGGAGGTTGGCGTGGCCACTTCAAAGACTATCACATGCTGAAACGATTTAAAACTGTTTTTAAATTGAAAAATCCTAATTCACATCTAAAATACAATGATACCGTCTGATAGTTCCAATTAATGTGATGAGCACCTAATTAAGTTAACTATACAAAAATGTGGCACTTTATCTTTTGTAAAAAAAATATCCGCTAATTGGCGAGCTTTATGGTATACTCTAGAAAATGAGGAGGTTAACTTTAAGAATTTTTTTACTTTCGAGTTATCAATAAATTCAATCTCAAATTCTCTTTGCTTGCCAAGAATGTTGGTTATCAATCTTTTTCACTGTCAAGAATTTTGATAATCAATCTTAATTGGTTGAGACACTTTGTACATAGATTTTACCACTTCTGGTTTGTGCGAGCCCAAATCAACTGATGTTTACCACTTCTGTTTCATGCGAGCGCAAAATCACACGTTTACATGACACAAATGTCATTAATGAGTAAGTTTCCATACATAAAGTCACGGTGAAGAATGTTTGCTGATTAGAAACACTTTAGGCCTCATGACAACTAAAAGTTAATCTCAGTTATTTTCAGATTCAAAAGAATTTACAACATAAAATTATCCTTAAATACTTCCCAAAACATCTAATGGGGTTTTCATCAACTTTGGTACTTTGTATTTGGCCATTGCTCAACTCAGACAGATCATGTCCATAAAATATGGGAAATATGGTAAACGATTGACGAAACAATATAGCTATTGCATTATACACGTTAACTATTAAAAAAAATTTGTTAACTAAATGTCCTTTGTTCAGACAGAAATATCCGTGTGACATAATCGATTTTATACAATAAAAGAAACAATCTCACATGTTTACTGTAACATTTTTAGTAAGAGTATACAAAATTAGAAAAGATATATGGTTAATATTTAGTACACTGGTTAATTTCGAACTTAGTATGTCAATTGCTCAAAGCCTCAAAGAGGAAACTTAAATAAGTGCCATGATAAAAAGGAGTTGCTTTTACAAAGAGGATATCCATGGTTAATTACTGATGGACTATACCACATCAGCTCCACTTGGTTATATGGTTGTAGTAAAGACACACTTTCACTTGCATTCTCCCCTCGAGCCAGTAGCCATCCATATTTGGTCCTTATAACCAAGCTACAAAATTAAGCAATTTATTTAATAAAGATGCATGATAGACCCTTTTCACAATTATAGCTATAGATCCGTTCAAAAAACAAACCTAAATCAACAACCAGTCCAACTTTCAAGCCTTCGCCAATGAGCAGACCGGAAGGGCTTTCACTACCGGGACTTGGTGCACTTTGGAAATCACACAACTCAATTTTAAGATGGATGTCCCGAATGAATGTTGTAAAAGATGATTCATCGTGTATTTTTTTTTAAATTGTAGAGAGTTGTAGCGCCTTTTCTACCCATCGAACATCATATATATAAGATTACTAATATGCAGGAAGTGGGTCGTCCATCCCAAAAAATGATATATAGATACACCAAGATCCTGAAAAGTGTGAAAAATTATATAAGAATAATCTAACAGTTAAATACTTAAGATATTTTTGGTAGTTATTTTTGTTTAACTACCTTTTTACTTGTTTAACCACGTTGTATCAAAATACAATATTAGTCATTGAAGCCTTTTCCCTAAAGTGGTTTTGTTTTCCAAAATAATACCAGGATTGTATATACACTTTCTACAGGTGTTTGTCTGTATCTCTGCTCAAAAACCATGTTATGTTGTCTGTATCTCTCCTCAAAAACCAGGCTTTAAGATGCAATTGACATTATTAAGTATTTATAACAAAGGGTTCATGATTTGGATAATTTTTTCTAGCAATTATGTGGCCATGTTTTAAATAATGTAAGGTATTGCAACTAATATGAAGGAAGTGGAGGCGCTTTTTAAAACTGTCTTAGAGCTGAGTTCATTTTTTATTGATGATGGACTTGGTTATGATTGATGGCCTGATTATCCTTACATTTCAGCATGTATCCTTAATAATTTCCATCCTTCTATGTATCTGTAGACATATAACCATGACATAGTATGAATTTTTGAAAGACGTTTTTGGTAGGTTGGTGATCCGGTTAAGGACCATAACTTTTACAGACCATAAGTGATGGGAACGGCCGGAGGATATGGACACTAATGTGACCGTATACACCGAATGCACTAAAACCCTGCCTAAGATGTGGCTGGAGAGATGGCAGCAGCTCTAGCCACTTCATTCATTGCATTTTGGTGATCTGGTCTTTTCATTCCCAGTACAAAAACACGCTCTTATGTACAACCACAAGGGTGTTTGGTTTATGCAGATACTTATACGGGCTTACAATGATAACACAAAATTTTATTGTGATGTCGACGGATATCAGGCAAACATATGTATATGTAATATCTTTGTAGTTAGTTGTACATTGATATACTTAAAGGGGTGTTTGGGATTGGTTAATTAAACACTTATTTGCTTGATTCTAAGTTTATAAGCAGTTCCAGGTCCATACCATGTGGGTTTGCAGTCGTTGTAGTTACTGTAGAGGCTGCAGCCGCAAGACACGATCTGAATAGTAAACAAATCCCATTGAAAGAGAAATTAGTGACCAAACTTAGCAATAATATCAAGCAAACAATAGTTTACAGGAAAAGATAATTACTTTTTCCTTCCTTCTCTACCACTTTGTATTACAGGTTTCCCATTGCTATCGGGGTTCAATGCAGTTGATCCAGGTGCAGCAACATTTTCCTTTTCTGCCATAACCAATTAACCATAAAAGTATCAGAAGTGACATGACAGTGTGCCCATGGTTCCACAATGAAGTTAGGACATAGCAATCTATCATGTTTATTTGGACGCGAGAATATCATAATCCACATTTATAAAGATGTTGAATAGGCTCCGCTTTAAGTTTTGATTGTTCAGATATTAACATGTAGAGTAACCCCTAAATAATCCTACTATCCGACTAAATATATTATTTGACTATAAGTATAAAGGGATATGGTATAAGCAGATTACCGTTCTCCACATTGTCGCGAAGCTATTAGACGGTTTTAACTCATTTACATATGATTGGGGCAAGCTCAGTTATGGTCTGTCTCAACGGGTCAAATGAATCAAATCAATAACATGTCACACGGGTTGAAACTCCCCTATATCGTACTATAATTTAAGAAAGAATGACTTGAAGGCTCTTGAATCAATTTGCTTCATCTCGATATTAAGCTGATACATGATTAAAACCAATAAGCCAAAACATGTTAAATATGTAAATTATTTTAAAAAGTAAAATTAATTCAATTATTTTCAAATGGAACCAAAGAACTTACCTAACTAAGAACTTAAAGAATCCACATTCTTGCTCGACCACGCACAAGTTGCGACCGAAAAAATCAGAGCTTATACGGCAAGAAAAATGCCCAAATCACTAACTATAAAATAATCAACATGGCTTAATGAAATATGCTATTTTTTATTTTGAAAAGATAAAAGCTTTCTAAGCTTATAAAACCAATTAGTAAAAATACTTGTTACCGGTCCTTGACTTGGGTAACCAATTCAATGAGTTCTCAGTCCCTCCATCGATGACCACAGTTCAGCTTGTAGCAAATGAAAACAATGTCATACGTTCTTCAATTCCCCTTTAGCAGTTGCCTAACTAATAAAAACTATATCAGTTCCGTAGGACGTCATTTACTTGAGGCATGTTTTATAGGTGCCAAAATGCCAACCCTAAACCTATTTGTCCACTTTAAACTTTCTACATAAACCAAAATACTGAAACAAAATCTGAAAAAGTTTAAACCTGACGAATTAGATTATACTGTTAGCTACTTTTAAAAGCCACCCAAAGTCTATATGTTCACAGCAAAACGCCTCCTAATCATTCTATTCAAAGAACTGATTTATTATTGTATTTGAGATTCAGGAAAACACTAAAGTCTCGGGGGCGAATTCACCCCGCATAACCGACATAACACATTTTGACCCGTGACCTGATACACCCAATATCACACATCTAATCAATGAACACTCCCATCCAAATGATTAAATCGAGTCTGACCAATAACTAAGGGTTGAATATGGTTTTTTGGGTAACCATGGTTTCCGCCCTTTTGGCCGCCGACTAATCCATGGGGTTTCCGACCTTTTAACCGACTAATCCATGGGGGTTGAATATGGTTGCATGACTATTACATTGCATTTTAATGTGCTAAATATGACAGCAAAAAGTATACTTTTAACATTAACTAACTTGCGTTAATACCGTGATTTGACCCGTGTACGACTTCTTTTACCTTCAGCACATGACTAACTTAAACAGCCTGTGCTGTTTAAGCATCTTTTATATCTCACCATATCATCTTTTATTTCGTCAGAAAGATTAAACATTTTGCAAGGTATCTACTAAATTTTATAGCATTTATACATAAGCTCGCAAAACTTGCCAAAAAAAGCTATGTGAGTGATAATGTAACACCCCAACCCGACAAGGGTAAAGGTGTCACATCACGGAGTCAAATCAGAGCACACATACATAATACACAGCGGAAATCTTAAATAAAGTTCATTAAGGAGAGTCAAGTCAAACATAACTTGAAACAAAATACATAAGTCCAGAAATAAGAAGTAATCCATAACATGAGGAAAATCCAAAGTCATAATAATGTCATAAGATAAAAGGTGGTCATCTAAGGTAAAAGCTCCATCTAAACTCTCATCCCATCCAGAGCATAATCCCAAACTCCTAGCTTAGATACCTGCCGCGGAAAAGAAACGCGGCTGAGCTTAAAAAGCCCAGTGAACAGATATCTATACTATATAATAAACAGCTACATGTTACAACTCTTTGAAGCAGCCCATGCAATCAATGCGATGATGTGTCTCACTTGTGATTGGCCGGTGATCTAATGCGTACAACACATCATTGCAGCTTCATTTCTCTATCTCAGTTCTCTTATTTTTGTTAAGTCATTAAATTATTTATTCTCTCATCCTTTTAACCGAATAGCTAATAATTTTCAAAACTGAAATCAAATCATCCTCTCCAATTTCAAAACCATATAATCACTGCTATCAAAACTGGTAAGTTTCGATTGTTCTTCGATTTAATTTTGTTTCGATTCAAATTTTAAATAAAATTCCATTGATTATGTTAAATTTAATTTTTTTTTCTATGCAAACCCTTAGGGCTTCGATTGAAATCCCGTAGTAAAGCTATTTTGATGTGTTATTTATTTTGGGTTTTGATTCAGTTTATAGTGTATTTGGCTTGATTAGTTTCACTTCAATTGCGTGTTGCTAAACCCTAGAAAAAAAAAAGGGGAAACTCACATTATTGATTGCATTTTTATAATTTTCTTCTTCTTCACGACTTGAAGGCCGCAGAGAAGATGTTCGATGGAATGTTTATGAGAAATGAAAATGTGGGAGGTTATCATCTGCGCATCAAGGCAATATATTTGGAAGTTCTTTTGATGTGAATATGTTTCAAGTCATGCTTTTAGGAATTTCAGTAAATGCATGAATAGCCAATCAAGTGAAGCCTTGGTTATGCGTGATATGTCTAGAATAAGATGCGTACAGGGTGTTTGGATGTGTGTTAAGACTTAAGAAGCTAATTAGTACGACTTAGAGTAATCAAGAAGTTAAGCTAATTAGTACAACTTAGAGTAATCAAGAAATTAAGCTAACTATATGCTTGGTTATCCATAAAATAATTTCTAAAAGTATTTTCATGTGGGTCAACCCGATACTACAAAGTAATCGGTTTTGACCCATTTCATGATTTGTCGATATGGCCACTGCTAATAAAACATGTCGTGCATTATGGCACTTTAGGCCATACATAAATGACTTATGCATTAAATCAGTACTTGAGCTTAAACAAAAAATGTAAAGAAGGAAAATTGCAAACAAAAAAAATGAAGTTTTGGAAGATCCCGCTTAACAAGACTTTCTAATCATCCTTTTTAGCATGTAGTCTTTTTAGGATAGGCTGAAACGCATTGTGCTTTCATACAGCTTATCTGATAGGCTGTTGATATGTAAATAAGCTTTCCCAAACACCCCCTGAAAGCAACAGAAACATATATGATCATGTGTATTAGCTTAAATAAGTTGCCTTCAAAAAAACTCTCCTCGAGTTTGGTGTCAATAGTACTTTGTTTCTTTTTTGAATTTCATAAAGTATATGTAAGTTAACCCGAACATCCCTACTGCCTTTTGAAAAGAATTTCTTTCGCTTATAAAGTTATTAACTTGAACTTATATAAGGCAAATGATCTTCTACCTTTTTTTGGCTTCTTATATGGATTGAGGATTTATCATTTGTTGTTTATTGTCCATTAAAACAGTTATATATAGTTATTAACACCTACTAATCGAATACTCATTCATAACAGCCTTAAGGTATTTTCATTCATTAGATGGCGAGCATCTGGTCGCTATGTAGAGGTTTTAATGCCGAGCATCTGGTTGATTTATGATGATTGGTATCCCGCAACTTCCCTAAAACTGGACTGTACTGAAATGGCTAATTAAAACTAGACAAGTAGAAATTCTTGAAGCTTACTAAATGGCATAAAAATTCTTGAAGCTTACCAAATGGTATAGATGTATAATAAACAGATTAACCTGTTCATTCATTCAAGTATTCTCTAATCTGTTGTTTAATTTTCTCTTTGAGGACCACGAGGGGCTGTTCAGATTTGGGCTCCTATCAAAAAGAGATAACCAAGCTAAAGAATGGAATCACAGAGCGCTCATACATCCTAGGATGAATGCAGGTGTGTAACTGGTTTGGTATGTTTTAATACCAACTACTATATTTTGCTTAAAGCTCATTTCATACCATTTTAATAAAATATTTTCTTTGTTATCCATTTTATTCAAGAGAATTGCCACCTGTTATCAACAGGTGATACCATTTTCTCATTGGATGACTATCTTAATAAAAAGTGATTCATAAGAAAATGATCTATATTAATGAAATTCAGTTGCTACAAATAGTTGGGGACCAAGAACTTAACCTTATGTTATTTGGAAATCAGTGATACTTATGGCTTATTACATGCTAATGATAATGTTTATAATAATTATTACAATTGTGGATGGTTAAAATGTGAAAAATCAATCATTTGACAGCTCCCGAAATAGACCATATCCTTTCACTACGTAGGTGAGTCAACCTAATTTCACAATAGTAACTATTAGAATTGGTATTGCTAAAAGCAATGAAACTTCCTAGAGGAAAGGATTAAATTAGAGTATGCTCTATGTAGTGAAACGTTCCTAATAGGTTTTTTTTTCCTTTGAATTTGGTTTGGATACAAGCTTTATATGGCCAAGTCAACTATTAATTATATTCTTAACGAGAAATTTTGGGATCTATGTTTAGAACGGTAGGTTTCAACTTTTCTTTAACACACATATATATGTTTATAGAAACACATGTTAAATCATTTTCACTGTAATGGGTGTCGGTCGGTTTTGCTCAGCCTACTTATGTGTTTGACGTTAACTGCATATCTTTCCATTTTAAGACTATTTATCAGTTTGAGAAGACGATATATGCATGTTTATTTTCTTAATAGTGACAAACCAAATTATTTATCGTATAATTGACATATTACCTACTATGCCTTTAAAAAAATACTGAATCCGTAAACGTCCGTTGTTATTTCTTACTTTATTCAACCAAATTGTTTATCGTATAATTGACATATTACCTACTATGCCTTTCAAAAAATACTCAATCCGTTAACGTCCGTTGTTATTTTTTACTTTATTCACACACTTAAATTCTTGATGCATAATTTCTTTAAAAACCACGTGATTCCACGGGTCTATAAGCTAGTATACAATAAACAGAAATGAAAACAAAAGAAATTGAACAAACGAAGCATAATGGAAAAGATATAAATAAGGTACAAGAGTAAAGGTTTAGGACAGTAATCCACCACGAGCCCAGAAACAGAAATATCATACCATGTATCCATATCAGAAATCCAGAGGGGATGCCTCTCAAGTAACCAGATAATATGAGGGGTGGCCTCATGTATCCAACAGAAATATATGGAGTAGCTAACTCCCAGAACATGAAAGACGTGGATTGCACCCATCATCAGTCACCACATATCAGATCATATCATCACATATCAGAAACAGAACGAACCTAGGATGCATCCATTCGCCCCCCAGAACAGATTGGCCATAATAAATCATATAGTGTGCATGCATATCAGAATCAGAATGGGGACGGTGTAACCAAATCACTAGGGCTACACGCTAGTCATGCCAGTGGTGCATCACAGACACGGCCATGTTACCTTCATGGCTAGGGAACAAATTTTGGCTCGGGTATCAAACTGGGAGTCAAAGGTCAAAGGTCAAAGGTTCATATCATAATCAGGGTGTCATATCAGAAGGTCAACATCAGAAGGTCAATATCAGAAGGTCAATAGTCCAAGTTCCATAGTAACAGTTCAATTAAAAAGGTTTCAAATTAAGAGTCCATTTAAAGAATCTTTTAATAACGGTTTTCATACAAATGATATTTCAAAATGGTTTTTCATAAAGATAATCTTTTAAAATGGTTTTCATAAAAGTTATTAAAATCATATCATTTTAATATAGCCTTTTCTCCACTCATTTCCAGGTCAGGATTAAAGAGGTTTTCACAGTCTAGGTCCATATCATAGGTCAAAGGTTCAAAGCAAGGAATCATAGCAAAGGTATCAAATCAGAGGTTAAACAGATCAGAACATGACAGAGATCATAGGAAACCTTACAGAGAAGGTCAGAATATCTGTACCTTATT
Source organism: Artemisia tridentata subsp. tridentata (assembly GCA_021014915.2). Lineage (NCBI taxonomy): Eukaryota > Viridiplantae > Streptophyta > Magnoliopsida > Asterales > Asteraceae > Artemisia > Artemisia tridentata. The sequence continues at coordinate 85,830,164 of CP139506.1, forward strand.
CCAAAGCAAACACAAACTCAGAAATGGATGACACAGAGTGGATCAGGACCTCTCTTTCTTCACACCTAGAGGGGTAGACAAGAATTACAAACCCTTCCATTTTAAGTAACTTTCTATATTTAGCAGGTTTCCAAATTTAGTAGGTTTCCATTTTTAGAATGTTTCCTTAATTAGAAAGTTTCCATAATTAGTAAGATTTCCATAATCTCAATTAGGTTAAGTTATTATCAAAACATATTATGGCTTTAGGGTGTATTTTAACAAGTCACAAAAGTTTAGGGTTAATTTTGACGACTTTACATAAATTAGGGTTTTAAGTGTAATTATATCAAAGTTAAAGTTCAAACATGAAAATATCTCAAGTAACCTGTTTTGAATCCATATTTATCAAGTTAACAAATTCAGCCCCTCAAGTTTCCCAATTTTACACCTTACACCCTTTAGTTACATAATTTACATTTTAAACCTTATGGTATCCATAATTACATATTAAGCCCTTAAGTTATCAAAATTACACAATGGACACTTATTTCATTATGTTATACGAATCTACCCTTAAGTATTCATAATTTACACATCAAGTCCCTCAAGTTATCAAAGTTACATATTTAACCCTTAATTTACATTTTCAACCTTTAATTATCAATAATTACATATTAAGCCTTTAATTTACCAAAATGACACATAACCCCCTGAATATAATTTATTACTCAAATCAACCCTAAGTTTCCAGAATTTACACATTTAGTCCCTCTATTTAATTTATTTACAAATCGATTTACCTTTTATTAAACTAAACATTTTAATCCTTTTAAATATAAAAATTACACATGAAACCCCCAACTTATATTTTATTCGACTAATATACAGTCCAAAATAAATTCTAAAAATAACCCTTGAGTTTTAAAAGTTACAAAACACCCCCTCATAATTTAAATAGAATCGCATAGCACTTTTTATTACCAAAATCCTAACCCTAACAATACCAATCATTCAAACAATCATTAGATCATCATTTATTCAGCATTTAATTCACAAGAACAACCCTAAAATCCAAACCCTAATTCGATTTACATTTTATTTCTTTTTCTTCTTTATTTTCTTTTAATCCGGTAAACAAAATAAATAAAAAATAATTATGTTAGGCCTTAACAAATCGAAGTAGCATTTTTCTCAGGTTAATATGATCATATAGAGTCCAAATAAAATAGGTATGAAGCCTCAAAATTTCAGATTGAATTATTTAGGTTTTATACACGTTTTTAAGATTTAATTCACAAATAATTCATAGGGTGTGCATGGATCGAATTGAGAATTTTATCTGAGTTATATGAGACCAAAGGATCATAGGAAAAATACCAAATCATGGATTTAACGCGTGGATGAGCAGAAAGCAATTTACACCTTATCGAGTGGATTTTTGAACAAAAACTCCTAGCGATCGAGCCACAGCCTCCACGACCTTAGGAACATTTTTCACAGAGTATATATGACGTGAGGAACATGAGAAAAATAATGGATGAGCTCCAGATGGTACGTACGAAGGGTTTTGAGTTTTACCTCTTAAGTGACAAAATAAAAGCTAGCGAGCAATCTATGGAGAACCACGACCAAAACCAATTTTTCTACACTTCCTTGGACCACGACTAACACCAGAAAAATGTGCTTGCACCTCCAGAAATTCGGATGAAGGATGGGAGAATTATTTTGTGTGTTTTGTTCTAGGCGGCAATTAGGTGAATTAGGGTTTTGTGTTTGTTATTATTTAAATGGGATAGAGCCGACCTTAAGAGGAGGGGGGATGGCCCAAAATCACGGAAATATAGTTAGGAAACAATTTGATTGATTTTTCTTAATTAAATGTATTTTGTTGCCTTTTTAAAACATGAATAAAATGATATATATCTCATTCGGTTATCCAAGGGCATTTTTGAAATTTTGTAACTTGCAAAAATGTTAAAAGGAGTTGTCAAAATTATTTGGTAACATATCTTGTGCATTGCCAGAAGTTTGGGATCGATTCGATACTTTATAAGCTTTTAATTAAATTTTTAAACTTGTAGGGGTAATTTGGTCTTTTTACATGTTTTAGATTTTTTTCGGGTTTTACAGATAACATTATCCACTTCCTTGTCTGCAATTTTTCACTGCGACATTTTTCTGCCAATCTACAACACCAAAATACATGAGATTAAAAGTTTAAAACAGATAACGAATATTACATTCTGATTATGATCAACTCTTCTATTTGGACTAATTGATCATGCTTACTTAGATTAAGTGCATTCCATGTTCGCTTTAGATAGAGTCCTCTAAAAGAGTAGTTATCAAAAGGAAAAAGTTGTTGTGTATCTAAAACTTCCAAGAATATGTTATGATTGGATTAAAACCTAAATTTGTAACAATGAATATCAACCCTTGTCTGTGTTCAATTTCATTTCTTGTCCAATACAAATGCTAATTAAATTTTGTATTAAACTACATGGAAGAAACATGCTTTAGAAATACGATACTCCTTATCTGTACATCACATGCAAGTGTTAAGAACCATGAGTTCATAATGTATAATTTCCAAAACTTGCAACGGCCTAATTTACAGTTACCATACCAGATGAGTTGATAAAACTACTTCTAAAGGATCTAGCATACATACTGCTGTATGTTTGGTTTTGTTTTCATATTCATATATGCTCCTATATTTTGTGTTGTAATGGTTGATTGACCCCCTACTAAAGGCACGCTTTAAAAGGGGGCATCACCAATGAGGCAATGAGAATGCTAGAAAAGGTAAAACTTGATCATAAACTATTTGTTTTAGCTTTAGGGTTAGTATAACACATATGCGTTTTCTTAGGAATGTTGCGGAATAAAATATAGTTGCTCATCATAAAATTTTAATAGAACCCAACAGCCACCACATTATTAATGAATAAGATAACCATAACAGAAAGAGTCTGCCTGAGCAGCCGTTATAAGAAATAAACATAATTGTGGTTTCACTATAGTAAAATACTAACCTTCGTATACTTGTTGTAACATGTCTAGAGTACATTGATGCTCCCATTTTGTGGTTTCACTATGATCGGCAGTAAGCACATGAGCACCCATTCCCTTTTTCATATGGAATTACTTGCATTCTTCTTTGCTTCTTTTGGAAATCTAGCTTCGATCGTTGCTTCACCTCACAGAGCTATTATATGGAAAAAGATCAATCACCATCACAACCAGTAGTTCTATTGCTAATAAACTATCTAGTATGATTTTGGATAACAAAAGTATGAGCTTTCATAATAAAATGGTTCTTAAAGTTCACTGTAGTACAACACAGGAATGCAATAAAACTGAATGAAGAATTACCTGTTACAGCTGCAGCTGTGACAGTCATTAGATCACTTGTATTGTGGAAGTTGATGGCTGATTGCACAATAAAAACCACAAGGTCATGTTCAGCTCCAGCAGATTCCCCCAACTCAGAGCAATGGCTTGCTAATAACTCTGTAGATGATGCAAGGGCTGTAGTAATGGAAGCCAACGCCGTGGCGAGCCCTGCCACACACTTGTCAAAGATGCTAACTGTCAAATAAATACTTTTTGGCCAATATTTAAACTTATTTAGTCTATATACATAATCATTGGCTAATAATTACACCTAGGTTTTATATATCTTGTATTGGCAAATTAGGCTTGAACATGGGTGCCTTATTCTGTTTGAAATTTTAAAATAAAGATGTTTGAGTAATTAGAAGATCTAATCAAGTTGCAAATTCGTCAATTACGTTTAAAGGGGGAATAATAGTATATAAGATACTTATACGATAGTGCTTGGAAGATCAACACAAGTAATGAATATCACTATATGGTATGGTAGAACTCACTAAATAGGAAGCTTATTTATAGCTATTTTTAGCTAGGCTACTGTATTGATTTAGTTGTTTCTTCGCCAACTTGTAATCAGTGTAGGACCTGAAATATAAGATCATTGGTTAAGGAGGAAGTGGCCCAGAGACATAGATATAATGTTGACATCGTCCATGATTGTAAATGCTTGCAAAACCGGTTCATTCTCATTTATCTATACAAAGTAATCATTGCGGCCAGCCCACAAAAGGTGTGCCTATAGATACAAAATTGAGACGTGAGGGATCACAGGTGAAATTTTGCACATAGACCATGTGTGATTAAAAAGTACATGGGTGATCAAATTCAGTGTAATGTATCTTTTAATGACAAACTCTTGACTGGATTTGGAAATTATTTAACTGAAACATACCCACCATGAGCTTCTGAACCTGGTTCACCAGCAATACCATCTTCGTGGGTCTGACATCTGTGCGAATGATAACAGTTGGTGACTGCATGTACCTGTTGGGAGAACAGGGGATCAAATAATCAAATGAAGAGTTTGCATTCAAACTTGCAAAGTGAACCATCTACAAACCACATCAAGAGTCTAAACTAATCATGAAAAGAATAATAATCAATTAAACACAAAATCAAACAAATCAATCATTTTATTTTTATAAAATAACAAATTCACAAACCTGGTTAATCGAAAGTGATGATTAAATTCGTTTGGTGCATCATATGCGGTCTTGATTAATCTGTCAAAAACACACAAACAAAAAATAATAATTATTATTATATGTGTGATTAAGATGAAGATTGATAAACGAAGATTAACATGGTATGGATTGACAATATAAACATGGTGATCACATAGATTTTAGGATTGTATTATACAGGAATGAAGAGGAATAAATATCACATTAGGCTTTAGCATGGGTGTGTTGTGTTTTAGGGTTGCAGAATGGATTTGTTTTTGTGGAACAGAATGATATTAGGGTTATCGGGCTATATTGTTCATAATTTTCTCCCAAGTTAATCCATTCTAAATTTAAAAAATCTACACCTTACACGTTTCTATTAGCATGGTTTTTTATTAATTGCAGAAATTTATAGATTATACTTTGCAACATATATTTCAAAAAAACTTGTTGATTCAGTGGTAAACACACATGTTATTCATCTAAATAACCATGGTTCGAATCATGTAAGTGAATTTTTTTAAAATTTAAACACGAAAAATATTGTATAGATAATTGCTTAGGTGGACATAATGTGATGACATGGCTTTAAATCACAATTACATGGCATTGAGGTGGCATTATGTGGCATTATCTACGTGTAATGCCTCCTGTTATATATAATGTGTATATACATATATATATATATATATATATATATATATATATATATATATATATATATATATATATATATATAATATAAAACAGGATGCGTATGACATCATCAAATGCAGGATTGATGAATAAGCGCTGGATTGATGAGTAATCATGCTCTTATTCCACCTAAGCATGCCATGTAAGCAAAGTTTGACCAAATTAATTCGATAGTTGACTTTTAAATCCGAATTTTTAAAAAATAGACACTAATAGCATTCGAACTTGGGTTGTTTATAAGGTTTACATGTATTGATTACCACTAGACCAACACATTTTTTTGATTCTATCTTGCAAACCCAAATCTATAAACCTATGCTGTGAGATAATTATTAGAATCCAGGCAACCCTAATCAAAACATATACGTAAAAAAAACCACACCTCATTCATAATATATTTTTTTCTCAAAAACCCTAATGTCCCTTTTCCTCACAATCTCCTCTAATGATCAGTTTATGGTTTTTTGTGTTTTCTTCATCACAGGTTTGCAAAACAGGTTTGCAAGTAAACATTGATGGTTTATAATATTTGTCCATTCATTGTCGGGAGTATTTTTTTCTCAAAACCATAATATATAACTCATTCATCTCATTATCACACACACAATATTCTTTTTTTCTTATCTGATTTCATGTGCAGGTTAATATCAAATAAATGATGAGCTATATAATATTTATAATAACTTTTGCTCAAAACCCTAATAAAAATTCATTTTCTTATGAGTTATGAGAGTATAATGGGGGATTCTAACAACAAAAGAAGCACAATCGGTTTTAGATATGGTATGTGCATTGCTATTCTCAAAAATTGCTCTCTGTACCTAAATCAATTTCATTGGTGACCAGCTGACTTTATTTTCCATTTTATCAATTCCACTCAAATCCAGGTAATATTATATTCTACTCAAGCCATTGGTGTTTGTTTCACCCCAGATGTGGGTTGTCCCAAACATGTGGTTTCACCCAATATGCCATATCAAATATATTCGACTACATAACACAGGTATTCCAATAGAAACAATATTCAAATCTTAACCTTAAGGCTATGTTTATATTTCAGCAAGTTGATAGAGAACTCGTGTTGAAATTTTCTGCCATATAAATCTATAATGAATGTGTTAGAGACCTTCTTAGCGCATATGGTACTCCACTTAGAATGAGGGATTGTGAATTGGGGGTTTTTGGATTTGGAGTATTGTTGATCCGAATAATGTCGGATGCTTGATAAAAGTGTTTAAAAGATTAGAGTAGATAAGGCAAAGTGAAATAGTCTAATTTTGTATGTTCATTATTGAAACAATTATCGTAATAAAATAATCAATGAACGAATATATACCACCAGTACTAACCTTCAATGGCAGTACTAATTCGAGATCGTAGCAGTACGAATGTAAAAGACAAACTGGCAACATCCCAGCAGTACAAAGTGTTCGTTTGTATTTTTTTTAAGCATTAGCTCTAATATCATTCTGGGTGATATGGGTCGGGTTGGATAGCAGGTTAAAAATATATAAACTTCTATAAATAATTCATGTGCCCAATTTGATACTTGAATAAGAGTGTACTCTTTAATGGCCGCGGCTTGATAACAGGTCATGATACTATATAAATAGTTTGTAGAAGGGTACAACAATTTTGCTGTCTTAACAATAGTGTATCTATTTAGGCAACTTTCAACCAATTTTGGTACTTTGGTATGGAGTTGAGGGTCAGTGTGTGCTTTATGATGATGATAGCAGTTGTATTAGTGAGTTGAACAGGTCAATTGAAGATGAGGGATGTGAACCCGAGTGCACGAATGGGACTGTGAAGATTTCAGAATCGGATGAAATGAGCTTTGATTTGGGAAGAAGTGCAGAAATTGTTTCATATTCAGGCAATGATATTGATATCGACACTGATAGTGGAAGTGAACAAGAAGTCGTGTTTGATTTTTGTGGAAATCAATCCAAGAAAACGGTAAAACAGCTGGTAAGCTTATTAGAAATGGTGGAAATATGATATGTAGATAGAAGTCTGTTGAGGGTTAAACTAGGACTAAACTAATGAATTTGGACAGAATAATGTTAATTTTTTGAATGAAATAGTTAAAAATATATATTTTTTTAATAGTAACTAGAGTTTAAGATTGTTTGTGAATTGGTTTTTACAGAAGTGGAGCAAGTGAAAGCAAAAGGAGAAGGTGAACAGCATGGTTTCGTTCGATAAGGCTACCTATGACAAGCTTCTTTTTGAAGCTCCAGAGTTTAAGCTCATAAGTACGAGGATCTGCTCATCAAATGCATTACAGGTAACTTTTTTTATTCTTAATTTAGCTTTTTTTTCTTTTGTATTCATTCACTCGAAGGTGCTCAGTTCTATTAATCCGGTGATATATTGAAATTCAGGAGCACGTTGTCTTGCAACTTTACTTCATGAGATGTGGCGTCACGGGAAGGTTAGTCGGGTTAGTGTTGTTTCTATGTGTATAGGTAAGCCCCAATTATATAACTTTATCCTTGATGTGGTAGTTTCGGCCCATTTATATTGTTCGTAAATGGTAATTACAAGCTTTTCTATTTGTTCAAAAATTAATGAATGTGGCAAACAATAAATTACTTATAACATGTACGTATTTCTTTATATACTTTACAATTTGTGATACGTGCGGCTTATTCTCACTCATTTGTCACAGGTTTGTTACTCTGGGCAAAATTCGACCAACTGGTGTTGTTGTCCAGAAGGTTATATATGTGAAGCAAAATAACCGGGTAATACAATAGAACAAGAAAACCACGTGTCTACACAACTGTAATATACCTTTTAGTCAATTGAGCCAGAGAGTAAGAAAAAAAATGTGACTGTAATTTAGTTATGAGGTTAGTCTTTATGTTGTTACCTCCTAATTATGTTTGGTTCCAAGCGAATCTGTTATGTGTGAATCAAGAAAGTGTGAATCTGTCATGTGTGACTCAAGAAAGTGGCGTAATCCCAAACACTGTGTTACCGGTTCGCGTAGTTAAATGTGAGTGGTAGATTTTTATAAAGGGCTGTAACAACATTGTCTTGGGGGTTTGACATCGACAAGAAAGGGCCAGAGGATCAAGAGGAAAGTAGGAAAGCTTATGATTTCATGATCAGTTATGTTGGTTTGTTAATCCATCAGTTGTTTATTTTTTGTATATCATATATAAACCCTGTGACATAAGTTGCAAATGTTTGTTTTTATGTTCCATAGATTATCATAACGATGCGCACATAATAGCTGCAACCGCGGTGTCTATTGCAACTTCATGCATCCAAAGAATGTCTGCAGATTAGCTTTCATCTTTAACATCTTCTAAAATGCTATGATTTTGTAAAATTGTTCAGGTTCAGCCACTAAATACCATATACTGTTGCCTGCGAAAGTATGACTTTACAGCAAAATCATTTATATTGCACCTTCGTTAAGTACAGTTTTATTTAACAAGAAGCAGGCATAATTTTTCCCATTATCTCATTATTTTGCAGGGCTGTTTGGATGTGTAGAAAAGTTTTTAGGCCAGTACAGAAATTGGTGTGGAACAGGAATCGGAGTGGAACACAACAAAAAGTATTATGATATTACTAAAATCTCTACGTTACTGATTTTTCATATTAGGTGTCATACTAATATTGGCTTTTTTTTTTATGTGTAAAAGCAGTGATAGTTTATCCATGTCGCGCATGTGAGGTGGAAAAAGAGAATCGCTTTGAAAGATGGTGGAGTGAGGCAGAGCGGGTCAGGTAACAGGTCAAAGAGGGTCATTTCATGGCCTAACCTAAGTTATCCAGAGTTAAGTCGAGCATATTAAGTCGAAACTCGATCATTTGAAACCCCATTTACACAGGTACGTAACCAGCATAATATATTCTTATATAAAGGTATAAAACTTGGTTTCTTAAGCTGCTGCAATGAGAGCTATCAAAAAATTTGAACATAAGTTGCATTAGAAAAAACATATATTCATTTGCATACTTAGTTTATTGCCTCCCGCGGCTCTCGCCATTGCGTGGACCTGGATGATTTGAGGTTGAGGTTGCTGCTTTCCGGTAAATGTTTAATATAATAACAGGTTGCTATATGATAGTGAGTTGAACAGGTCGATTAAAGATGAGGGATGTGAACCCGAGTGCACGAATGGGACTGTGAAGATTTTAGAATCGAATGAAATGAGCTTTGATTTGGGAAGAAGTGCAGAAATTGTTAATAATGTTAATTTTTTGAATGAAATAGTTAAAAATAGATTTTTTTTTAATAGTAACTGGAGTTTAAGATTGTTTGTGAATTGGTTTTTACAGAAGTGGAGCAAGTGAAAGCAAAAGGAGAAGGTGAACAGCATGGTTTCGTTCGATAAGGCCACCTATGACAAGCTTCTTTCTGAAGTTCCAGAGTTTAAGCTCATAAGTACGAGGATCTGTTCATCAAACGCATTACAGGTAACTTATTTTATTCTTAATTTAGCTTTTTTTTTCTTTTGTATTCATTCACTCGAAGGTGGTCAGTTCTATTAATCCGGTGATATATTGAAATTCAGGAGCACGTTGTCTTGCAACTTTACTTCATGAGATGTGGCGTCACGGGAAGGATAGTCGGTTTGGTGTTGTTTCTATGTGTATAGGTAAGCCCTAATTATATAACTTTATCCTTGATGTGGTAGTTTCGGCCCATTTATATTGTTCGTAAATGGTAATTACAAGCTTTTCTATGACCCATTTTCAAGATAATGGTTCAAAAATTTTATATATTGAGAGTAGGAATTGCACGTATGGGTGGGTCACAACATATTGAGGTTCGATTGTGTGTGGTTCAGTAGGTATGTTCAGGGGGTGTGGGGTCTGTTAAGTGGGTGACTTCAGTGACTTGGTTGAGTGTGTTTGAAAGTTTTGAGTTTTGAGTTTGAAAGCTTTTTGGAATTTCTCTCGCTTTAGGATCTAACTCCTCCTATTCAGTGTAAGTCTTGAACTATCCATTTTGGTTGACTTGAATTTGGTTTTATGGTTAATCTGTAGTCTTGAAACAACAATGATACATGCCAGCAAAAAGCTATAATGAGGCCTGCACTCCAAATGGTGACAACCCAGCAATGCTACTGTTCCTGTGCTGGTGTATGTAGAATGTGAAGCTGCTGAAATCTTTGGTTGTGTTAGTCATTTGTGTGTAAATTGCAACATTACTCTTAGCAAATTTGGCGAGCATAATCTTAGAATCTTTATTATGAAGAGGTTGTTCTCATTGTTTAATAGACATTTTGATTAATCTGAATTATTATTAGACGTGTTCATGTTGAGTTGTACTTCACTTAATTATAAATGCACTTGGTTATTTGGATCTCTTACAGGAACTTCTTAATATGTTACCATGTATGTTAATCTAATATGCGTGCATTCGAAGAAGCATATGAATGACGTTCGCAAGATTGCTGAAATGAAAAAGGATGGTAAACACAAGAACTTTGAAGAAAATGGCAGTGCTTACAATATGATAAGCGTTATCTCAATGTAATAAGATAATATAATGACGTATTTGGATTATTTATTAGGACTGCTTATATGTTTATTGTGGTTTTTATATAGTAGTGAGTAGTTTTTACTATTTGGATAGAAGCAAAGTAGTATGTGTCATGAGGTTGTTCAAATAATGTATCTAAAACCTTTCTCAATTGTATATCACATTTCTTATCTATTAGTAAAAAGTTTTATTTGTATGACCAGGACTCAAAATTGCAGTATCTATGTGACAAGCAGTACAAAGTAACAAGGACGAGCATCACAAACGACCATACGTTGGCAGTACTAACTTGATAAATGCTACGAGCAGTACTAACCATGAAGCAATATTAACTGAGCAGTACAAACTTGAATGTAACAGAAAGAAAAAAAAAATAATAGCAAGTTGATTGTTTCTATTTTTCTACTGATTATGTAGGTGGGTCGCATTCAATTCAACAAATAGATTCAGGAATTTGAAGAATCATTAGATCGGATAACTGGCAATTTGGGCGCAACTGATGTGCCTAAGGTGTTATCTCATATCCCGTTCTTTGTGGGAATGGGAAGCAATGACTTAAAAAAGGAATAAATTGCTAAAATTAATGTCACGAGGTAAAACTATTTAACCAGTTACACATGTCACTTAATAATAATGAATTAGATAGTTTGATGACTAAATGATCATTTTTGCAGGGATGGATATAATAGAATTAGACTGCAATGACTTTTCTTCCGCCATTTACATCAATTACTTTCAATGCTGATGCTTAAACAAAAAAAGGTATGAATGAAATGTTTTTAGGATGTTGTTTGAAGTTGCCATGATGAAATGATATGTGTTTTATTTTTTTTATTATTTATTTTTTATTTTTTTTATTTTTTGTTAAACTTGGTTATATGGTTATTGTGTTTTGATATAGTAGATACGTAAATTACAAGTCATGCCCGCCTTACTTTTTTCAACGATAATCACAAGTCATGCCCGCCCTGTGGGCGGGCTTATATGCCCGGGAGGGCTTACAAGTCATGTCCGCCCATTGGGCGGGCTTTGAAGTCTAGTATATATATATATATCGCATGTTTTTAAAAAAAGATAGCATGTTTCAGTCTTTGTGAGAAAAGAAAAAAGTTTATGGTAGGCTACTTGGCTGGAAACTTAGAAAGAAAAAAGGATAGCATGTTTTTGTCTTTGTCAGAAAAAAATTTATTATTGTTATCAAACTACCTAGTAGTCTTCCGCATCCCACATTTATATCCATTGATCTCATTTTTAAAAGCATCCAACGCTCAAAACCGTCGGTCCTATCTTTCACTTTATCATCTAGTAGTCTTGTCCTTTTGTTCAAAAAAAAAAAAAATCTAGTAGTCTTGTCCTTTTGCGACTCCCTTCTTCAGTCACTGTCTCACTTGTCAAGTATTTATAGGTCCAAAAAAATCTAGTAGTCTTGTGTCCTTTTGCGACTCCCTTCTTCACTCACTGTCTCACTTCTCAAGTATTTATAGGTTCAAAAAAATCTACTAGTACCACCTCCTTTCTCAAGTATTTATAGGTCCATTGATCTCATTAAATAAAGCATCAAACAAAATTCCCCAAAAATCACTACCACCTCCTTTCTCAAGTTATTACATATTTTGATTTGAGTGTGTGTTTTGTATGTGTGTGTGATCCAGATATTTACGGTGATGAGTAACGGTGTTATCCATTCGAAAGCTAGCAAATCACTTAAACACCCTCCTTACTTTGAGGTAATATTTCATTTACAACTAGTTATTTTAAGTTTCTGTTAGTTAGGTGATTAACTTGTGTTTGTTTTGAATGTGTGTACAGATGATAAGTGATGCGATAGTGAAGTTGAAGGAACGTAACGGGTCTAGTCATTATGCGATTCGGAAGTTTATCCAAGACAAGCATAAGGACCTGCCCGCAAATTTTAAGAAAATGCTGTTGATTCAGTTGAAGAAGCTTGTTGCTAGTCACAAGCTAGTTAAGGTCAAAGCTTCTTACAAGCTTCCTTCAGCTGCTAAAACGGTTGCAAAAACTAAGGCTGTTCCAGCTAAAGCTAAGGCAGCTCCAAAAGCTAAACCAGCAGCTAAGGCAAAACCGGCTCCAAAGGCCGCTAAGCCGACGGCTAAAGTAGCAAGGACAACGACTAGATGGATGCCGGGGAAGAAAGCTCGAGCTAAAGTGGCTCCAAAGACAAGGGGTAGGCTAATTACTTTGGAGGAAGTCATCAAACACTTTGGAGAGCCAATGGAGGAAGCTGCGGCCATCCTTCGTGGTGAGTATAATCAATATACGCTTTTTTGGTTGTGTCTAGAGGTAGCCTTTTCTAACTTCTTAGTTCTTACCTATAAATGGGTAAATGTTGGGTTGTTATATCTTAAACTAGGCAAGCTTTAGATTTAATCGAAATGGAAAATGGTTGAATAGAAATGTCATATTAACATAGCAAATTCATATTTAATCACTTGTTTTGGATGACGGAGTTCATTAATGCATCCTCCTGGTTAGGTTCGAAGTTTTGAAACTCTTCTAAAATCCTCATTTTCATTTTGTACATTGTATATATAGCTAGCAGAGCAACGTTGAAGGGACTTTGCAGAAGTTTTGGTGTATCATGGTGGCCATATGAGACTGATAAAAGTGATTCCCTTAACTCGATTTGGAAGGGATCCAATGAACCACATTTTACAACAAATATAACTCATAGTCCTGCTACCTTTAGCAAACATGATAAGCATAGTTCCGCACCTATTCACCACCAGCTAGTACAAACAAATCTGCCTGATGAACTTGCGCAGCCCGAAACAACCAACAGAAACTCAGTGACACTTTTGACTATCAAAGCAACATACAAAAAGGATATGGTAAGGTTTCCATTCAAACTTTCAGATGGATTTATAAAGTTGGAAGAGCAGATTGCTACACGGTTTCAACTCAAGCTAGGTAGCTTTAGCCTCAAATATAAAGACAGAGATGGCGATATGATATTGATAGCATGTGACAGTAGCTTAAGTGTATCAGTTGATGATTTTAGACTACCAGATGGTCAAACAGCTGTCATAAGACTCGTGGTTTGCTTGCTTGTTAATTAATCAGATCGCTTAAATCAAGACATCAAATTTGATGTAATATTTAGATTGTCACACTTACTAGTGACTTCTTACACCAAATTTGGTGTAATATCAAATTAACTTCTATTAATGCTATTAATAAAGGGTATCTATGTATTGATACTATGGAGTATTAAACAAGGGTTTCTGCTGATGTAAGTTTGTCGAGGTGTCATGTAATCAAAAGATAAAATTGTTAGTAAATGATGTCAGGTTTGTATTTAAAGTTTCTTCTAAATAAAACAGTGTGTATATATACCTGTATACGTATTTTTACGGTTTTTATTTTCTAATTCGTTTCTTTGAGGAGTGCCCTGGTGATTAAGAAACTTTATGTTGGGAATTATTTTCTAATTGTTAAGGCAAGTAATATATAGTAAATAAAGGTGCAAAATATTTAGCTTCTTTTTTAAGGCTTCTGGTTGTGTTAGTTTCTTTTGATTGAGATTTCAAGAGTATTGTTGTGATAATTTAGTTAATGGTAAATGGGATTGTGATTCTTAGATATGTAACTACACTTGAGAAATTTAAATATGCACACTACACTTTTTATGAAATGTCAGCTCCTGCTGTTAATATCTTATCAAGCTTAGGTTTGTTGATTCTGCAGTCACTACCTTAACAATGTAATAACAAATGTTTTATTTTTTTGTTGTTGCAGGCTGATAATTATGAGGATTATTCTTGCACATGAAGCCAAACAACATACTTGGACTTTCCCACGGGCTCCTTTTTGGTCATTTACAATCGGTTGGTCTTAATTTCCCCATATACATAGTCGAGGTTGCTATCAGTGAGGAGGCTTTATGTACGAAGAAAAGAGACTAATGGAGTGACAATCATTGCATGTTTCTCGATTGATCAGGTTTGTTAGTTTGTAACATTGTGTTAATTTTGTAACATGATTTCTGAAAATGTAATGGACAGTTAATTATGCAGGACATTAAAGGAAGATCCAGTGTTATTGGTTCACTATTTTACATTTTCCACTACACTAGAACAGGAGGACAAGGGTGATATGTCATGTGGAGTGGTGTTTGGATGATTCAGCAATGTTTTTTTGTCACATATGTAGGCGAGCACAACCATACAAGGGTACAGTCTCAATCTGCATACGCATAAAAACGAATCTTGATAGACAAAAAAAGCTCGAGCCTTTATGTTGTTTGTTTTCTATGTTTTTAGTGCGGTTTGAGGGGAATATAAATGGAGGGCTGGATCACAAATATGAGATGGTTTTTTTTTTTTTTTTTTTTTTTTTTTTTTTTTTTTTTTTTGTGGTGAAAGGTGAATCATATATTAACTTCAAACCAATATATACATCACAAATGAACTACCTGTGCCATGACATACCAAAGGTTACCAAGCAGATTAAGGTGCTGTTTGTTTATTCAGACATTCTATGTCTAAATCTGAATACCACTTCTGAATCTGAATTAGTGGTCCAAAAGTCTAAATCTGAATTATTTTAGACTGTTTGTTTTTATAAAATGTCTGAATAAACAAAAAAACAATCCTTTCGCTATAAAACAAACCAAAAGACCCTCCATTCATGATTATTAATAAAAAATCAAGACCAAGATAAGGAGATAAGGTTTGAAAAGAAGTAGGTGTAAAGTTTAAGTTTTTCAGATGTAATCAGACATATTCAAATGTCTGATTGAATCAGACTCTATTCAGATGTATTCTGACTTCAGATCTGAAAAAAAACAAACAGTCTGAATCTGAAAATGTCTGACCGAATCAGACTTCAGACGTATTCAGATCTGAATGAGCCGAAACAAACACAACCTAAGTGAGAAATACAGAACACAAATGCTACTACTCAAGACTGTAAGTAGATTAGGAACATACATTCACCACAGACAATCTATATGCAATGTTGGTTGTTTCAATTTTGGTTCGGTTTCAAAAAAAGAAGACATAAGAAGGTGGTGTTCGTGGTTATGTGTTCAAAACAAGATTTTTGTGGGTTTGAGTTAGTGATAAAGGATTAAAGAAATGATTGTGATTTTGTGACTATTTGTTTGATATAGAGAAAATGATGGTGGTGATGTCGTGGTGGATGTTGATGGTGGTGATGTCGTGGATGTTGATGGTGGTGATGTCGTGGTGGATGTTGTGATTCTTTGGTGGTGGTGATGTTGTGGATGTTGATGGTGGTGATGTCGTGGTGGATGTTGTGATTCTTTGGTGCTAGTGAGCTAGAAGGTTATTGTAACGAGCATTTTGTCACTCAACATGATTTGCTTAGAGAATTAGCCATACATCTGAGTAGTCAAGAGCCAATTGCACACCGGAAACGAGTGTTAATCGAATTCAGAGGGAATAATGTACCCGCATGGTGTATTAAACAAACACAAGAACCCATAGCTGCCCGCCTGTTATCTATCACAACAGGTTCATGTTTATAACTACATCATGAAATAGAACCATTATCTAGGATTAATTACTAACTGTTTAAGATTTTTTTGTCTGCAGATGAAGTATTCTCGTCTATGTGGTTTGATCTGAAAGCACCAAAAGTTGAAGTTTTGATATTAAACGTGAAAAGTCAAATATATGCACTGCCTCAGTTTATCCTAAATTTGAAACAGTTGAAGGTTTTAAACATCACAAGCCAAGGGATTTATCCTTCTGAGTTGCACGAGTTTCCATTAATTAGCTCTCTATTCAACTTAAAAAGAATGAGACTCGAGCACGTCTCACTTTCTCCCTCGATCCAGTCAATCTTCAAATTGAAAAACTTGCAGAAGCTTTCCTTTATCATGTGTGAGTTTGGTAATGCTTTGGATAAGTTTACTCTTGATGGTCCTCCAATACTACCAAAACTCATTGACCTTGAAATTGACCGTTGTTATGATTTGAAAGAAATGCCATCTGAAATATGCGGTCTCGATCATCTTGAAAAACTCAGCATTACCAACTGTCATGAGCTTGAGACTCTTCCTAAAGGGTTAGGAAGTTTGTCGAATTTGGAAACACTGAGACTTCATTCCTGCACAAAATTAGCCAAATTACCAAGTTCGATTGGGAATCTTCATAATTTGATCTTTCTTGATATATCTGATTGTTTGAGTATAAGCTCACTGCCTGATCAGATTGGTGAGCTAAATGGGCTGAGAGTGCTCAAAATGAGTGGTTGTCGTGGATTGGAAGAGTTACCTGATTCCGTGACCAATTTATCTCTGTTAGAAGATGTGATATGTCGTGGTGGATGTTGATGGTGGTGATTCTTTGGTGATGTCGTGGTGGATGTTGATGGTGTTGATGGTGGTGATTCTTTGGTGGTGGATGTTGATGGTGGTGATTCTTTGTTTGATATAGAGAAAATGATTTTGTGACTATTTGTGGATGTTGATGGTGGTGATTATTGATGTGTTGCTTGAGTTTGTGTGTTGATTTGTGTTGATGTTGATGGTTTGGTGGTGATGTCGTGGTGTTTTAGTGGTGGTCGCCAACTGTGGTGGTTTGGTGGTGGTTGCCAACTGTGGTGGTGGCCGGTTGTGGTGGTGGCCGGAGGTGATGGTATGAAGAAAAAAAATATAGAGATAAGGTGTGTGTGGCTGGAGGTGATGGTGACACAATTACCCTTCCATGTGCACGTCACATGACCAACTTAACGGTCAAACTAACAGAAAAATTGGTCAAGGGACCAAACCCGTTATGGGTCGCAACCACAGGACTGGATCCGTTAAAAAAAAGTAAAGAGACTAAATTCGTTAAACCTGACAAACCACAAGGACCATTTATGAAATTAACTCTGATTAAAATTACAACCATTAACAACAAAATTGGGATGTATAGATCTCATATTGTAACCAAAAAAAAAAAAAAAAAAAAAAACAATTACTAAAATCCAAAAATTAAGACAAACACCAAGAAGGAAAGCTACGAATACCAAATTAAAAACATATGAAAAGCTGTTGGGATTTAAATATCTTGACATTCAAATAAATAAATAAACATCAAAGCACATAATAGCGGAAGCAAGGATCTAATTTAACACATACAAAGTATTACCGAATATTAAATAGTTACGTACCTTTTAGATCCTAGCAAGAACAAGGATCAAACTTCTCTTCAATTTTCTTGAACTAACAAACCAAGATTAATTACTAAAGTAAGTAATATCTAAGTTCATGACACACGTACTATAACCGATCAAAGGTTGATGCTAGTGAATGAACACAATTATTAAACCAAAACTATTTTGTTTAATAAACCTTGAATCTATTATTCAAGAAAGAAGAAGTAAAGAATATATATACATATACATACTGTACGATACATATGTATATCTCATAGTGTAGATATAATTAATATGCATGATGAACAGTGCATATCAATCATACATCAAGGCTACAGTACGATGCATGATGGATTCAGGGAAATAATAATAAAGTCGATTTGACTTTGATTATATGTTATCCTTTTCTGTCGTGCCTTTAGAGGATATATCAAAATCGTTTTTCTATCCGAGCTTTTGAGGACTTGAGTTTGTATATATAGGCTTCAAACTTGTTCTCCAAGTTTGAGTCTAATACCTCCTCAAGTTCTAAAACTCGACACTTAACCCCCTCTTTTATTTACTAACAGTCATTAGTCAATTCTGTTAATTACTTTAACGTCCGTTAGTTATATTTCATGTCCAAATAATTAAAATATATAATAGTTATATATATATATATATATATATATATATATATATATATATATATATATATATATATATATATATATTAATTATTCCTTTGATCATTCATACGTAAAGTGTGCAATCCCTCAGTCCCGGGTTTGATTCTAGTCATACACAATTTAATATTTTTCCAAAACTCTAATAGCTCCCACTTGGAAATCTATTAAAAGGGTAATGACATTGGTTAGCGTCTAGCAACACGCCAATGCCCCTAGTACAACTCGGGTGGTGGTCTCCTGGAAAAACCACTTGATGATTTATCATTATACTTATCCTTTTGTTCTAATACTACATTAATAAAGATATTGATCTAAGTCATTCTTTATTAATAATTATGTTTCTCGTTGTTTATGATTGAGCAAGATTACCAAATCATCTGAACTATTCAGGGGAGATCTTGGGTGCGGCCGCACAAACATCTTGTCAACCCTACGAGGGGCCCAACAGTATTAAACTCCAAACAATTTGAAGGAACAAATTCTATCTTGACTACGAGCATAACACATGCACTTCGCAACGCTTCCCAAAACAATCCGTATAGCTACCCGTTACGTATAGCGTTAAATTGAATCAAAGAAATGCACTACATGCATGACAGTTATCTGGTATCTCAAGTCTGAGGATAACTATATACTCTTGATTTACTTGATGACAAGATCCATAAAGTAAACTCATGTCACGGGATTAATTCTTATATTCAAACAATTTGAATATCATGTGAAATTGGTATGACAACGCATCAATATATTTTAAAGTATATTATACCAATACTCATATTTACCTTAATTTAATGATATTCCCATATCATTAACTGGCAACGGACAGTTTAGAATATATAAATATATTCAAGGATATAAACATGCAAATATAGGATATATTATTAAGAAAATGATAAACAAACATAACCATTATTTTATTTCATTAAAATAATAACTGTTCAATAACATCCCATTATCCAAACACTAAAATAGATCAATGCATGATAATTCTAATTAATGAACTATGCCTCAAGTCATGTCAAACATACTTGTTGACAAGGCATAAATCAACTAATCTTGATCTATGGGAATTTTGAGAACACTTATTTCAAGAATTCGATTAATGAAGTTCTTGTATGTGTGCTATCAATTATCTTGATAATGCCACATAATATTTCATAAAATACGTGACATCCTCAACCACGAATTTATGACAAGCAAACTATCAAACCTTTTATAGTTTAAAGTATTCTAATTCTTTAATATAAAATGCAACTATGCTTACATTTAAGCATAACTAGTACACATGGCCATTAACTAGGATGAAATCCTACCATGACTAGTATTGATTGTCATCTCAATCTTATCAGCATCATTGTATGCAAACAACAATATGCTCTTTAAAATCCCGTAAACTTTAATATCCCAATGTGTAATGTTTGATACCTTCCAATCTTTCAAGATTTGTCGGCTATATCAATTACGCAACAATTGCCATATGGTTCATATTTAGAATTTAGGAGCTATTCCAGGATGAGGATGTTAATTCTAAATCCAACCATATCCATTACACTTAGTTATCTAATAACCTTTCAATTAGATATTAATGTTGTCAAATCATCTTTCATCAAGCATGATACAACAAACAACATGATGTACATGAAAAATCCTTGCGTCAAACTTAGATTTATTCATGTCAATTATTTTACCGCTTATGTTTATAACAATAAACATATATTCAAGGCTGTATGTTTATTTTCTAAATCTTCACGTGAAGTTTCGTTCCAAACTAAGACTTAACATTTAATGCTTAATGGAATGTTACTTCCTATATGTTATACAACATATATGAAATAAGAAAATAAATATAACACTCCCACTAGCTTTTAGGAATATTAAGAGATTATCTTATTTTAATTATAAATCAAAACTTGAATTTAATAATCAAACATAAGTGTATCTCCTAGATGCATGCATTAATCCATTCATAAATGATTGCACTTTGTATACTTCCAAAGATTATTTGAATTCAAATACTCCTTTCAATTACTTATCGTCCTCGCACAAGTAATTACTCAAGAAAGAGTTTTGATCTTCCATTCTTAATTTCATATACATGAAACTAAGAATGACAATCATAATCTTTATACATTTAATGTGCTTTAGGAAGAATTCCAATCACAGTTAATTGCTTAAGTGTGTTTGATAATCTTCTCATACATTAAATATGTATACAGAATTGTCCATTATGATTTCTACACAGGATTTTAAATCTCTAGAATTTTTATTCCTTTTGAGAAACTCATCTTCATTCTATAGTCTAACTATAGAGTTCAAGATTAATTAAGTTTCTAAAACTAATTATCTTTATGGACTGCATCTAATCATTCATAGTATGAGTAATTTGCTAAATACAATATTTGCAATTTACCAACAGGTTTACCATAATCCTGTAACTCATAATCCTCAACATATTATACAAATATTTGAGATATCCTTGCGGATCTATGAATGAGAATTCCATCATCTTGAGATTTAAAATTAACATGTTTAATCCTCAGCATGACATTGCTAGTGTGTTTTAGAAGATCATGTATCTTGTAATTTTATCTTTTCAAGATAAAACTTCCACTTGCCTTTTGCAATTTATACACTATCTATAAATACTTAGTAAGTAGAGCAACATAAAATTGTTCTCTTTTGGGACATTACAAATACATATTGATAGTTTCTTACATTAAATTTGTTAATAACCTACTCAAAAGCAGTTTAACAAATTCTGAACTTCAATTTTAAGACTTAATGTGATTCATCACATTCCATAATTAATGGTGTCTTATTAATCTTCTAGGTTGGAGTCTAATTGAGTATATACAATGCATACTCAATTTCCTAACCTTGATAACAATTTTGGATGAATAGAAAATATAGTTATCTTTAATCAAACAATATAACAAGAGTTTGATTTTCCTAACTGAACGTACCATAACCATTATGTATTTCATTTAGAATAATATTGTAAGACAATCTTACAATAAGTAAGATAAATATATTTTGTTTTGGCTTACTTATTTACCAAATAAGTCAAGTTAATGGTGAAATAGATTTTCCAAGCCAATTCATGCTATATAACATAAGTAATTTTTGACCAAGTCACTTCATGTCCATGTATTAACAAGAAGACATAAACTGTTATAATCCCAATCTACGTTATAAATCATTGATCAACTCAATGACTTCTTGTATATGTTAAATAACATAACAAGTTAACGTCTTACTTTATTATAAGTCTTGTAACAATTAAAAGACTTCATATTTATATCTTTTCAATAAAAATATAAATATGTATAACTAAAGTAATCATGAACACCACAATTTGGTTTCAATAGTATTTCAAGTTAATTTATTACTTCATATATTTATGACATTCCAAGAATACATAAACATTCAAATTTGAAGTAGTATTAGATTACTTCATTTATTTATGTCATTTCAGTAATACATAAATATTTAGTTTGAAGTAGTCTCATTATCATATTGACACTTGTTCTAATAAGAATCTAATTTAGAACTTGCAAATTAACATAGTTTCATTACATCAGTTGATCTGCTAGTAATGAAAGTATGTAATCTACCTTGTTATTAATATCTATGTCAAGGTCTCACTTACGCTAGATATTAATTCCAAGTGTTCTATTAATTAGATGTGAATAAATCACATTAGAACATTAATTCTCTTACCTTGCAGTCAAGAGAATCTTTTAAATCATATTCCTTTGTGTTGTTGCTTGCACACAATTAAGATTTCTCCCACTTGTGCATGGAAAAACATCATGTATCAGATAAACAACTTGTCAATCGTTTGTTTATGTGATCAATATGATTGTGTCATAGATATTCGTAGATATAGACCCACATTGTTTAGTAAGGAAACGCACATGACTATCCTTAAACCAACAAGTGTCTACAATTGGAAAGTAATTATCTCAAGACATTCTAGAGATAATTTGGGTTACTACCAAGATAACAAGCTCGTAGCTCCCACTGAATTACAGATCATTACATTAATATATGTTATTCAATAATTACATCACAATGCTCCCACTGAATTTGACAACATTATAAGTGTTTCATAACCAGTAAAAGCAAATAGTGTGCTATTTACTTTCCTACACCTTTGAGTAATCCCATACGTAACAATTACTTAGGTACTAAAGAATGTATTATACTTTGTAAATGATGGACTATCCATCAATTCAATTAACTTGGAAATAATTGGGCATGCAATTTCTTCCTTAATATGACTACCAACCCCACAATGGTATGTAGCATCTAAAAGTGGTCAAAGCACAACAACTAGACAAAGTGTGCTAGTTTGCCTTGTACCAATTTTGCGGTAACTAGTCTAGCTTCTAATTTAATAACTCATAAAATGTGCAATTTTCTTAACTATTAAAATTTTGCTATGAGTTATTTCTTAGAATTTAGACAATTCTAATTTTCCTATTATACATTTCTCATTCATGAGAAGGAATAGGATTTAGTCTCACTCTTCTCAAAGAAAGTAGACTTGGTTTATTCTTTTAGTAAAGTTGACTCTAGCCTAAACCCCTACGAGTGTAGATCAATTTTCCACTAAATGAATGCCCCAGGATTACAGTTTTTAACGTTGCATTAATACATTAAAAGAATTTACAAAATTCAATTTTAGTATTTTCAATAATACACTTTTCAAGAAAAGAAAACTACCCAGGAAATATAAAATAACCATTTAATTTTCTTGAAAACTAGGATCCAACTTTCCATAGTTCCACCACATCAGTTGATCTGCTAGCAGTGAAAGTACAAAAGATGGTAATTATCGAACAATAATCGCGAAACAATTTTCCGACTCCTAAATTTATGGGAATTATATTTGCCAAAAATAATTTTGCAATGTAAGCATGTTTTTTCCCATCTCATGCTTTAAGTCTCAAGGTCTCACTTATAACTTAATTAAGTCGTCTAATTTAGAAACTTGTAAATTCACATAATTTTAGTACACTCAGTTGATCTGCTGGCAATAAAAGCATGTAATTTACCTTGTCATTAATATCTGTGTCAAGGTCTCACTTACGCCAGATATTAACTTCAAGTGTCTCTTATAATTAGATAGCATGGACTTAAATTTTATAGGGTATTTATTTTGATGTAATAATCAAAATATGTACAAAGATGCATGCACTCATCTTTGTATCATAGGTTTTCAAAACAATTTTAATTACCAATTAGCTAAGAGTTAAATCAACAAAGTTTTAATTGAGGCGTTGAGTAACTTACAACTTTGCCTTAAGATGCTTCGTACATATAACGGTGTACTTGGTAAGTCTAATTTGATGCACAGGCGAGCGGAGAGACAGAATGGAGTCTCTTTAAGGCCACAATTTAATGCGAAACCAACCTTATACCCACTTTATAGTTTGTCAACATTAGGTCCGCCGCTTCGACCATTTGTACAGTTACATCAATCAATTAAAAGTTTATGATTCTAAGTCTTATAAAATTATGTTGTAAATTATTAAATTGCTAGTCTCGCCTGGGAGCAAATTACCGTGCGAAGCGAACCACTGTTGGCACATAAGACTTGGCAATAAATAATTTACCACATCAAAGGTTTCATAGTTATTAGGTCCATTTATTTTTTATAACAAAAATTACCCTCTTTTTGCTTACAATTCAAGACAATTTAAACAAATAAGAACAAGTAATTTTAACAAAAATAAATAAACACAAATAACGTATATAATCTTAACAATTAAATCATATAGCCACATGCAAACCTTTTGATAAATCCTATTAATAATCTATATGTGTAATTATTATGTATATAATTAATAAAACTCCCATTGGTTTTCGAGCGCATTGTACCCAATGGACCACAGACGCCAACAATTGACCGCGTAAGTTTTAATAATTATATACCACGTTGCACATAACTGATTCATTAATTTAATAGATTAGGTCTTCCCTAATTTTAGATTTATCTAAACATGTAGCAAATAAAACAAACCCTAATTCATATAAACACATAAACATGTCCTAATTTAGGGTTACAAAACTAACTTTTTAACTAAGAAGGGTCGAACCCCCCCCCCTAAATTATGGTTCGAATTATTTTTAGTTCTAGTAATAAAACCCTAAAAAAATTCGACTAACAAACATGTAAATCCAAATCAAGATTTGATTTTTAATTATGTGTTTCGATAATAACAATTACATGTTAAATTGGCTCGTGATGCCACTGTTGAATTTAAATATCTTGACATTCAAATAAATAAATAAACATCAAAGCACATAATAGCGGAAGCAAGGATCTAATTTAACATGTATAAAGTATTACCGAATATTAAATAGTTACATACCTTTTAGATCCTAGCAAGAACAAGGATCAAACTTCTCTTCAATTTTCTTGAACTAACAAACCAAGATTAATTACTAAAGTAAGTAATATCTAAGTTCATGACACACGTACTATAACCGATCAAAGGTTGATGCTAGTGAATGAACACAATTATTAAACCAAAACTATTTTGTTTAATAAACCTTGAATCTATTATTCAAGAAAGAAGAAGTAAAAAATATATATACATATACATACTGTACGATACATATGTATATCTCATAGTGTAGATATAATTAATATGCATGATGAACAGTGCATATCAATCATACATCAAGGCTACAGTACGATGCATGATGGATTCAGGGAAATAATAATAAAGTCGATTTGACTTTGATTATATGTTATCCTTTTCTGTCGTGCCTTTAGAGGATATATCAAAATCGTTTTTCTATCCGAGATTTTGAGGTCTTGAGTTTGTATATATAGGCTTCAAACTTGTTATCCAAGTTTGAGTCTAATACCTCCTCAAGTTCTAAAACTCGACACTTAACCCCCTCTTTTATTTACTAACAGTCATTAGTCAATTCTGTTAATTACTTTAACGTCCGTTAGTTATATTTCGTGTCCAAATAATTAAAATATATAATAGTTATATATATATATATATATATATATATATATATATATATATATATATATATATATATATATATATATATATTAATTATTCCTTTGATCATTCATACGTAAAGTGTGCAATCCCTCAGTCCCGGGTTCGATTCTAGTCATACACGATTTAATATTTTTCCAAAACTCTAACAAAAGCTAGTAATTAACTCAACATTCTGAAACCTAACTATAGGATTAGACGGATTAAACAACAACATAACCTAAGATGATAATAACTACTAGTAAATATTGACTTTTGGAAAGATGACACTGAGCAGACCATTCTCAAAAACACCACCGCAATCGCATTTTGGGGCAACTCAGGCATATAAATATACGACTGAGTGGGCTCCCTCCTCTTTCTTCAAAGTAACTGTTATTTGAATCCTTCGACCTGGTCCAGTAGAGTAAACATCCACTTGATCAGTTTCCTTTGCCTCCACCTTGTACACGTGCGCCTCACGTGTCTCTGTCCATCCATAACTTGTTCTTTTTGGCATTGCTCTGTAATGTCTGAAGGCTCCAAAACAGCAGTCATACTGACGGGAAAAGGGGGACGACATGACGTGTTATGGACTATGGTGTTTGTTTGTTTGTTTTTTTGATAAGCTACTAAACAAATGGAGTAAATTGTATTCTAGTGATGAAATGAAATATGGCTTCCCCTTTTGAGACAAGGTTACTTTTAGATATTATTATTTTAGGGTAGGGTAAGTTTGGATTTTGTAGGGTGATAATGGGCTTGTAAAAATGCAGGCGCCCACTAGGCCAAGATCCAGTAAACATGAACAGTGTGTGGTATATGCAAATGTTATGCAGTTTGGCAGGACTTGCTAATGTGGGTTGTATGATGAAATGCTAAGTAAGTACTCCTTTCGTCCAAAACCGTCCAAAAACTTAAGTCCGTTTTGAATTTTATTTTGCAACTTTGACCGTAATTATATATTTTCGTGTTATATAATACTTGATGAAAAGTATAATAATGAAAATACATTTAAAACACAATCCATTTATATATTTTGTATCTAGTATTATAAAACACGAAAAAAAAGGTCAAAGTTGCAAAAAGAAAGTCAAAATGGACTTAAATTTTGGGACTGAGGTAATAAGTAAGAAGACATAAAAACCAACACTTCTATGATGCAGGATTAAATACTTAAATGCGGTTACATATGGACTAGGTCAAATTGGGTACACGGTGTTGTAATCTTT
Organism: Artemisia tridentata subsp. tridentata; assembly: GCA_021014915.2. Lineage (NCBI taxonomy): Eukaryota > Viridiplantae > Streptophyta > Magnoliopsida > Asterales > Asteraceae > Artemisia > Artemisia tridentata. The sequence continues at coordinate 85,856,951 of CP139506.1, forward strand.
GGTAAATCATAGTCATCCATCCAGCCTTGTGACGAGACGCGACCATTCCTGTTTTTGTGGTTCATCTCCGGTCCGTTCCCTGGTTGGGTTTGGTATCTATCTTGTTACTGACTTGATCGGATTTGGGGAAATGCTTCGGATGCCCAAGTGACTCTTCGCAAATGGATGTGATTTGGTTGAGTGGTTTTTAAGAGGTAGTTAGGCTATATGCATTTCAGTTTTGTAAAAAAGGTTAATAGGTTGGTGTTGTAATTTCAAAAAGAGCAAATTCCGACATTAGACCAGTCGCTCAACTTTTATACCTTTACTTGACAAAAAAAAGTGCTATTCCCAAACTAGACCGAGCGACTTGCGACTTTTTTACTTTTAATAAGAAGTCGCCAAGTGGCATGTTCATGATTCCTGTGCTTTTGATTCTTGTTCATGATTGTTCTGGAGAAGATTAACTGCACTTTGTATGCAATGACAAAAATGTCTATTGCTAAGAGTGTCTACAGTTGGGTTGGGGGTAGGTATATTGTTGACGAGTATGTTTTTGTTGTTGTTGTTGTTGTTGCCTTTTAATCAAATAACTTCAAGTAGCTGAGTTTTGGAAAGTACTACACACAGTTCCTTTAGGCTGTGTTATATTTGGCTCGTGTTGATGGCTGTGTTATATGTTACTATGGCTCGTGTTGATGGCTCGTTGTTTGTTCCCTCAAGCCTGTACAGAAAGGGAGGTTGCACTTGGTTCATAAGTGGGTTCAAAATAGAAGAGTAAATATGGGTTGGTTTAATATGTATAGATGTTGCTACAGGCACAAATGGGTTGGTTTAAGTTAACATTAAATAGGTTTTGCTCTTTTTAAGTTCTCATTATAAATGATGTGTTATACATACGAGTTAGGTTTGCATTTGGGATATCCGAAGTTAGTACATATTTTTTGGTTAAGATTTTATTCAAGTAATTGTGTGCTAATAATTTGTGTATATTACAAATTGGTTTATTTAAATAAATGAAAAAAAATATATATGTGGAGTCCAAGGGTGCACGATGGCACAAGAAAACTGGTGTTATGTCAGGGAGGGTTGTTTTGGTGACATAGGCAAAACTAGTGCCATCGACAAAAAATACCGAGGTGGTATTACTTTTCCCATAGCACCAGCTCATAGCACCACACTGTACTTAGCGGTCTTATAAATTGATGATGGAGTGTGTTGAGAGTTGCATTGGTATATTAATATATACATGAATGGGTCGAGCCCAACCAATTTCAATTGTTCTCCACATACTTATCGCTAGAGAGATGCCATGGAAAAGTGTCTTAAAAATAGTTAATTTGCTTCAACAAAAAGAGAGGAACGACCCATAGCTTTTCATCTTCCTTAAGAGACACATATACATATACACTAGTGACTAACCCGTGTGAATAAGTCATGTAATAAATCATGTAATAAGATAAAGACTCTTGATATACAACTTACTTCTTCTTGTTGTTGTATAAGAAAGAACCATATACTACATATACGTGTGTATCTTTCTTTTTTTGGTAAAACTTATATTATTTTAATTCCTAACTCTCATTGTTAGTATCAAAGATACGTCAGGATGAAATAGGCTTGGTTTTGTGGTAGCGAATGGTTGTTTCTTTGAGAAGCCAAGAAAGTTCTGATATATCTTATCTCGTGTGGTAGCATTTTTAGAAGAGAAAATTTCTTAAACGGACTATAAAGAGTACCTTTTTACGAAATTAAACGTCACATAACTTTTTTACGAAAATGAACTTTTCATTTTTCTTCTGTTAGATCTATTTGAAAACAAATTTCTGACCCTACACATGTATTTTCGCGACATTCTACGTGACATAATTTTTTAAAACGCGACACATTTAAACTCAAAACATGTAAAACGCGAAACTCGACTATACACTAAAACGTGACCCAGTTAAACTCGACAAATTAAAACACAACCATACACTAAAAACGCGACCCCCACAAACTCAACCCAAATTTATTTAGCAAAACACTAAAACACAATTGGTATGTGCTTAAACACATACCTTTATTTGACCAAAATCAGACCAAAACGGCCAAAAACTAACCATAAATGCCAAAGATATTGTGTTTTTGTGTTTGTTTCTATGCAGGTACGGATATCATGAAATATGGACAAAATCAAGCAAAAACCGAGAAAACGAGCACGAGATATGGAAAAGGTCAAAAGCCGAAGCCGGGAATCAAATTGTCAAAGTCTATGCTCAAAAAGTCTCCAAAGATCCTTGAAGAATCAAAAATATTACAAGAATGGCCCTTGGATCACATTATTGAAGAATGGCAGAAAAGGACCCTGGAGTTTCAGAATTTACACTTTTGGTCCTTGTCTTAAAACTATACCTATATTCTAATCCGGATTTAATAAAACTTAAATCCAAGTCTAGTCAAAACACAAATCCCCAACCCAATCTCTTTCATAAACCCAAAGCCCATAACCACAACACAAAGCCCACCCTTATTATAAAACCCAAACCCACCTTTTATTCCTATAACCCGAAATCCAAATCCACAACCCGGGTCAAAATAATTATTGCCAATCAAAAAGAATATAACCCGCGCCCCAAATTTCCCAGATTTTACTGTTCCTAGAACCCTAGTTTACCCACCCAAATTAACTGCAATTAAGGGCATGATTGGTACTTCACATAAGACTGACAACGTGTCAGGGAATGTCAGTCGCACGGATTGCCAACATGGAAAAATAGGAGCAGTTGATTGGTTGAAACACCTCATGATTTCAATCCAAGGGCTGTAGATTGATATGATGACATGATGATAAATGGAGGGCTGAGATGAAGCTGAGAAGCATCTCTGAAGGCTATAAATACATGACCTTTTCTCACTCCCAAAGCTGTTAGTTAGATAGTTAGATAATTTAGGGTTAGGATTAGGGTAAAATTAGGAGTAGTGTAATATTATAGTAGTCTTATTTCAGCTTATTGTTCAGCTTTTTGTATTCTCATTTCCAGTTCTCTTATTGTACTCAGATTTAAGTTTTTTTAATGAAAGTCAAACTTTTAGTCAAACTGCTTATTGCTTATTCTCAAGTGCTACTTTTCAGCTTAATTTCACTTGTTTGTGTTTGTTCATGTCAAGTTTAATATCCTAGTTCCTTAAAGCTCAGTTTAATTTGGTTTTCTTTGTTAAAATTCTCAACAGCCCTATGATAAGGGGTGTTTGGTTAAGTCTTTAAAACGGGTCAAAACCAGTTGTCACTGTTCATTTGCCCTTTTTGTTAGTTTAATCTAGTTTAAATAATCCTAGGTAAGTTGTTATTAGATTGGTGTAAGCTGATTTTGAGTTTATTTTATAGCTTTGGATTGGAGGGTGAAATACTGTTTGATATGGTTCATTGTAGAGATGAGCTTTTTAGAACTTGATTTTGCCATTTATATGCTTTTTCTAATGTAGCTAGTTCATTTGAGTTGGTTTAGTTCTAGTTGGATTTATGGATTTTTGGTGCACTGTTGTTCTTGTCTGCACAGAATCACCATTTGCAGTCCGCATCAGTATTTCTCACAATATTTAAGGTACTAGTTTGCCGAATTTCATGCTTGATTTCCCTGTTTTAAGTTGTTAGTTTATTGATTAATGCCATTTTCAAGTTATTAGATCATAGCTCAACTTTTTAATTGCTTATTCATAGGTTGAAAACTGGTACTCAGTTTGCATTTGCAGCCCACTGATTCAGCAGACTTAATTTGTGTCCAGCCCTTTTTCTCACTTTAGTTATAAGCTCTTAAAAATCTCTTGAATGTCTGTTTTTCTTATCATATGTTCTCTAGTAGCTTATTTTCACTTGGATTAAATTTCTTAGGTTTAGCTTCCCGAATAAGTGCTTTTTGGGTAGCTCAAAATTCCCCCATTAGATTGTTCATGTCTGCATCAGAGTTTCAATTTCTCCAGTGATCTGATCTAGGCCTTAATTCAGTGTGCAATTAATCATCAAATTTGGGCACTTTAGATTTATAAGTAGTCTGTTATATAAACTTTTAGAATTAGCTTTTGGTTTCCACTGATTTGTTTTTGTCTAGCTTATAGAATGGATTAAAGTAGGTTGATAAGCCATTTTGTTTCTGTTCTATTTTGCATCTGTCCTATTGCTTATCTGCTTATTCTTTGAGCTTATCTGGACTTTTTCAGTTGTTTCAAGTCTCATAGAGTGTGCTTAACTGAATTTGAGCATTGGATTATTTTTGGCATTGTTTAAGCTTACTTTAGTGCTTATTCTCAACTACTTATTTGGCAAAACAGCTTATTAAGGTTCAGAAAGGGTCTAATTTCATTTTTCATAGCTTAATAATAACATTTTAGATTTTACTGCAAAGTTTCATATTTTTCCTAAATCATTTACTATTTTTAAATCATTTAATTAGTTTCTTTTAGTTTTAAATTCATAAAAAATAAAATAAAAATAAAAAAAATAAAATTCTTTTTCCTAAAATTTTCTTTTATCATTTAGAATGTAGGAAAATTATTTTCATGCCCGTAGGATTAGTAGTGCTTCAAATTCACTTTTTATTTTGCGCTCGTACGTAGTTTTTGATTTATTCACGCGTTTTTAGGATTTCCCTTACGTTTTCCTTAGAATAGAATTTTCCCTTGCCTTATTTACTGTTTTTAGTTTATGTTTCATCATTTTAGTTTTAAAATCATTATCACTCACTTTTATTCACTATTCACTGCACGTTTCACGAACCCGAATCACAATTCCATTCAATCTTCGTCGGGACAACGAACCGGGGTTTTGCATATTTCCTTTGCAATTCCTATTGGGTATAATTTGAACACATCAACAATCCTACAAAGATTGACTAAAACGCGACCTAAATGTAAAGCTGACCCAAATGTTGCAGACCATTATGAAGGAAGTTACTATTTAGAATATTAAAAATACTATCTATATTATTAATAGAGCTAATTCACAAAATAGTGCATGATTTATTACCTACAACACCTAATTGCCATTGTATCTTCAACACATTCAATGTTGTTATTTTTGGTAATGAATTAACACATTAAAAGTCTTTGTAATTGTAATTGTAACTGAATCTCAAAAAATGTTCAAAACCAAATAAAAAAAGTCAATCAACCATCATGATCTTCACACGCATGATATAACATCCAAAAAAAGTTCAATCTTTTCTGTGCACACCCTAAACTTGGCAATGATATTGATTCAACGCAAAACCTATTTTGGGTTTCGATTGTAAGTTTGTTTAATTTTATTTTTAACTAGCTTATAGACCCGTGGATTCACGGGGTTTTTAAAGAAATTATTCATTAAGAAGTTGAGTGTGTGAATAAATTAACAAACAAAAAAGCAAATAAGTTCCATTATTATTTAAAGGAAACAATAAGTAATGTCTCAATGATACGATAAACAAATTGGTTTGTAACTATTGAGAAAATAAACGTGTATGTATCGTCTTCTCTAACTGGTAGATAATCTTGGAGAGAAAAGTAATGCAGTCAACGTCAAAGACTCTGTCTATGTTCATTCCCTGAACACCTAAATATGAAGAAAAAAATCAAACTAAAAGGATGTTGTTGATACTTGATAACAGTATATGTAAAGTTAAAAATAACATAAAAAAAACGAAAGTCAAACTAAAAAATGCAGTGAAAACATTCTCATCCAAATACCCCTTAAATGTATCATAAAAAAGAATAGGCGCACTACCACTTTGCTACATAATAAGAAATAGGTACCAATACTTAAAAGACTAACTTTAAAAAAATAGCATGAAATGCTTAAGCAATTATAAATGAACACGGAGAAAAAATGTTCAATGGAGCAAGAGGTATGTGTGAATAATAAAGTTGAATAAATAGATTGATCACAAATACGTAAAAATCAACTATAGTTTTCAAAGACAGGATCGTATCATGATGGTTGGTCGACTTAGATAGTGTTCTCTACTCTTAGCACAACATAGTTGGATTTTCTTGAGCACCAAATAACTTTTTGTAAATTGCATATCAACATTCCTCCAATGATTCTTGCTTGACCTGGCTGGAGCTCATGTGATGTCAAACTTTTAACCTTTATATTTAACTTCATAAGGATATAAAATGCCTACTTATATATAGGTAACCACAACATAATAAATTGTGTGAGAAACAAAGTAAAAAATAAAGAAAGCATATGTTGCAAAGTCCCTTTGGCGTCCAAGTAGAATAATGTTACATGTATAAAGCAATTAGAAACACATTTATTTCATACGAAGCACTCATAGCGCCTAATAGTACTTCTTAAAATTGTCAGTTATGGTGGATCGAGTGAATCTGTTCAACATCGATGTTAAGATAAGGGGGAATTCATGAGAGCTTTGCAGTCGCGACCTATTTAAGTTTGACATTCAAATGTGAACAGTATACTTACCTGTTATAAGTTCATAATAATATTTTAACTACCCCCAATTTGTTTTAGTTCATTACTGTTTTCGCCAATTTTACAGCTCTTTCGACATATGGATCGTTCTTTCAATGCGAAAGTCCCACATCTTCAAGAACCTATATGAAAGAAAATAAGAGATTTAGCCTTTGCCATGAAATAAAATGTTATCCATCTTACAACCTAATCCGGCCAATAATATCCATAAACATGAGTATATGACACACATCAAATCTCATTTTCAATACTAAAATTAGCAAACTGGTCATATATCTGTACTTAACATACAAGTTGATATTGTAATGAACTTTTATGGGTCAATATAACTTTATATTATACCTTGAATTAAGAAAACTTACATATTACTCGTAATGTTTTATTGGCATGCCATATTTCACAGTAAAGACTTAACAACATCTTAAACACCAAAAAGTTTACTAACCTCAGCAAGGTATGATGGTAATCATGCCGAGGTGGCGGTAAGTATATCAATTATCTCATAACAATTTCATGACATTACCATTAGTTTGTTTTTACATATGCTAATGGGCATATAGCTAATTCTGACGTTAAAGAGTAAAGTTTTATAAAGAAATTTTGAATAACTAATCCTAACATATATCATTTTGAAGATTTTGTTATTTAATCCTCATGACATCCAAGTATATATTGCTTCCCATTTTCGATCTATTAATATCATGAAAACGGTGCATATAAACAACACCATTATCAGTTTATCGTGTACTTACCGCTGAACATGATCATCTTATTTGGTTTGATCAAGGAACATGTATAATCCAGGAGTTCATAGTGAAGGACATGAAAGTCGAGAACAAATGGGTCATGAGACATACCTACATCCTGACTTCATGAATTTCCTTGGTCATGTATCTTGAAAACACAATTAAGATCCTTTTGTTCTTGAGAATAAGGATGACAACTCACCAGCTTCATTAATTAGATACCCAAACACTCTATATAAGAATGAAATTACTCAAAGTCAAGATCTTGAAAATTTATAAGTTACAATAGAAAGGGAGTTAAAAACTTGAAGATAAATCCATTTAAGGATATTGTAATGTTTGACTTTGAAGTTTAATGTTAACAAATAGAGCATGGCTACAACTTAATATAATTTAAGAAAACAAATCAAAAGAGATTCAAATACAAAGTTTATAGTCAAAACATTAAACGGTAAAGCAAGCTTAATGAAATTTGGATAACATTTTGATATGGTAAAAGAAGCATGTGTTAGTCATAGAATTGTGATTCATAAGATTGCGAACACAAAACCATACCACATGAATTAAACACCCCTAAATGCATCAATAGGATAGTCCAAACACTCTGACCGGATCTACACACACGCCTTGTGTTAGATGTGATACTAAGAATTATACGTAGTCTAGCACGCGGAATTTACTAGCTAACACTTAAAAGACTTTATGTGTTTATGTTTTGTATGGTTTGAATGTAACAATGAATGAACACAGAATAATGAACTTCAACGATTCAATATTATTGAAACAATAATACGAGTGATCTCCTATCACTAGGGTTTACAACCTTGAATCTCTATGAATTAATTCGTACTTCTATATCTCTAAACTTTAACCTAGGCAATCCTTTTATAGACCAAGGATTCCTTCACAAGATAACTATCATTCTAATCGTATAAGATATACACAATATCTTTTCCATATTTATCTATTACACGTATTACAAAATAATAATAAGCAGTACAAATATTTCTTTCATAACCGTACTAACTGCTTATGTCTTCAAAACTCTTCAGCAGTACTAACTTCCATCTTCAACAGTCCTAACTGCTATCTTCAACAGTTCTAACTGCTATAGCTTAATTTCCTAACAATCCTCCCCTAAACTTATGATTTCTATCCAAATCACTAAGTTTCTTCAAATTAAGCTTTATCTCTTATATGAATAAAATTCTTCCAAACACCTATCAAGCAAATCTCTTAGATCTAGCTTTCACTTCTTCTGCAAGGTTGAATATCTTTGTCACCAACATATCAGCCATCTCAGATTCTTCATTAGCTTCTAGCATAACACTTACCATAATTGTCAAAACACCTTGTCTGAGTGGATAATCTTTTTCAACCAACATATAGATCTCTATTCCATCCTTGGTAGACACTCTGTGTACTCCACACGTTCCAAATAACTTCCAAGTGACATCCTTGACTTGTGCTTGAAATCTCCATATTGACTCTCCTCCATCTGGTTCATAAATTCTCTTCAGTTGAACCCATAATTCTTTATCTTTATCTTTATCTTCAATAGGATCTTTATCTCTGAATCTCTCTTTCACTAAGCTCCATAGTTGATTAAGATCTTCTCTGTCAAAACCTCTGAGTAAATCTTCAAACAACTTGTACCTTTCAGAAATATCTCCAAGTCTGATTATCTTCCATCCTTTCATTCTTCCATCAATGAACACTTCCCAGTCAATGATTGGATGTTTTACTTGTAAAGGTTTGATATAAGAAGATTCTGGAACAATCATCATCATACTCTTGATCTTCTCATTTGTTAACCCTTCTTCTTCAGACTTTTGTTTCTTTGCAACATCTGATTCCATAGTTTCTGATTCTCTCTTCTTACCTGTTTTGAAACCTCTTCTTGGAGTGTTCAGAATAGCATAAGTTTCATAGAATTCCCTTTCAATTATGGCATAAGATTTTCCCTTGAAGTCATTCATAGTGTAATTTGCTGAGTTCTTCAAACAAATATTGTAGCTGTTCATTGAACTCCTCTTGATTTACCTCTTTAGATCTTGTTCTTTCCATGAATTCAGCTATGTTTCGTACATCATCAGCAGCCATTTTTCTTGCAAATTCCTCATCTTGAGCTATCTGAGCTTGTTTAGCTTCTTCATTAGCCAAATCTTCTTCTATCATTTGCCTTGCAACTTCTGCATCATGATCTATCTGATCTTGAGTTTTTGGTTTTAATCTCTTAAGCCTTTCAAGTTCTTGAGCAGCATCCACTTCTTCATATGTCATAGTTCTTTTACCTTTATCAGCTCTTCTTCTTTCATAAACTGGCTCAGCAGAAGTTTCACCAGTTGGAACTGCTTGATGCTCTGTCTCAGCAGTCTGAACTGCTTCAACAGTTTGAACTTCTTTATCAGCTCTTCTTCTTTCATAAACTGGCTCAGCAGAAGTTTCACCAGTTGGAACTGCTTGATGCTCTGTCTCAGCAGTTGGAACTGATTGATGCTCTATCTCAGCAGTCTGAACTGCTTCAACAGTTTGAACTTCTTTATGTGTCTCAGCTGTTTCTTGAACATAACCAGAACCTGAACCAATATCTGCAACATTACCAAAACCTTCATCATGTTCTGAGCCTTTATCATGCTTCCCCTGTGTTAGGAATATAAATATTCAGTTGAAGACTCGGTCACCCCGAGCACTCTCGTGTATTAAATAGCTCGTAGTAAAACAAGTAATATTAGTAGTAAAGTAGTTAATTAATATTGTGGAGTGAGTCGGGTCTTTACCCTCTGTCAGCTCGCTCCACAGTCCACTAGGGACAAAGTAAGTAGGCTATGCATGTAACTATAAATATCCCTCTCCTCATGTGGAGAGGGTTGGACCTTTGCAAGCTTTCAATTCATTTTTCTTTTTTGGTTTATCTCTCTAAAGGTTCCATCTTTCATTCTCTCTCTAGCTTCTTACTAGTTCGATCCATATAACCATCCAATCTTGTGTTTAATCGTTCCTGAATATCCTACAATTGGTATCAAGAGCCATGGTTAGATTCGTGTAGTGCATATTCAGATTTGTGTTTGGTTTTTGGGTGCTTTTTTGGTTCGAACAAATAAGTAAGAAAAAACCCTTGTTTGATCTTGTTTTGTGGTTAAAGTAGTGTAAGACTTGTACTTTTATGTTCAAAAAGGTGTTTTAGATCGTTCTTGATAAGTTACAACAGTGTTTGTGACTTGTTTGTGTAAGATCAGACGGGTTTCTTGGTAGCGGGTTGTACTTCGTACCAAGTTTCATCGCAGCGGTTTGTTATTCGGTGAAAGTTTCTTGTTAGCGGTTTACGCTAATTTGGCTGTTTAGTTCCAGCGGCTTGGTTAATAGCGGTTTGTTATTTATCTACTGAAAAGGACAGTTTGTCAACTAGTGGCAGCGGTTTGTCAGAAATTGTCAACTAGCGGTTTGTCGTTTTGTGTTAGAGGTTTACGGTTTGTCGTATTGTGGTAGAGGTTTACGGGTTTCAGCGGGTTAAGCATCAGCGGGTTAAAGTTCAGCGGCTTTAGTCTCAGCGGGTTAATCATTCAGCGGTTTAAGTTTCAGCGGGTTAATCATCAGCGGGTTAAAGTTCAGCGGTTTTGTCTCAGCGGGTTAGCAGTCCAGCGGCTTAAGTTTCAGCGGGTTAAATATCAGCGGGTTAGATTCCAGCGGGTTAGAGTTCAGTGGTTTAATTCTCAGCGGTTTAATCCTCAGCTGTTTAACTGTTAGCGGTTCTGCTTTCAGCGGCTTAATACTTCTGTATTTCAGCGGTTTAGATTAGCGGTTCAGTTATCTGTTTCAGCGGTTTACTTTAGCGGTTTGATTTGTAATAGAGGTTTGGTTCTCAGTTTTAGCGGCTTGTTATTAGCGGTTTGTCTAGAAGGGTAGCGGTTTGATTTTGAATTGCACGTTAGCGGTTCTGAAGATACTTCTAACTCAATGGCGAGCACACCTTCCGATGATATTCAAGCAGCTGGGTCCGATACCCGTCCACCTATGCTTGATAGGACAGACTATGAGTCATGGGCACAAAGAATACGGCTTTATTGCTTGGGAAAAGATAATGGGGCAAACATCCTTAAGTCCATTGATGAAGGACCATTTCAGATGGGTACTACCAGAGATGCTGTGACTACTGGTGAAGATGGCACAGTCACACTTGGTATTGACAGACCTCGCACGTACAATGATCTTACTGAGGAGGAAAAGAAGAGGTATGATGCTGATATTAGAGCCTCAAATATCATCATTCAAGGTCTTCCAAAGGATGTCTACAAACTCATCAACTTCAATACAGAAGCCAAGGCAGTATGGGACAATGTGAAGATGCTGTTGGCTGGGTCAGAACTGACAAAGGAAGACAGGGAGTCTCAATTGTATGATGAGTTTGAACATTTCAAAATGAACCCAGGAGAGAATATTACAGACTACTATGTGAGATTCCATAAGTTGGTAAATGACATGAGGATAATTAGAATGACAATGCCCAACATCCAACTTAACTCCAAGTTTGTGAACAATATGACTCCAGAATGGGACAGATTTGTTACTGCTTTCAAACTCAACAAAGGACTGAGGGATACCAACTATGAACAGCTGTATGCCTATCTTCAACAACATGAGAAGCATGCTGTCTTTGATCGGGTGTTAAGAGAGAAGTTGAATCCATCCACTTCCAATGATCCACTAGCATTTATGGCAACTGCTGTACCAAACTTTCAACCATCATCTGCTACGAGTCCTCAACTTGACTCAGGCTATACTCAGACTGATAAAATGCTTGATAATCTCACCAATCAAGTATCTTTACTTGTGCAACAGTTCAAAGCTTCTCTCCCTCAGACCAACAATCAGTTAAGAAATTCATCCAACCCGAGAAATCTTGCAATGGTGGAGGATGGAAAAATTGTAGTTCAAAATGTGCAAGGGAGAGCTGGCAGAAACATGGGTCGAGGTATTATGCAGAACAGGGCTGGGAATGCCAACCAGGGGCAAGGGAAACAGATCAAGTGCTATAATTGTGGAGGTCTGGGACATATTGCAAGAAACTGCAATCAACCAAAACGACCTCAGAACTCAGACTACTTCAAAGAAAAGATGCTGTTAATGCAGGCTCAAGAGAATGGAGCAGTATTGAATGAGGAAGAATTGTTGTTTCTGGCTGGTGATGGGGGTAATACTTTTGATGCTGATGTGGATGAGCAACCAGTCCAAGATATGGCACTCAATGATCCTAACGTCTTCCAAGCTGATGATTGTGATGCATTTGACTCTGATGTGGATGAAGAACCAACTGCTCAAACTATCTTCATGGCCAATTTGTCATCCTTGGCCTCTCCATCTCATCAAGCTGGTTCTTCAAATGCTTCTGTGATATCTGAGGTACTAAGATTATACGACACATATGAAATAGTTGATAAACAAAAGTTTCCCATCGAAGTACAACAGGCAATTGTCTCTGACTTAAATAACGTTGACATGGATAATAGCAATATGATTCCATATGAACAATACTTGAGTCAGAAAAATGTGCCTGATGTACAAAATGCTGAATCTTCTGTTGTAAATGATGCTTGTGTTGTTGATGACTTGTGTGCCGTAGAAATTACACGTGAAATAGATAATGCATGCACTCGTGAAAGTACAGTTCCTGCACATGATAATAACTTGATCACTAGACTAAACATTTATAAAGAACAAGTAGCTATGTATGAACAGCGTGCTAAGTTTGAGCTTAATGAACGTGAGCAGAAATTAGAAGGTAGAATGAGTACACTTATTAAAGAGTCTAGAGTAAGAGAAGAAACATTAAAACAAGAGTTGAATTCTTTGAAAAGCCAGCTAGAACAGTCTGTCAAACAGAAACAGGAAGTACAAAAGTGTATAACTACACTTAAGCTTGAATTCAAAGTAAAAGAAAAGGAACTCTTAAATGATTTCTCTAGGCTCAAAACCTTAAAAAATAAGCTTGAGGATAAGTTGTACACACAAGACCAAACCAGACAGACTGCCCAAATGATGTATAAGCACAGAAAGTTAAGTGACAAGCATAGTGAAAGCAATGTAGGTAGATCGAAAGTAGCTATTCATGAGATTACTAAGATAGCCCAACCTGCATTAAATGATTCTAATGTGATGTTTATGCCTAATCACGACCCGCCTGAGCATATCTACACTAAAGAGGAAGATGAGTTAAGTGAGAGAACAAGGGAAAGAATGAATGAGAAAATGATGGATCCCGAGTGCATAGCCAGACGAATAATAATCAAGCCCCATGACTATAGTGAGGAAAATCGTTTGGCTGTGTTTGCTCCTCAAAAGAAGTTAACACCTGAACAGATATTTTGGAAACAGGATAATGAAAAACTTAAGGAAGAAAAACTTAAGGCCAACACCCCTCTCATTAGAAAATTTGCGTCCATAACGGTGTATCCTCCCAATACACCTAGGAATTTGGTGCCGTTGTCTCTTCCCACTGAAAGCAAAACCTTTATTAGCTTATATGTGCTTTGGCAACTGTTTGCTGATTTTGATAAAACATGTAAGAAGAGAATCACACCAACCGGCATTACTGAGGGGGAAAGGTGTTTTGAACATGAAAAAAGGTGTTACTTAACTGAGGTCATGCCATTCTTTAAACTACTCAAAGAACACTTTGAAGGGCTGCAAACTGCCCTCAACACAGAAATAAAAGAAATGAAAGTAGTGTTTAAAGATATGGAAAATGAGGTGAATGAATATGCAATAGAACTTAAGAGCCGCAAAATTGAAAGGAAAAACATGCTCATCAATTATGATAATTTGATTGCTAGATGTATTGCACAAGATGTATTTTTTACTGCAACTGATTCTGCATTATCTGCTTGTCAATATCATGAGTATGCTATGGCTTTAAATGTTACCCAGAATCGTGTTGTGGAGCTTGAGGGGGAGAATTTGAAACTGCTTGAAAAAATTCAAAATGATGATCATGATGACATGGTCAAACATTTTTCTAAACTAGAGGTTGAACATCTTAACTTACAATTAAAATATCAACACTTAGAAGAAAGATGTAAACTATCAAATGCCAAGACATCTTCGGATGCTCCTGAGTTTGATACGTATTTTGAATTAAGCAAACGGGATGAGAAAATTCAAGCTCACACTAACACGATTCGTCTGTTGAGGGCTCAAATTGCCCAATTGAAATCCAACAAGTGTGATGTTTATGGCACCAATAAACCGTCGTCGTTAGATTCTCAGAATTTTCAATATCAAGACACCATAAACAAATTACATCATGAAAATGAGTGTTTTCGAGAAGAAAATTCTAAGATTAAACAACATTACAGAGAGTTATATGACTCAGTTAAAGTTACAAGAAATAGTCATAATGAAAGGATAACTTCTTTGTTAAATGAAATTGAGAATCTGAAGACTCAGGTGAAAGGTAAAATGCCATGTACATCTTGTAATTGTGATTCATCAAAGGTTTCTGCTTGTAAAATATATGATGTTGATGTGGGGCCTATTCCATTTCCCATAAGAAATAACAGACCTGTCCATCAAATGTATCTTAGTCACCTTAGGGATGGACTTGACACTCTTCGAGAGGTTGTGGAAGAGGACAGAATAGGAAAACCACATGATAAGGCAATAGATTATGCATGTGTCCTCACAAAAAGGATCCAGGAACAGCTAGAATATGCTATTAGCTCGGGTCCTAGGTCCAGTTACCAAAAGAATAGCTTAGTTGCCTCATCGTCCACTATTAAGAACAAGCATGTATCCTTTGATTTACCACCAAGAGCATCAGAACCTAGCACATCATTATCAGGAAAGCATGTGTTAGTGAAGCAAACTAATGTTCCCATCATTACTTCTACAGGAGTAAGAAGTGACACCCAAGCTAGCGGGTCAAAGCCTAAAGGCAATGCAAGGAATGATAGGACTGCGCCGGCTAAGAGTGATCACAAGAAAAGAGTAGAAGTCCAACCTAGGAACAATAAGTTTGTAACGACTAGATGGAATCGTGTTGATTCTAGTATCAAAAGTACTGTAATTAATTCAAATTCTAAAATGGTCTGTAAAACATGTGACAAATGCTTAATTTCTGTTAATCATGATGAATGTGTTGTGTCGTCTCTGATATCTCGTGCACCACCCCATATTATGCATGTTAGGAAAACTGAAAGTAATGTGAAAAGTTGGAAAGCCACAGGAAAAATCTTCACTAAGGTTGGGTATCAATGGAGACCCACTGGAAGGAAGTTCAGTTTAGGAAACAAGAATCCATTGCCTAAGTTGAATAAACATAAAATTGTGAAGATTAAAGAATGGAGACCAACGGGTCGAATCCTTCCATTAGGAACACATAGCCCTTCTAATAGGTTCCCTGATAACTCTAGAGTAGTTCCCACTGTAGAGGCATCTATATTAGAAATGACTAATGTTCCAGAACTTGTGTGTGCTGACCAAACGGACCCCAAATTCCAGTGGGGATCCACATATTTCAGTTATCCAGAACTTGATGCGTGGTTTTGTAACCTTACAACAGGTTTTACCTCTCGAGGGATCTCAAGAGGCTTACAACCCCACCAGGCAGTGTACCTGACCGATGTAGTATAGTGTAGTGGTAAGTACGGGGGATTGATCGTTCTCCACAGGGAATAGTGTTCGTTAGGTATGAAAAACTACTCTAATTAGGTCTAAGGGTTGAGGAAGATTCTTTTTATGTTTTTATATTTTTATGAAAGCAAGTAAAATCTCGGTTTTGAAGGAGTGGGCGGAATTAGTTGCTAGTCAACTAACCCAAATAACTACAAATGCAAATAAAATAAAATAACAAAAATGAAAATGTTGTGAGAAACTTATGTGTAGAGAAATGTGTTTACTTAGATTTCCTTACTCCCTAACTATCTTTTACCGGTTAATTAGTGTGTATTAGTCGCGTGGATGACGGGTGTATTCCTTAATACCATTCGTGGGGTGGCGTACTTACTTCCCCAACTCTACAAGCTCCTACTTCACTCCTATGTCGAGCCGGCTAGGAAGCTCCTAACATGGGATCACTAGAATTCGCTTGTGCATTAAATACAACCATAAAAACCTTTAGTACGCATTTGGTTCATGTTTCTTAAGACGTTCAAGCAAGTTACCGAATAGGAAGTTAGCCAGTTTTCTTAAGCCTAACATAGATAAACAATCATCCAAAACAACTAATAACACACTAATAACCAATAATCAATAGCTAGGTTTCATTAGATCTAAGCAAACACAAGATAAATTTAGCCTAACATGTTAATCAAAAGACAAGAATAAGATAAAATCAAACAACACATAGACATATTGAATGATTAATTGATAACTTATCTTCAATGTAACATGGAAGATCTCAAGGCAAAAAGCCTTGAAAAAGGAGCTAAAATCGTCCTAGGGTTTTATCCCAAAATTCCACACACTAAGCTCTCCTTAATGACAAAAAATTAGAAAACTATATATAGACTTTTGCATCTGACGGCGTCACCTTATGGATTGTGACGCCGTCACCTCGCCGCTTCTAGGGTTCCCGGATGACCTTCTTGACGCCGTCCCTCTTTAGCTCTTCAAAAATCCATTCTGGCTTATCAAGGCTTGACGCCGTCGAACCTTGAACGTGACGCCGTCCCCTTATGATTTAAGCCGTGACGCCCTTGATCAAGTTAAAGCGTGACGCCGTCAGAATTCACATGCTATTTTCACTGGCTTATCATGAGTAAATTTCACGTCCACTTTTTCTTGCCAAGGCATGACGCCGTCCAGAGTAAATTGTGACGCCGTCAAAGGTAACTTTCAGCCGATTTTTGAGACTTTGTCGTTTTCTTCACTTTTATGCTCCAAAAACGTCCAAAATGCCTCCTTTTCCAGATTTCTCCTCAAAAGTACCTAAAATGACAAAAGGAACGATTTAGGGCAATATTTGATCAAATAAATACGATTTAGGGCTTAAATGACCCCTTAAAAGCGGTACACTTTTCGCTTCATCAAATACCCTTACACTTGAGATTTGCTTGTCCTCAAGCAAATGCGCTTTTATTCTAATCAAAATACAAGTTAGGGGTCATTTAATGCAAACATAAAAGTAATTACAACAAATAATCGTTCCACTTCAATCATAATAAGCACGGAGATTACAAACTAGCACCTCACAAGTAGTGTTTAGATACTCACATCTCTCAAGTGTCATCAAAATAAATCTCATAAATGAAAATGGATAATATCTCTCACTACCTGTCATAGCAAATAGATTACCATAGGCTTGGGAAAGGATCGAAAACCTCCTCCACTAGGCGTAAGCACCAAAGATAAACTATCAAAGAGGGCTTTTAAATGGGTTATAATGTTAGGTGTAGGGAAAAGGAAAACACGGTTTTGTTGGATAAAGGATACTTTACTGGTGGCGAGTTAAAAATCTTGATCAATTACATGTACTATACAATGTTGCTAAGCCAAGACTCGACTCGATCTTAAGCTAGAAACAAAATAACAAAATAACAAAAACATAAAAATAAACATAAAATGAAACGGGATGGTAGTCCGTATGTTTTTTTCTATTTTTCATTTTCTCATTTTTTTTGTATTTTTCTTGATTTTTCGATTTTTTTTTTTTTTTTTTTTTTTTTTTTTTTTTCATACACTTTTGCCCTACCATCCAAAATAATACATCATAGGGGCATTGCATCCCCCTTACACTTGAACTTTTACATAACTTTACAAACACTAATCTAATGACTCGAATTAAGATAATTGAAAAACTTGGAGTACTTTTAAAACATTTAGCACATATGGGGGTAATAAATGATCTTCTTCCCCATTACTCCATTACACTAGTACTTTACCCATGAGTCCCAATCGTCCCAAAACAATATGTACAAGGATATGACTCGACTTAGCAACCATGTAATCAATTAGATAATTAACTTGGGTTTAAACAAATGTTGTAACAATAATGCACTAAAAATGAGTGCATACAAGGTAGGCTAAGGCGATTTGGGTGTACATTTTAGTGGGGTGTAACAAATTCTTCCTTTAAGTAAAATGCTTAAAGGTCGAAACGAAAAGATAGGCTCTGAGGGGTGTACTAGGGGTATCGTGTACTAAAAATGAGTACAACGCAAAGGGTGTGGGAGAATTACTTGACCAATGTAGCCAAAGTAATTATAACAAAAACACAGGTGTAAAACAATGGGTTAATCCTAATGCCTCTTATCATGTAGTAAATCTAACTACACGAATGTAGTCTCACTTGTGGCCTCGGAATGGTCCTAACGCAAGTTCTAGAATCTAAGTGCTACCGGTACACACATCATAGCATAAATGCTTTTCCTACCAATTCTAGGGGCGAACCTCACATATTTGGGGGTGGAAAATTTTTTAGTGGCACGGTTTTTGTGCTAGTCATATAACTCCTATCCGTGAGACGCTCATTAAGATCAAAGTTTCACTCCTAAATGTTGTAAAAAATTTTAAATTTGGCACTAAAATTACCCTAACAAGTATTTCTCTCAGTTTTATTACACATTTACCATTAAACAAACAAAAATCAAGCGCAATTGTATTCTCAAAAATCGTACTTTTACCCTCCCCTTACACTTAAGATGAACATTGTCCCCAATGTTCAAACAACAAGATGTAAAAGAAAAAAGTAAGAGAATGAAATCAAATACTCCCCTGATTCGCTCGGTGGATAATGAAATTACACGGTTAAATCTTCCTCCAAAGAGAATGTTGAAGCTCCATGACTAATGCATCGCCATAAGCTTGATTCTATAAACATCTCCTTGTCCAAAATAACCTGTTAATCCTGAGAAAACAAACACGAAAACCTGCATAACATCGGCGGGATAAATCTATATATAAGGATATAATGCTTGTTGAATGATAATTTTGCAGATTCCTGGAGATTATAAGTTGGAGATTTAATAAAAACTTTTCAAAAACAAAATTTTCAAAAAATTTCTGAAAATTAAATCTGACGCCGTCAGGTTGTAATGCCTGACGCCGTCAGAAATGATCTGACAGAATTCTCATGTTAAGTTTCCGGAAAATTTTTGGAAAAACCTATACCTTACTTCCTGGAAATCCTGCAAAACATCATTATGACTCGATACAAGCATTTGACTCAAACAAATACTAATATGCATGCTTATATCTCATTGTTATCGTTCATGTTCAATCTTGTTCTTAAAAACAAATTTGGATTTCCCTTACACTTATCTTTTGCAAAATACCTTTATATGTAGTTAAGACGAAGTTAAAAACAAAATAAAGCATTTTCACAATTTATATTTGAGACATGAACAGTAAACAAAAAGAATAAGAAATGCATACGGAAACAAATAAAATCAAACAAAGCAAATAAATAAACACACAAAGCAAATAAAGCAAATAAAGCTTGGGTTGCCTCCCAAGAAGCGCTTTTCTTTATTAACGAGTCTTGTAGCTAGACTCAAAGTCACGTACATTACGTGACTCCATCATCGGTCACGGTTCCTAGGCCATTCTCCTTCCCGGTTTTATATTCCGGTCCTAATTTCAAACAATCCTTGTAGAAACCGAATATCCTTTCCATAACATAGTCTACTCCTTTACTTCTATCCTCATCATTCCTATAGTAGACCGCTTGCTTGAGCTCCTTCTCAACATTTGACAAGTGTTGGAATTGTTCTATCTTATATGGCATTTGGTAGCTTACTTCATCGGTCTCATCCTTAAATCTAACTATCCCTAAGGAAGGTTCATAAGTCATTCTAGAGACCTCAACAAATGGTTTTCCAAAAACCACTTGAGTCAAGGATGCATCGACTATTGGGCGGATATCTTCTACAATTACAAAGTCGGTGACATAGGTGAAGTTTCCTACATAAACCGGTAATCCCTTAACTCTTCTCGTGAAGTTACTCATCCAACCCTTGTCAGGGAACATCCTATACCCAAGTTGATTTTTCATTATCAAGTTGTAGTGGGCTCTAGTCATGATGTTTATGGGCGATCTAAGGTCTATGTAGGCTTTCTACACATGCAAGTGTCCGATGTTGCAGGGTATGTTGAGATTAGAAGGGTCGCCTATTTCAATGATTGGTCTACCTAGGAGGTATGGTGTCTCGGGGTCATCGAATAAGTTTGTATGATATGCGCGCTCTTCCTTAGTGGGTAGCCTATCGAAGTAGTCCTCATCATCATCTACTTCTTCGATCTCACTTGTCCTAACTTCCTTATCAGCCTCGACTTTCTTATCCTCATCCTTAGGTTCACTATTATCCTCATTCCTATCAATTGGTTTAATAGTGACAATGTTGACAAAGTGGACGTGTTTGGATGAAGAGGGGTCTTTTACTTGGGGTCCGCTATTTGTGTTCATAGCGTCCTTATGTGGAGGTGATAACACTTGGTTATGGAGAGCTTTCAACAAGTTGTCAATTTTATTGGTCATCTCCGTTTGTTGTTGATTGAATTCGGCTTCAAACTTGGCTAAACGAGCTTCTTGAGATGCCATAAATTGAGACATCAATCCTTCAAAGTTATCGGTACTACCATTGCCGGAAGGATTGTTGTTGAAAGTACGGTTCGAGTTGGAACCGCTTGATTGGAAACGATTAGGTGGGTTGGAAGAATTGGTTTGTTGTGCGTTTTGGTTTTGTTTCCACCTAAGGTTCGGGTGATTTTTCCATGAGGGGTTGTATGTATCACCGTAATGGTTTGGCTCGGGTTTGAAAGTGTACCACTTGTCTCCCGCTCCGTCGGTACGCGAGGATGCGTAGTCCACAAAAGCTTGTTCGGGGAGTTCCATGCAATCACGAGTGTCGTGGGGACCACTACATAATTCACATGAAGGAGTGATTTTGTTCACTTGGCTTGAAGGTGTAGGAGCCTCGTAGGATTTCATGAGAAACTTGACTTGGTCTTCAAGTTCTATGATCCTACGGTCAGAAGTGCTTGAATTGTTCGAAGGCAAAGATATTGCCTTGACCGTTTTATTCAAATCACGGGGATCACTCCAACTTTCGTTGTCATAAAGAGCAAGATCCTCTAGGAGAGCCCATGATTGTTCCGCACTTAGATCATGTAGCTTGCCACCGGCCGATTGGTCAATGGTTTGCCTCGTGGAGAGATTGATATGGTCATAGAAGATTTGGACTTGGAGCCAAAGTTCTATGCCATGGTGGGGGACTTTTTGGAGTAAGTCCTTGAATCGAGTCCATGCCTCGTAGAGAGTTTCGCCTTGACGTTGTTGGAACATCAAGATATCATTCCTTAGCTTGGTAGTTCTTCCCGGTGGGAAAAACTGAGCAAGGAAACGAGTGGTGAGATCATCCCAAGAGGTGATGGATCCTGCGGGTTGACGTTCTAGCCATTGACTAGCTTGGTCCCGCAAAGAGAATTGGAAGAGACGCAATCGGGTCGTCTCTCGAGTGGCAACATCAAGGTCTATAGAATCAACGATTTTGAGAAAGTCCTTGAGATGTTGATTAGGATCTTCAGAACGAAGTCCATGGAATGCGCATCCGCTTTGCACCAACCGGATGGTGTCGGATCGCAAGGGTGTGATATTGGCTCCTTGAGTGAGCTCAATAGTGTTTCGATAGCCATGGTGGCTAGGACGGGAATACTCTCCTAAAGTACGGGCTCTAGGAGGTGGTGGTGGTTGTTGTGGTGGTGGGTTGTGTGGGTTAAGGATATTACCATCTTCCATGATGTCGGATGGTATGGTTACGAACAAAGACACGAAGAAAATAGATAGACTAAAGAAAATCTAGAAAAAGAAAATAAAAATCTCACTAGAAAGGAATTTAGTGAGTAGACCTAATAGAAATAACAATTCGACCTAAACAATAACTATTCCCCGGCAGCGGCGCCAAAAACTTGATGCGTGGTTTTGTAACCTTACAACAGGTTTTACCTCTCGAGGGATCTCAAGAGGCTTACAACCCCACCAGGCAGTGTACCTGACCGATGTAGTATAGTGTAGTGGTAAGTACGGGGGATTGATCGTTCTCCACAGGGAATAGTGTTCGTTAGGTATGAAAGACTACTCTAATTAGGTCTAAGGGTTGAGGAAGATTCTTTTTATGTTTTTATATTTTTATGAAAGCAAGTAAAATCTCGGTTTTGAAGGAGTGGGCGGAATTAGTTGCTAGTCAACTAACCCAAATAACTACAAATGCAAATAAAATAAAATAACAAAAATGAAAATGTTGTGAGAAACTTATGTGTAGAGAAATGTGTTTACTTAGATTTCCTTACTCCCTAACTATCTTTTACCGGTTAATTAGTGTGTATTAGTCGCGTGGATGACGGGTGTATTCCTTAATACCATTCGTGGGGTGGCGTACTTACTTCCCCAACTCTACAAGCTCCTACTTCACTCCTATGTCGAGCCGGCTAGGAAGCTCCTAACATGGGATCACTAGAATTCGCTTGTGCATTAAATACAACCATAAAAACCTTTAGTACGCATTTGGTTCATGTTTCTTAAGACGTTCAAGCAAGTTACCGAATAGGAAGTTAGCCAGTTTTCTTAAGCCTAACATAGATAAACAATCATCCAAAACAACTAATAACACACTAATAACCAATAATCAATAGCTAGGTTTCATTAGATCTAAGCAAACACAAGATAAATTTAGCCTAACATGTTAATCAAAAGACAAGAATAAGATAAAATCAAACAACACATAGACATATTGAATGATTAATTGATAACTTATCTTCAATGTAACATGGAAGATCTCAAGGCAAAAAGCCTTGAAAAAGGAGCTAAAATCGTCCTAGGGTTTTATCCCAAAATTCCACACACTAAGCTCTCCTTAATGACAAAAAATTAGAAAACTATATATAGACTTTTGCATCTGACGGCGTCACCTTATGGATTGTGACGCCGTCACCTCGCCGCTTCTAGGGTTCCCGGATGACCTTCTTGACGCCGTCCCTCTTTAGCTCTTCAAAAATCCATTCTGGCTTATCAAGGCTTGACGCCGTCGAACCTTGAACGTGACGCCGTCCCCTTATGATTTAAGCCGTGACGCCCTTGATCAAGTTAAAGCGTGACGCCGTCAGAATTCACATGCTATTTTCACTGGCTTATCATGAGTAAATTTCACGTCCACTTTTTCTTGCCAAGGCATGACGCCGTCCAGAGTTAATTGTGACGCCGTCAAAGGTAACATTCAGCCGATTTTTGAGACTTTGTCGTTTTCTTCACTTTTATGCTCCAAAAACGTCCAAAATGCCTCCTTTTCCAGATTTCTCCTCAAAAGTACCTAAAATGACAAAAGGAACGATTTAGGGCAATATTTGATCAAATAAATACGATTTAGGGCTTAAATGACCCCTTAAAAGCGGTACACTTTTCGCTTCATCACCAACTTGGAAGTTCTTCATACCCTCCACATGGATCTATGCGGTCCAATGAGAGTACAAAGCATAAATGGAAAGAAATATATTCTGGTGATAGTAGATGATTTCTCTCGGTTCACATGGGTAAAGCTTTTGAGAACCAAGGATGAGACTCCAGAGGTGATCATTAAGCTGATTAAACAACTGCAAGTAAGGCTTAACAAGACTGTCAGAATCATCCGCACTGATAATGGAACTGAGTTTGTCAATCAACAACTCAGAAACTTTTATGAAAATATTGGCATCACACATCAGAAAAGTATACCTCGCACTCCTCAGCAGAACGGAGTCGTTGAACGGCGAAACCGTACTCTAGTAGAAGCTGCAAGAACCATGCTTATATTTTCAAAGGCACCGATGTTTCTCTGGGCAGAGGCCATTGCAACTGCATGCTATACCCAAAACCGATCTCTGATTCATCCCATACATGAGAAGACTCCCTATGAGTTAATTCACAACAAGCAGCCAGATTTATCATTTCTTCGTGTGTTTGGTGCTCTTTGCTATCCAACTAATGATAGTCAAGACTTGGGAAAGTTAAAAGCTAAAGCAGATGTAGGTATTTTTGTTGGATACACACCAGACCGTAGAGGGTACAGAATCTACAACCAGAGAACCCGACAAATCATGGAAACCATCCATGTCACGTTCGACGAGCTAAGTGAGCAAACTGTTTCAGGACAAACCAGTTCTGGACCCGATCTTAAACTTTTGACACCTGGACCAATTAGTTCAGGGCTTGTACAGAATCACATGCCTGCAGAGTCTTTCGTTCCACCAACGAGTGAGGAGTTGAAGAAGCTATTTGATCCTATGTTTGACGAATACTTTGAGCCAACAACTGAAACAATCACAAATGCCATAGCTGCACCTGACACTGCGGATGTTCAAGTTCCACAAGGCTCAGAAAACCATCCATCTTTAGTCTCAATCAGTTTCAATGCTCATGCTGCAAGTCAATCACCCTCAACGTCAAATACTCAATCCTCTCCGGTGCAACAAGAATCTGCAGATGATCATTCTTTGGAAGTTAATCATTTTGCTCCTATCGATGATGTTCCTTTTGAGAACATATTTGCTCCTGAACCCTCATCAGACATGTCCTCTCACGAAGAACACAGCACGGCAACATCAATCCAAAACCCTCAACCTCATGACCATATCAGAAAATGGACCAACGATCATCCAATTGACAACATCATCGGCAATCCTTCTCGTCCTGTATCCACTCGTAAACAACTGGCAACAGATGCATTGTGGTGTTTCTTCAATTCTGTACTGTCTAAAGTCGAACCAAAAGATGTCAAAGATGCAATGAACAAAGACTGTTGGTTCGAGGCCATGCAAGACGAAATCCATGAATTTGATCGACTTGAAGTATGGGAATTAGTACCTCCTCCAGAGTGTGCTATGATTATTGCTCTCAAGTGGATCTTCAAGGTAAAACTTGATGAGCATGGGGATGTTTTAAAGAACAAGGCACGTCTAGTTGCTAAAGGATACAGACAAGAAGAGGGCATTGATTTTGAAGAATCATTTGCTCCAGTTGCTAGAATTGAAGCTATTAGAATCTTCCTGGCCAATGCTGCAAGTCTAAATATGATAGTCTACCAGATGGATGTCAAAACATCTTTCCTGAATGGGGACTTAAAGGAAGAAGTCTACGTGAGCCAACCTGAAGGATTTGTGGACACTGAACATCCTACTCATGTTTATCGCTTGAAGAAGGCTCTTTACGGGTTGAAGCAGACACCTAGAGCATGGTATGATACATTGTCCAAGTTTCTTCTAGATCATGGATTCTCAAAGGGTGTAGTTGATCCAACATTATTCACCAGGAAGACAAACAAACATCTACTACTTGTTCAGATTTATGTAGATGACATCATATTTGCTTCATCTGACCCTAGTGAATGTGATAGATTTTCTAATGAGATGAGCTCCAAGTTCCAAATGTCGATGATGGGACAAATGTCATTCTTCCTAGGATTACAAGTATCTCAAAGTCCCGGAGGCATTTTCATCAATCAGTCCAAATACGCATATGAGATCTTGAAAAAGTTTGGATTCGATTCAAGTGAGCCAGTTGATACTCCCATGATTGATAGATTTAAGCTAGATGAAGACCCGTCAGGGATTCCAGTCGATCAAACGAAGTACAGAAGCATGATTGGATCCTTAATGTACATTACTGCAAGCAGGCCAGACCTTCTATTTGCTGTATGCATGTGTGCGCGATATCAATCCAAACCTACCAAAAAGCATCTAGAAGCAGTAAAAAGGGTTTTCAGATATCTTCAAGGAACAGTTCATATGGGTCTCTGGTACCCTAAGGACACAGCCATGGAGTTAACGGCTTATGCTGATGCAGATCATGCGGGGTGTCAGGACACTCGTCGAAGTACTTCAGGAGGAGCTCAGTTTTTAGGGGAAAAGTTGGTTAGTTGGTCTTCGAAGAAGCAAATGAGCACATCCATATCTTCTACTGAAGCGGAATACATTGCTATGTCGGCTTGTTGTGCACAAATTCTATGGATGCGATCACAACTATCAGACTATGGATTCTCATACAACAAAATTCCTCTATATTGTGACAACAAAAGCGCTATTGCACTTTGTTGCAACAATGTTCAGCACTCCAGGTCAAAGCACATCGACATCAGGCATCACTTCATCAGGGAACAGGTTGAAAAGGGAATCGTGGAGCTGTATTTTGTGAGGACAGAGTTTCAGCTAGCAGACATCTTCACTAAGGCTCTTCCGAGTGAAAGGTTTCAGTTTATTCTCCCGCGTCTGGGAATGAAGAGCTTATCTCCAGAAACTCTCAAGTGTCTTCAGGAGGAAAAGGAGGAGTAAAGGGTTATCTTCTCATATCCTTGTATATATTTGTATATATCTTTAAAAAAAAAAAAAAAAAAAAAAAAAAAAAAAGAAAAAAAAAAAAACCATAAAATCGGAAAAAAAAAATCAGAAAATACCAAAAATAGTTCTACTTAGGCATGTCTTCTATTTATCGATAACATTTACGGATCTAGAAATGTCATTCAACAATGACACGGATCTTTAAATGAAGCTCGAGCAGAAGTTATACTAATCAGTTAAAACATGTCTTAATGGCTTGCAGTTACTTCATACTGCAACCCGCGATACACTCTGGGGAAAGCACGTCGCCAAAAAGACGGCTGTTCCTCCAACTAGGTGATGTTCACCTGGGCATGCATTACTTTATATCCATGTTTCACCGACTTGATGTACGTTTCAGTGCGTCATTTCGTGTATAAGAAGAGAAGTCTTCTTTACATCAGACTCTTTATCTTGTTTGATTCTTCAAGAGAGTCTTGATGTTACACAAGGTGGTAAATTGATTTAAATTTTCACAAATACCCGTCGCTCAATTGAATGACTACAGCTCTTTAAATGGAAAACGGGTCATTAATTGAGGGGGAGCATATTTGTTCAAATTTATGACACCTTGCCAAATTTGTGCAACATCAGCAGTGACACTCTCTCGTTGTTTCAGGGGGAGCATAGTATGCTCCTAAATCAGAATACATTTAAACCTGACCACATTTTCTCCCAAATTTTCTAAACTTATTTAAATCACTTGGGATCCCAAATCTCAAATGGTTTGAAATTTTTGATCAGGGGAGAGAATGTGATTTAAATATGAAATTCTGATAAAATGTGATGATTTGGAAGTAAATGTAAGCTCTCCCGTATGTGCTAAACTGCTTTGTATATCAATGCACATATTGAGGGGGAGCAAAATGTTTTGGTCATAAAAATAAGCTCTTCCATATGTGCTAAACTCTTTCGTATATCAATGCACATATTGAGGGGGAGCAAATGGTTTTTAACAAAACATAAAGGATTTGGCATCTTATGTGAGCAAGGCTCAGACTTCACCAATGAATTGACGATAGCTAAAGTCAGTAGTCGAAAGGACATGTCCTGGACGGGTAATAATTTCAAGCCAGTTTATCTGGTGATGTAAGCGTGTCTCGCAAAGGACGTGTCTGAGTAGAATGTACCGATTTCGAGCGATCTTCCTTGAATGTGATCTGGACGGGTAATAATTTCAAGCTAGTTTACTAGTGATGTAAGCGTGTCTCGCGATGATCATGTTCTTGGAAAATCAATCAATTCAAAAGTGCGAGCTTCACCTGACATGTGCAAATTTATAAAACAATCATTTGAGCACATGTTGAGGGGGAGCATTTGAAAAATATAAAACTCTCAAGTGTTAGTAAAATGTGTTTCAGAATAATGAACACTTTGAGAGATTTTTCAAAGATTTGGTTTGGCAATTGTGGAAGAACACCAAAGACCGACCATTTAATTTAATGCATGGAGTTATAAGGATGGTAAGGTTAGGTTCAAGTTCCCACGATCCCGCCAGAGCCGGAGGGATCTACCCAGGGACAATCCACTAGATAGTGTAGAAGTCCTTAGGTATGATTAAAAAAAGGAGAAAAGTGAATCAGGGAAGAGTGCAGACTGAGATGGAGCTAGAACTGAAACAAACCCAACAAGGTTCTAGTAATGAAGTCTTGGTATGCACTGAAGGGGTTGAAGAATTAAAAAGAAACGAAGTGAGAAAGGGTGAAAAGAAATAGCCCTCCTTACAACTTAGGCAGAAACCGGGTCAATACATATGCTGTCAGAATCACATAGTTGATTGCTGGCATTGAAGACAAAGTATCATGGACCCAGTGATACGCTGCACAACCCTCCCTAGCCACTCAAGGTCCCTCAAAGGATTCTTGTTTCAATTGTCACGGAGTTCAATACATTTCTATCGTCTCTCTCACTCCGAGTTAGATGATATTGAAAAGGTGGCAGTTCTCTCCAGCCTCCGCTCACTAAATCATAACGCACTATTGAGTCTAGAGCCACGAGATGCATAATAAGATCTCATAGGGACACGAATTATTTCTACACTGGGTGTTCAACATTAAGGACACCAGTTGTAAACTTATGAGTCCTACGCAGATCTTAGCAATCTGCCAGAACATTTATGAGGAAATTTACTAATGTAATTCTCAATGATTGAATGGAAATTCCTGCCAGGGTCAACATCAAGCAGCCCTGAAAGCAGGTCACTTCGGTAATTCTTTATGGATTACGCTTAGTGGTCACGGCGGTTTCAAACGGTCTACAGTCGTGGAGTGATCTCCAGTGACTCACCTAATCGTTGATGTACTACGGTATGATCTTAAAAATCCCTCTGTGGGTTTTCGATTAGGAACGGTCTTGGTAAGGATTAGAGAGAGTTTTCACACTATGCTGTTAACAATCTCGAAGTCCGAACCTGTAAGTACCGGTCGATTTGTTGCTAACTGTCGTATGCAGGAACTTCTGGCGATTGTAGCTGTGGAATGCTGTAGCTGGTTGCTGTTGTAGCTGGTTGCAGAAAAGATGCCAATCCTCTTTCACATGTTCACACTACATCATCATTGTAACTCAACAAAGTCATGATCAACCTAAAAGACCTTTAACACGGCTTCTGCAAACTCTGATGCTAAAGATCATGACTCCAAATAGTGTGAGCATATCGGCTCAAAGAATACATCATCACATGGAGACATACGGACAAAAGATGACTTGAAGATACACGTTGGTTGATACTTTTGAAGAATGATCTAAATCATCCAAGACAAGGAGAAGTCGTCACAAGTCCACTGCTGAAGGCACAAAGATTACTAATGACTGAAGAATCAATGTATACGAGCTACAAAGTTAAGGTTTATGAAAAGAGTGCTTGATTTAAGAACATTGTTATCGGGGTGACCTCCCTTAGGGGGAGATTGTTAGGAATATAAATATTTAGTTGAAGACTCGGTCACCCCGAGCACTCTCGTGTATTAAATAGCTCGTAGTAAAACAAATAATATTAGTAGTAAAGTAGTTAATTAATATTGTGGAGTGAGTCGGGTCTTTACCCTCTGTCAGCTCGCTCCACAGTCCACTAGGGACAAAGTAAGTAGGCTATGCACGTAACTATAAATACCCCTCTCCTCATGTGGAGAGGGTTGGACCTTTGCAAGCTTTCAATTCATTTTTCTTTTTTGGTTTATCTCTCTAAAGGTTCCATCTTTCATTCTCTCTCTAGCTTCTTACTAGTTCGATCCATATAACCATCCAATCTTGTGTTTAATCGTTCCTGAATATCCTACACCCTGAGAACCTGATCTATCCTTGTCTTTACCAAATTTCCTCCCCTGTTTGGAAGAATTCTCATCATCCCCTTCTGAACCATCTGAATCATCATCATCAGAAGAATCATCATCCAATATCACTTTTGCCCTTTTCTTCTTTAACTGATCTTCAAGCTTCTTCACCCTTTTAGTTAGCTTGGTGTAGACTTTGGAAAACATTGCTTTATGAGATTTCAGTTCCTCATTGTTCTTCTTAAGCTCCTCCTCCAAGGTCTTTACTTTGTCAACTAACTTGGTACATATTTCCATCAATTCAGCTTGTAAAGAGCTACCCTCATCACTTCTAGCTGTGTGACCTGCTAGGAGAGGTGAATCTTTGGGCAAGGATCTAGTCACACCCTAGATAGACTAGGTTTAGACCTTCTCCTATAAGTGATGGGTGGTGGTTGGGTTATTTCAAGTTCTTGAGTGGATGTGTGATGGGGATCAGTTGGAACTGCTGAACCTTCACCCAACTCAGTTTGAAGCATTTGAGGAAACAATGGAACTGGTTCCCCTTGAAAAAGCCTACTAGCCATAGCCATATTTTGAAAAACTTTTGATTGAAGGCTAGGCGTAGCAAAAGTTTCTGTTGGTTTTGTAAGCAAATATTTCTTTTTATTCAAAAGAGTTTGAACAAATCTTGGATACATTAGAAACTTTGTTTTACTGTCAACATTTGATGCCATACCCTCAAAAATAAATTTTGAAAAGTTAAAAACTCTGTTTGTAGACAAGCAAATGAGAGCAATAGCAATATTGCTACTGAACTGCTCCCAAACAGTCTTTTTAGGACTTAAACAACTTAAAAGAGTATGTATCAAAAATCTCCATTGAGGTGAGAAACATCCTTTTTGAAAAGTCAATTTGTTTTCAGATGTATCATACCCCATTTTAGTAAGTTCTTCCCATATTTCAGTATTTAGCATAGTGTGGATACCATCTGAGTCATTTAATTTAAGATGTCTCCTAATTATAGACTCGGTAACAACAAACTTAATACCATCTACTTCAGAATGAATTTCTATGTCTCCGTCATCACTTGTCAAGACAGATGAATTCTGCCAGAACTGTGAGATGTGTGAGACATAAAGAGTAGGAGAAACAGTTAGAGCATACCTTATGTGAGAGTGGTTGAGAAAGTCCACAATCTCATAAAACTTTGGCCCATCTCCTTGCTCTGTTTTCTCTAAGAACGCAACCTGGTTGTGACGCTTAACAAATTCCAATCCAGCCATTCTTAGTGATGAAAAATAAAAGATTATAGCAATACAATGATCGTGTAAATTGGAATTGAGGTTTTATGTAGTGGCTTGGGGTTTATAGGTACTGTTTAGGGTTTTGCGAAATATGCGTATGAGATAAATTATCTTTAGAAAGAGAATAAATAAATTTATGGTAAAAAGATAATTATCGTCTATAAAAATCCCTATAAGTATCTTAAGAATAACGGTTTTACCCCAACGGCTAGAAAATTAATTACTGACAGATTTTTACAACAGCTAGTTGAGCCGTCCTAACTTTGTACTAACCGTACCAACTGTTGGAAAAAAAAATTGTTGAGCCGTATGAACTTTTGAAATAATTTTTTTTAAATACCATGGCTCAAACATAGTTTTTAGCAAACAATCAGCTATCAACGGATTTGATATGTCTTTACCAATAGCCGTTTACTTTGGATTAGCCAACTCTTCACACTTAGATATGGTGAGCTGATAACCATACAATTTTTGGTAAATTGTCAACCATCAACAGATTTGATTAGTCTTTACCAGAAACCGTTTGCTCTGGACTAGTTGGTTCTTATGTGGATAAGACATGGTGAACCAATTACCATTTGTTGTATGCAAAGATCACATACTAATCTCCAGAACACCATTTAGTCCAAAACATCAAGCATTCATAATCCCTTGGTGTTTTCTCTCCAATCCTGCAATTGTTAGTCCAAAAACAAAGAAACAAGCCACAAAGCACTTGTCTCAAAATATAAAAGTATATGACTAACAATGCACATAACAAGAAAAATTAATTTCCTTGTGGAACCCAAGCCAAAACAGACTTAGGCTTTCCTCTAGCATCAACATAATTCATTCTTTTCAAAACATTCTTAGCACCATTGGGTTTAATAGGTCTCCAAACCCAATATGCTGATGCATTCACTCCAGTACCCATATTTCCCTTAGCAGTGTTTTTATCCACACCAGTACCAATTACTCTGCTAGCAGTTGGAACTGCTGGCTTGGTAGTTGTCACCTTTGGTTTCCAAACTTGGTTTTTCACCACTGCTTTCTCATAAAAAGTTCTTTTACCAGTTTTGTATGATGGTTTAAAAACAGTTATTGCATTTTGAACTGGTGGCCTTGGGTGAATTGTTCTCATAGGTCTGACAGTCTGAACTGCTGGTCTAGCAGTTTGAACTGCTTTAGGTCCATACCTTAAAAGAACTGATCTAGGTATCATTCTATCATTCCTAAGAAAAGATTGAGGTCTTGCTATGCCCAACCTTTGATTTGTATATCCAGATACCCATTTATCACAATAATCTGCAAGATGGTCAAAGCAACCACAAGAGTAACAAGCTTTCCTATAGCAGACAAAATCCTCCCCTAATTGGTGAGATTTGAGGTCATTCCAATTCCTTTGGTTACCTCTTGGCTTGTTTGTGGTTCTATACATTTCTGCATACCTAACTGTTGGTCTAAAAGGTTTGGCATTTGATCTAGGCCTAACAGTCTCAGGTTTAACCATCTTTGGAACTTTTGGTTTCTCCACTTTAGCACTAACAGGCTTAACCACAGCCTGATCATCCTCATCATCAGAAGTCCATTCCTCAATGGTTGGAGCATCTGAGTCCTTAGCTGAGGACCTATCAGAAGACACCTTGTCCTCAGATAGTGATTTATCACTTGCACTTTCATACACAGGTTTATCAACTACATCCTTCTTGGGTTGAGGACCATAGTTAAGCACAGGTAATTGAAATTCAGGGAGTCCTGTGTGTTCTAAGTCTATGCCTGGGGGTGTTGGAATTCCTCTATAGGGAGGTGGAACTGACTTATATCCTAGGCCTGACTTAGCTTTATTAAGGATCTGACTCTCAATTATCTTTTGAACACCTTTTGATGTGTATTCTAGTGTGTCTACACTCATCTGAATGTTCTCCTTAGCTTTCTTAACCTGTTCTAGCTCATGTTTTAACACAGTAATCTCATTCTCTCTAAACATTAAGTCTCTCTTAACAATAATCATATCATCAGAAAACTTAGACTCATTACTTTGATAATGAACAATTTGTTCTTCTAACACAGCTAAAGCTCTCTTATGATTTGCTAAGCTAAAAGCAGTTTCAACTAGCTCTTTTCTCTGATTTTCATATCTTGTTTTAAGTGTTTCTAGATCTTTTAAAGCTTCACAAGATTTAGAACATTTTGAAACTTGTACCTCAGAATCTGAGAATGCCATGAGAGAAACCTCTGTAGATGCTTTTGCTTCCTCCTCTGCAATGTAGCTCCAGTCAAATCCTAAGCCATCAATGGCAACCATGGCTTTCGAGCTTGAATCAGTAACCTCCACAACCCTTGACTTGTTTCCATATGCTCTGCTCTTTCCATCATGTTGGCTTGGCAATCTGCACTCCCTTGAATAATGACCTTTCTTGTGGCAGTTGAAACACTCAATCTTGGACTTGTCATACCCTGCAACATCATTGTTGTTTATGACAATCTTCTTGCCAGTCTTCTTCAAGAATCTCCTAGCTCTCAAGCTGAGAAGAGAGAGCTGCCATTT
Organism: Artemisia tridentata subsp. tridentata; assembly: GCA_021014915.2. Classification (NCBI taxonomy): domain Eukaryota; kingdom Viridiplantae; phylum Streptophyta; class Magnoliopsida; order Asterales; family Asteraceae; genus Artemisia; species Artemisia tridentata. The sequence continues at coordinate 85,890,541 of CP139506.1, forward strand.
GATATCCATCTCTTCAATATCATCTTCATCAATCTCTTGAAGATCTGAATGAGTCAACATACTTCCATTGTGCTGAGTAGTCAAGAAAGCACAATAAGTATCATCATTCAAAAGTCCACTAGTACTGCTTGAGGCGCTAGCAGTACCAAGGTTTGCACTAGAAGTACCAACTGCTCCAGCAACTTGCACTTCTTCATCTGGACTTGAGGAACTGGAAGTTGATACAAAGGCCAAATTCCCTGAGCTTGAGCTTGAGCTTGATCCAGCAGACTTCTTAATATCATGTTCAACTATTTTGAAGTTGCTATAGAGATCCATTAAGCTCATGGAGTCTATATCAGGCTTGTTTTTCCATACAACCACATGCATAGCCCATTCAGAAGGTAGACTCCTCAGAAATTTGGAGTTGAGATCTTCCTGAGGCATCTCAATTCCTAGAACAACCAATTGACTCACCAGCTTTTGAAGCCTATTGAACATATGATCCAACGACTCATTGCTTGTTGCTGTAAAGTTCTCAAACTGATGCTTGAGAAGGGTCTTCTGGGTTTTCTTGGTGGCTTCATTCCCACTATATCTTGCAACAATAGCTTCAAAAAGGGTTTTAGCACACTTGAACTTACTAAAATTCAGCAACTGATCATTGGGAATAGTCATCAGAAGCAAACTTCTAGCCTTAACATCATTCTTGTGCCTTGCCTTCTCTTCATTAGTGGTTGGCTTTGTCTGCACTGTAGTCTCAGATTTTCCTTCAACAAGAGTTGTTGTTGTTACTGGTGTAAAAGAGTTTCCTTCTTCAATGATCTCCCAAAGTGCATAGTCTTGCACTTGGAAAAATTGCTCAATACGAAGTCTCAACATGTCAAACTCATTAGGTTTAAGCATAGGAAGCTTAGCAGCAATGTTAGTTGTGGTTGGTGTTGTTTCCATGTCCATCTTTGTTCTTCTCGGATCTTCTAAATCTAAGTATCAGCAACCTGGCTCTGATACCACTTGACCGGATCTACACACACGCCTTGTGTTAGATGTGATACTAAGAATTATACGTAGTCTAGCACGCGGAATTTACTAGCTAGCACTTAGAAGACTTTATGTGTTTGTGTTTTGTATGATTTGAATGTAACAATGAATGAACACAGAATAATGAACTTCAACGATTCAATATTATTGAAACAATAATACGAGTGATCTCCTATCACTAGGGTTTACAACCTTGAATCTCTATGAATTAATTCGTACTTCTATATCTCTAAACTTTAACCTAGGCAATCCTTTTATAGACCAAGGATTCCTTCACAAGATAACTATCATTCTAATCGTATAAGATATACACAATATCTTTTCCATATTTATCTATTAAACGTATTACAAAATAATAATAAGCAGTACAAATATTTTCTTTCATAACCGTACTAACTGCTTATGTCTTCAAACTCTTCAGCAGTACTAACTTCCATCTTCAACAGTCCTAACTGCTATCTTCAACAGTTCTAACTGCTATAGCTTAATTTCCTAACACACTCCTAAAGGCTAGAACTTTTAATGAAATTAACAATTTAGCATTGAAGCTTCTGACCTGGTTTTCCATTAATATCAAAGAGGTCTAAATCATCACATGATACAACATGGCCAATCGCGTTTGTAAAAACCCAACAGCCTATGCAACCCATTTGAATACCACTTCTAACCAAATATAAAATACGTATTCTGACAGGCTCTTTAACCCGTCTATACCACCCATAAAATGGCTCAACAGTTCAAGCATCAGGAAAATAGTTTTTATCGATTTAAAATCTCACCCTAAGTAGTTATTAAACAGAAGTCAACACTAATACTAAGTCTAATTCTCGATCAAGTCAACTTAATGCCTACATTACTGATGAGTGTGTAAATACTCATCATTTTACACCCATTTAAGACACAAAAATAACCAAAAACACCCAAATATATTGCAGATATCATTAGTTTTGTGTTTTTATACATTTCATGTACAAAGGATTGAAAACGGAGCAAAAACGAGCATTTTTGGATCGACTGGACAACAAGTGTGCATTTAATCAAGAAAAGTCAAAGTCAACTCCAAAATTACCTAAACAACACAAATAGTCCTTGGAAAATAAAATTCACTTTTGGCAGCCTTGGTCCCTGGATTTTCAGAATGTACAAGATTGGCCCCTAAAGTTAAGCCTATTTCACTTTTTATCCTAAACTAAAAATAAACCCATTCCTAACCCAACCCAATCCAAAAAAAAAATACCAAACCCAACTCACCCACATCCCAAAGAAATAACCCAATCCCATACCGGTCTCATTTTTAGCTAAAACCATAGGTTGACCTGGTCAACCCCTATCCCTTCTTACCTTTTCCCGCCCAACAAAAAGCTCCCAACACCATCATCACCCCTATTCTGCTTTCACCTCTGCCACACTCAATCCCCCTCCTAACCACTCCTCTACTCCATCTAGTTCACGAGATGCCATCTTCACGAGATACCATGCCACGCTGGCAATCCACACCTCACATTTGGGCGCCAAAATGCCAATAAAAGGCTGAGATGAATTCCAATCTAATCCAATGGATGAGACTTGCTTAGAAGAAGCACAAAAGTGGTTCAGAGCTGTTTTCTCTCACAAAAGAAACACAAAGAGTGAAGACCTTAGTTTAGTTTTTTTAGTATAAATAGAATAGTTAGTATCAGTTGAAACTGAGGTTTTATTTAGCTTAAAAGTTAAGGTACATGTATTCTAGCTTATTGTCATTTAACTTTCCTTTTTCCAGTATTGTAATCTTATTTTAATGAAATTTCAAGTTTAGTCAACAAAAGTCAAATTTACTGTGCTAGTGCTTAATTTGTGCTTATTTTATTTTTTTCATGTTTCTAAGCTTATTGATGTTTGTATGAATCAGTAGGATAGTAGTTTATAAGCTTGAATTGAGTTTTCTTTAAAAAGTGTTAGAAATGGTCTAAAAATACCTAAACTGCTTATTGCTTATCTAGGGCTTATTTGGTCTTAAAGTTGGCTTAATATGGTCCAAGAAATTAGTATAGCTTAAGTATTTCAGAACATTACCTCATTTTGGTCTGTTTCAGTTTAAAATAGCAAATTCAGTCCCAAAAGGTGTGTTTGGCATAAGCCAATGTTGGGTCAAAAATAAGCCTTGTACTGTTCATGTGTAAGTTGATGAGTTTTGGTTAAGCTTATTTAAGGCATTATAAGCTGTTTTCAGTCCTCCTTTAGTACTTTTGAGCCTTTTGTGGCTTTCTAGTAGGTTAGTGAAAATCTTGGTTTGCAACTGCTTCCTATAAGAGCTCCAATGAGCTGAGCTTATTTTGCCCAACTTTTGGATCCTTTGAGTCCTTTATAGCTACTAAGGTGAGCAGACAAAGTTTGGAAATGTTTCATTGAGTTTTGCATGATCTGAGACCACAAACCAAGTCTGCACATACCCTTAAAGAGTGCAGACTGCATCAATTTTTTTGGACCAACTTAAGTGCTTATTTGTGGTTTTCAAAGTTTAAATTTTTGGTTTCTCAATAGTTTGCCAGTTGTTCTTTGCTTATATCTAAATTCCAGGCCCTCTCCTAGCTTATCTGGGCTGTGGAATAAGCTCAAAAGTTGCTTGATCAACACAATTAACCCTGAGTCATCAGTGTTAAAGTGTGTTGACTGAGCTATTGTTCAGCTTATTTTTAAGCACCAAATAAGTCTCTCTTGGTCTGCTATTTGGTCTAGGTGATCCTTGCTAGGTTAACTTTAAGTGTTATCAGCTTTTGTGGTCCTTAGTTGTCATATAAGTGCTTATAAATAAGCTCAAACTTTCCTTGTTGGAACTGTTTTGCCCTGCACTTGTGTGATCAGCAGAGTCATTAGGAGTTTTGGCTTATTTTGTGCTTATCTCTGCTTTTGCTTGCCTATTGTGAGTTCATTTTAGATATTAGTTGGATTGTAGCTTATTTGCATGATTTTAGCTCTTTAGGACAGCTTTTAGCTTATTTGAAAATTTTGGCTTTGTTCTTATTTGTTCCCCACTTCTGATCCCATATATAAGCTGTTCACAGCTTATTTGTGTGATTAAAAAAATCTTCCTTCGCAAAAATTACTTATCTGTTGTTGCTTGTTAAGTTTTAATCAAAAAATCAAAAAAATAAAATAGTTTCAAAAAAGGGGCAAAACCAGGGTTCGAACCCTGGTCATTTAGCACACAACACAACACCTTAACCATTTGCCCTTAGGACTTTCTCAATAATAACATGCAATCTTAATTCTTTTAACCTTGTTTCATTTTTAGCTTAATCAACTCATTTGCTTATTTACTGCTTATTACAACAAGTTGTTTCTGTCTTTTTATTTTTCCTAGCTTTAGTTTGTTATAAAGTATTTTTGACAAAATTCCCAGATTTTTCTTAAATGTTTTAATATTTTTAATCATTTAATTAGATTAACTTAGTTTTTAATTAATAGAAAATAAAATAATAATTAGAAAAATATAATTCTTTTTTGTAAAATTTTATTTTATCATTTAGGACGTAGGAAAAATAGGTTTGTACCCATAGAGTTAGCATTTCATTAATTTGACGTTTTTAGTATTCGTGTGTTCCCATTTTAATTACATTTCTATTTATTTAGCATTTTGTTTTGTAGATTTAAGTTTCCCTTATCCTATTTATTGTTTCCCGTAGTTTTAAGATTCCCCTAGCCTATTTATGCTTCCCGTAGTTGTTGGATATTTAATCAAAAACCAAAAATCTCATTTCCAATCATCAAGCATTTTAATCCCGAACCAAAAACGAAATCCTCGATTCACACCTCGCTGGGACACGACCCGGGTGATCACTTGCCCGGTATCTCATACCGTATTCACGGGTTTTGCAAGTTTGACTTTTCTTAAGGTTTGACTTGTCATTTCCCACGTATCACGTGTGCACGATACTATATTTATTTATATATATATTACACACGGATCAATTACAATGAAGTATCAGGTGTGTGATCAATATGTACACAAGCAGAAGTCAACATAGGAAATTCAACTACGACTTAGCAAACTAAACAAAGTGTAATTGAATATGCACGAAATTAAGAGATAATTATCGATTTGAAGGTTTCGCCAGCAAAAACCCACTGCATAGATTGACTTCCTAGGATTGATGCTAATGATGCAACAAAAAAAATTTCTTGACTGATTTTGAATCGGTATGGCATAGAAAAATGATTTGAATCCATAGAATTAGGTGTAACATATCAGGATCCAAATACAATACCTCTAACTCCTCGATGTCAAAAATAGCATCTGCAAGAACTGTATATGCTTATACGAACAACCTCCAGATGAATCTGCAATGACAAAACCAACAGCCCAACCAACGTGTAACGATTTCTAACAATATTGCTAATTAATCAATTGTTAATTAATCAATTGATTAATTAATCAATCGATTCAAACAATACAACAATAATAATTACAAAGAAAATACAAAAAAATAACTTACAATGTTCTTAAACCTTTTTGACCTTTCTGCACTTCTTTAGGGATTGCAGAATCGTTGCCATATAGGGTTTAGCAACACACAAATGAATTGAAATAAAACACAGCCAAGTATAGGATTTAAATTCAAATATCATAACTTATTTTGGAATGATTTTTGAATGCGTCGCAATTAATGGTGATGTTGAAACTGCCATTTTTGATTCAATGATAATGAGTAGAAAATTAATGGTAGATGTAACCAATTCTATTTGATTGAAAGAGTATTGAAGAAGCTTTGACTTCGTATGTGTTTTTGAAAGAGTAAAGTATTAAAAGTTCAGTGGTTGCAATGTGTTGTACATTCCTTTTTTTTTTTTTTTTTTTTACCAATCACACCAAAGACACATCAGATAATTAATTGCAATGGCTGCATTATTAGGTGGTACAAAACTCTTGTTTATTATATTAGATAGATAATTTGTTTTTCTATATGATATGTTTGAATGATTATACTATTTATTTAGGGCTAATGATGTTTATGTATGATGTTCATTGTTCACTTTACTATCTAAAGTTTAATTATTATAATTTGAACTTGATTTGGGAAAACCTAATTTTAGTATCAATATTTTATATTGAAATTGAAACTATATTCAAACTGTTTTGATTTAATTATTCAATGAAATTGATAATCAGTTAAAATTGATTAGTAGTTGACAAAAATAGTGTTCATATGCAGGTAATGGATTTCAATTTTAAGCAAATTATATTTTTGGAAATGAAGCAATGAATCAGAGGAATAAATGCCAACCAATATATGATCTTATAATTTTAGCAACCTTTGTAGTATATAGTGGAGGAGGTAAATTTACACATCCTTCTCCCTCAACAAACTGTCTATAATCGTAAAATATTATGGGTACATTCGTTTCTGGATACATTAACGATTTGTCTGCATTGAAGGACAACATAAAATTACGTGTCTGAGTCCTTCGTGCTTGGTTGCAGCCTGTTTTTGGCAAACCCCACATCAACAATATGGAGCTCATTCTAATGGATGAGCAGGCAAGTATAGCTGTTTTGTTTTGTAGAGTATATTGTACAAATTGTATTAACAAACTAATAATAACAATACATTTATTTTTACAGAACACAAGAATTCAAGCAACCTTACGGATGGCTTTGGTGAATTGGTACAAACATCAATTGGAAGGAAATGCTGTAACACTTCAACGTTACAGCCTGGGTGAAATACAGCCTAAATATCGCATCCGATTGTTAGTGTGGTTGGTAACTTTGCCAATTATCTTTTGGTAAGTATTTATCCACTGTAGTTGATTATCTGATATGATTACATTTGGGTTTTCTTGAATTTCTCTTAAAAAAGGGTGTGTGTATCATTAGATGTATACATGTGTCAAATCCAAAAGATTTAATTGCTCGCTTAGTGTTAATACACGCATATGTCAAGTATGTTATAGAGCCCGAGTTCAACTTTTTATTTTAATTTTTGAGAAAGCATATATGTAAATATATATATAAGTTAAAAAAAATGAAAAAGAAAAAATAAGAAAATGGAATGATATTGCAAAATGCAAAAATGGAATGATATTGCAAAATGCAATAAGTTTTGATGTTGTGAAAATAAAGATGTGTATGTTAATAAATATGGTAAATTTGCTTTCTCTTAAATTTAAATCGGAAGTTGAACTTGGATTCGTCAATTTTGTATAAAAGTTAAACGTTAATTTAGTAGATTATTGATTTCAGAGGCCCCGAAAGCTCCGGTATTATTCTCTGTGAGGTGTCAAAAGCCTGGTCACCTAAAACCAACTGGTTTGGGATGTGCCGAGAAGAAAGCCGTTACATGGAGCGATCTCGTCTTTGAGTCTCTAATCTCTAAATGATCGTTTGTTGTTATCTATTTAAGTATTTTAATACTAGCTTAGTAGGAATATCTTAAATCTTTGAAATCGAAATTCCGCTGATTCCGGTACTATTCTCTGTGGGGTGTCAAAAGCCTGGTCACCTAAAACCAACTTGTTTGGGATGTGCCGAGAAGAAAGCCGCTACATGGAAAAGGCCCTTTTGATCCTTAGATTTTCAAGGTTCCCGGTAAATTAGTATTTTACTTAAACGAATGGCAACCATAATAAATGTCTATTATGTATAATGGGTTTAAACTGATTATTAAAACTCCCAAACTATAAAAATATAAGCTTTTACATTTTTTGATCCTTAGATGCCATGGTCCAAACAAGGTGATTGTTTGCAACCGTTATCAAAGTATAAAAATATAAGCTTTTACATTTTTTTGAACAATGAATGTCTATTCTGTATAATGGGTTTAAACTGATTATTAAAACTCCCAAACTAAAATTATCAGCTTAGAGTGTTCGGTAACATCATCAGTTCTAGAATTATACACCTAAGTAAATGGCTGGCAATTAGGTAATTCCTCCTGGGATGGAGTACAATCATGTTCTTCAAGTTTAATATGATCACACTTCCCTAAAGTTATTTCTTGCAGTAAATTCCCTTCTTTACAAACCCACACAAGCCCGTGATACTTGCTCTTGCTAGGGCAAATCCTAAAAAGGACCTCACAACTTTCATTAAAGCATTTAAGGAGTGCCGTTCATTTAAGTGAGCATTGTAGGTTCTGTTTATCAACGGGTCGGGTACAATTTCATACAGTTCAAAATGGGTCGGGTTGGGTTTAGCTCTTATAATTTCATAGTTGTTTTGTTTTGTAGAGGATCCTATACAAATTGTATCAACAAACTAATAATAACAATACATTTATTTTTACAGAACACAAGAATTCAAGCAACCTTACGGATGGCTTTGATGAATTGGTACAAACATCATTTGGAAGGAAATGCTGTAACACTTCAACGTTACAGCCTGGGTGAAATACAGCCTAAATATCGCATCCGATTGTTAGTGTGGTTGGTAACTTTGTCAATTATCTTTTGGTAAGTATTTATCCACTGTAGTTGATTATCTGATATGATTACATTTGGGTTTGCTTGAATTTCTCTTAAAAAAGGGGTGTGTATCATTAGATGTATACATGTGTCAAATCTAAAAGGTTTAATTGCTCGCTTAGTGTTTATACACGCATATGTCAAGTATGTTATATTGTCCTATGTCGTTGGTCTTAAATCTTTATCGTCTTCTTTGTACATAATTATCCTATTTGTTTGGAAGAGTTTCGTGTTGGGCAAGAGTTATTTTTTAGTGCTTTCGAATGTGGCATGCAGAGAGCAGTGGATACAGCGATTCAATGACTTTGCAGTGACTCTCCTATTTGTTTGGAAGAGTTTCGTGTTGGGCAAGAGGTATTATTTTGTTTTTTGTTTTCGTTTTTATAAACGGCTTACTATAGTTAAAAATACCAACCCCTTTGTTAAAAAGCAATTTCTTTGCAGGTCCGTGGCCTTTCTTGTGCTCATAACTTCCATGAGGCATGTATTGGTAAATGAATAAACTAAACGTGAAATGACCTCGATGCCGATGTTATGTGTTCTCTGATGTTGGCTTGAATGACTTATTTGCCTACCCGGTTAATCCTGGTCGTTCAAGCAGTTCAACATCTCGCGAACCACCTCACTCGCCTTACCTTATGAGAGTGAAAGATTGAATTGTTTGGCCTTACTGTGCAACAACTACACATGAACAACATGTTTTCAGCTTTTATCCCGAAGATAGATCATATAATGGATTTGAGGATGTCATGGGTAGATACAGAGAAATTGTTCATCAGTGAATGCTTGCAGGTTTTGAATCTACTTCCAAAATGTCTATTTTGAACTGAAAAATGTCATACCGGTTCATTGTTGAATTAATGTTTACCTCATCCTGCAGGACCAACATCTTTCGTCCTGGTCATTGAACAAGTTGTGGCAATTGTTGATCTTGAAGCCTCCATTTAGTTGCACTCTTCTTTAGTTCTTATGCTCAGTTAGTACATGTTAGTTTCTATTTGAATGTTAGGATTCGTGTGTTTGATGTTTATATGGGTACTATTGAATATCAATGATAACAGGTGCCTGATGCAGAATCATTGTTTGTGATGCATAACCTCATTAATGATTTAGCCACATATGTAGCTGGAGATATTTTTGCAAGGTTAGAAATAGATACGGAGAAGGTTGCTGGGAAAGAAGCTCTGAATAAGTGCCGACATATGTCACTTGTTCGAGAGACCTATATACCTTATAAGAAGTTCATTCGAAAGAGCTAAAAGTTTGTGAAATACTTCATATATGGACTTAAAAAGAGTTGTCCATCATTCAGAAAATCAGTGGCTGCTAATAGTCTTAAATCTCAAAAATAGAGATCTCTTTGCTGCACTCTCAATCTGTGAGTATTAGGCCTAATTCTAGAAATTAGAAAGAAATAGAAGTTTGCCATCAAGTAGATTTAAAAAAATATTTGATTAGTAGTGTATTGATTAAGTATTACTTTGCCTTTGGAGAAAATAACGGCGTTAAACATATGTATTAATCTGGTGATGGTATTTACGTAACTATTTTTATATTAGCATAAAGAAAATGGAAAAAATTATAGTAGACCGACAACCAATGTGGTATGCAACAAGTAGATGGTTAATATGGATGTCTTTGAGAAACTTTGTATGGTATGTTGAGAGAGTCTAATTTTTATGAGATGTAAATGGGTTGGCCAAGCTGAATTTTGATGCATTCAGTTTGTATCAATATCTATTTACTATTGTATATAAATAAATGAATTTCGTTATTCTAAATTTGTAATTCATTATACTTTATGCTAATGTACATATTTTACTCCATCTGAATCAGCTACTATTTGTTCCAGTTATCAAATAAAGCTTCTTTAGCGCTGGGGACGTCTTCATCATTTAAATTCAAACTTCTTGGTGTTTTTGTTGTTGACGGGAGCTATTGATGGTTGAGTAGTTTCCTTTGTGTTTAAAGCACAAGAAACTTTTATTTAGGGTGTGTTTTGGCAAAAATTGCTGGTGCTGGTGCTGGTGCTGAAAAAAATTAAAAATGTAGTTTTTTTTAGAAGTGTTTGGCAAACTAGCTGTAATTGTAGATTAAAAGTGTAAAATGACGTAATTGGACATACAAATAACAAACCCAATATGAATAAGAATAATAAATAAAATTATTGATATAAATCATAAATATGTAGCATTGCATGAAAATCCATGTAAAACTACAAACAACGTTAAAATGATGTTAAATTATCATCCATGATGTGCATTCTATATGAAAGTAGCAATATTGTTAGGTATCTGCTTCATCTCGTTAGATGCTCTTTCAAAATTGTTTTCATTATTCGTTTCGTGACTATGAACATCGTGAAGTTCGTCTCGTGGTATATAATGACCATCATGTAGACTAAATTAATTGGCTGCATATTCAAACTTGTGCATAGTTGCTATCTACAATGACTTGCAACAAATATTGCGGTCTGTTGACCAAGCTCACAAAAAAAAATGCACATACAAATAGTATTAATCTAGTTTTGAAGGTTAAAATGGTAATTATACAAAAAATAATCTCTAGTCCTTTCTGAAAAGTTGGTTAGATGAACTTTTAATTTTAGAGATTATTTTTCCTATAATCTTTCTTAATCTTGGCAGCCAAACGATACTACTTTTAGGACAAAAAATAATCTCTAGTCCTTTCTGAAAATAATCTCTAGTCCTTTCTGAAGCGTTGTTGTTCTTCGTTGTCTTCTGGATTGTAAAGCATGGTGTGGTGCGTGGGCATTCCAATTTCGGCGGGAATAACCGCTTCACTGTCGTACGTCAGACTGAAAGGGGTTTCCCCATTACTTGTTTTCAGAGAAGTCCGGAAGGCCCATAGGACGTTCGGTAACTCATCCACCCATCCGGCTCTTTCTCTCCCTAGCCGGGTTTTAATACCGTGCATGAGACTCTTGTTGGCCCTCTCAACTAAACCGTTGGCTTGAGCGTGTGCCACCGCTGTGTTTATCTGCTTAATTTTTAACTTCTCGCACCAACTTTTAAATGGGTCTTTGACGAAATTCGTTCCGTTGTCCGTGACTATAATACCCGGAAGTCCGAACCTACAAACGATATTCTCCCACACAAATTTCTTTACATCTTTGCCGGTGGTTTTTGCGAGGGGTTTCGCCTCTATCCACTTTGTGAAGTAATCGACGGCCACAATAACAAACTTTACTTTCCCCGGAGCCTCCGGTAGGGGGCCTAGTACATCCATTCCCCATTGGTAAAAGGGCCACAGTGCCATGATGGACGTCATAATAGTTTTCGGTAGCTTCGGAACCGGAGCGTGAATTTGACAGGAATCACATTTGTCGATTTCCTCCCTGGCGTCCCTGTGCATGGTCGGCCAATAATAACCTTGCCTCATTAATTTGGCCACCATCGACCTTGGACCGGGGTGCATTCCACATGCCCCTTCGTGTACCTCCCGTATGACATAGTTTGCCTGGAGAGGACCAACACATCTTAACATCGGACTAAGGTATGATTTTTTGAATAACACATCTCCTTCCATCACATATTGAGGGATTTTCATCCGTAGTGCCCTCGCTTCGTTGGGGTCTTCCGGCCATACACCTTCTTTTAGGCAACGGATGATTGGTGTCATCCAGTTATCTTCTTCTTCCTCTACAATTGCCCCCACCTGTTTTTCTTCGGTCGAGGGCTTTTCCAATACTTCGACAAGAATCTCTTTGGTTAGGTGGTTAAAGGCTACTGAGGCTAACTTGCTTAGAACGTCAGCCTTTTGATTTTGTGCCCTTGGTATGTTGTGAATTTTGAACTTTTTGAAATTACCGATGTACTCTTTCGCCTTTGCCAAGTATTGTATCATGCTTTCCTTAGTTGCTACGAAATCCTCATGAATCTGACTTGCTACCAACTTAGAGTCCACCGGACCTCTATGGATTCCACCATCATCTTTTTGGCGAGCCGCAGGCCGGCGAGAAGCGACTCATATTCTGCCTCGTTGTTAGTGCTTTTGAAGTTCAGACGGAGGGCGTAAGTGTGTTCGGTCTGACAGGGTCCGATTAACACAAGACTCGCTCCGGATCCCTTACTGTTTGACGCACCGTCTGTGTATAGTATCCAATCTTCTGGATTGGAGATGTCGTGGACTTCTTTTCCTTGGTTTTTCAGATGTGATTCTTCCACTCCGACGGGGATTTCCGATATGAAATCTGCAAGGACTTGCCCCTTAACCGCGTTTCTTGGTACGTAGGTGATGTTGTAGGCTCCTAACTCTACGGAAAACTTGACCAATCTTCCGGAAGCCTCCGGCTTGTTCAGAATTTGCTTTATTGGTTGGTCCATTATAACTCGGATGGGATGGGCCTCGAAATACCTTCTTAACCTTCTTGACATATGCAGTAGCGACAACGGCAGCTTTTCAACCGAAGAGTAATTTCTTTTGGCTTCTTGTAAGGTTCGGCTTACATAGTGAACAGGTGACTGTTTCCCCTCCCTCTCGGTTAACAGGACTGCACTGATTGCATCTTTTGCCGCCGCTAGGTACACATATAGGACTTCTTTTGTCTTGGGTGTTGATAAGGACGGGAGGTCTAGAATGAGTTTCTTGAGTAACTGGAATGCCTCTTCAGCTTCGGCGGTCCACTTGTATTCATCCTTGTTTTCCTTGGTGATATTTTTCAGAGTTTCGAAGAACGGAAGGGACCTTTCGGCCGACTTTGCTAAAAACCTGTTTAGAGCGGCCAACTTGCAACTTAGGCTTTGCATTTCCTTCAGAGTTGCCGGGGATTTCATTTGTGCGATGACTTTCGTTTTACTTGGGTTTACCCGAATACCTTCGGAGGTTACCATGTAGCCTAAAAACTTCCATTCTTCGACACCGAAGGAGCATTTCTTCGGGTTTAACTTCATGTTAATTTTCCGTAAGTTGCAAAAGGTTTCGGAAATATCCGCCAACATTTCCTTTTCTCCTTTACTCTTGATTACCATATCGTCCACATAGGCTTCCAAATTCCTACCGATCTGACCCTGGAAAGCCGAATCGACGAGACGCTAGTAGGTGGCCCCATCATTCTTTAGGCCGAATGGCATTTTGGTATAGCAGTAGGTTCCTTGTTCTGTATAGAACGCTGTCTTTTCTTCGTCCTCTTCAGCCATTTGGACTTGGTGATAGCCCTTGTATGCGTCTAGAAAACATTTGTACCTGAATCCCATTACCGACTCGATCTTCCAATCGATGTCCGGAAGCGGATAGTAATCCTTCGGACACGAGGAGTTCAAGTTTTTGAAGTCAATACACATTCGCCAATTTCCGTCACTCTTTTTTACCAGTACCGGGTTGGAGATCCATGTGGGATAACAAACTAGCCGAACGATCCTTGCTTTCAACCATTCGTCCACCTCCCTTAGCACTACCTGATTCTTCTCTGCAGATAAGTTGCGTTTCTTCTGGGCTATTGGCGTGTCCACCACGTTGACATTCAGATGGTGCTTGATTAGACGACGAGGAACTCCGGTCATGTCCGAAGGCTACCATGCAAACACGTCCTTATTCTTCCTTAACAGCTCGACTAGGTGTTTTCGGCATTCCCTCGAAAACCCTGTCCTATCGTGACCAGCTGTTCCGGATGCGCGGAGTTAACTAAGATTTCCTCCGTCTTACCCACCTCCGGTTTGATAATTTCTGCTTCTTGGGGCACATCCACCATTTGTTTCTCTTCCAGTCGCCTACATTCTAGTACCATAGCCAATCGTGCAACCAATGTTGCCACTCCTTTTGGTGTAGGGAACTTGATCATCGAATGAATTGTCGATGGGATCGCTCTTAACTCCTTAAGCCCGGTTCGGCCTAATTTCACATTGTAGGGAGATGGGGACTGTACCACACAAAATATCATAGTTGTTTTTCGGAACATAACGTGGTTGCCGAAGCACACATCCAATTCGATTTTGCCTAACTGTCTGCTTGTCTCCCCTGAGAATCCTACCAGAGAGGTGCTCGTCTCCTTGAGCCTTGTCCTTATGTCTGAGCAGAGATTATTGAAAAAATGCTCGTACATTACGTTCACAGAGGATCCTTCATCGATATATATCCTTCGGACTAAATACCCCTCTATGTCGCCTTCGACGATGAGCGGTTCCTCTGATAGATCACCGGTCATGACGGGAGGGAAAACTATTGGAATACTCATCCATTCTTCGTCATGCCCCCCGTACTTTCTCTTTCGATTCTCCGGCTGACTTCTTACCATGCTGATTGCTTCGGTTTTCCCGATGTGTTGGTTCTGGTTGTTATCGGTTTCGTGCAGGAAGTGAAAGGAAGGACCAGCCATTTCAATGCTTTGGTAGATTGAATAGCGGGTCCCACGGATGGCGCCAATTTGTTGAAGTAAAACCTTGTAGGAAGGTCCCACTTCTATGTATCGCCCTTCGGATTGACTCCTTCAGATCTTGTTTACTCCTACACACAAGAAATACACGCGTTAGGCTCGCCTCGGGTTTTATCCCAAGGCCCACCTCCGGCGTGAGAGTAAGTATCGGGTGATTATAGTTGGAACAGTAGTATGAGAGTAACAGTAGTATGTGTAAGAATTGAATGAATATTACAAATGAGGTGTGGGTATTTATACTACCCATACCTACTGTACCTGTTTACCTCGGGACTCGTGAGTTGACCTATGTCTGACCTTGCAGGTAGGTGTCTGACCACGTGGTGAACACAATCCTGTGAAATCTGGGAAAGTGACAGTTGATGGGACTGTTCCACGCGCAGGGCGGCGATTCTGTCATAAGTATGTCCGGAGCCCAGAGATAGTCCGAACGGTATGAGACGTCCGGACACGAAAGCATGGTCCGGACGAAGTATGACGTCCGAACACATACACCAATAGTGCACATGAAAAAGGGTTTTGATTTGGATTCAATGATTTAGTTTTTAATTTTTAATTATCTGATCATTTGAGTTAAGTAATTAGTATGAGATTGATTGTTACAATTTAACATTTAGTACCAGCTGCAACAATAATTGACATTACATGTTTATATCTGTATCTTAGAAGTATGCGAAAAATGCTTAATGAAATCTTTTGGTACACAGGTGTATTATTGGTACATTGGAATACTTGAATAGGGTTATGCTCATATTTAACATACAATCTACATATTCTTACTATAAACATTTTAGAAGCATCAGTGACACAATGTTTGCCCATATTGTCAAGTATTTTGACTGTAATCAAAGAAATTAAGTGTGTACATTTTAGAAGGTGAATGGGGCCACTTTTATACTTTTACATGTCTTGTCTAACCACCGAACATTTTAAGCCGAACATTTTAAGAAGGTGAAGGGGTCACTTTTATACTTTTTGCTTAACATGTTGGCGGATTTTAAAAAAATAAAGGTATAAAAGTTGTTGTAATTCCTCCAAAAGAAGTTAAATTGTATAATATTGTTAATTTGTATGCAAATGTGTGTGTACAAGTTAAATATTATTAGTACTATCAAAATATTTCAAAATAAAATTTTCTTCATATTTAAAGAATACACAATGCATTTCAAAACATTCTTCATATTTAGAGAATTTTGTTTTCACGTGTCAAAAGCAAAAAAGGTTTGAAGTTTGTTATTTCAGATGCGGATGGTAACCTATAAAAAACTACTATAAATGTGGTATATAAAAAATTTCTTCAAGGTGTATGATCAAACGGTCAATAGATATGTACAGTACATATATTACATGTTTTGTGGCATTTTTCTTATGTACACTTATTATAAATCCCAAACTTTTCTTTCTTAAATATTTTTTAAACTTATTAGGTGTTCACGTAATGGATATTTTGTTAAAGTGTTAGGATGGTCATTACATACATTTGCTTTTGAAGACAAATATATTGGAGATCACGAGGCAATGAACGTTTATTATACAGATATTTATAAGCATTGTATTTTATACAGTCAGTCACTTATTACTTATTATTCCATTACAAGAAAATTTTATAGCGTTTACGTTCGTTGTTCTTTTTTACTTTATTCACGTACTTATTTTTTTTTTTAATAAAAAACACTTTAAAATCCCGTTGATTTCACGGGTCTATAAGCTAGTTTCCCCATATAATGTATAACATTTAATGCATAAGTTGTAAATTTAAGCAATGATTTAAATTTAGTAAAATTTATTCTGAAACTTTTCTATGACCAAATATGCTTGTGAACTCTATATTGATCAATATTTAATGTCTTTCTCACGTACATTTGTATTACTCACTAATTCTAGCTAGGAAATTTCCTGGAACCTGCCTTTACACTCAAATAGCACAGTTCCTCCTTTCTCACATATAAAATGTATAACAATTTCTCACATATAGTCACATCGAATAACAAAACCCCAAAAATCACTCACTACCGCATTTTTTTCCTCTCACATCTTCAACAAACAACAGGTCCGCTAACTTCAATTCTTTTTACAGTTAACTTTACTTTATTTACAGTTATCAATATCTCGATATAAGTAATTTACATCTTTACAGTTTGTGATAATTAACCACGCTTCCGCTGCGCCACTCTGATACCATATGAACGCGGAAGCAGTTATGAGAATTGGGGGAATTTTATTAATGAAAGTGATAATTGTTCAAATGATTACAACTTTACAAGGGCTTAGCCCGCTTTATATACAGTGAAAACAGAAATACAAAAATATGTACACTAGCTACCCTCCTACAATCAAGAATGTTATAATTAGTCCTTCATATATTCCATAGTTTGTGGTCATATTTACAGTGATGATGAACGGTGTTAGTAGCGGTGGCGGCGGTGGTTCACCTCCCACCGTTATCCATTCGAAAGCTAGGCGGAAATCACTTGCGCTTAGAAAACACCCTCCTTACTTGGAGGTAATTTCATTACGCACAACTTTGTTAAATTCGCTCAAATGCTTTTTATCTTTAATGTTTAATTTGTGGTTTTGATTGTGTTTAGATGGTTAGTGATGCGATAGTGACGTTGAAGGAACGTAACGGGTCGAGTCAGTATGCGATTAAGAAGTTTATTCAAAACAAGCATAAGGACCTGCCTGCAAATTTTAAGAAAATGCTGTTGATTCAGTTGAAGAATCTTGTTGCTAGTGACAAGTTAGTTAAGGTCAAAGCTTCCTACAAGTTTATATATTGTGTCCTTTCCTTGGATCTTTATAAAAAGTTTTTAAATTAACCCAACCAAGTTTATATATTGTGTCCTTTCCTTGGATCTCATTTTCACTTTGTACATTGTATATATGAAGTAAAAGTAAGTTGAAGCACATTTGCACAAGTCTTGGTATTAAGGGGTGGCCATATACTCCTAATAAGAGTGATTCCCACTCCTCGAATTTTTGGGGATCTAATGAATATAATCCTGCAAACCATACCGAACATGCTATGTATAGTTCCACACGTGTAGAAACAATTCTGATTGATGAACTTGGACAGCCCAAAACAACCTTAAAAAAGTCGGTGAAACCTTTGACTATCAAGGCAACATACAAAGAGGATATTGTGAGGTTTCCATTCATACTTTCAGATGGAGTAAGTTTGTTAACGTGTCCATGTAATCAATGGATGAAAGTATTAGTAAATGAAGTTTGTTGTTAGTGATAAGTTAGCCATGGTCAAAGCTTCTTATAAGTTGTCGTCTGGTAAAATCGCTATGTGTGAAAGCAGGTGAACCTTTTATGTAACAGGCGTTTAGTCTTTTTGAAGTGTTTCCCGTTGTTATAGTGAAGTATAAATTCCTGAATGCAAGTTTTCCTTGACCAACCCTTTTATTGTTTTTAAAGACCTTTGTGCAAGTGGTAGCTATTATCTCGCTTCCTTATTTGGTTGATGGTTTTTTTCTTTCTTTTAACTGAAACAAGCTTCTGGTGTGCCGTTTTTCAAACAATATACAAGGCATCTAATATATAGCAAATGATGGTGCAAATTATTTAGCTTCTGGTTCTGGTTTGTTTTTTTTTTTCTTTTTTAACTTCTTAAGTAGATTAGGTTGCGTAAATTTCTTTTTGATTGATATTTCATTCAATTAATGGTACATGGGATTGTGATTCTTAGATATGTAACTACACTAGAAATTTAAATGCGCACACTATGAAATGTAAGCTCCTGCTGTTAATATCTTATCAAGCTTAGGTTAGCTGATTCTGCTGTATTTCAACAGTCACTAATAATGTAAAATTAATGTCTTCTTTTTTGTTGCAGGCTGATAATTATGAGGATTATTCTTGCACATGAAGCCAAACAACATACTTGGACTTTCCCATGGGCTCCTTTTTGGTCATCTACAATCGGTTGGTCTTAATTTCCCCATATACATAGTCGAGGTTGCTGTCAGTGAGGAGGCTTTATGTACGAAGAAAAGAGATTAATGGAGTGGCAATCATTGCATGTTTCTCGATTGATCAGGTTTGCTAGTTTGTAACATTGTGTTAATTTTGTAACATGATTTCTGAAAATGTAATGGACAGTTAATTATGCAGGACATTAAAGGAAGATCCACTGTTATTGGTTCACTATTTTACATTTGCCACTACACTAGAACAGGAGGACAAGGGTGACATGTCATGTGGAGCGGTGTTTGGATGATTCTGCAATGTTTTTTGTCACATATGTAGGCTAGCACAACCATACAAGGGTACAGTCTCGATCTGCATACGCATAAAAACAAATCTTGATAGACGAAAAAAGCTCGAGCCTTTATGTTGTTTGTTGTTTATGTTTTTAATGCGGTTTGAGGGGTATATAAATGGAGGGCTGGATCACAAATATGAGATGGTTGGTTTTTGTTCTTTTTATGAACTTAGAGTAGACTTTTGGCCTTTTTGCTGTTGTTGTGGTACATTGCGTTTTTGTTTTGGCTAAAGAGAACCCTTTTTTCTGGGATAAAAGCCTGAAAATGATTGGATATTTTGCGAATAGATAAGTTAACAGTGTCTCTTACGTCAAGTGTTTGTCTTTGAATTCTTGTGCTTTTGCTTCTTGTTCATGATCGTTCTAGAGATGATTAACTGCACTTTGTATGTCGTGACAAAGATCTCTACATGCTAAGAGTGTTGCAGTGGGTTAGAGGTAAGTATCTCGCTGACGAGTATATTTTCTTTTTGCTTTTAATCAAATATACTACAAACAGTGACCAAGCTGGGGAAGGTTAATTAAAGTGTATTCTTCCTTTAGGTCATGTTATATGTTACCAATCAAATGGTACGTGTTCGGCTCGTTGTTTGTTAACTCAAGCCTGTGCAAGAAGGGTGGTTGCACTTGGTCAGTAAATGAGTTTGAAGTAGAGAAGTATGGGTGGGTTCAATTTGTACTTGTTGCTATAGGCTCAAATGGGTGGATATGGTTGGGTTAAATCTGTAAATGTTGCCACAGGCTCAAATGGATTGGGTTAAGTTGACATGAAATACTTTTTGTTCAATTTTCTGTTAAGTTCTCGTTATAAATGATGTGTTATTTAGTTAACATAATACATAATTAGAAAATATTCATTCTTATTAACAAGTGAATTGATATTTCGTAGAATTTATAAAATTTCGCCGATGCTTGTGAAATGAATCCTTTAGCCGTTGTCTATCTATGTTAATCTTAAATTTTGCTTATTTGACCGCTTTAATAAAAAAAAACAGCGTACATACGTGATACGCGTAAAGTGGGCGTGGTGTGAGCAAAGCGTGGCTATCCTTTACATTAATCTCTGCATATTTGTATTAAGATAACACAATTGCCTTGACCTTGCACTTTTCCACTTGCGGTTGTATCCTCTATATAGGAAGTCATGTTTCCTGCACAAGGAGTTGAGCCATGCCTAAAACCTGACAAAGGATAACCATATGTATTTAATCTGTCCATATCCGGGCCAACTTTGATGAGGCGGGTAAATGAATATGCATTTGATATCAAGATAAAACTATCGTTAAAGAAAATTATACATGTGGGGACAATTTATCATATTCGAAATGAGATTGAGAATAACATCATTACAAACACATGCAAACAATATAGAGAACTTATTTAACGAATAATAATCTATCTTACCGATTCCACAAACAACTAAAACTTGGCCCAAAAAAGTTAGATTTTCCATATGAATTGCCAAACACATTCAACGGCTCTAGTACATTTTTGTTTAAATTACGTTGGAATCATCCTAAAGGGCTACCCATAAAAAAATTTGGTCAAGCTTGAAATGTTTCAGACTATAGCAATGACGATTGTGCATATATCATACTAATTAAAATGACAACCATTAACGACAAAATTTGTTGGTTTCTTGTCGGTGTGTTCCAAGTTGGGTAAAGATAATCAATGAGTACAGGATATCACTTGAAATCGTGTTATCACTTTTCAATAGAAACTATTCGACCCTATGTCTGGGTTGCACGAATATCTCTATGGGATAAGACCAAGTGGTGTTCTTGTTTTAGGCACAAATCAAGAACCTGTTTGCTTTCAAGTGTTTATGTTTCATGTGTTTTTCCATGCAGATGTGTATCCTATTTATAGGATCTATTTACTCTTAGTCAATGGAATTATGAGAATTAATCGGCCAATTAATCTCCTCATAATGTTCCTCCATTATAGCCATAGTGGTTTCAAGACCAGGTTATTATGGTCTTAATTATGAGTTTGAAACTACCCATTAATAGGTCAAAGTAGTTACAAACTAATTCCAGCAGTAGTAACTCTGCTAACAGTAGTAACATTAGTACTAGCAGTAGTAACTCTGCCTAGCAGTAGTAACATTAGTACTAGCAGTAGTAACTCTGCCTAGCAGTAGCAACATTAGTACTAGCAGTAGAAACTTAAAACCACTATTAGAGTCAGGGTAATCAGGGACTTAATGGGTGTACACTCCGTACCTCCAAACCTATTTCCAAGTATGATCATATCCCTCAATTGAACTAAATTTCCAACAATCCTCCTCAATTTAGTACATTACACGTTCAAATACATGTGCATAAATAAAAATATCTTGAAGATTGAATTCCCATCTTAGTACATTACACGTTCAAATACTCGAGAATCAGGGTGTTCTAAGAATTGAACCCTTCAACCCATCTGAATACCTGAAGATAAAATACACACAAGTTTTCAAACACTTAAACGCTCCTGACACTAAATAAGCCATGTGTCCATATCCAATTCACAAATGTTGTAAGAGCCAAAAGTCCAAAGCTCCCTGAAGCGGCAAAACTTCAACATTCACATAGTTGGTTCCTCTTTATTCATGCTCCTGCTTAGCACTTTTTCAAAAAAATTAACCATTAAGAAGTAAAGACTTCATCCTCCTTTTCAGGAGGTTCCAAGCATAACCTTGGGATGATGGTAAAACATGTGCTCCAGTCCACTGAATGTTCAGCTTTCCACATTGAACTCAGCTCCCAAGTTTCCTCAGGAGGGAGTTGTTAGACCCGTTTCCCGGATACAACTAGGCCCCACCCTAGATGAAATTGACTAAGGCTTTTTGTGATTGACTAGTCAAACCCGATAGTCAATCTAATAGTTAATGAATGTGTTAGATGGTTATGGAAGATATCATGTGAAATGAAAACGGACTTAAGGGACCTAGTTTGCCAAGTAGTAAATATATTATAAAATGTAATGTAGCTAAAATATAAGAGAAATGACTTGAAGGACCATTTGTGCCATTTGGCCAAAGTGCCAACTAACTAAGTCTAGAAATATCATAGATATTCCAGACAATTCATTTTGTCTGTTGTGTGTTGGTGTGTGTCGACCCCAAGAGAAAAGAAGAGGGAAAATGGAGGTCTTGATGATCAAGTGTAGGGATTAAGGTCCAAGATCAAGAGTTTAAGCCTAGCAATAATCCTTGCAATGATTTGGCCTAGATATCAAGAATGGAGATGATGATATGCTTGGTTTCTTTAGCTTGGAATCAAGTTAAGTAAACCGGTTATGATTTGATATTATAATGATTTCTTACATGTTGAGTTATATGATTGTTATGATGAGATGATTGATAGTGTTTTAATGATGATGTGATGAAGAAGTAGATGTAAGGCTAGTTTGGCATAACTAGCAAAAGAGATTGAGAGTTTAGTTGGACTAGTGTAAGTGTGTAGGAAAGATTGAGATGTAATGATAAGGCTTGAAGTGGCCAAGGTATGTGTTATGTTAGTCTTGCGATGAAATAAGTGGATTATGATGCTTAATGTGTGAATGAGTTATGATGTTTTATTATGATCGTTTTACTTACTAAGCCTTTGTGCTTACGGTTTAGTTGTCTAACCGTTTTGTAGGTTGGCATGTTTTTACGGATGGCTTGGATATATGGATTAAGGATTTGGATATGCAGGAATAAAGGTAGTATGCGTTTAGGAGCTTAGGTAGAATACCGAGCTCAAGTGTAAAGTTTGTACCCCCGTTGGTCTTTTATTGGTTGGTAAAGTGTAGCCGTATGGCAAGTTGTATGTTAAGGTTGTCCTAACGATTTGGTGGTCAACCGTTGTGTCAAAGTATGCTTTAAGTGTTTATAATGAAAGTTAAAGGGGCGTTTGGATTAAGTGTAAATATACCCATTTTGGGTTGTAAACGGGTCATGTGTCTATGAAACAGATTTAATATGTTAAGTTAATGATTTTGGTTAAGTTTGAGGTGATGTGGAAGTCGTATGTGTCTTATGTCATGAAATGGGTCAAAACGGGTTTTGGTGCAAAACCCGTCAACTTGTAAAGTACTATTCCGAGGGTCAAATGGTAAATGTTTTTGTATGGAAATGAGCTTATTAATATATTAAGTAAATCTGGAAGGTTTGGTGAAATATCGAGTTCGGGAGGTCGGGTTTTCAAGTACGGGACTTGAAAGTGGTTCCGGGAGGTCAGTAGCCTCCAACCGATCGGTTGGAGGTTCCTGCCGATCGGTTGCAGCCCATCCGAATCGGATGCGGGAGCATGCCGATCGGATGGGTGGTTTTCGGCAGCTTTCGACAATCTTTGAAAAATCATATCTTTTAAACCGTAAGTCGTCAAGGGTCGTGCCACCCGGCGTTTTGAAGGTAATTGAGTCTAGTTTCATTTAAAAATAGTCTCATGGTCTGAATGTTTATGGATTTTTAAATTGTCAAAAGAGTAACAGAATGTACGTTAAGTTGAGTCGTTTCCGCTCAAAAAGTTTTAATTTTTTGTCTAATCAGGCACGGGGTGTAACAGGAGTTGGGTGTCTTAGCATTCAGTGACTAAGTTGGACTTTAAACCCATCCGTTTAGCAGACTTTAAAACCAAGTCTCTAGCCAAACCCTTCGTCAAGTGATCAGCTACATTTTTTTGAGATCTAACAAACTCTATAGATACCACCCCATTCATGATAAGCTCACGAATCATGATATGCCTGACACCTAAGTGTCTAGACTTCCCATTGTACATCTGGCTATAAGCCTTAGCCAATGTAGCAGCACTATCACAACGGATAGAAATAGGTGTTATAGGTTTAGGCCACAATGGAATCTCAAGAAGCAAGTTTTTCAACCATCCAGCTTCTTTACCAGCAGCTGCTAAAGCCACAAATTCATATTCCATTGTTGAACTGGTGATGCAAGTTTGCTTCTTGGATGCCAAAGAAATTGCACCTCCACCAAGTAGGAATACCCAGCCACTGGTAGACGAATTGTCTTCAGTGTTACTGATCCAACTTGCCAGTAGACGAAGTGTATCCTTCTAATACTGAAGGATAACCAGTATATGAGAGACTATAATCCATAGTCTTTTTCAGATACTTCAGTACCCTCTGAACTGCTTGCCAGTGATGAGCACTAGGATTACTAGTATACCTGCTCAGTTTACCTACTGCAAAAGCTATATCAGGTCTTGTACAAGTCATGTCATACATCAGGAAACCAATCACTCTACAATACTCAAGTTGAGATACAACCTTACCAGTATTAGGCATCAGCTTCTCACTTGTATCCATAAGAGTACTCACTGGAGTACAATCAAAGTAATTAAATTTCCTCAACACCTTCTCAATATAATGAGATTGAGAGATAGAAATTCCTTTACTTTCATGTTTAATCCTTATACCAAGGATAACATCAGCCTCCCCCATGTCCTTCATGGAGAACCTTGATGACAAAAATTCCTTTGTAAGGTTAACCTGATTTTCGTCAGTGCCAAAGATCAACATGTCATCAACATATAGGCAAATGATGACTCCTTTACCAGATTCATAAAATTTGCTATATACACATTTGTCAGCTTGATTAAGAAGATAACCATTTGACAAAACCACTTCATCAAATTTTTGATGCCATTGCTTAGGTGTCTGCTTCAGTCCATAGAGAGACTTAATCAGTTTACACACCTTGTTTTCATTGCCAGGCATGATGAAGCCCTGAGGTTGATTCATATAAACCTCTTCATCTAATTCACCATTCAAGAAAGCTGTCTTCACTTCCATCTGATGAATAATCAGATTGTGAATTGATGCAAAAGCAATCAGCAATCTTATGGTACTGATACGTGCCACAGGGGCATAAGTATCAAAGTAGTTTATCCCTGACTTTTTTTTAAAGCCCTGAATGACTAGTCTAGCTTTGAACTTTTCAATAGTTCCATCTACCTTCATTTTCCTTTTAAAAATCCATTTGCAACCTAGAGGTTAGCAACTAGGTGGTAGATCAGCCAACACCCAAGTGTTGTTGCCCATGATGGAATCCATCTCATCATTAATTGCTTCTTTCCAGAAAGCAACATCCTGGGACTTTATTGCTTCTTCAAATGTTTTGGGATCATCCTCAACAATGAAGCAATAGGAGTATTGGTCAGAGACCTCATCCCTTGTTCCTTCAATTAGATATAATTGAAACTCATGTCTAAATGACTTTCGAGTCCTGACCCTATTACTCCTTCTGAACTCAGGTTCAGGTTGTTGTACCATAACCTCATCAGAAACCTCATCAGAGACCTCTGAAACACCAATGTCATTAGTTCCATTTGGAATCCTTTGACTTGGTCTAGGGACTGATGAGAACCTATTCTCATCAAAGATTGCATCCCTTGATTTAATTATTGAGTTAATTGAAACAGACTCATTAGGTTCAATAACATAGAACATATATGCCTTGGAATGCTCAACATATCCAACAAAGATGCATTCAATGCCTCTTTCACCCAAAGTTTTCTGCTTTGGATCAGGGAGTCTTACAACAGCCCTACAACCCCAAACCCTGAGAAAGTTCAGGTTGGGTTTTCTTTTAGTCCAGAGTTCATAAGGGGTAACCTTGTTCCTTTTATTGGGAACCCTATTCAATAAATAGCAAGTTGTTAACATAGCTTCGCCCCAGAACCCTTGACTCAGTCCTGAATAGGACAACATGGAATTAACCATCTCATTCAGTACCCTGTTTTTCCCTTTAGAGATACCATTTTGCTGAGGAGTATAGAGAGCAGTCGT
The DNA here is from genome assembly GCA_021014915.2 of Artemisia tridentata subsp. tridentata. Taxonomy (NCBI): domain Eukaryota; kingdom Viridiplantae; phylum Streptophyta; class Magnoliopsida; order Asterales; family Asteraceae; genus Artemisia; species Artemisia tridentata. The sequence continues at coordinate 85,916,439 of CP139506.1, forward strand.
TTCATTGATTATACCAACAGACTGAAAATACAGAGTATCCATGTACTCACCTCCCCTATCAGTCCTTAACCTTTTGATCCGGGACCCTTGTTGTGTAACACCCCCGTTTTCGATATTCGCAGCGAAAATATAAGTTGGGGTGCTACTTCACAGTTCACAGTCATGATAATAGAAAACGACTCGAAAAGAGACGTTTTAGATAAAATTTGTTATCATTCATTTATTTATATCAGAGTTACAATATTCAGGTCCCAGCAGGAGGTTCCAAAATACATTATAAAAGTATATTATTTGTTGAATGATAACAAAAATAGACAGTCCATAGCCAATCCGTGTCAAGCCATGCTCCTAGATACCTGAGATAAGCATGCTAAAAAGTCAACACAAAGGTTGAGTGAATCCATAGTGTTTAAAGTAATAATCAGTTTGAACATAAGCTAAATAGAAAGTAATTAGGTAATAATGTATTGCTCTAAGTCTCACGAACTCAAACGTTAATGGTGTGTGTGTGGGTGATATCATAAATTGATATAAGTAATGGTGTATTTGGCTATCAATCCGGCTAGCACAAAGTCTATCCATCCGGCTAACACAAATAAGGTGCATTTGGCTATCAATCCGGCTAGCACAAAGTCTATCCATCCGGCTAACACAAATGGGGTGTATTTGGCTATCAATCCGGCTAGTACAAAGACTATCCATCCGGCTAACACAAATGGGGTGTCTTAGGCAATATTAATCAGGAAAACATACAGAAAAATACTTATGTTCAGTTTGGTAGCATGTATCTCCCCACATATTTAGAAAAACGTATATAAAAAGTGGGACTATGAACTCACCTTAGCAATCTGGATGGAAAACAAAATGGAATAAAGTTGATAAACGTCTCCGGGCACGAAACCTGGGTTGTTATGCCAAATTTCAGTAATCATTTTCAGATGATTATAGTTCATTTGTTCATTTCGTTTTGTTGTTTGGTTGTTGATTAAATATTAGAATGAGACAACATGAAGTCTCTTCAAAAATAAGATTTTATCTTATTATTCGTTCTTATGTTTCCGTTCGTTCGTTATATATATCTTTCGTTCGTTTAATATTTCACTTGTTCGTTCTTTCGTTGGTTCGTTATGGAAATAAACGTATTACGTTAATATTAGATCGGAAAATAAAAATAGAAATGATAAAAATAATAGTTATGAAAAGTTACACTTTTATCCCTAAGGTTTGGTCAAATGACAGTTTATACCCTAGACTTTTGGAAAATGACAGTTTTTACCCTTTAGTTTCAAAAATGACATTTTCTACCCTTTTTATTTGTTATTGACAAAAATGGTCCTTGATATAAAATATTTACAAAATCGGCCCAATAAAACTCTAATTTAGTTAAAAATAATACGCATGAAATAAGTGATAAAACTAGAGTTTTAGACTCGAATACTTTGTGTATAATAGATCATTTTACGAGCTCTCTTTTCCTAAATATAGCTAGCTAGGTCGTCTTTAAATCGGCTAAGTTTCATAATTTATAAAATTCGTTTGATTGTCGAAAAATATTTCAAAAGTCGGGCGAGTGAGTCATGTTTTAAATAAAATCTGGAAAATGATTTTATACCTAGCGATTGAGCGAGACTTTGAAGCTCGATAACTCTTTGATCGATTGATCATTTTTATTGATTCTTTCTTCTAAAACAAGTTACCTAGGTGGTATTTGATATGGCAAAAGCTTAAAAATTTTAGAGGTCATATAAAGGTCGAAAACTTGGTCGAAAGTTGGGCTGTTCGAATGAAAAAAACTTAAAAATAATTAAACTGAAAATCTTAGTTTCTATTTCTAACGATAAAGGGCAATGTTTAGGACTCGATAACTTTTGGAATACTTAACCATTTTACAAGATTCTTTCTCCTAAATTAAGTTTGCTATGTGATCTTTAGGTATACCAAATATCATATTTTATAGAGGTCTCTAGGTGGTCGATATTGAGGTCCAAAGTCAGCCTTGTGGGCTGTTTTCTGCTCGACAGAAAACTCATAACAAGAACCCGATTGGGTTTTTATGTTTTTAAACATTTTGTAACTAATTTTTATGCATGGTATGTTAATATTTGACATATTTTAACATGTTTCATAGGTCTTTGATTTGTTTTAACAAAACTTCAAATACTTAGGGGGTGTTTTAGTTACTGCTCGAACAGAAAGGAAAAAGAACAAGGAATTTATGTAGTTTTTGATTATGTTGTTATTAGTAATTACTTAATGATGTTTTTAATGATATATAAAGTAAATAAAACCGAATTGAAATAGAGTTGGAATACTTACTTAGGGTTTGTTCGAGTAGGGTTTTAGGATTGAGTAGATTAGTTTCTTGAGTACTAGTGATTCTCCTCCTCTTCTAAGACTCCTAGGGTTTTGTTTGGCTTTTATTTTGGCTGTGATCAGAAAGGAAATGGAATGGAGTTGTGTTGTTGTTTGGTCGATTGGATGTAGAGATGAATGGAGAGGGTTTTGGTCGAATGGTTGTGAGATGAAGGAGTGAAACTAGGCTGCTATTTATAGAAGGGATATTAGGGTTTTTGGGACATGGTTATTTAAGATGGGACAAGTGGAGTTGCTCTTGGGAGAGTTTGAAGGAGAAGGGTGTGTCGTGTAATGTGGAAGGAGGAGAGGATGTAGATGATTTCCAGCCAAGTTTTCTAACTATTAAGGAGAAGAGTTTTGGGTTTTAAGAGAGGACATGTGGATGAGTTCTTTGAAGAGAAGGAAGAAGAGAGTTGGCATGGGATTATGGACTAGGGAGGATGTATTTGATGAAGGTTGTATGTACAAGTAAGTTTAGTTGGAATATAGTTGAGTTCGAACTAGATTTTAGGATCAAGGTTCGAATAGGGCTTGAATGTGTTGTATATTGAGCTTTAGTGAGGCGTACTTAGTTGGTTTATGGATTTAACTAATTTAGTTTTTAGAGTTAGTTTATGTAAATGTTATTGAGATTTTAATTTAGAGTTATATTTATATAAATCGGATTTTTAGAGAAATAAGGAATAAATTGGGTTAGGCTTAGGAGAGTTGTAACACATGCTTATAGGGTTGTATTATGATTTAGGATATGAGAAAAATATAGTTTTAATAATTTATTAAGTTATAAAAATTATTTTGTTAAGTTTTATTATGTTTAAAAGTAAATAAATAGGATTTTTAGTTCATGTGCATTAGGCACTTGTACTCTGGGTTTAAGGACTTGTAAAAATATTTAATGAGTTTAGGAAAATTAATTTTTAAGAATTGTGCATGAATGGTTTGTAAACTATGCTTTAAAAATAAATATAATTAAGGTTTTATTAAGGATTTTATAAATATATGGTTTCATGCATAAAGGACTTGTACTCTAGTTTACATGACTTGTACATTTATAATTTTGTAAAACTATTGTATAAATAATTTAGGTTTTGTGAATTTAATAAATAAAATCATAGTTTTATGAATTTAGGGTTTTATCGGGAGTTAAAACGGAATTAGGGTTTCTGGTGCTTTGGTTACTTGTACATTAGCTCTAATGAGTTGTACTTTTATGTTTTAGGGTTTTGTTATTCATATTTGGTGTTATGATGAATTTAGGGTTTCTTAGAAACTCTATATAAATAATGAATGTTTTGTTGGTACATTCGTTAAGGAATTATCATAAAATGATAAATGGTACTCCCTCCGTCCCTAAATAAATATCCACTTTTGAATTTTGAAGTATTTCTTACTCAACTTTGATCTTAAATATTTTTGTTTATCGTATATAATAGTTGATGCAAAATATATGAATGAATTGGATTTTAAATGTATTTTAATTTGGTATACTTTTTATCAAGTATTATATAACACAAACAAAAGTATTTAAGGTCAAAGTTGAAAAAGAAAGACTTCAAAAGTCAAAAGTGGACATTTATTTAGGGACGGAGGGAGTATTTTGTAATGTTTTCATATAGATATGTTTATGAAATAAATATTAGGTTCGTTAGGTTGGTCTGTGTGGGAGCACGTTTATCAGTGATGTAAGTTACGTCACATGAGATAGGAGATACAATCAAATAAATAATAAAAAAAAATTATACGTGGAAAAAGGATAACTATTCTGTAAAGTAGTTGGTTTAAATGGGAAATTTTACGAGTGGTTACATGTTGCAATTCAACTTCCACTTTAAATTTATCTAATGCTTCATCCTTAGTATGTAACAAATAAGTATAACAAAACCTAAAAGCATCATCAATAAATGTCACAAAGTATTTCTTATTCCCCAAAGAGGAAGTAGCATGTAAATCACATAGGTCACTATGAATCAGCTCCAAAACTTCAGTTTCACGTTTTACACTTTGAAAATGTTTCTTAGTTATTTTGGTCATCATGCAAGTTTTACATTTTTCAGTGTCCATATCAAAGGCTGGGATTAACCCATCCTTAGACATATTTTGCATTCTCTTAAAGTGTACATGGCCAAGTCTAGCATGCCATAGGGTTGAATCATTTAGTTTAGAGGTTGACATAAAGGCTGAATTAGCAATATCATTAACAATATTAAGCCTGGACATTTGATTACACAAATAGCCAAAACCAATAAACACACCATGTTTAGATAAAATAAACTTATCAGATTCAATAACTTGTTTATAACCACAATTATTCAAAATACTACTAGAAACCAAATTCTTTCTAATATTAGGAACATGTAAAACATTAAACAAAGAAACAACTTTTCCAGAACTAAATCTTAAATCCACACATCTTTTTCCATGCACCAGGGCTGTTGACTCATTTCCCATATGAAGAATAGAACCATCATTCAGTGGCTCATAGGTCTTGAACCAACTTCTATCTTTACACACATGGATTGTTGCTCCAGAGTCAACCCACCACGCAACAGCATCATCCTGCACAAAGTATGCCTCAGATATATATATATGTAACATAATAAATCTGAAAAGACTTATTAAACACTATATGACCTTTCAGAGGGTTGGTTGAACCAGTCCCTGAACCACTTGTGCCTGATCCATTGGCTTTATTTCCAATTTTAACACCCTTACAATCCTTCCTGAAGTGTCCAGTTTTCCCACACTTCCAACAAGTAGCTTTTGGCTTTTTGTTAAGATCAGCTTTGGTGTTATCCTGATGTTTACGTTTGCCCTTGTTGTCATTGTACCTGGTGGAGTTTTTATGCTCCACCATATTGACAACTGATGGACCAGCAGCATTGCTACTCTTTGGCTTGTCACTGTCTTGCGCTCTGAGTGATTCCTCAATGCGCAAATGACTGCCCAACTCAACAAGAGTCAATTCCTCCTTCTTATGTTTCATCATATGCTTGAAATCTTTCCAAGAAGGAGGGAGTTTATCAATGACACAAGAGACTGAAATAGTCTCATCCATGTTCATTTTGTGTTGTGTGAATCTACCAAGTATACTAAGAAGTTCATTGTATTGTTCCATGACAGGTCTAGAATCGACCATTTTGTAATTGTTAAATTACTTACAAGGAACTTCTTACTTGATGCATCCTCAGCCATATATTTGGCTTCCAAGGAATCACATAGTTCTTTACCAGATTCCACATTTTGATAAATATCAAACAAAGGATCAGACATACCATTGAGGATTAAACCTCTGCAAATGTAGTCATCATTCTCCCACTTGCTCCTTTTCCTTATATCCTCCACAGTTGCATCATCCCCATCATCAGGAATAGGAGTGCTCAGGACATACACCACACTCATGCTTGACAACAAGAAGTGTATCTTCTTTTGCCATCTTCTGAAATCGACACATTCAAACTTTTCCAATTTGGAAAAGTTAGCAGCCATTTGCCTCATAGCAGCAGCCATTGATTATCACTAAATAGTTTCTATTGATTGTTGGTTTCTTGTCGGTGTGTTCCCAGTTGGGTATAGATAATCAATGAGTACAGGATATCACTTGAAATCGTATTATCACTTTCCAATAGAAACTATTCGACCCTATGCCTGGGTTGCACGAATATCTCTATGGGATAAGACCAAGTGGTGTTCTTGTTTTAGGCACAAATCAAGAACCTGTTTGCTTTCAAGTGTTTATGTTTCGTGTGTTTTTCCATGCAGATGTGTATCCTATTTATAGGATCTATTTACTCTTAGTTAATAGAATTATGAGAATTAATCGGCCAATTAATCTCCTCATAATGTTCCTCCATTATAGCCATAGTGGTTTCAAGACCAGGTTATTATGGTCTTAATTACGAGTTTGAAACTACCCATTAATAGGTCAAAGTAGTTACAAACTAATTCCAGCAGTACCAGCAGTAGTAACTCTGCTAACAGTAGTAACATTAGTACTAGCAGTAGTAACTCTGCCTAGCCAAACTTAAAACCACTATTAGAGTTAGGGTAATCAGGGACTTAATGGGTGTACACTCCGTACCTCCAAACCCATTTCTAAGTATAATCATATCCCTCAATTGAACTAAATTTCCAACAAAATTGGGATGTATAGATATCATATCCTATCTCATACTATATCAATGAAAAAACCCCAATTACTAAAATCCAAAAATGAAGACAAACACTAATTAAGAAGGAAAGTAATTAATTACGATTAGATAACCTGATTTCAATAAATCATAAAGTTACGGATACCAAATTAAAAACATAAGAAAAGGATAGTAATTAACCTAACATTCTTGAAACCTAACTATATATAGGATTAGACTACAGCTTAACTAACAAGCTAGCATAAACAACAGCAACATCTAACTATCTTAGAGCACACGGAGTGGACAACGGGCTGCACAAGGGTTGGATGAACCCTCTGGGGAACACCGTGCCGACCCAAAGGGTTGCTCGGAGGTTGAAAATCACTGGTTGTGCAACCAGCGCTGGTTGCTCTATTTCTTTTGTTTTTATTTGTAATTGTATGTGTTATGTAGTGTTTTAATTGGGAGGGTTGAAAAAATGATGAATACCTAAGAATTAAGTTGGGAGGGTAGGTTGAGAGGGTTGGAAGGGTAAAATGAGTTGGAGAGATGTGATTGGTGAAATTTGGGATGGTTGAATATTTGGGCTTCATGACTCCGCCTGCCCTTATAATGGAGGAATGACTACTATTAATAAAAATACTTAAAATTAAGCAATACAAGTTCTAAAGCTATAAGTACAATAATCAATATTACTTATAGAAACTTCCCTAATATTTACAACTAATGCATTGTACAAATTAATACATACAATTAATACACCCCATCACCAATATTTACAACTACCTAAGCTCAATGTACAAGTACAAGTAATTAAAACTCATTTTCTAACATTTACAAGTTCTTAAGCTCAAAGTACAACTAATTAAAATAGAAATACTAACATTAAATACAATAAATAAATCATTATGTACATTAAATACAATTAATTAACGGGTCAATAAATACAATTAATGCAGTTATTAAAACACCCCTTACATAAGAAATACAACTTATCAAGCATATTGTACAACCAACTTAAACACAATTCCTGCATTAAATGTCACTAATACAAATTTCGCCGTTCAAAAAAAAATGTCACTAATACAAATAATAAAGAACATTATACAAATACTCAAGCCCGAACGGGCAACGGGACAAATGGGCTCGAGCCCGAACGGGCACCGGCCAAACAGGCTCGAGCCCGAACGGACACGAGCCAACGGGCTCGAGCCCGAACGGGCACGAGCTAAACGAAATTCTTGATATCCGTAAATTTATTGTCAAAAAGAACATAATAAACTAAAATACATGATTCACCGAAAAATTTTATTTCAGGGTACTCGCAGCCGCAACGCGCGGGTACCCTGCTAGTAATACCTAATAAGATGATAATCACTACTGGTAAATATCAAGTTTTGGAAAAATGACACTGAGCACACCATTCTCAAACGCAGTATCGTACACCACTGCATTCGCATTTTGGGGCAAATCAGTCGAATAAATCTACCCCCGAGTGGGCTCCATTGCACGAGCATTCTCCTCTTGTTTCAAATCAACTTGTATTTGAATATCTCGACAAAATCTGCCAGGGTAAACCTTGACTACATCAGTTTCCTTTGCTTCTTCCTTGTACACGTGCGCCTCACGTATCTCTGTCCATCCATAACATTTTCTTTTTTCCATTGATTTGAAATCCCAGCATTTCCAGTGTCCATTAGGGTACCGACCGGGAAAGGGTGACCACATGACGTGTTATGGTGTTTGTTTGTTAAGCAATCAATTGAAGTGTAGTGATGAAATGAAACATGCCTTCCACTTTTCAGACAAGGTTCTAGATAAATTATTTTAGGGTAGGATAAGTTCTGGGTATGTTATTCATTTTGTTATGGGCTTGTAAACTTATTTACCCACTAGGCCCAGATCCAGTAAATATGAACATCAAAGTGGTTGTGGTCCACTGGGTAAAGCTCATTCAGTTAAGCGTGTCTGGGTGAGAGTAGTACCGGTATGGGTGACCTACCGGGAAGTCCGCACTTATGGACCACAAGCTCTGTTGATATTAGGCAATGAAGAGGAGAGCCTGTAAGCCAATAGTTGCGCAGGTTCAAATCTGAGCCGGCCCCGGTTTTCATCCGGCCGTTACTCCAGCGAATTATACTCGTGTAGAGGCGGTACGGTTTCCGGGCGGACGCCGTTAAAAATCCCCACTACGCTAGCGTGGACCCGGTTAAGACAGCATAGTCTGGGTATGTGGAGGATGAGGGCCTGCCGAGGTAGCGGTTGCGACTCTAATCCAAAAAATGAAAGTCACCGTTCAAAAAAAAAGTAAATATGAACATATTTCTTACACAATTTGATTCATATATATTTTCTAGATGTGGCAAAATAGGTGGGTCGGAACGGGTCACGAGTAGGAACGGGTCACGGGTCTTGATGAGTTTGGGTCTAAACAGGACACGGGTCTAGATGGGTCCTCTAGAAATATGGGTTTAAATAGGTCCAGGTCTAGATGGGTTGGGTCCGGGTCTACATGAGTCTTTGATCATAGTAAAATATGAAAATAGTAATAGTAATAGTAATAGTAATAGTAAATAAATAAATAATTAAAATTGACCCGATAGATCCGCCTAGGCCCATTGGGTAATTGTTATATAGATGTACTTTCAATCAAATAACCAATTAAACTCATTTATAATATTTAGGGTGATTCGACTAGACTCAACCTCTAATAGAGATTTACTCAACTAGACCCATCTAACCAATGGGTCTAAAATTGTCACCTCTAATGTTTTCAAAAACATGACATGATAGAAAGATACAAATATGAGGTCTATCGATGATGAACCGGACATGATAATTTTTCATCATCCGGCTCGAGCAAGAATAAAAAAGACCAAATAAATCCATCATAAAATAGTTTGGTGTAACTGGTTACACCTTACCTCGGGACTAAATTGGTTCTTCGCTAAAGTTTATATATCCTCCCAAGTAATCGATATGTTATGGTACCATCATCCGAATTCAAGTTCTGAAACCTAAGGCATTTTGTCTAGTTGTATGTGAGTTACTCACCAACCTAGAGGTTGTGGGTTCAAGCCTCGCTGGAGGTATTTATGAGATATATTGTCAGATAAGTGGTATAGGTGTGAAAAAAAATAGCCGTTCTTAAAATAAATAAATAAATAAAAATTGAGGCTATTGTATTTGAGTTTGAAGAGCTTGTGAAATGTAGAGTTGAAATGATCCTAAGGCTTGTAAAATTCTATAAGCCTGTTTGTTGGAAACAAATGAATTTAAACATGCACATGCGATTCATCTAACATACACCGACAAACACTAACATATTAAATTGTAACTCGCCAAATTAAGTAATATCTCAAAGTCAAAAAAACTACCATATAGGATCTTTAAAATAGATACAAAACCAACAAAAACACATCTTGAAAACTCAATATTATAAAAATTATTTGTTTATAATGTTTTCAGGAAGTGTTTTAGCCAACATTATAAAAATTAAGTAAAAAAAATAAATACGAGGGTAATTTAGTCATTTCACTTTGGCGCAAAGACTACAACCAAACTAAAGGTGATTATGCTTGCACTTTTGAAAAGATTAGACTATATTTACGATTTTGCCAAACAACAAGGAAGATTGTTGCAATTTACTCTATTTCCAAAATTTATGTATACATAGTACTTCATGACTTGTTACGTAGGCACTGGCGGAACCAGAATGTTAGAGGACGGGGGGCAATTATTATTATTTTATTTATTTTTTGGAACAAAAATCAAGGTGCACACAAAGATTAACATAGAGATATAAGAATTTTACATTAGTTGGCTTTAAAGTGGGGGTAATTTGATTTTTTGGTGGGGTACACTTTAATAAATATGTCCTAAAAAAATTTACACTAAAAACTGATATTATTTGGTGAAGCATGGAAAGCACCGGCTCCCCTAAACATAATGTGGATCCGCCCCTGTATGTAGGTTCCTTGTAATCATTCTCTTTTAACCCTTATATTTAAATTATCTACTGTCATTGGGTTATTTATTCGAGCATTTTCAATGAATTTAACTTACTTAAGTGAAAAAAGTCTTTGTAAAATTTTTAACTCGTACTTCTAATTATTAGAGGGCACGATGTGGGGTATAAATACTCGTCGTTCGCTTCTTAAAAAAAAAAAAAAAAAAAGGCATCGCCGTTGGCCGTTTTTCTTCACCGGTCAAACGCGCCATTCATCCCTCCTGGTTCTATTATTATTATTATTTTTTGAGTGGGTGTGTATTTTTGGTGGTTTGTTTTGTGAAACTTACATGCATCAATAACAGTTATTGGTTTTATTGCTAAGGGCATCTACTATGGTAGACCTTTATAAAGCTTTATAATTGATCAATATCATTAAATTTTAAACCTTTTGGTTGTATAAACCTATTTCTACTACACATAAACTTCTTAAAGCTTTATAAACATTACATATATTTCAAATGCATTAAATTGTGATGAGGTTCAAGATCCTAAACCTTTTCATGCCAAGTAAACATGAAATAGGTTTTTACTATGGTTAACAAAAGTATGAATCTCTTCATCATATTATAAACCTGTTTATAAACCACCATAGTGGATGATCTAAACAGTGTAGTTAGTGATGCGTTATTAGAAAGGTGATAAGGTGACCCTAAGACCAATAAGTGTTATTGATATCCTCTTACACCTAGTAATCTAAGTGAAAAAAGTCTTTATAAAAGTTTTAATCCGTGCTTTTAATATTTATTCCCACGTCATATAAATACACGTTCTTACAAAGCTCCTAAGAGCAAACTTGATGCATTTAATGCAAATCTCATTTAATGACCAAAACTTCTGTGAAAGACTTGATGTTTATCAAGCTTTTGCAAAAATCTTTTCAAAAAACTAGTCATATGCAAAAAGCTATATCAAAAAGCTTTTTTTAATAGTAAAAACTCCGTAGTAGTTTTCTCACTCTAATAACTTCTACTCCACTTCCCCCTCCATCTCTCTCGCTACACATTTGATTAATTCTTTACAACATTTTTCAGATCTCAACATGTCCAAAACAAACCATCATCACCTTCTTCTGCATATTCAAATATTCATCTCAAAAACTTAAAAACTAAGGTGACCTCAAGTCATGGCAGAAGGTAATGTTACACAAATAAATTTCATTTCTCGCGAAGTATATTATCAAACTAATGCTCATATGAAAAATGTTCTCTTTGCAGATACTGATGATTCTAGCGGCGAAAAGCCAATGTACAAACAAATCATTGTTGCGTCTTCCATTGGCTTAGTCATTGCTGCCACCATGCATTTTGGCTTCAAGAGAAAAAGATATCAAATCATTCCTCGTATACGTCTTTCAGACACGGGCCAACCTTTGAAACTCGAGAGATTCCCTCAGTATGTTGGTAAGATCAAAAAAGTTTATGTAGATCATTACCTATGTTTTTATACGTAAATATAGTGTGTAAAATATATGAGTGTGATAGTGCAGCTAGACAAATTGGATTCTCTAATAGTTATAAAGAGTGTCCGCACTTGATAAGATTTGCTGCTGAATATATGGTGAAAGAGGAAGGGTGTGAGGAAGATATGTATTTGTTTTTTTCTGAGGAGATAGAAGCGGACTCGTTGTTTATAAAATTGGTGGAGGAATTTGAGCGATGTATTTTGAGTTACTTTGCGTTTCATTGGAGCAACGCTCCTTTTATGATCAGTCAGGTATTTCTTTGTAGATCTATTTAAATATGAATCTATATGGTACGTATAGATGGATCTGATACATATAATTTGTTGGTTTACGATTTCAGGTACTGGCTGGTTTGGAAGCTCAAGAGCCGAAAAAAAAGCTCAAGGACATAGTCATGCAAGCCACTAGGTACGTTATGGACTTATGGTGGTTGTGATACGAGTAAAGATACTGCGAAAATACATTCAAAGAATATGATATATAATTATATATACACTATAAACGTCCAAAATGTCGCATTAACAATGCAAAGCTTAGTTCTAATGTTCATAGAAGTGAGGTGGTAACTTAGCAAATGACATGTGCAAGAGCAAACTATAAGGGATAATGATGGATCTTTCCGTTATGCTGTTAAAGCATTACATATGTATCTTATGAAATGTCCATTTTGTGTATATTTGTAATGAGACAGGGAACAAAGATTTGAGAGGGTAACGAAGAACCTGAAAGTGGCAAGAGTGTTTACAACTTTGGTTGAGGAAATGAAAGCAATAGGCCTTGTATCTGCAGACGAATCACAATGTACTAACGTTATGGTTCCGATGGCCCACAAAGATAGAAGTCCTGTTCTTCTCTTCATGGGTGGTGGCATGGGAGCTGGAAAGAGCACAGCTCTGAAAGACATTCTTAAAGAGTACGTCATGAAGATTATATACCAATTACTCTCTTCATAACGTTAAAACGATAGCAATGTTTTTTCTTCAAAACATTCTAAACTACAACTGCTTATATAAAAGAGTCGTCTTTTTTGTCGCCGCATCACATTATAGGCAGAATTGCGAGGTGTGCAATGAGTCAGAGCTGTTTCAAAACAAAACAGGTCATTTTTAGTACCCGCTACAAGTCGTTGGGGTGGGTTGACCCACAAACACCTTTTTGTCCATCACTGTAAATATGTATTTGAAAAACTATTATTACAAGTATGATCTTTGAATATGACACTTTAGGTGGATATGATGGGTGACTTCCAAAGTATTTGAATTATTCGACCCTCCTTTAGCTTGAAAAATAATTTGACAAATTCGAGATATAACAAAAACTGAACCGTGCATAAGTAACTGGGTTGAATGGACGCAGACCATTTTGGGCAGGAGCATCAGCAAACGCAGTTGTAATAGAAGCGGATGCGTTCAAAGAGTCTGATGTTATTTACCGAGCTCTTAGCTCCAGAGGCCATCATGACATGCTTCAAACAGCTGAACTGGTACATCTTCTAACACACACAAATATACATCCTTTAGCATGTTATAAATGTAAGAAGCCTCTCGTTTATTCCTAATAACACATATTATGTGAGTTAACACAAACAATTCGATTCACAGGTGCATCAATCGTCTACAGATGCAGCATCGTCCCTGCTTGTAACAGCACTGAACGAGGGGAGAGATGTGATTATGGACGGAACTCTGTCATGGGTCCCATTTGTTGTCCAAACAATAACAATGGCAAGAAATGTCCACCGTAAGCGTTATCGTATGGGACCAGGATACAAAAGGCACGATGACGGAAGTGTTACTGAAAACTATTGGGAGCAACTTGATGAAGAAAGTGAACCATTAGATGGCCATACTAAAAGAAGACCATACAGGATAGAGCTATGCGGGGTTGTTTGTGATCCTTATTTAGCTGTTATAAGAGGCATAAGGTAATTATATAGCCGGAAAATACTTTTATGTGTTTAAAATATATTTTTACAAAGACATGAAGAAAAGGAGGCAAAATGGGCGAGTTGGTAACTGGCAACCCAACCCGACCATTTCAGCACTTGCGAGAAGTCATCCGTTTTGACTTGTTAGAAACCTGACTGAGCCGCCCATTTTGCTACCTTTAACCAAAGCTATGCATTGAATTGATTGAGTTTGGTTAATTGTTAACAGGAGAGCAATCATGTGTAGAAGGGCAGTGAGGGTGAGGTCACAGTTAACATCACACAAGCGATTTGCCATGGCATTTATGACATATTGCAACTTAGTAGACGGTGCGAGACTATATCTAACCAATGATCTCGATGGACCACCAAAGGTATATCTATTTTATTTTTTCCACAATTTTATTAATTGCTATATCTTTTTGGTAATAATATGTGAAAGAAATGTGTATAAAGTTGATAGGATGGAAAGAAAAAGAGAAGACATTGTTGGTTGATCCAGATGAGATATCGAGCTTAAAGTTGGTAGAAAGTTTGATTGAGAAAGCAGACTCGATATATGAACTTTATAATAACCCAAATCCCATTTATGGAAGTGGCTCGGTTTGGCATGACATTGTCATGTCACCTTCGCGAGTGAATATTCAGAAAGAGCTAAAACATTCTATTCAGAAAATCGAAAGCAAAATCAAGAAGGCATGAAGTGGCGCTGACCAAACTAGTAGATCTCTAGAATTCTTTCAATGTCTTTTTGTATCAAAAATTTGTTTGCATGAAAGATTTTAAGCTGTAAAACTAAATTAGATGAAGTGAATGTGGTGTATAAATCTATTGAGGTCAAGAATATCTCAAAGCGGTTCTCACTATATATGCAGTATTTGATACACTCAGAATTTTAACAGATTTATTAACCTTAAGGAAGGAAGCTGAGAACTGACCTGAAAGAGAAGTCTCCAACTATTGGTTGTGAGACTGATTATTTGACCCTTGAAACGAGATTTTACGCACAAATTGTTACGCCCCGTGCCCGATTTGACCAAAAATTTGAAACTTTTACGCGGAAACGACTTGACTATAACTGACCTTCCTTTACTTTCCAAACATACTTTTACATTTCTAATAAGATTAAGACCTTGAAAGTATTTTAATAGAAAACTAGACTCAAAGACCTTCAAATCGACGGGTAGCACGACCCGTGACGACTTACGGTTCATTTTCGACACCCTTTACAAGAACAACAAACAACCTTTTCAATCTAAAATACACTCTTTTTTCTGCACTTTAACAGACACTAATACCCCAGATATTAGTCTAAAATACACCCATTTGCAGTCTAAAATAGACCCTTTTTCCTGCACACTTTTAAAACTTATACAAAACTCATTTAGACACATGAACCAGTTTCAACCTGAACCAAACGCTCATTTAACATTAAAGACCATGACAACTTTGATCCATGATCATTGACCAGTTCAAATCCCAAAATGGGTACAAACATACGTTAATCCAAACACCCTTTTAACCTTGACCATAAACCTTTAACCATAATACAACATACCAATTGACCACCAATTCACTATAACAACCTTGACATACATTTTGACACTCGACTACACGTTACAAACCATTTAAAGACAAACGGGGGTGCAACATTGACTTTGAGCTCGGTATTCTATACGAAGCTCTTATATACATTACCATAACCTTCCAACCCGCACTTCCAAACCTTAATGTTTAATCCAAGCCTTACTTTCCTTTATGCATAAACCTACAAAACGTTGGTAACTTAAACCATAAGCATAAAGCTTAGTAAGTAAAATGATTATAACATAATATCATAATCATTCACACATTACGCGTCATAATCCATTAATCCATTACAATCATTAAAATAATACATACCTTCAATTACTTAAGGCCTTACTGTTCTATCTCAAACACGTCTAAGCACACTTAACTAACACGTCGCTTGCGAGTTATAACGTACTAGCCTTTAATCCACTTCAATTACTTAAGGCCTTACTATTCTATCTCAACCACGTCTAAGCACACTTAACTAACACGTCGCTTGCGAGTTATAACGTACTAGCCTTAAATCCACTTTCACATAAGCACAAACATTTCAAAACCTTAACATATAATCACATAACACATAATATGATGAAATCAATATAACATCATCTTATAACCGGTTTACTTACCTTGATTCCAAGCTAATTAAATCAAGAACATCATCATCTACATCATTATTCTTCACTCTTGCAATCTAAGCCAAATCACTATAAGCATAAACACATGATCAATTAACTATATCATGGTTACCACAACCATAGCTCCTCTTTAGACACCTCTAATTATCAAATAATCATATAATGATTATATGATAATTAGTTCCATTAAATTATTTACTTAAATCAATAAAACTTATCCCATAATCATTATAACTTCTTAAATTGGCTTATGATCATCTTTTACCCAAATCCCAAATCAAGGTTCATAAACCCTAACTTCTTAATTCACCAATTAAATCCAATTAAAGGTTTACTTACCTTATAAGATCATTGCTATGGCTATATCCCTTTGATTAGTATCTTAATATTTCTTCAATTGATCATCAGGAAATCATGGTTTTCCCTCCTCCTTTGTTCTAAGCCGACATACACACACAACACTTATCCAAAAATCCTTGAAATACTCTACATAACTAGATACTTATCTAGTTAGTTAAACTAGTTTGAGCAAGTGGCACATTAAGTCCCTCAAGTACTATTCTTTCTTATTTGGCCACATTTAACTTTCTATAACATTTATCACTTGTCCACTTTAGTCCCTTAAGTCTATGCATTATATTTTCTATAACCATAATATACTTACCTTGACTATTAGTTTGACTATCGGGTTGACCTCAACTTAACATCCATTGACCAACCAATCATATCGAGTCTCCCGACTCATAAAAGTCTTAGTCAAACTATTCCAACAGCATTTTCATTATTAAATACTTAAAACTTGGTTTTTGGTGTAACAATTTTATTCCTCTTATTTAGATTTCGTCCCCGAAATCTCTTGTCTAAACTAACCAAAACTTGGTCACATTTACTTTCATTCATATCATTTCATTTCTTTGTCTCATTAGTTGCGACGATCTAGGTGATCTTGCAACCTTAGGCATACTATATCACAACCCATATCATTAATGCATTCTATTATTCACTTAATTCTATCACATTTCATTTCTCATTAAGGTCATTATGTCATCAAGACATATTTACTATAACCAGTTTATCATTTAGTCACTCTTTTACTATTACACAACGTTTTTACTCACTTTATTATAGTTTTTCCATCAAGGACTACATGTCACTTGAGAAAAACTCACTAATTTAACTTTACATAAGTCAAATTTGGCTAATATTTTCACATTTTACCATAGTCATTTTACCATACCTTCAACATTTTCACTATAACACCTCATTTAATCTACTTCTTTCTAAGAATTTTTTCAAGTGACTTCTTAAGAATTTTCTTTAAGGACTATAAGTCACTTGAAAAAATTCAATACTTTGACTTCATAAAGTCAAAGTTTAACTTATACCATTACATTTCACTTAAGGGTGTTAATACTATTTAGCATTTATCACATTCATTTCTCACTTTTATCTCATGCCATAAGGCATATTTTAACATTATTTCTAACTTTTAATCCTTTCAACTTATACTTTGACACTTAAATTGAAAGTTTCACATATCATTTCAACTTAAATCACATTCCAATTCTTATCTCACTTATCTTATTTCCTAAGACGTCTAACTATTTTTAGAGTCTCGTTTGCTACTTCATTACCCTACTCATGCCATACCGGAAACACATAAGCCCACTCATTTATACTTCTTTATTTACACAGATAGGCGTCCCTAACAATGTAAATAAGGAAATATAAACTTATGCTTCGGCGATTCACAATTTCTTTATTTAAATGAAAAGACGTCCCAATCCATTTAAATAAGGAGATTATAAATCATCCTACTTATACACTTCCCGCCATAACACCCCTATTTCTATTACTTGCTTTAACTTTCAACCTTTTTATACTTTGCATTCATTGACAAAAAAAAGTCATACGCTTTACTTTTACTTTTTATCTTTTGTAGCTTTGGATCCAACCTTACTAACTTTTCTCATAAAAGCGAGTCGGAACTTCCCCGGAGGGCTTGACCACTACACCTTACTTTAACACAAAGGCAAGTTGTTACTTCCCCGTAGGGCTTGACCACTATACCTTACTTTAACACAAAGGCAATTCGGTGCTTCCCCGTAGGGCTTGACCACTATACCTTACTTTAACATCGTACTGGATCCAAGCTATTGACATTTAAAATACCCACGCTACTAAGCTCATTTTTAATTAAATTAAGGGCAAGCTCATAGGGCATATGATACCTGCCCGTTTAGTAATTTACACAATTTCTATGTGTTTACACATCCTATTATAACTTTCACTCGTCAACCCTTGTTGAACATTTCCATCATTCATACCATTACACTTTTAGTCTACTTGACTTTTACACATATAAACCTCACATAGGTTTATTCTATAATACCTTCATTAATCTCATCATACACATTCTAGCCATGTTTTGTTATTCAACATTTTTGTTTTAATAATCACCGCTAATGGGGCACATTAATCGTGATATAATAATTTCATGGCAATATCATATCCTTAAACATACTTGTCTCATTTAACTATTAGCATTTAAGCTATATCGTTCTACTTCATTCTTTAAACCCTTATCATACCTTAAGCATTCATAAATTTTATATCATTTGACACATGGTAAACAATGAGTCAAATTTTAATATCTTGCCTTCATCACATTATACTATAAGACGTTCATCATTACCACATTTCATACTTATACATTACATATTTTAACTCGTTATCAACCCGTCTCTAATACCACATTAATGGTCAATCACCAGACACGAAGTGCTAATGAGACCATATGTTGATCTCAAGAATCATACACATTCATTACATTATCTATTAATAACTTCTCATCAAAACCATTCTCAATTCATGCTTTTCTATAAGCTATCATATAACTTTGCGCATTTATTCACTTCTTGCTATCATACTATAATACGCATTCACATAAAGTTAAACATCCCTTAGATTCCATGAACCTATCATTCATATAGTTTCATAACGATCACCGACACTAACGAGGTGCACGAATGATCTTAATGTTAAACACATCTAGTCCACCACGGACTTATATCACATACACATCAACATTATAAAACATATTCAACACTTTCATCTTAAGTTAATATAACATATCACATAATCCTTCCCATAACTTAAGCATATACCTTTCTGCATTACTTGCACTTACGTCAAACACGTCTACGAGTGGTCTAACTTTAGGCAACCTATAATGTAAACCTAATTCACTTAATCTGAAGCTCTGATACCAAGTTGTTACGCCCCGTGCCCGATTTGACCAAAAATTTAAAACTTTTACGAGGAAACGACTTGGTTATAACTGACCTTCCTTTACTTTCCAAACATACTTTTACATTTCTAATAAGATTAAGACCTTGAAAATATTTTAATAGAAAACTAGACTCAAGGACCTTCAAATCGACGGGTAGCACGACTCGTAACGACTTACGGTTCATTTTCTACACCCTTTACAAGAACAACAAAAAACCTTTTCAGTCTAAAATACACCCATTTTCATGCACTTTAACAGACACTAATACCTCATGTATTAATCTAAAATACACCCATATGCAGTCTAAACTAGACCCTTTTTTCTGCACACTTTTAAAATTTAAACAAAACTCATTTAGACACATGAACCAGTTTCAACCTGAACCAAACGCTCATTTAACATTAAAGACCATGACAAATTTGATCCATGATCACTGACCCGTTCAAATCCTAAAATGGGTACAAACATAAGTTAATTCAAACACCCCTTTAACATTGACCATAAACCTTTAACCATAATACAACACACCAATTGTGACAACCGGTAATTTTGGGAGTCAATTTAAATATCGCATATCGTTTAAAAACAAATATTAATTATTAAGAATCGTAATTGTGAAATTTTTGGGAATTTATTTGGATTATTAGTAATGTTATTGGAATTATGGTTGTGTGATTAGTAAGTTTCCGTGTACCTTGAGTTGAGCACTACGTGATTTGGCACAATAAAAACCTAATGATACGATTAATAGGTTACTTTTAGCGTCTTTAGCAAAGATATACATATTTATAGTCATTCTTCGTGGAAAAATGATTTTAAAACTAATGGCGTAAGTTATAAGACCCCGAGAAAATTTTATAAGGCTTAAACTAGCCCCGTTAGCATTTAACTAAAAGATTAGTAACTTGGCACTTAGGCCCCCATGCCCTAAGTTACATGTTTAGTCCTTAGGGTTTGTAGGGTTTACAAGAATGGCACAAGGGCACTATATAAGCCCCATTATATCATTTTAGGGTTCATAACCCCCTCCCTTGTTCTATAGCTGTCTCCACCCTATACCCTACCTCCGGCCGCCCACGGTAGCACCACAACCGCCACCCTTAACGCCATACCGCCACCACCAAACTCTCCCTTGTGATCTCCTTACTTCATTTAACAACCACACGCGCCCAAGAACCCCTTCCACCACCATTACGCGCCACCACCACCACTTCTTGGTCAAGATCCTTGTAGATCCGTGAGAGAAAAGGTAAGCCACACCGTGGTTCACCCTCGTGTGCCACGGTGCAGGTTCAAACTCGTATATAACGAGTCGTGGTTATCATTTTCGAGTAGGGTTTGGGTTGTAACAAGGGGGAAATTATTTTAAAAAGTCAAAAGTGTTAATAATAGTTTGGTATCATTAGTTTGTGGTCACGTTTGTGTTTGGTGTTGGTCCGTGAGTCGCGTAGTCGTGGTAACGAGCAAGGAATATGCTCCCTCGAGCTTATTCCGAGCTTATGGTGTGCTTGGTTTATCTTATTATTTTCTTTATTTTATTTGTGTTATGGTTCGAAGGGTTAAAAACCCTTGGTGGGTTCGTGGTCGAGTTGAATCTAGTCCGAATTACATTTAGTTTAATTTTGGTTTTGTTTTAATTTTTGGAAATGGTAATGATTGTGCTTGGATTTGGAGCCGAGACCCCACGGGTCCGTTTGGTTGGTTTTTTTTGGCGTGCCATGGTTTGAAGCCGAGACCTTCGTGGTCTCGGCATGGTATTATTAATATGGTTGTTGTGGTTATTTTTGATGTGAGACTTGGAACTTGGATTTAGATTTGGAATTATGGTTATCGAGCCGTAGGTTTAGGGCCGATTGACATATATTGATGTTGTTGGACATTGGATTTATATTGTGAGATTGAAATATTACTTGTGATGTTGTGAGCCACGTCGACTGCCACCGAGATTTTGTAGTCTCGGCGTGGTCTCGACAAGCCAAAAATGGACATTAGACTTTATTTGGACTTGTGACTATTATGGTTGATTATTTGACCTGAGAATAATGAAACTCGGAATTGTGACTCGAAACATGAGATGACTTGATATATATTTAGTTTGGAAATATAAATGACAAAAGTGGAAAAAGGGAAATAATAATAATAATAATAATAACTTAAAGGTATTAATTAACAAATATTATGTTAATTAATATTTTTGAGGATAACAAAGGAAAGTATTAAATGAAACAAAAATAGAAATATATACGAGTTAGTAAACGTTTCGAGGGCACGCGAATCAAGGAATGCTACATAAGGAAATATTGATATTTATATAGAATTATTGTCAAGTTACGGATTGGTTGACATTAATATACCCGACACGCAAAGTTATCGGACTTATTGGGTTGACAAGTCCAATAAGGCCCCGATAAGTATGTTGGAGTAATTTATTAGTGTGACCTATCCTTACGTCTTACCATTATTGTGATTAGTTTTTGGATTAATAAGCAAGTTGAGGGAATTGTTAGACTTATCGGGTGACAAATTCGATAAGGAACCTACAATCCGTCCGGATACTTTATTAAGCTTTAAAATTTAATCACTTGACCTTGACGTTGTTTTGATGAGTAGTTAGTAGTAGAATAAACTTGGAAATTTGCAACAACTTGATATGTTCGTTATGTTTATTTTTGTGAGTCGTTTACGTTTTGGTCATTTGTTTTGACGTGTATACACTTGAGTTAATGTTGTGTCACCACTACACACACGATAATACAAAACACTAGTAAATGGATTTAATAAGAAGATTTTGGAATCGAAAATGGGATATACTTGGGAATAGTTAGCTTTTGGAAATTTGTACACTTTCGGATAGATGTTAAGACAAGTTTATATTGTTAGGTTGTTCCGAGTCCGTAGTGCCGTGAAGTATTAGTTTCTGTTGTGCCTTATTACTGTAGACTTATGTATTATGCTTTGCTTGATCGAGGTGATTTTCATAGCCCCACTTTTACTCATATACTGTATTTGAAACTTGGGGTGAGAAAACATGCTCAACTATTTTATATGGACCTAACTGTTGTTTTATGATTTGCTATAACCCGTTAACTGACTAAGGTTAGATATATACTAGGGCCCTACTGTGTTCTATCATTATGAGAGAGAACTACCGTGTTCTATCATCATGAGAGAGAACTACTATGTCTTATCACTATGAGAGAGAATTCCTATGTTCTATCATTCTGATAACTGTGTTTGTTAGGTTAGCACATGATGACTTTCTTATGCGCGGAATAGGTGATTAATATTTAACTTAGTCCAGTGTAGCAAATTACTTATTTGGTCCACTATTATTTACTGCTTAAACCTATGAACTCACCAGCGTTAGCTGACCTTTAGCATGTTTTCTCAGGTAATTAGAGCTGTTGTTTGGATATGTTACTGTTTGGAGGCTTGGCAGAAGGGCATGGTTGAAGGATCAATTGGAAACTCTGATAAACTGTTGGGACCTATCTTTTATTTTATTTTGGGCTTACTTTCGTACTTTTTGGAATAAATGTAACTCTAAAATTTTGGATTAAACGATTTATCTAAGCGGATAATGTTATTCCGTTTTCTTGTGTTTGTGTTGTGTACCAATCCAAGTAGCACCCCGAAGCTTTGATAAGTCTTCCGTTGTACCAAATTTTGAGGGTGTTACAGATTGGTATTAGAGCTCAAGTTATAGAGAACTGGGTACTTATCAAAAACCTAGACTATAACTACTTTTAAAAAAAATTGATCCAAAGGCCGACGCGTGCCTGCTTGCCAAGCCGGACCCTCTAGTAATGACATGATAAGTTGATGAAGTGTTTGAGGCGAGGTTGGAATATTTGAGAACTAGAATGAGAGTTATGCGATATTTTACCTAAGGAGATGCTTAGAATTATGCAGTATTTGACTTGGGAACATGTCTAGAATCATGCGGTGACTGGTAATATAGTTGGAATAATGTGGTAATTGTTGGGAATCCTGTTAGGAATAATGCGGTATCCGTTATTACTGTTTTGGAAGATTTTATGTTAGGGTGGAGTTACGGATTGGTCTAACGTTAATAGACCCGACTGACAGAGTTATCAGGACTTATTGGGTTGACGAACCCAATAAGAGCCTAGTAAGTGTGTTGGAGGAGTTTATTAGCGTATGACCCATCCTTACGACTTACTAGTTATTTTTGATATTCTGGATATTGGGAAATGCCTATGATATGATTTACACTGCGTGTTGATTAATATTGATACACTAATAACTGCCCACTACCACGCCTGTCACAGCCCATGCCCCATCCCTATCTCATCCTCACTCCCTTACACTGTTTTGCGAGAACACTCTTGTATATTTCCGTATGTTTACGATCTCCTTCCACGAAGCCTTACCGTTTAACCCTGAGATTAGAACATTCACCCTGTCCATCCGAAACGCCCACTCCGTCATCGTTTGGTATTCCGAAGGATACGTGGTCTGGTAGACCTAGAAGTTGCCATGAGAGCTATGTCGAGGACGCGAATAGTTATGAATTTGTTTGTTGTGTGCTCTAAACTGAGAAGTTCTCAGTTAGAGACTCCTGTTCTTTCCCCCTATTAGGTACCTTGTTGTTTGGAATCTTACGACTCTCGTATATTGTGATTTAGATCGATGGCACCAAGGTGAAACCCAGCCAGGACTACCCGAACATGGCCTGTTGTTGTCTATCCCGTTCGTCGTGGCTGGCATCCAGTTCGAAACGTCAACAACCAGAATATCGACAATCGTGTTGATAACGATCCAAATGTTCACAATGAGGGTGTAAATGGTCACACTCCACCTAACACTCCTCCTGTGAACCAAACCCTAATTGATAAACTCGTGACTCAGCGTGTTGCTGAACTGTTAGCCGAATCGAATCACTCGAACACCTCTGCTGGAACTCCACCACCTAACAGGAGCCGTGGCTGTATGTACAAGGAATTTTGAGTTGTGGGCCAACTGAGTTTGGTGGAACCAAGGGCGTTGTCGTTTTAATGAGGTGGAGGTAGAAGACGGAGTCTATGTTTACCGTTAGTAACTGTGCCAAAGATGCCAAGGTGAAGTATGTCACGTTCACCTTGAAGGATGAAGCGTTGACCTGGTGGAACAACTATCACCAGTGAGTTGGTAGTGAGGTGGCTTATGCTATGACTTGGGATCAGTTCAAGGCATTGTTGATTAAGACATACTGTCCCCGAAATGAAGTTAAGAAACTGGAGATTGAGTTTTGGAACCATAAGGTGAAGGGTACTGACATGACAGCTTACAATCGTCGTTTCCAAGAGCTGTCATTGCTATGCCCTGATATGGTTCGTACTGAGGCACTCAAGGTTGAGCGATACACAGACGGTTTTCCGTTGGCTACAAGGAACGATGTGATTGCCGCAAACCCAACTAATATCCATGAAGCCATCACGATAGGTCAACGTCTGATGGACTCACTAGTTCTGGAGAATGCTGAGAAGGGAATAAATGACAAAAGGAAGAGGGAAGATCACCCTAAGGGAGGTAATGACCAGAACAAGCGATAAGAGGTCGCCAAGGTCTATGCTATCGGTGATGGGGAGAAGAAGGGTTATGCTGGAAACAAGCCGAGGTGCAATCGTTGTAAGCGACACCACCATGGACAGTGTACCATAGTGTGCAATAATTGCTCAAAGGTGGGACACATAGCCAAAGACTGTAAATCCCGACCCCTTGCGACGGTTCAGACAACCCAGGGAACGGATGAGAAGGCTAATGTCACCTGTTTCAGATGTGGAATGAAGGGACACTACAAGAATGAGTGTCGAGGACCGAGGGAACCAGGGAACTAGAGGAATGGGAACAATCGAAGGGACCAAGAAACAGGAGGAAACCAGAATAAGACGTGGCGTCGAGGATTACTACCTTAGCTCACGAGACCTAAGTTTAAATTTCTTTAAGTTATAATTTTGTGAGACTTCCTTAGTATTTTCATAAGAACCTCGAAATTGTATGGATTTTGGTGTACGTTATTCTAAGGTGTAAGCTTATTCGACTTATGACTATCCGCAACTCTATATCGATTAGACATACCTTTCTGTTGATATAAATAATGCCTAAAAACATTATTAATACTTCTTGATATCTCTATGTTTTGATAATCACAAAATGTAAACTCATTAAACATAAACTTATTAAATAAACAAGTATTTAGTTGTAAATATTCATTTCTACAACTCAATCACTTAAGGTATGAATAAACAAATGCCTAATGCATTATATGATCAAAGGAACATTTTCTTAATCACTTGATTTTTTATAAAATGACACAAACATTTTATATCTTTTAGAAAATCATTTTTGGTATTAAATAAAAATGCTTAATCCATTATAAATTTATGAATTCAAATTTTCAACCAAAAATGGCAAAAATGTTCCAGAAAAACCTTCCCCACAAAAAGACAAAACTGAGCAACGTTCGGGTAGGGCGGCCCCCTTAATTTTACTAGGCGGCCCCCTTAATTTTAAGGGGACCGGCCACCTATTTAAGGGGACCGCCCCTGTAAAACCCTAAAATCCATAATCACATTATTTTTTTATTTGAAAATTCGAAACTTAAGCTAAGCAATTAATAAGAAAATTATATTAAAACTTTATGATTTAAAATATGTACATGTTATAAATGTTATCCTAAGTAATTAACTAAACCTTCCTAATATTAACCTAAACTTTAAAAATTGGTACATCTTTTAATCCATACTAGTTGTACACGTTTTTACTCATGACTTTGAACCGAAATCTTTGTCACCCCTCTTATTCACACGTTCACTTTGAGAACAAGGATAAGACCAAGAAAATTTTAATTTAAATAAATGATTTGGTATTCCCTTTTTGTAGCCAAATCACACGTCATTTCCCAACTGAAATTAAATGCTCCTTTCATTCTCCCCATGTACATAATGCGGCTCTCTCCCACTTTTCCTAAACCGAAACCCTAAATATGAAATAACCACCTTGGTTAGCTCTCTTGGATCGAGGAAGAAAGAAGGCTTGAAGGCTACTCTGATCATGATATTTTGGGTGTGTTTGTGTTGCTGGTTCGTGAGTGTTGTACTTGTCCCCTGGTCTCGTTAAATTTGCCTTCAAGGTATCTCATCATCCCTTTTGTTGTTCCATTCTCACGGCATATGTATGGCATATAATCTGAAATTATAACATGTTAATGAACCATATTAATCACATTTTAGTATACTCTTTGCCTCGATGAATCTGTAACATATATATATAACATACTTAACGCCACATAAAATCATAACTTATACGCCTCATGAGTTGACGAATGGTGTCGCGTTTGTGGGCCGTCTTGATGTTGTTTCTGCCTCGATTAAAAATGGTCTAGTCTCGCATGAATGTTGTTTTGTGGGTGAGTTTTGGTCTCAAGGACAGTGTAGCGAGGGGCTGTTAGATTTGTAGTTGGAAATAGACCAGGTTGTTCTTGAACTCGTGTACGCATGCGTCCTCGACTTAGTGTCAGGTTTGGCTTTACTTGTCGAACCAACTGGTGTTGCCTCCCTCTTTTTATTTTCTTTCTGTCGAATGGTATAAATTAGGATATAGGGTCTTGGGGTGTGTCTTGTACGTTTGGGCATCTATGCTTGCATGGGGTACTATGAGTCGATCATGGCTGGTGCACTTGGTACGAGTATGTGTTGGTGTACGTATGGCTTTGGTGAATCGGTCGTGTCTCGTTGTTATGGCGTTGTGTTCATGGTTGGTGTTGGCCTATCTTCTATTTTGAAAGAACAACCTGATGGAGATTGGATAAGAGGGAGTGTTGTTCACGTGAATTAGAGGCTGGGAAAAACATGCATGGGAAATGAATAAATAAGTGTGTGAGTTTGGTCAGGAAAGGGGTATTAGCAAGCAGGTGAGTGGCTTGTTATTTATGACTGTCTAAAATGTAGTAGTCTTGTGTTTAGTATCGTTATGGTGACTGTCAAGGGTGTGCACGTGTACGCATTTTTAAATGGTCAAGAGTTGTTAAACATATTTGCAAACTGAACTAAAAGGGGCAAGAGGTGTATTAGATGTTTGGCTAAAACAATTGGTTACGTTTAAATTTGTGTGGGTCTCGTCAAAGATATAGGACGTGAAGGGGTTGTTCTCGTTAAGGTCAAATGGCAAAAGGTGTGTGTCGTAAGGTTTGGGTGATGGGTACATTTTTTTTTGGAATTGTTTTGAGTTCGAGAGGGCTAGGGTGGATGCGTCTCGATATGGTTGAAGTCGACAAGAGTGGAGATGAGGTTACATGTGTTTGTGTGTACGAGAATGTGCAAGTGTGTGTGAGTGAGTTGCTTCAAACTTTATTAATACGAAGCGGGTCTAAAGAGTTCATTAAATCGACGAAATCCTAAGTTGGCAGTTTATGAAATTAAGTTACATATTCAACCCTAAACTATGAGAAATATAATTACTAAAAGGAAAGTTACTAAAAATGGAAAGCCGACTAAAATAAGTAATCTGATTTAAAATAAGTTATTAATCAGACGATCATAAATTCGTGTAGATTCGCTGAAGATGGAGTTGCTTCCGACCTTAATATCTTCTGTTGTGTTCTCATTTGCGATATAAGGTACAGATATTCTGACCTTTCTTTTAAGGTTTCTCATGATCTCTTCCGTATGCTGATCCATTAGTTTCTAATTCGATTGCTATGATCTCCCTTTGCTTGAACCTTTCCTGTTGATTCCATTTGATATGATGTCTGATATGAAGCTATGTTATGAAAACCTTTTCTACTTATATCATGGAAATATTTTGAGAAAAACTATTTTAAAAGAGGTTTATAAATGAGGCAAAATCATTTTTATATAAATATTACTAGTTTTTATGAAAACTATTTTGGAAGACTAATTTTTACGAAAAACCTTTTTGAAAGAATATTTTTATGAGAACTACTTTAAAGGATTGTTTTATGAAAATCATGAATAAAGGATTGTTTAAAATGGACTTTTGATGGAAAGTTTTGAAATGAACTTTTGATATGAACCCTGACTTGATTATTTAATATGAACTTTGATCTGATAAACTTTGAGTTGGACCTTTGATATTACTTCTGAGATATTGATATGCAGTTTCTGATATATGACCCTTTTGATGTGACACTCTGATTTGATATGATACTTGACTCTTAGTTTGATACCCGAGCCATTTCTGTCTCCCTAGCCAGGAAGGTAACCTGGCCATGTCTTTGATGCACCATTGGCATGACTCATGTGTGGGTGAGTGATTTCTCACACCGTCCCCATTCTGATTATGATATGCGCATTACTTTGACTATGGATTATATATGTTTCTGGGGGGGCGTATGGATTGCAATCCTAGATCTGTTCTGTTTAGTGGATTTAACATGATTTGATATGATTTGTCTGGTGACTGGTGCTTGTGTGCAATACACGCCTTTCACATATATCTGGGAGCTAGCTACTCCATTTGAAGAATGAGGACACCCCTCATATTATCTGATTATCTGAGAGGTCTCCCCTCTATATGATTATGAAGATTTATGGTTACACTGTTATGATATGATATGATCTGTTTCTGGGCTCGTGGTGGATGACTATCCTAAACCTTTACTCTTGTACCTTATTTATATCTCATTCATTATGCTACATCTGATTATTTCCGTTTACTTTCGTTTCCGTTTATTATATATCTGTTCACTGGGCTTTGTAAGCTCAGCCGCACGTTTTCTTTTCGTGTGCGGCAGGTTTTAGTTGGAAGATGAGTACGAGTGAAGAGACTTTTGGACTTAGAAGACTTGATAGTTCTGGGCCTAGAGATGATTAGAAGTTATCTTCTTATTAGAAATTATATTCGCCTTGTAACCTTGTTATTTCAGTAGTTCCTTTGTAACCCTTGAGAATCCTTGTATTACTTTTGAATGTATGCTTTGTTATATCTGATATGAAACCAATTGCGTGACATCTTTACCCTTGTCGGGTTGGGGTGTAACAATTATGGTATCAGAGCGACAGGCTGCGACTCGTAATACATTCACCCTTGACCTGTGAAGTTGGACCACTAGGTTTCCACTGTAGGCGCTCATAAGATAACCTTTCAGAGTTTGCTTTAGGATTTCCCTATAGGAACTTAAGTTTTGACCAGTGAGTAATGGGTAGACTATAAGGCTTTTGTTTAAGTATCATTGCTTCCGCATCACTCTGATTTACGCCCTAGTTGTTGAGATCACTTTTGAAGATTGAAAGCTCACGCTTTGCACCACCTAAGATTCCGACTTCGACCTCTGATTCTTTTGTTAATCATTTTGATGTCTCTTTGAGTATTCTGAGAATCTCCGTGACGATAATCTACTTGATGCATTCTGTTACTCGCTTTTGATAATCTATGAATCTTCTGACCCTATTGAGTCCGTCTTAAACATCTCTGTTCCCATGAGAAGCCTCGTAGTGTTTTTAACCATGAGTATAAGAACGTTTTCCTTTCACTTTTGCACGATAAGACTTGCTTTGTCGATCTGTTTTCATTGGATAGCTAATGTTGATTTTATTCTGATAAAGGGTAGGTTGATTGATCATTGACGACTACTTTTCTATGTCTCGCCTCTGGCGTTTGAAACAATTTTGAACTCCCTACCATAAATTCCGATTGTTAAACTTTTGCTACCACTACCTAATTTTGATCATCACTTCCGATCTGTTTGATACTTCTCCAACTATTCCGAAAGTCATTTAACCCTAATGTGTTTGACACATTCTATTAATTCATTACCCGTGCTGGATGAAAATGTATCATCTGATATTACTCTGTCCTTGCGAAATCCATTACTACTCCTATGAGAACTCTGGTGATTATTAGCCATGGAGATGACGATAATTTTGTCTCGATGAGAAATGGTTAACTGAGCATGATGAAACTGATAACTGATATTCGATATGCCTCACTCTTGACAGTTATACGATGTTTGTAATTCTGATGACTCACAACCTACCTGCCACTTATGCTATTTAGCCAAACAAGAATCCAACACCTTGAATTGTTCGCTTATCTATTTCTACACTTTGATGAACCATGTACTTGACCTTGATATATGAACTATCCGTCTGGCTCGGCGACCGTACTCATCCTACGAATCCGTTTACTTTTGACATATTCGATTTTGAGGCCTTTAAGTTATGGATTGGCTGGCCCTCATACGCTGCCAACCGTGCCTGATTTGTGACCTTTAGTAATATGTTCCATCCCACTTTCGTTATGATAACCGGTAATCGCTCAAATCTGTCAACACTGCTATGGTAACATCTATCTCGATCTCAATTGATTGTTGATTGCCTCCTGACACCTATTACCCATTCTTAGAAAACTTTAGCATTGGAAGCTTGTTGTGCAAATTTCTGGTGTTCTATGATGGAACTCTTGGGTTTCCTTTCCGGTTGAGAAGTAGAATGAAAATTTGAACCAATCCCGGTTGACGAACCATGATGCCATAGAAGTTGAGAAATTGGATAAGATGATGGAATATGATTTTGTTCACCTCAGTGTTTCATTTTGAATACCCTGTTAGCTTGTGAAGAAGAAAGAGAAAACTTTGGAGTATTGACTATCGTAAACCTAATCGTATCACTACCATGACCACCTTTCAATTCAGCGTATCAATGATTGATTCTATCTTTGTAAACTCCGTACCAGACAACCTCTGTGAATGATTGAAGGACTGAAGAAGCAACCACAAGGACTTCTAAGAAAAGAGATGACTATTTGAGAGAAACCTCCGGGAAGCATTTCAGTTTTATACACGAAGAGGAACAGGTAGACCATCATGTGGAAGGACCCTTTATTCCAGTAGAAGTAGATTCGAGTGGCGTCCAGAGATGGTAGCAGGCAATACTACCATGCATCCGGCGATGACAGCAGTTGGAGTTGGCGAATTTCGAACCGTGCAGAAGACCTGTCTAAGACACACAGTCTTGCTTCTCTATTCACCTTAGTTGTACTAAGATGAATTGAGAGCAGAAGCAGACTCGCGAATGGAGGTATGCACAGTGACCACGCAGGAGATTCACGCTACTGCACCACAGTTCCAAGAAGGAGTGCCGAAGGCTTGAGGGGCCAAACTCGAGTTTATATTTCCTTCCCACCCTATGATCATACGATAGACTGCATGGACTTGGAAGAAGTTTAAGATCATGTATTTGAATGGACGATAATTCTGAAGCGAACGTTTGTATTCGGAAGAGTTGATTTTGTGAAAAATGAAGCTATGGACGACGTAATCCATTTCCTCTTGACCTACTCAAATTTCCGTTAACTGATGATAGGACCCCTTTGAATGAGTTATGTTTCCCTGTTAGTAATTCCGCTCGGTGTTCATTCTGAGTATGCTGGGCGATAGTTTTGTTATGTGAAATTTGACGAATGGCGGACGATCTGATGCTTTTATCTATGTACCAAATTCTGATAGACATTCTGGGACTTCCGTTAACTCTTTCGAGTAGTTCGTTCTCCTCGTAGTTATGGTGTTTGATTTTGATGACCTCTGAGACTGTAGAAGTACTAGGTGGATTAAGATAGGTGGTTTTGATTACGACTTGAGATAAAGTATGATCATCATGAAGGCATAATTATGTGGTGCTAGTATTATGACGCCTGATCAACGTGATAATACTTACACCATATAACATGCACTCATTGTGGCCATAGGATATCTTTGGGAGTACCTAAGAAGTTTAGAATCTGATCTCCGAAGGATTATCCGTGATTAGTGGAACGGTAAGTTCATTCTACCTATGTGTATACTCTGTTTTTCGTTCATTAGATATCTAGATGAGTTTGAACTCTCGTATTGCATTCTGTTAACCTCAGTTACCAACCTTAAACTCCTTGTAGAGCTCTCTACTGGTAGTACAGTTAATCTGATTTGAAATTCTGTTCACATTCCATGTAAGCTTTTCAGAAAATCCACGTATCATCCATTTATGTTTTATGGTTCTTTTGAATCCGAATCAACCCAATTTGTCTCCTTCTGAGGAATTTGAACCCACCTCGTTTTGATCTGAGTCATGAGAAACTTTTGGTCTGAAGATCTTTTGAAGAACCTCCTCGGGCATGAGAATATTACGATGAACTGTTGCGACTTGTTACGACTTCGTTTCACCTTGCGACTTCAAATTTCGAGGACGAAATTTTTCTGTTAGAGGGGAAGAGTTGTAAAACCCTAAAATCCATAATCACATTATTTTTTTATTTGAAAATTCGAAACTTAAGCTAAGCAATTAATAAGAAAATTATATTAAAACTTTATGATATAAAATATGTACATGTTATAAATGTTATCCTAAGTAATTAACTAAACCTTCCTAATATTAACCTAAACTTTAAAAATTGGTACATCTTTTAATCCATACTAGTTGTACACGTTTTTACTCATGACTTTGAACCGAAATCTTTGTCACCCCTCTTATTCACACGTTCACTTTGAGAACAAGGATAAGACCAAGAAAATTTTAATTTAAATAAATGATTTGGTATTCCCTTTTTGTAGCCAAATCACACGTCATTTCCCAACTGAAATTAAATGCTCCTTTCATTCTCCCCATGTACATAATGCGGCTCTCTCCCACTTTTCCTAAACCGAAACCCTAAATATGAAATAACCACCTTGGTTAGCTCTCTTGGATCGAGGAAGAAAGAAGGCTTGAAGGCTACTCTGATCATGATATTTTGGGTGTGTTTGTGTTGCTGATTCGTGAGTGTTGTACTTGTCCCCTGGTCTCGTTAAATTTGCCTTCAAGGTATCTCATCATCCCTTTTGTTGTTCCATTCTCACGGCATATGTATGGCATATAATCTGAAATTATAACATGTTAATGAACCATATTAATCACATTTTAGTATACTCTTTGCCTCGATGAATCTGTAACATATATATATAACATACTTAACGCCACATAAAATCATAACTTATACGCCTCATGAGTTGACGAATGGTGTCGCGTTTGTGGGCCGTCTTGATGTTGTTTCTGCCTCGATTAAAAATGGTCTAGTCTCGCATGAATGTTGTTTTGTGGGTGAGTTTTGGTCTCAAGGACAGTGTAGCGAGGGGCTGTTAGATTTGTAGTTGGAAATAGACCAGGTTGTTCTTGAACTCGTGTACGCATGCGTCCTCGACTTAGTGTCAGGTTTGGCTTTACTTGTCGAACCAACTGGTGTTGCCTCCCTCTTTTTATTTTCTTTCTGTCGAATGGTATAAATTAGGATATAGGGTCTTGGGGTGTGTCTTGTACGTTTGGGCATCTATGCTTGCATGGGGTACTATGAGTCGATCATGGCTGGTGCACTTGGTACGAGTATGTGTTGGTGTACGTATGGCTTTGGTGAATCGGTCGTGTCTCGTTGTTATGGCGTTGTGTTCATGGTTGGTGTTGGCCTATCTTCTATTTTGAAAGAACAACCTGATGGAGATTGGATAAGAGGGAGTGTTGTTCACGTGAATTAGAGGCTGGGAAAAACATGCATGGGAAATGAATAAATAAGTGTGTGAGTTTGGTCAGGAAAGGGGTATTAGCAAGCAGGTGAGTGGCTTGTTATTTATGACTGTCTAAAATGTAGTAGTCTTGTGTTTAGTATCGTTATGGTGACTGTCAAGGGTGTGCACGTGTACGCATTTTTAAATGGTCAAGAGTTGTTAAACATATTTGCAAACTGAACTAAAAGGGGCAAGAGGTGTATTAGATGTTTGGCTAAAACAATTGGTTACGTTTAAATTTGTGGGGGTCTCGTCAAAGATATAGGACGTGAAGGGGTTGTTCTCGTTAAGGTCAAATGGCAAAAGGTGTGTGTCGTAAGGTTTGGGTGATGGGTACATTTTTTTTTTGGAATTGTTTTGAGTTCGAGAGGGCTAGGGTGGATGCATCTCGATATGGTTGAAGTCGACAAGAGTGGAGATGAGGTTACATGTGTTTGTGTGTACGAGAATGTGCAAGTGTGTGTGAGTGAGTTGCTTCAAACTTTATTAATACAAAGCGGGTCTAAAGAGTTCATTAAATCGACGAAATCCTAAGTTGGTAGTTTATGAAATTAAGTTACATATTCAACCCTAAACTATGAGAAATATAATTACTAAAAGGAAAGTTACTAAAAATGGAAAGCCGACTAAAATAAGTAATCTGATTTAAAATAAGTTATTAATCAGACGATCATAAATTCGTGTAGATTCGCTGAAGATGGAGTTGCTTCCGACCTTAATATCTTCTGTTGTGTTCTCATTTGCGATATAAGGTACAGATATTCTGACCTTTCTTTTAAGGTTTCTCATGATCTCTTCCGTATTCTGATCCGTTAGTTTCTGATTCGATTGCTATGATCTCCCTTTGCTTGAACCTTTCCTGTTGATTCCATTTGATATGATGTCTGATATGAAGCTATGTTATGAAAACCTTTTCTACTTATATCATGGAAATATTTTGAGAAAAAATATTTTAAAAGAGGTTTATAAATGAGGCAAAATCATTTTTATATAAATATTACTAGTTTTTATGAAAACTATTTTGGAAGACTAATTTTTACGAAAAACCTTTTTGAAAGAATATTTTTATGAGAACTACTTTAAAGGATTGTTTTATGAAAATCATGAATAAAGGATTGTTTAAAATGGACTTTTGATGGAAAGTTTTGAAATGAACTTTTGATATGAACCCTGACTTGATTATTTAATATGAACTTTGATCTGATAAACTTTGAGTTGGACCTTTGATATTACTTCTGAGATATTGATATGCAGTTTCTGATATATGACCCTTTTGATGTGACACTCTGATTTGATATGATACTTGACTCTTAGTTTGATACCCGAGCCATTTCTGTCTCCCTAGCCAGGAAGGTAACCTGGCCATGTCTTTGATGCATCATTGGCATGACTCATGTGTGGGTGAGTGATTTCTCACACCGTCCCCATTCTGATTATGATATGCGCATTACTTTGACTATGGATTATATATGTTTCTGGGGGGGCGTATGGATTGCAATCCTAGATCTGTTCTGTTTAGTGGATTTAACATGATTTGATATGATTTGTCTGGTGACTGGTGCTTGTGTGCAATACACGCCTTTCACATATATCTGGGAGCTAGCTACTCCATTTGAAGAATGAGGACACCCCTCATATTATCTGATTATCTGAGAGGTCTCCCCTCTATATGATTATGAAGATTTATGGTTACACTGTTATGATATGATATGATCTGTTTCTGGGCTCGTGGTGGATGACTATCCTAAACCTTTACTCTTGTACCTTATTTATATCTCATTCATTATGCTACATCTGATTATTTCCGTTTACTTTCGTTTCCGTTTATTATATATCTGTTCACTGGGCTTTGTAAGCTCAGCCGCACGTTTTCTTTTCGTGTGCGGCAGGTTTTAGTTGGAAGATGAGTACGAGTGAAGAGACTTTTGGACTTAGAAGACTTGATAGTTCTGGGCCTAGAGATGATTAGAAGTTATCTTCTTATTAGAAATTATATTCGCCTTGTAACCTTGTTATTTCAGTAGTTCCTTTGTAACCCTTGAGAATCCTTGTATTACTTTTGAATGTATGCTTTGTTATATCTGATATGAAACCAATTGCGTGACATCTTTACCCTTGTCGGGTTGGGGTGTTACAGCCCCGCTCCTCCAGCTTTCAGTTTTTGCCTATAAATACTGGACTAATCCTGGACTTTTTCCTCACCTTTTTCACCCCAAACCTTCTGTTCTAAATCTCTTCTAATCTTTCTAAATCCTTTGATCATATATTCTTAAGCATTGGTTTCTAAGTGATCCAAGCTTCTACCATTCAACTGCAAAAGAAGAATACTCCTTCAACAATTAGAGAAGAAGTATTGCAACTTAGTATCATCTTGCTACCTAAGTTATTTGTATAATCATTCATTCATTTGTGTATAAGTTGTGTATATTTGTTAGATAAGTGTGAGCATAATTGTTTAGGCTAGATTAGTGTGTTAGTAGTGAAGTTGTGAAGAAGTTAAGGTGTGTAAGTAGTGAAGGTGTAAGGAAGTAGAAGAGTATATAAGTAGTGCCAGGTTGTGAAGTAGTTGTGAAGCCGTAGTGTAGGAGTTGTGAAGCCGTTGTGTAGAAGTTGTGAAGCCGTTGTGTAGAAGTTGTGAAGCCGTTGTGAAGAAGTTGTGAAGCCGTCGTGAAGAAGGTGTGAATAAGTTGTGAAGAAGTTGTGTAGAAGTTGTGAGATTGGTTCTAGCTACGATTAGGACCCGACATCTAGCTTTGTGTCGTTAAACCGGTGTAAGCAAAAGTTTTGTAAGGTTTTCTCCGCCATAAGGGAGCTTGTTGACATAGTGAAGAAAACTCTCGAGTTAGGTGCTCGAGGAGTGGAGTAGGGCAAGGAAGGTGTCCTTGTAGCCGAACCACTATAAATCCTTTGTCTCGCGGTTCGATCTTTCCATCTCTATCTTTCATTTCATTTCATTACTTTATTTGCATTGTTAATTTAGATTTACTTATATTTGTTCATATTGTTCAAGAGTTGAGTTCACATAAATTTGAATCCAAGTTTTTAAAAGTAAACAAAGTTTTTATAATAAATTAAAAAGACGTAAAACTATTCAACCCCCCTTCTAGTTTTCCACAATTGGTATCAGAGCCAGGTTAAACAAGATTTTTAAAATAAACTGTATTTTAAAACTTGAAACGATCTATGGAATCCGAAAAATATTTAGAAGGGCAATCTATGCAAAGACCACCACTATTTGAAAGTGATGGTTTTCTTTATTGGAAAAATAGATTCGAAACTTATGTGAAATCAAAAGATCTTGATCTTTGGCATATTATTACTCATAGTGATTTTCCCCCTATTCAAAATAATCCTTTAACTAAAAGAGATGAAGTTGTACCTTTTGAAAAACAAAATGATGATTTGAAATGGAAACTAGCAAAAAATAATGAGGCTAAAATGGTAATTTATAATGCATTACCACGCAAAGAATATGAACGAATTTTTATGTGTCAAACCGCAAAAGAAATTTGGGATTCTTTATTAATCACTCACCAAGGTAATAGTCAAGTCAAAGACAACAAAATAGATCTTCTTGTTCAACAATATGAACAATTTACAATTTCTGAAGAGGAATCTATTGATAATGCATTTGCTAAATTTAACATTATTATCACAAGTTTAAAAGCACTTGATGAGATTTTTTCTAGCAAAAATTATGTAAGGAAATTTCTTAGGGCATTACATCCAAAATGGCGCGCGAAGGTCACGGCTATTGAAGAATCGAAGAACTTGATGACGTTATCGCTAGATGAACTTATTGGCAACTTGAAGGTCCATGAAGAAATTATAAAGAGAGACTCGGAAACGGTCAAGAGCAAGAAAGATAAAATCAAATCTCTTGCGCTAAAAGCCAAAAAGGAACTTAGTGATGATGACGATTCAAGTGACTATAGTGAAGACGAAGAATATGCAATGGCCGTAAGAGAGTTCAAGAAATTTTTCAAGAGACGAGGAAGATTCACAAGACAACCACGAGATGAAAGAAGATCGCTTCAAAGAAATAGGAATGATAACTATGGGAAAAGAAAGTGTTTTAGATGTGGAAGCCCAAACCATCTCATTGGCGAATGTCCAAAGCCACCGGGTTATGATTACCAAAGCGCCTTTGTTAGTGGAGCATGGAGTGATAGCGACAAAGACGAAGCGGACAAAGCAAACGATGAAAAATGTCTTATGGCAAAGACATCAAATGAGGTACT
The DNA here is from genome assembly GCA_021014915.2 of Artemisia tridentata subsp. tridentata. Classification (NCBI taxonomy): domain Eukaryota; kingdom Viridiplantae; phylum Streptophyta; class Magnoliopsida; order Asterales; family Asteraceae; genus Artemisia; species Artemisia tridentata. The sequence goes on from CP139506.1 coordinate 85,954,601, forward strand.
TTCCGAAACCGAATACTTTAGTGACAAAAATCAATCATTAGACGAAAAAGACCTAGATAATGAATATAATAGGTTATGCAAATTAGGTCAAAAAGTCATGGCTAAAAATAAATCACTAAAACATATTAATAATCGATTAGAAAATGAAGTACTCGAATTAAAAATTAAACTACAACATTTAGAAAAAGGAAAAGAAGTTTTTATAGAATGTAAAACATGTCTTGAGGTAAAAAATGAAAACGAAAAACTTAAAGATGAAATTTCCAAACTTGACAAGTTTAAAAATAGTAGTAACTCACTTAAGAAAATAATAAGTGTTCAAGGAACTTCGGGAGATAAAACCGGTCTAGGATTCAACTCAAATAATGTTTCAACTAGTGAAAATAAAAATGTAAAGTTTGAATGTCAATCTAGTAAACAAAAACCATTAGAGTCAAAACCTAAGTATATACTTATAAAAGATAGAAAAATACCTATTGCGAGTGATGAGGAAGTAAAAAGTTTTTATAAACCATCATTAAAAGCCAAAACCGGATTTTCTAAACCGAAATTAAGATCTAAAACTCCACCTCCAAATAGACCAAATAATCCTCATCCTCGGTCTAAAACCCCTCAACCTAGAAGAAATCAAGGTAGACAAAACTTTCATAATAATAATAATCACCCAATGTGGAATTATTCACTTCAACCAAGTTTCAACCCTTGGGGAATACTTTCACCATACATGCAAATGCAAACCACGTTTGGTTCAAACAATTTTGGACAAATGGGACAATGGGGACCAAGTGGCTAAATCGTCACTCATTGAATAATTCAGAAACTCATCTATGTTTGGCTTCCATAAGTCAATATGACAGCTTGAAGCGTTTGAAGAAAAATCTACTGAAGACTAAAAGGTACGCTTTCCTTTTAAGTTTATTGTTATAATGTATGCTTAGATTAATGACTAGTTATTTCATGCTTATTTAGCTCATAATGCCTAGTTATATATGTTAGACCCGTATCCCGGTTACGAATAGGCCCCACCCTAGATGGAATATGTTAAAGATTTTATATGATTGGTTGGTCAACAAAGTCACGTGGAAGTCAAACCCGATAATCAAACTAATAGTCAAAGCATGACTAATGTAGTAATATAAAGTATGAAGCATAAACTAAAGGGACCTAAGTTGTTAAGTTGTAAATATGTATCATAAGTTAGTTGTGACCAAAGTGAGAAGAAAGAGACTTAAGGGACTAAAGGTGCCAAAAGGCCAAACTTGTGACTAGTTATTATAATCTAGGAGGCTCTAGAACTCTCCATATTATCCAGGAAAGTGAAGGCCGGTTCTATAGGAGAAAAAGAGAGGGAAAAATGATGAAGATGGTAGTGCTAGGATGATGGGTTGAAGATGGTTATTCCTTAGCAAGATTATGACAAGTAAGTAACTTATAATTAGTGTTTAATTATTGATTTATGAATTAGGGTTTATGAACCTAATTTGGGGAAAATGGGTAAATTGTGGTTTTAAGATAATTGATGGGTTATAGTGATTATGAGGTAAGTTTGTGTGGGTTTAGTTAGTAAGAAAAAAGGGTGTTCATCATATGATCAAAGTATGATCATATGATGATCAAGTATGTTAAAAGGCATGTTAGTTGTTATAGTTAATGATTTTGAGTTAATAAGTGTTTATAAATGATGGTTGTGAAACTAGGAGGATGATGATGATGATATGTGGATGGTGATGATGTGATGATGGTAATGATAAAGGTGGAACCATGATTGTAGCTTAGCTTTGGGAGCTAAGGTAAGTAACTCGATTACTATATATGTTAATATGAATATTCCATGTTATGTGTCGATGAATGTGTTATTAGGATTAGGCCTTGGATTAGTAAGTTGGGACAACAGGAAGAGTGTTAATGGGTGAGGATCAAGAGATAGGGCATGAGATTGAAGGGTTTAAGGTAAGTTTATGTTTGTTGTGTTTAATGTTATGATGTAATTGTGATATGGTTATGATGTGGTCATGAAAATGGTTACAAGGTTGGTTTGGTTATGAGTCAATGTCTAAGTATGTTCTTGATGTGTATAATGTGAATGGAAGTATTGATTATGTACTAATCTAGTTACTTACTAAGAGTAAGCTTATTCTTTTAGTTGTCAATGTTTTGTAGGCTTATGCGCGACGGAAGGAAGTTTCATGGATTATAGCATAAGGATTTGGAAGTGAATTCGGAAGATAATAAGTAGTAGGAGCTAGGTAGAATACCGAGCTCGAGACAAGGTTGTACCCCGAGAGTATTTCTTTTGGTTTGTATAATGTGTGTCGAGGTCGTCGTAAAGTTTGGGTGGTCAATGGTGGGTCTAAGGGTGTCAAATGGTTTGCGGTCAATATTTAAGGGGGCGTTTGGATTTAAGTGTGTTTGTACCCATTTTGGATTGTAATCGGGTCAAGTGTTGTTGGAACATGTGTGTTATGTTAATCTAATGCTTTTGGTAAAGTTTAATGTAAAACGGAAGTCGTATGGGTCGTATGTAGCGAAAACGGGATGAAAACGAAAAGTATTTTGGGAAGTGCAGGTCAGATGGCCATACGGCCGTATGGTATTTCCATACAGCCGTATGGTTTGAATCACAGAAGGGTCAGATGGCCATACGGCCGTATGGTGTTTTTCCATACAGCCGTATGGTGTTTCCCTCATATCTGTTTGTATGACCATACGGCCGTATGGTATTTTTCCATACAGCCGTATGGTACTTTTCCAGATTTTTGTCGGTTTTAGTCGATTTTCGAAAAATCATATCTTTTAATCCGTAAGTCGTTAGATGTCGTGCCACCCGTCGTTTTGAAGGTATTTGAGTCTACCTTCATTTAAAAATAGTCTCAAGGGCTGTATGTTTATAGATTTTTGTCAGTTTTCGAAAGAGTGACAGTATGTCCGCAAAGTCAAGCGTTTCCGCGTGTAAAGTTTTAAATTTTTGGTCTAAGCGGGCACGGGGTGTAACAATATATACATACACATAATAACTTATATGAATCTACTTAGAACCTAGAATCACTTGTTCTTTTCCCTTTGGCCCTCTTAAGCTATAACGTTTAAAATGGAAATCTTCTATGTCCACTATTAGAAAACTCATGGTGATGAAGTGAAATGAGTTAAGTGGATTAATCATTAACATAGAAGTAAGATTAGATTTCTCGCGTTAGAAAACTATGGATGAAACAAGCTCTCGTAGACTATGGCATCAAGTTAGATAAGTGTGCGACAACAATGGAGCTATAGGTGTTAGGTTATACCCCATTCAACACTCTCGCATCAAACATATAGAATTTCGTCATCACTTCCTTATGACCATAGGATATGTAGAAAAGGGTAGCATGTGACAATAGCCTTAACCAATTCCCTTGAGCATGAGATCTTTAACAACCATTAAAAAAAAAAAAATAAATAAATAAAAAAAAAAATAAAAAAAAAATAAAAAAAAATCTATGATTAATGGTATTTGTTGTCAAAAATCTAGTATCTTTAAAAATATACAGAAACTTCACATTTTGGAAAAATGATTTTTTAGAAGACTATTTCACTTTTCTATTAACATGTTTTACTATCTCATTTTTCTTCTTAATCTATGTCCATAATTCTGTTTCGATCAAAGTCAAAGATTGGGAATTTTTTTTTCTTACCCATTCTTCATAAACACATTTTGAAATAAAACCCAATCTATTTTATTAAAATAACTTTCACATCTACATAAAAACTCACTTTCAAACATTGTTGAATAATGCTAAAAACATTTCTTTAAATCATGCATGGTGATCTTATATTTGTCATCTATATTTATGTACATAACATTTATAAGTGAACTAAGTCAAATCAAGCGGACCATGGTTTGTCTATTAAGATTTTGTTTGTAACAAGTCTAGAAGTCCATGCTATCTTAAGTTCCCATTTATTGCACATAGGCACACATTAGGATCCATCAAATAGTTCATCAATCTTCCCACTTACATATAATTAAGAAAATACTTGGTGTAGTTTATTGTTTCCTAGTCCATATATATTACTTACTTGATGAGTATGTTTACATGCTAGATGAAATTACTTGTTTGCTTAATCTCTTTAATTAACATGTTTTGCATAAATATCTATTAAATGCTTAATTGCCTCAAAGAGTTGGACTTGTTTGAAACTAAACCCAAAAACACAACCCTTTCTACAATTTTCTGCCAAAAACCCATTTCCAGTAATCTGGGAACCAACAGATGGGCGGCCCCCTTAAATCATAAGGTGGCCCCCTTAATGTTTAAGAGGACCGGCCCCTATTTAAGGGGACCGGCCATCTGATGGTCGAAGGTCCTGTTTCCTTTTCTACTTTTTAGCCCATTTCATCCTAAACCTTCCAAAATTCACAAACATATCTTTTTCAAATCCATCCAACAAATTTTATCCATTCCTTAATCCCATCAATCCTAAACTATAAACACTCTCATTCCTCATAATCTTCCATCATCTCATCATGCCATCTCCCATCAAACCAAAGCCAAAAACCTCAAGGTTAGCAAGGATAACCGAAAAACCCGTTTGGAGAAGAAAACCTAACCCCTGAAACAAGTCCATCTCAACAAATGATGTGGCTAAACAAACAACACCTCCACCCACATTTGTTCCCAACTATACTCCCAATCCTCAAGCTCATTCCAATGAACCCTTTCACAAACCTCATCATAATAACCAACCATCCATCTTTACTCCCAAAAATACATCTTCATCTCATCCATATGATTCACATGAAGAGCATGATCAATCCCAAAACAATAATCCCAATCTTATTCACAACACCTCACATCTTATTCAACCTACCAATGTACCATCCAAAACACTCACCACTCTTGGAATATCCTCTTCTTCCATATCTCCATCCTCATTCACTCATGATTACCCAAACTCAGAAATGTCTCCACCACCAAAAATATCACCACCACTTCCTACCAACTCACATGCTACTTCTATGTTGCATATCCAAACATCCATCCAAAATAACAACCACACTCCACCATCATCACCTTCTTCCGAACACTTGAAGTTCATTGAAGAACTTAATGAAGCCCATGAGCTTAGTGCTCTTCTTGCCTTACACCTTGCTGGATCAACTTCCTTCTAGCTCTTCTTCATCACAAAATAACCTCAACCTCCACCTTTGTTCCAAACTACAATTCTCAACTTTAAACTAGCCTCATTGAAACCTTTCAAAACCCTCATCATATTGGTCAAACATCCAACTTTACTTCCAACTACACACCCTAATTTCATCCACTTCCACCAAATGACCAAATCCACATTCCCACGAAAAAGGAAAAGTTCCGTAAAGAGATAAACCAAATCCATGACCTCCTTGCTATGCACCTTGCACAACGCAACAAGGGCCAACCTCCATCCTCCATCCTCACCCTACTCAAATTGATTACCTCACCCCCACAACTTGAATCAAGTTGATAATCATGTCAACTATTTTCCTTGTTGTGTCCTTCTCCAAAAACAAATCATTGCCTTAAATAAACATTTCACTTGGATTGAGTAACTTCTTACTAGATCTCATCCAACACCTCCACTAGCACAACACTCTAACCCTCAATCAACCGATTCCGCTCCAAACTCTCCACCTCCAAAAATAAACCTCTATTAATCAGACATCCTTACCCTCACTCAACCACTTTCATCCCAAACACTCTACCATCAAATAAAATAATTCAAGCTCTTGTGTTGCAAGCAAGTCCGATGGCTCTCTTTGGCAAATTAGGACCTTTTTACTTGTTGTATGTTTTAAACATAATAAATGTTTCACATAATCATTTTGATTTAATGAATGTCTTGCTATGTGTTCTTAATATTTGTTTGCCATGATTGTTGTTTTTATATTCCATATTTTGCTATGTATGCTTGTGCTTCTAATATTTTTCTTGCAAGTATTCCATATCTCGATTTTTTGATACCCTCAAACGAGGGGGAGCACACATCAAGGGGGAGTTCTCGTTCCGACAAATTTTGTATCTAAAACTTGTCGGCATAACCTTTTTGATTCTACAAAAAGGGGGAGAAGTGAATATAAACTCACTAAATACTTGTCCAAAAATAATGTTTTGGATTTAATGAGTTTAAGTTTTGTAATCATCAAAAAGGGGGAGATTGTTGATATAAATAATGCCTAAAAACATTATTAATACTTCTTGATATCTCTATATTTTGATAATCACAAAATGTAAACTCATTAAACATAAACTTATTAAATAAACAAGTATTTAGTTGTAAATATTCATTTCTACAACTCAATCACTTAAGATATGAATAAACAAATGTCTAATGCATTATATGATCAAAGGAACATTTTCTTAATCACTTGATTTTTTATAAAATGACACAAACATTTTATATCTTTTAGAAAAATCATTTTTTGTATTAAATAAAAATGCTTAATCTATTATAAATTTATGAATTCAAATTTTCAACCAAAAATGGCAAAAATGTTCCAGAAAAACCTTCCCCACAAAAAGACAAAACTGAGCAACGTTCGGGTAGGGTGGCCCCCTTAATTTTACTAGGCTGCCCCTTTAATTTTAAGGGGACCGACCACCTATTTAAGGGGACCGCCCCGCTCCTCCAGCTGTCAGTTTTTGCCTATAAATACTGGACTAATCCTGGACTTTTTCCTCACCTTTTGCACCCCAAACCTTCTGTTCTAAATCTCTTCCAATCTTTCTAAATCCTTTGATCATATATTCTTAAGCATTGGTTTCTAAGTGATCCAAGCTTCTACCATCCAAGTGCAAAAGAAGAATACTCCTTCAACAACTAGAGAAGAAATATTGCAACTTAGTATCATCTTGCTACCTAAGTTGTTTGTATAATCATTCATTCATTTGTGTATAAGTTGTGTATATTTTTTAGATAAGTGTGAGCATAATTGTTTAGGCTAGATTAGTGTGTTAGTAGTGAAGTTGTGAAAAAGTTAAGGTGTGTAAGTAGTGAAGGTGTAAGGAAGTAGAAGAGTATATAAGTAGTGCCAGGTTGTGAAGTAGTTGTGAAGCCGTAGTGTAGAAGTTGTGAAGCCGTTGTGTAGAAGTTGTGAAGCCGTTGTGAAGAAGTTGTGAAGCCGTCGTGAAGAAGGTGTGAATAAGTTGTGAAGAAGTCGTGTAGAAGTTGTGAGATTGGTTCTAGCTACGATTAGGACCCGACATCTAGCTTTGTGTCGTTAAACCGGTGTAAGCAAAAGCTGTGTAAGGTTTTCTCCGCCATAAGGGAGCTTGTTGACATAGTGAAGAAAACTCTCGAGTTAGGTGCTCGAGGAGTGGAGTAGGGCAAGGAAGGTGTCCTTGTAGCCGAACCACTATAAATCCTTTGTCTCGCGGTTCGATCTTTCCATCTCTATCTTTCATTTCATTTCATTACTTTGTTTGCATTGTTAATTTAGATTTACTTATATTTGTTCATATTGTTCAAGAGTTGAGTTCACATAAATTCGAATCTAAGTTTTTAAAAGTAAACAAAGTTTTTATAATAAATTAAAAAGACGTAAAACTATTCAACCCCCCCCCCCCACTTCTAATTTTCCACACTTTCCCTACTCGCTGCACTGTTTATTCTGCTATTATTTAATGTATTACTTGACATTACCTATTGGTTGCCTGTACCCCTATCACCAATCAGTTTTCTGCGTTACTATCTCATTATTATTTCGTACACCCACAAAAGGTTTACTACCTACTCCTTGTAGCTAAACCCGGCATTACATCATTAGACCTTAATTATACAAAGACTGGCCACCTATTTATAATTCAGGTAGAAATCATGTTATGCTAGAAATGGTTGCTTTAAACCTCCATCGAGAATTAAATTTCTCATCCTATGTTTGAAAGATCGCGACTCGATAAATTCTATCTCGCTTTCCTTTCATAAATTCAGCCTTTTCTCGCTTCATACTCTAATCCGAAAGGATACGTTGCGTTAGATTACCATCATAGAACGACTCCGCCGTATAGCGTTTCGCGTTACCCTACCCCTTCCGACATACGAGGACTCTCGTTTCTGATTAGACCATGTCTTTAAGTTGGACAACTATCTGATCGATTGCTAGTAGCAAACAACGCCGATCCCCCAGATCCTATCCTTCACATTAAGAAGTAAGTACACCTTTGAGACTAGTCGACTGTTAGTAAGAACCGATGTACACCTGCTTAGTTTGATGGAGGAACCAACGAAAATTTCGTATCATCTACTTTTTGACTTCTACTTGGTGATACTCACAGTCTCACACTGCTTAGTCCTAGTATAAGGTGATGAGCCGACCACCGTGAGAACCGATGCCCTCTACTGAGAACCGAAAATCTTTTTACCAGCTCTAAGATTCGAGCGACTAATTAGGAATCGATCTGTGATCCGAATACCACCAGCATAGATGGTTCGAGAAGAGAAAATCCCAAAGGCTGCATTTACACCCGTTGTGACTGTTATAAATCCTTAGTTAGGCCTGTTGGTTAGCCAACACCCCAGCTGCCTCCATGAATCTCATGAACCACTAGGGTGAGCTCTATATCGGACAAGTTGTGATAGTATCCAACCACGATATCCTAAACTACTCGGAGGAGTAAAGAGGAAAACAAAAAACACCTAGGAATAACATTAGGGCTGCTTGAGAAGGTTTAGCGATAGACCGAACTTTCTGAGTACGAACCTTGAATTTCGACCGTGTGATTTCTTGGTCACGTGAACTGTATTAACATATATCTTGCCAAGATTAAGCTCATTAAGGATTGGGCTACCCCTACCACTCCGACAGAGATATGTCAGTTTTAGGTCTTGCTGGATAGTACCAGAGATTTATCGAAGGTCTTTCGAGATAGCAACAGCTTTAACCAAATTGACTCAAAGGATGTGAATGGTAATTGGGGAGAAAACGAAGAAGAAGAATTTCGACTTTTAAGTAAAAAATGGTGTAGTACACCTACCCTAGCTGTACCGGAAGAAGTAAAGGAGTTGTTGTAAATTGCGCTGCTACGCATACATGTTTGTGAGTTGTTTCGATGTGAATGGAGAAGGAAGTAGCTTACGCCTCTCGTCAAATTGAGACCTATGAGGAAAGCCACACTACTTAAGATTCAGAACTGGGTGCAGTTGTACTTGCACTCAGAACCTGAGGACACGGTTTGTTGATGCGTGGGTTTTGCAACCTTACAACAGGTTTTACCTCTCGAGGGATCTCAAGAGGCTTACAACCCCACCAGGCAGTGTACCTGACCGATGTAGTATAGTGTAGTGGTAAGTACGGGGGATTGATCGTTCTCCACAGGGAATAGTGTTCGTTAGGTGTGAAAGGCTACTCTAATTAGGTCTAAGGGTTGAGGAAGATTCTTTTTATGTTTTTATAATTTTATGAAAGCAAGTAAAATCTCGGGTTTTGAAGGAGTGGGCGGAATTAGTTGCTAGTCAACTAACCCAAATTACTACAAATGCAAATAAAATAAAATAACAAAAATGAAAAGTGGTGAGAAACTTATGTGTAGAGAAATGTGTTTACTTAGATTTCCTTACTCCCTAACTATCTTTTACCGGTTAATTAGTGTGTATTAGTCGCGTGGATGACGGGTGTATTCCTTAATACCATTCGTGGGGTGGCGTACTTACTTCCCCAAACTCTACAAGCTCCTACTTCACTCCTATGTCGAGCCGGCTAGGAAGCTCCTAACATGGGATCACTAGAATTCGCTTGTGCATTAAATACAACCATAAAAACCTTTAGTACGCGTTTGGTTCATGTTTCTTAAGACGTTCAAGCAAGTTACCGAATAGGAAGTTAGCCAGTTTTCTTAAGCCTAACATAGATAAACAATCATCCAATACAACTAATAACACACTAACAACCAATAATCAATAGCTAGGTTTCATTAGATCTAAGCAAACACAAGATAAAATTAGCCTAACATGTTAAACAAAAGACAAGCATAAGATAGAATCAAACAACACATAGACATATTGAATGATTAATTGATAACTTATCTTTCAATGAAACATGGAAGATCTCAGGGCAAGAAGCCCTGAAAAAGTAGCTAAAATCGTCTTAGGGTTTTATCCCAAAATTCCACACACTAAGCTCTCCTTAATGACAAAAAATTAGAAAACTATATATAGACTTTGACATCTGACGGCGTCACCTTATGCATTGTGACGCCGTCACCTCGCCGCTTTTAGGGTTCCCGGATGACCATCTTGACGCCGTCCCTCTTTAGCTCTACCAAAATCCATTCTGGCTTATCAAGGCTTGACGCCGTCGGATCCTGAACGTGACGCCGTCCCCTTATGATTTAAGCCGTGACGCCCTTGATTTAGTTAAAGCGTGACGCCGTCAGAATTCTCATGCAAACTCACTGGCCCGTCATGAGTAAATTTCACATCCAACTTTTCTTGCCAAGGCATGACGCCGTCCCATGTTAATTGTGACGCCGTCAAGAGTAACTTTTAGCCGATTCTTGAGACTTTGCCGTTTTCTTCACTTTAATGCTCCAAAAACGTCCAAAATGCCTCCTTTTCCAGATTTCTCCTCAAAAGTACCTAAAATGACAAAAGGAACGATTTAGGGCAATATTTGATCAAATAAATACGATTTCGGGCTTAAATGACCCCTTAAAAGCGGTACACTTTTCGCCTCATCAAATACCCTTACACTTGAGATTTGCTTGTCCTCAAGCAAATGCGCTTTTATTCTAATCAAAATACAAGTTAGGGGTCATTTAATGCAAACATAAAAGTAATTACAACAAATAATCGTTCCACTTCAATCATAATAAGCACGGAGATTATATACTAGCACCTCACAAGTAGTGTTTAGATACTCACATCTCTCAAGTGTCATCAAAATAAATCTCATAAATGAAAACGGAAAATATCTCTCACTACCTGTCATAGCAAATAGATTACCATAGGCTTGGGAAAGGATCGAAAACCTCCTCCACTAGGCGTAAGCACCTAAGATAAACTATCAAAGAGGGCTTTTAAATGGGTTATAACGTTAGGTGTAGGGAAAAGGAAAACACGGTTTTGTTGGATACGGGATATTTTACTGGTGGCGAGTTAAAGATCTTGATCAATTACATGTACTATACAACGTTGCTAAGCCAAGACTAGACTCGATCTTAAGCTAATGAAAGAAAATAACAAAACATAAACATAAAATAAACATAAAATGAAACGGGATGGTAGTCCGTATGTTTTTTCTACTTTTCTTTTTCTCATTTTTTTTTTATTTTTCTTGATTTTTCGATTTTTTTTTTTTTTTTTTTTTTTTTTTTTTTTTTTTTTTTTTTTTTTTTTTTTGCATACCCTTTTACCCTACCATCCAAAATAATACATCAAAGGGGCGTTGCATCCCCTTACACTTGAACTTTTACATAACTTTACAAATGCTAATCTAATGACTCGAATTAAGATAATTGAAAAACTTGGAGTACTTTTAAAACATTTAGCACAAATGGGGGTAATAAATGATGTTCTTCCCCATTACTCCATTACACTAGTACTTTACCCATGAGTCCCAATCGTCCCAAAACAATATGTACAAGGATATGACTCGACTTAGCAACCATGTAATCAACTAGATAATTAACTTGGGTTTAAACAAATGTTGTAACAATAATGCACTAAAAATGAGTGCATACAAGGTAGGCTAAGGCGATTTGGGTGTACATTTTAGTGGGGTGTAAACAAATTCTTCCTTTAAGTAAAATGCTTAAAGGTCGAAACGAAAAGATAGGCTCTGAGGGGTGTACTAGGGGTATCGTGTACTAAAAATGAGTACAACGCAAAGGGTGTGGGAGAATTACTTGACCAATGTAGCCAAAGTAATTATAACAAAAACACAGGTGTAAAACAATGGGTTAATCCTAATGCCTCTTATCATGTAGTAAATCTAACTACACGAATGTAGTCTCACTTGTGGCCTCGGAATGGTCCTAACGCAAGTTCTAGAATCTAAGTGCTACCGGTACTCACATCATAGCATAAATGCTTTTCCTACCAATTCTAGGGGCGAACCTCACATATTTGGGGGTGGAAAATTTTTTAGTGGTACGGTTTTTGTGCTAGTCATATAACTCCTATCCATGAGACGCTCATTAAGATCAAAGTTTCACTCCTATATGTTGTAAAAAATTTTAAATTTGGCACTAAAATTACCCTAACAGGTATTTATCTCAGTTTTATTACACATCTTCCATTAAACAAACGAAAAATCAAGCGCAATTGTATTCTCTAAAATCGTACTTTTACCCTCCCCTTACACTTAAGATGAACATTGTCCCCAATGTTCAAATGACAAATGTAAAAGCATAAAGTAAAAGAATGAAATCAAATACTCCCCTGATTCGCTCGGTGGATAATGAAATTACACGGTTAAATCTTCCTCCAAAGAGAATGTTGAAGCTCCATGACTAATGCATCGCCATAAGCTTGATTCCAAAAACATCTCCTTGTCCAAAATAACCTGTTAAACCTGAGAAAACAAACACGAAAACCTGCATAACATCGGCGGGATAAAATCTATATATAAGGATATAATGCTTGTGGAATGATAACTTTGCAGATTCCTGGAGATTATAAGTTGGAGATTTTAATAAAAACTTTTTACGAAAACAAAATTTTCAAAAATTTCTGGAAATTAAATCTGACGCCGTCAGGTTATAACCCCTGACGCCGTCAGAAATGACCTGACAAAAATTTTCGTTTTAAGTTTCCGGAAAATTTCTGGAAAAACCTTTACCTTACTTCCTGGAAATCCTGCAAAACATCATTATGACTCGATACAAGCATTTGACTCAAACAAATACGAATATGTATGTTAATTTATTATTATTACGATTCATGTTCATATGTGTTCTAATAAACCAATTTAGATTTCCCTTACACTTATCTTTTGCAAAATACCTTTATATGTAGTTAAGACGAAGTTAAAAACAACATAAAGCATTTTCACAAAGTACTTTTGAACATGAATCAATACTAATAAAAATTAAACACACATACGGAAACAAATAAAATCAAACAAACAAATAAATAAACACGCAAAGCAAATAAAACAAATAAAGCTTGGGTTGCCTCCCAAGAAGCGCTTTTCTTTATTAACGAGTCTTGTAGCTAGACTCAAAGTCACGCTACCCTATGTAAGTAAGCTCGTCATTAAGGACGTCTTTAGGGTTAAGCTTGGATTGAAGTTTCCTATTGGTCCGCTTAGTACGATATGTCTTTTCAAACTTCTCTCCATCCGGGTCATACAATGTCATCTTGATATGCCATGACCCATCTCCATCATTGGGTGGTTTATCCCAATTCCACTTATGATCATCTTCCTCACAAATCCACTTATTCATTCCTAGGTTAATTGGCAAAACTCCTAGGAAATCAATCATCCTTCTAAAAACTAGAGGGTCTTCAAATGGATCCAATTCGGTGTCCCTAGCCAAGAGTTGCTCTACCGAATGCGTTCGGTTAACAAAGTCCTCTTCTAGGTAAAATGGGCGTTGGGGTCCTATGAAGTCTCTATCGATCCAAGGTCCATATCTAGATGGTCTCCTATTTAATTCTAACCAATGGGGTGTCGGTTCCTCACTAGTATCATAGGCATGTTTCTTAACATCATAGATTGACCAAGTATCCCCTTCTCCTACCGCTATCTTGGATTCCTTACAATCAATCATAGCACTAGCGGTCGCTAAAAATCCTCTACCTATCAACAAGGGGCATGTAGGGTCGCTAACCATATCAAGGACGTGGAAATCGGCTAAAATGGTTAGTTTTCCAATGTGCACTAGCACGTCCTTAACTACTCCAACCGGGTAAGCAACACTTCCATCCGCTAAGCCTATTATCACCTCGGTTTCTTCAAGTTTTCCAAGTTTTAGAGAGGTGTAGAGAGGTAACGGAAGTAGGTTAAGGCTTGATCCAAGATCGGCTAATGTATCATAAGCTTCCGAATTACCGATCTTGCAAGGTAGAACAAATAAGCCCGGATCATCTAACTTCTTAGGTAGCTTGTTTTGAACAAAGGCGGTCCCTTTTTCGCCTAACTTGAGCTTCTTCTCATCAACAACCGGACTTTCAAGGTGGAGCTCCTTGAATTCATCGTCAAGGTTTTGAGTGGGAGGTGTTTCAACTATGTTGTTGACCAATTTGGATGTCATAACTTCTTGGTCACTTGGAATGATTTGGGTTTGTTTGAAACACGTGCTCATGGAATTGACCGAATAATATTGTGGACAAGAACTAGGGGACGAAACCGACGAAATAGCGTTGACGTTTAGTTTCGGGTTCTTGACCGTGTTGCTAGGGAGTGCTCCCATTTCTCGGTCATTGAGGGCTTTCAACAAGGTGTCAATCTTGTCGGTCATCTCGCTTTGTTTTTGTTTGAAATCGGCTTCAAACTTGGCTAAACGAGCTTCTTGAGATGCCATAAATTGAGACATCAATCCTTCAAAGTTATTGGTACTACCATTGCCGGAAGGATTGTTGTTGAAAGTACGGTTCGAGTTGGAACCGCTTGATTGGAAACGATTAGGTGGGTTGGAAGAATTGATTTGTTGTGAGTTTTGGTTTTGTTTCCACCTAAGGTTCGGGTGATTTTTCCATGAGGGGTTGTATAAATCACCATAATGGTTTGGCTCGGGCTTGAAAGTGTACCACTTGTCTCCCGCTCCGTCGGTACGCGAGGATGCGTAGTCCACAAAAGCTTGTTCGGGGAGTTCCATGCAATCACGAGTGTCGTGGGGACCACTACATAATTCACATGAAGAAGTGATTTTGTTCACTTGGCTTGAAGGTTTAGGAGCCTCGTAGGATTTCATGAGAAACTTGACTTGGTCTTCAAGTTCTATGATCCTACGGTCGGAAGTGCTTGAATTGTTCAAAGGCAAAGATATTGCCTTGACCGTTTTATTCAAATCACGGGGATCACTCCAACTTTCGTTGTCATAAAGAGCAAGATCCTCTAGGAGAGCCCATGATTGTTCCGCACTTAGATCACGTAGCTTGCCACCGGCCGATTGGTCAATGGTTTGCCTTGTGGAGAGATTGATATGGTCATAGAAGATTTGGACTTGGAGCCAAAGTTCTATGCCATGGTGAGGGACTTTTTGGAGTAAGTCCTTGAATCGAGTCCATGCCTCATAGAGAGTTTCGCCTTGACGTTGTTGGAACATCAAGATATCATTCCTTAGCTTGGTAGTTCTTCCCGGTGGGAAAAACTGAGCAAGGAAACGAGTGGTGAGATCGTCCCAAGAGGTAATGGATCCTGCGGGTTGACGTTCTAGCCACTGACTAGCTTGGTCCCGCAGAGAGAATTGGAAGAGACGCAATCGGGTCGTCTCTCGAGTGGCAACATCAAGGTCTATAGAATCAACGATTTTAAGAAAGTCCTTGAGGTGTTGATTAGGATCTTCAGAACGAAGTCCATGGAATGCGCATCCGCTTTGCACCAACCGGATGGTGTCGGATCGCAAGGGTGTGATATTGGCTCCTTGAGTGAGCTCAATGGTGTTTCGATAGCCGTGGTGGCTAGGACGGGAATACTCTCCTAAAGTACGGGCTCTAGGAGGTGGTGGTGGTTGTTGTGGTGGTGGGTTGTGTGGGTTAAGGATATTACCATCTTCCATGATGTCGGACGGTAATGGTTACGAACAAAGACACGAAGAAAATAGATAGACTAAAGAAAATCTAGAAAAATAAAATAAAAATCTCACTAGAAAGGAATCTAGTGAGTAGACCTAATAGAAATAAAAATTCACCCTAAACAATAACTATTCCCCGGCAGCGGCGCCAAAAACTTGATGCGTGGGTTTTGCAACCTTACAACAGGTTTTACCTCTCGAGGGATCTCAAGAGGCTTACAACCCCACCAGGCAGTGTACCTGACCGATGTAGTATAGTGTAGTGGTAAGTACGGGGGATTGATCGTTCTCCACAGGGAATAGTGTTCGTTAGGTGTGAAAGGCTACTCTAATTAGGTCTAAGGGTTGAGGAAGATTCTTTTTATGTTTTTATAATTTTATGAAAGCAAGTAAAATCTCGGGTTTTGAAGGAGTGGGCGGAATTAGTTGCTAGTCAACTAACCCAAATTACTACAAATGCAAATAAAATAAAATACAAAAATGAAAAGTGGTGAGAAACTTATGTGTAGAGAAATGTGTTTACTTAGATTTCCTTACTCCCTAACTATCTTTTACCGGTTAATTAGTGTGTATTAGTCGCGTGGATGACGGGTGTATTCCTTAATACCATTCGTGGGGTGGCGTACTTACTTCCCCAAACTCTACAAGCTCCTACTTCACTCCTATGTCGAGCCGGCTAGGAAGCTCCTAACATGGGATCACTAGAATTCGCTTGTGCATTAAATACAACCATAAAAACCTTTAGTACGCGTTTGGTTCATGTTTCTTAAGACGTTCAAGCAAGTTACCGAATAGGAAGTTAGCCAGTTTTCTTAAGCCTAACATAGATAAACAATCATCCAATACAACTAATAACACACTAACAACCAATAATCAATAGCTAGGTTTCATTAGATCTAAGCAAACACAAGATAAAATTAGCCTAACATGTTAAACAAAAGACAAGCATAAGATAGAATCAAACAACACATAGACATATTGAATGATTAATTGATAACTTATCTTTCAATGAAACATGGAAGATCTCAGGGCAAGAAGCCCTGAAAAAGTAGCTAAAATCGTCTTAGGGTTTTATCCCAAAATTCCACACACTAAGCTCTCCTTAATGACAAAAAATTAGAAAACTATATATAGACTTTGACATCTGACGGCGTCACCTTATGCATTGTGACGCCGTCACCTCGCCGCTTTTAGGGTTCCCGGATGACCATCTTGACGCCGTCCCTCTTTAGCTCTACCAAAATCCATTCTGGCTTATCAAGGCTTGACGCCGTCGGATCCTGAACGTGACGCCGTCCCCTTATGATTTAAGCCGTGACGCCCTTGATTTAGTTAAAGCGTGACGCCGTCAGAATTCTCATGCAAACTCACTGGCCCGTCATGAGTAAATTTCACATCCAACTTTTCTTGCCAAGGCATGACGCCGTCCCATGTTAATTGTGACGCCGTCAAGAGTAACTTTTAGCCGATTCTTGAGACTTTGCCGTTTTCTTCACTTTAATGCTCCAAAAACGTCCAAAATGCCTCCTTTTCCAGATTTCTCCTCAAAAGTACCTAAAATGACAAAAGGAACGATTTAGGGCAATATTTGATCAAATAAATACGATTTCGGGCTTAAATGACCCCTTAAAAGCGGTACACTTTTCGCCTCATCATTTGTATGGCACGAAGTGTATAGTATACACAAACTATAAGAGTTGCTACACATCCCAAGTCAGGAAGAGCTGACCATGAGACAACACCACTAGTTAGAACTGCTTAGTACTATGACAGTGAGCTTTGTTAATTCCTAGTGAATCGAACTTTGTTGCTAATGCTCTTAGCTGGAAAGGAAGAGCGCAACCGTTAAAAGTCAGAGCCTTAGGGATGACTATAAACTCGCCAGATTCCTCTCGAATTTTGAAGCTCAAGCCAGAACGATAGTATGGATAAACTTGCCTGTCTATATTCGAAAGACACTGCTTCCAGACATGAAGTGCCGACACCTAACATCTCCTATCGAGACAGACGTATCGCATCGAATTTTTGGAAGTTACTCCGGACAACTCTGAGGACGAATCTCGATATGGGTACTGCATATCATTCCCCGCCAGATGGACAGAGTGAGAGAACCATTCATACGTTGGAATTTATGCGTCTATCCTGTGTTATTGATTATGGAAAAAGGCTGAGAGAGACACCTGCCTTTGACTGAATTGTTCCACAACCATAGAAATCATGCCAGCATTGAGGTTGTGCCGCGCGAAGGACCGTATGGTCGAAATAGCCAATACCCTGTCTAGCGAACTAAAAATAGAGACGACCAATTCACTAGTCCTGGACTCGATCATAAGTTGTTTAGGTCATACGCGAAAGGTGAATTATCCCCGATCATCAGAGGAGCTATACTAGCGAACGCCGTGAAACTCTTGAATTCTGAGTTAAGGCAAGGCTATACTCATGATATCATCGTGGGAAGGTGTGAACCGTTTAGTAAACGTGGGAAGCTTAGTCTTCATTATACCACCTCTACCAAAATCCTCGCTAGAATCAGACCAGTAGCTCATAAGACTTAAAATACCACCGGGACTTGGCAAAGTCCACAATATTCCTGACATATGTAATCTGGAGAAACATTTTCGGAAGAAACTTCCGCTTTAATCCCTGGATTTTATCCAGCTTGATGAATGTCGGATACAGTTGAGGGACCTGTCGAAATCATAGATCGTGAAGCCAAGCGACTTAAGCCGAGTCGCATTCCTTTTGATTTGAGTTTATTGGAAATCCTGAAGCGATTCTGAAACTCACGTGGAAACGTGAGGATGAAATCAAGTGAATTTGTTCTCATCTCTTGTCAACCTTAATGGGTAACTTAAACTGAAACCCATGACAGGTTTCTCCTGAGGCTGGGAGGCTGTGACAACCGGTAATTTTGGGAGTCAATTTAAATATCGCATATCGTTTAATAACAAATATTAATTATTATTTGTGAAATTTTTGGGAATTTATTTGGATTATTAGTAATGTTATTGGAATTATGGTTGTGTGATGAGTAATTTTCCGTGTACCTTGAGTTGAGCACTACGTGATTTGGCACAATAAAAACCTAATAATACGATTAATAGGTTACTTTTAGCGTCTTTAGCAAAGATATACATATTTATAGTCATTCTTCGTGAAAAAATGATTTTAAAACTAATGGCGTAAGTTATAAGACTTCGAGAAAAATTTATAAGGCTTAAACTAGCCCCGTTAGCGTTTAACTAAAAGATTAGTAACTTGGCACTTAGGCTCCCTTGCCCTAAGTTACATGTTTGGTCCTTAGGGTTTGTAGGGTTTAAAAGAATGGCACAAGGGCACTATATAAGCCCCATTATAGCATTTTAGGGTTCATAACCCCCTCCCTTTGTTCTCTATCCGTCGCCACCCTACACCCCACCTCCGACCGCCCACGGTAGCACCACCACCGCCACCCCTAACGCCACACCGCCACCACCAAACTCTCCCTTATGATCTCCGTATTTCATTTAACAACCACACGCGCCCAAGAACCCTTTCCACCATCATTACACGCCACCACCACCACCACTTCTTGGTCAAGATTCTTGTAGATCCGTGAGAGAAAAGGTAAGTGTAGAACCGGATATACAAGTGATTTATGTGATTCGGGTGGTCTTGGTTGGTGGAAGAAGATGAATGTTTTCATCTTTTTAGAGAGAGAGAGAGTAGTGAGAGGGTGGAGAAACTGGAAGTTTATCTTTATTAAAAGAAATGAATGAATAATACACAGAATTCCCACACCCCTCATGGAGAGTCATGAGGGATATTTATAGGCCCTATTACATCACATGTTTGCCATTTAAACATAAGTAGTCCCTGCGTGTACTACTTACTATCAATCTAGTCCAATTCACGTGAGTGACGATATCTTTATAAAAAAGCGAGTCTAACAATCTCCATCCAAGATATCGTCACACGCGAAGGGTTACAAATGAGACCTATAAACAAAGTAAATTACAATAATAAACTTTTGTTGAAGTGCAGAGTCTCTGTAGTCAAGATCCTGAGGCAGACTTGAAGTTCTCTCTTCCGACGATCTCGGCGTACGATCTTAGGCACTGACGGCACTAATTCTTGTAGCTCTGAACTTCAACTGTAATGTACTAGTTAGGTTATTACTCCCTCCTAACTAGTGAGCCATTTTTTATTTTCTCTGCTCCCTCCTGAAACGACAACTCTCTTTAGTCTTCAAACACGCAGCGGAGACTGTAGATACTAAAGGAAGCACAATGGTTGTCGTTCGGGAGCATCATAACATATCTCACACAGTATTTGCATCCAAGTAGGTAATAAGCCATACTTCTTCCTCCTGATGGTTGCGATTTATTGGAATCATCATATTTTAGTGTACTTGCCTTTGATTACCTTTTACTTAATGCAATTGTAAAGCCATAACAGCTCGTCGAAGCATAGATTCGTGAGAATATGTCAAAAAAAATACTCTCAATACGTCTCTCAAACCAACCTTAAAATTCACCGGCTGCTAGTAAATGACCACATGTGGAGACAACCCGATATGACCAACTTGAAAAGGAAGTAAGCACCCCTTAGAAATGTGACTTAATCTTGTACGATAGTGTGACTAAGAACCTATACTGAGCACTACAACGTAACTCCTTAAAGCATAGATCGTTTCATATACCCATCTAACCTTCCTTAACTGTATATGAACCTCTCTCGAATTATCCACATCTTTGTGTGACACTGAGTACTACAACGTATCTCCTTTAAGTGATAGTTAACTAGGTCTTCGTCCATCCACCCCTTGACCTATGAAAACTAGATAAATCAAGACTTAATCACTACACCCATGAGTGCCCAAACAAGTATCTCTGAAAGTCATGCATCCATCCAACCTCTAGAATTTGAGATAAATAAGTACACATGCCCGTGAAATGTCACTTCAAAATCAAATCAATAATACCGTGCAAGAACCCCGTAGTCATTTTTCTTAACCATACTAATTTTAGCCGTGAACTATGTATCCCCGTGATTGTTGCGATAGAATCCTTATTTCCCTCCAATTTTTTTTTTATTATTATTATTATTTTTTTTTCTAATTTGAAATACACTATGAAATGCAATTATAAGGATGCTAGAAAATTTTGAGTGTTACAGATTTTGACGCCAATTTTCACCGAAAAAATTTGAATTTTGACCTAAAAATTTGAATTTTGGGCCAAATTTTTCACTGTTATACCAAAATTTGAATTTCGCGTAAAAATTGAACGTTTAATCCCCTGAAAAAAATTAAATTTTACTCAAATTTTCCCGCCAAAAAACCTTTTTTTTTTTTTTTTTTTTTTTTTTTTTTGAAGGGATTCTAAGTTGAAGGAAATCAAAGTGGAAGTATTCTAATCGGACAGTTTCCCAATTGCGATAGAATTGAATTGCGATAAACCCCACAATTGCGATAACATCAACAATTGCGATAAAATCAACAATTGCAATAGAGCTCACAATTGCGATAAGATCAAAAATTGCGATAAAATCAACAATTGCGATAAAAAACACATTTGCGATAAAAAATCACATTTGCGATAAAATCCACAATTGCGATAAAAATCACATTTGCGATAAAATCCACAATTGCGATAAAAAACACAATTTTGATAAAAAAACACAATTGCAATAAGCCGTTGATTTTATCGAAATTTCACCAATAATTGAGCCAATTATTGAGATCCACTTTTCCACTTTTCCGACCATAACTTCCGTCCATCTTTTCTGTCCAACTTTTTGTAACCCAGATCTGACCATAAAACTCACGGGTTAAAGGATAAACCCATTTTGAGTATAAAACTCAACCATATATCCATCAGATCTGACCACTTTTCACGGTAATAGTTCAAAAATAAGTCGTTAACATAGTATATGCAGAATCTGTTTTAAGAAAACCGTGTAGGACCATGAGACTTTTTTGACCATTAAAGATACATAAAGACTTGTAATAGATCTGTTATTATTGAATGAAACGGAGAAAAAAAATTTCGATGACCAGAAAATTTTTCCGATGACTAAAATGATGATAAAAAACAGCCTAAAACATGATTCGAACCACAAAAATCAGTAAAGAACACAACCTGGCTCATTATACCAATTGTAGAACCGGATATAGAAGTGATTTATGTAATTTGGGTGGTCTTGTTTGGTGGAAGAAGATGAATGTTTTCATCCTTTTTGAGAGAGAGAGAGAGTAGTGAGAGAGTGGAGAAACTGGAAATTTATCTTTATTAAAAGAAATGAGTGAATAATACACAGAATTCCCACACCCCTCATGGAGAGTCATGAAGGGTATTTATAGGCCCTATTACATCACTTGTTTGCCATTTAAACATAAGTAGTCCCTGCGTGCACTACTTACTATCAATCTAGTCCAATTCACGTGAGTGACGATATCTTTATAAAAAAGCGAGTCTAACAGTAAGCCACGCCGTGGTTCACCCTCGTGTGGCACGGTGTGGGTTCAAACTCGTATATAACGAGTCGTGGTTATCATTTTCGAGTAGGGTTTGGGTTGTAATAAGTGGGAAATCATTTTAAAAAGTCAAAAGTGTTGTTTGGTATCATTAGTTTGTGGTCATGTTTGTGTTTGGTGTTGGTCTGTTAGTCGCGTAGTCGTGGTAACGAGCAAGGAATATGCTCCCTCGAGCTTATTCCGAGCTTATGGTGTGCTTGGTTTAGCTTATTATTTTCTTTATTTTATGGTTCGAAGGGTTAGAAACCCCTGGTGGGTTCGTGGTCGAGTTGAATCTAGTCCGAATTACATTTAGTTTAATTTTAGTTTTGTTTTAATTTTTGGAAATGGTTATGATTATGCTTGGATTTGGAGCCGAGACCACACGGGTCCGTTTGGTTGGTTTTTTTTGGAGTGCCATGGTTTGAAGCAGAGACCTTCATGGTCTCGGCATGGTATTATTAATATGGTTGTTGTGGTTATTATTGATGTGAGACTTGGAACTTGGATTTAGATTTGGAATTATTGTTATCGAGCCGAGCCATAGGTTTAGGGACGATTGACATATATTGATGTTGTTGGACATTGGTTTTGTATTGTGAGATTGAAATATTACTTGTGATGTTGTGAGCCACGTCGAGTGCCACCGAGATTTTGTAGTCTCGGCGTGGTCTCGACAAGCCAAAAATGGACATTAGACTTTATTTGGACTTGTGACTATTATGGTTGACTATTTGACCTGAGAATAATGAAACTCGAAATTGTGACTCGAAACGTGAGATGACTCGATATATATTTAGTTTGGAAATATAAATGACAAAAGTGGAAAAAGGGAAATGATGATAATATTAATAATAATAATAACTTAAATGTATTAATTAACAAATATTATGCTAATTAATATTTTTGAGGATAACAAAGGAAAGTATTAAATGAAACAAAAATAGAAATATATACGAGTTAGTAAACGTTTTGAGGGCACGCGAATCAAGGAATGCCACATAGGGAAATATTGATATTTATATGGAATTATTGTCAAGTTACGGATTGGTTGACACTAATATACCTGACCGGAAAAGTTATCGGACTTATTGGGTTGACAAGTCCAATAAGGGCCCGATAAGTATGTTGGAGGAATTTATTAGTGTGACCTATCCTTATGAATTACCATTATTGTGATTAGATTTTGGATTAATAAGCAAGTCAAGGGAATTGTTAGACTTATCGGGTGACGAATTCGATAAAGAACCGACAATTCGTCCGGATACTTTATTAAGCTTTAAAATTTAATCACTTGACCTTGACGTTGTTTTGATGAGTAGTTAGTAGTAGAATAAACTTGGGAATTTGTAACAAGTCGATGTATTCGTTATGGTTGATTTTTGTTTGTCGTTTACGTTTTGGTTATTTGTTTTGGCGTGTGTACACTTGAGTCAATGTTGTGTCACCACTACACACACGATGATACCAAACACTAGTAAATGGATTTAATAAGAAGATTTTGGAATCGAAAATGGGATATACTTGGGAATATTTAGCTTTTGGAAATTTGTACACTTTTGGAATAGATGTTAAGACAAGTTTATATTATTTGGTTGTGCCGAGTCTGTAGTGCCGTGAAGTATTTGCTGCTGTTGTGCCTTACTACTGTAGACTTGTGTATTGTGCTTTGCTTGATCAAGGTGAGTTTCATAGCCCTACTTTTACTCATATACTGTATTTGAAACTTGGGGTAAGAAAACATGCTCAACTGTTTTATATGGACCTAACTGTTGTTTTATGATTTGCTATAACCCGTTAACTGGCTAAGGTTAGATATATACTAGGGCCCTACTGTGTTCTATCATTATGAGAGAGAACTACTGTGTTCTATCATCATGAGAGAGAACTACTATGTCTTATCATTATGAGAGAGAATTCCTATGCTCTATCATTCTGATAACTGTGTTTGTTAGGTTAGCACATGATGACTTTCTTGTGCGCGGATTAGGTGATTGATATTTAACTTAGTCTAGTGTAGCAAATTACTTATTTGGTCCACTATTATTTGCTGCTTAAAACTATGAACGCACCAGCGTTAGCTGACCTTTAGCATGTTTTCTCAGGTAATTAGAGCTGTTGTTTGGATATGTTACTGTTTAGAGGCTTGGCAGAAGGGCATGGTTGAAGGATCAATTGGAAACTCTGATAAACTGTTGGGACCTATCTTTTATTTTATTTTGGGCTTACTTTCGTACTTTTTGGAATAAATGTAACTCTAAAATTTTGGATTAGATGATTTATCTAAGCGGATAATGCTATTCCGTTTTCTTGTGCTTGTGTTGTGTATCAATCTCAGTAGCACCCCGAAGCTTTGATAAGTCTTTCGTTGTACCAAATTTTAGGGGTGTTACACCAATTGACCACCAATTCACTATAACAACATTGACATACATTTTGACACTCGACTATACGTGACAAACAATTTAAAGACAAACGAGGGTGCAACATTGACTTTGAGCTCGGTATTCTATACCAAGATCTTATATACATTACCATAACCTTCCAACCCGCACTTCCAAACCTTAATCTTAAATCCAAGCCTTACTTTCCTTTATGCATAAACCTACAAAACGTTGGTAACTTAAACCACAAGCATAGAGCTTAGTAAGTAAAATGATTATAACATAATATCATAATCATTCACACATTACGTGTCATAATCCATTAATCCATTACAATCATTAAAATAACACATACCTTCAATTACTTAAGGCCTTACTGTTCTATCTCAACAACGTCTAAGCACACTTAACTAACATGTCACTTGCGAGTTATAACGTACTAGCCTTTAAACCACTTCAATTACTTAAGGCCTTACTGTTCTATCTCAACCACGTCTAAGCACACTTAACTAACACGTCGATTGCTAGTTATAACGTACTAGCCTTAAATCCCCTTTCACATAAGCAGAAACATTCCAAAACCTTAACATATAATCACATAACACATAATATTATGAAATCAATATAACATCATCTTATAACCGGTTTACTTACCTTGATTCCAAGCTAATTAAATCAAGAACATCATCATCTACATCATTATTTTCCACTCTTGCAATCTAAGCCAAATCACTATAAGCATAAACACATGATCAATTAACTATATCATGGTTACCACAACCATAGTTCCTCTTTAGACACCTCTAATTATTACATAATCATATAATGATTATATGATAATTAGTCCCATTAAATTATTAACTTAAATCAATAAAACTTATCCCATAATCATTACAACTTCTTAAATTGGCTTATGATCATCTTTTACCCAAATCCCATGTTGATCATAGTTATGCACTTGATCAAATTCTCTTAGCTTGTAAAGGTTTACTTATACTAAATAAATCTAACACAACTAGGTATATAAACAGTGTTGGAATATATTAAAGTTTATGCGGAATTTAAACTTTAATCTTAAGAAGAACTTAATATTGAGTAATCAGTAAACAATGAATATCAAACAAAACACTTCAATATTATTATTAATAATACGAATACTCAAAAGTATTAGGGTTTACAACCTTGAAGTTCTATGAGAAACCGTATATATCTCTATGCCCTAGAACCTACTTTTATAGACTAAGGAGTCATAGTCGGCTTACAATTACTTGCTATACAAGATAAATATTTAAAGAATATTTTCTATATTTATCTAACCGACTATACAAGTTTATCTCATAAGCAGTACAAACTAAACACTCTAGCAGTTGTATCTCTAACTCTAGCAGTTGTAACTCTGAACTGGCAACAATAACGTTTAGTCTAGCAGTAGTAACTATTTAGTATATTTTCTTGAACATCATCAGCAACACTAGCAGTAGTAAAATACACAAGCAGTTGTAATCTTTGTAACTAGCAGCAGTAATGACTTAGAGCATTTCTTGTGTAAACCATTAGCAGTCTTAACCATGCAAGCAGTAGTAACTCTAAAACCCAACAATCCTCCCCTAAACTTGATATTTTCCCCTAAAATCATCAAGTTTCAATCATAGCTTAAACAAACACTAAGAGGATGCTTCCAAACAATCAATTCTGTTTCTTGTCCTTGGGTGCTAGAATCTTTTTCATCTTTTTGAGCAGTTGATATGCTGTTTCATCATAAGGATATTGAAGTTGGAGTCTTCTATTTCAATGTAGCATTTGATGTATAATAGCCTTCTGATATTGTAGAGGATATTTTTTTTCTACAAGCATGTAAATTGTCATACCATGTACATCCAAAGCATGAGCTCCACAAGATTGAAAATTTTTCCACTGTAGAACTGTGTTGTGCTTTAGAGTTCTCCACTCCTCATCCTTATGATGTGGTTCAAACATCACTTTCAAATACCTCTATATAATTCTATCATAAATTTGTTCCGGCCTTTTATAACCAAACTTTTCTTTATACAGTTTCCATAGAGTCACCATATCTTCTCTATCAAAATGATGAACCATCTGTAGAAAACTAACAAACCTCACAGATTTTCCATATCTTCTCTATCCCAATCCCTAAACACGTCAAATTGCTTTTATATTCATATCAAAACGGAATAAGCAAATAAGCTGTATTAATCCCTAACTATTCTTTATAATAAGTATATAACATTTGTTTTTAGACTAGAAGTAGTAAATGGTTCTTCCTTTATAATGGTTATATTACTTCCTTTATAAACAAGCCTTGTTTCCAACAACACCATCTAATCTACCAACTTACATATATTTACTTGTTATCGAGATGATTTGCATTTGGTTATTATCAGCATCACGGACGTACAACATCGCTGAAGCATAAGCGACCACCAAACCGCACAAAGTCAGTAACGACTACACGTACACTAGAAGAAAATGATTATTATATAACTGTCTCCGGATAAGAAAATTGTTGTCAAGGACCAACAAATGTCCCTTTATGTAAACCTTCTAGGAGTTGATCGTTTATGGTGGTCGAATTGGGTAATATAGATCCAGAACAAAAGAAATAAAGAATCAATAAGTTGTGCTAGACAACCATCTTGAGTCAAGTTAAAATAATGTGACTGATATTCTTTTGGTTTAACCAACCAGTGCTAGCAGTTAAATTGATAAATTGTACATAGAGAAAAAGTGAATGTTTAATAATTATTTCCTAAATTTCATCTTATCATGATCATTCTGTCTCTAATGTGTGTTGATTGTAGTTGACATCAATAAAATGGTTAGTTATCCCAATAGTTCATTTATCTGTCAAAACAAACTGAGTGGTCTTCCTCTAAAGTATATGAGTTTAAGTTTGGATTTAAAAAAAATATGTATGTTATCACCTATGTTCTGAATTGAATAAGTCAATATCTATAACAAGTTTTAGTCTATATATAAGATATATAAGTTTGTGTATGAAGATAAACTTTAGTTTGTCAACATCATGACTACAAATAATAAATTATATCATTGGACTATATACAATGAGTTGGTGATCGATCTGAATGAGCTACTTGTTTTCCGAATCAACCACACATTTCATGTTAGTATAAACATCGATCTTTCTGTTTTCTTGATGAGAAAAAACTGGGACAAGAGTTTTATTAGGGTACCACAACTTTAATTTTACCATCTAAAAATGGGTCATGATGTCTTCAAACAGAATGCTTGGTGGTCATTTTGTTATATATACTAGTCTAATAAAATTTGTATTTTCTATAAATGTTAACGATTGAGAATGTTTCAATTTTAGTTACCTCATATTGAGCGAACTATGCGTGTATATGTAAGAATATGAAAGATTAGAGATTCATGAAGTTTGTTGAAAAAGATCTCTTTGAACGAGTCTAGATAATCTTGATCTCGCCACTATTGGTCGTGTTTTACACATCAAGATATCAAGAAATACCTTTTTACTGTCGTGCCATTGAATATAGCCTCGTCAACTAAGGTTTGTGAACACTTCAATCATAGTTTGAGTTTGTTAAAGCATTTGGTTGGACATAGTGAAACTCAATATATGTTTTTAGGTACCCTCATCCACTACTTGAACCACATTTACCGCATCTTTTGTGTGCCTCACCTTATTCGTGAACCCCCATTCACCCAAGACGAGTACCAGATGACATGATGCAACGTTGATCGATTGAGTTTAAGATGTGACTTTGCTTTAGCTTTCTGGTAACGTTCAAACACCGTCTCTTTCGAGTATGAGCACTGAAACTGAATTTATGTGATATTGGTTATGTTTTGTAACGATTATGTGTGATTCTGGATGAGTTATATTTGATTTTGGTTGGAACCTGTTCTAATATTTGTTTGTCAACTATTTGCATTATTGATTTAGAGCATAATGATGTTTGTAATAAGCTGATACATTACTGCATATGATGTTCTACAAAGTCTAACAGGTTGCATACAATGATACACCTTTGCACTTGATAATATTCTCTAACACCTACCCATTTCAGATTTAGCAAAAACAAACTTGTACACTGTATCAATTAATAATGTGTGTTGTTTAATAACCTCCCTTAAATTACATTTTGATCATCTATAACAATATACATGTACCCTTAGTACAATATACAGCAAGTGACATGTATTTACTTTAACCTTTAGTTAAAAGAAATAGTGTTCATCCTTGACCACATTCGAAACACCATAGCACACTCGATTTTCATCCATTTCCCACGATTCTTGAACCCACACGTTACCTAATCACATTAGCATCACACAAACAAAAAAAATCACAAAAAGACCATCAAACATTCCGTAAAACCGCTTAAAACCATGAACCACTACTAAAAACCAAACGTTTCGACCATCATCACTTCAAAACCAAAAATCTCCCAAACCGCTAACCGTTAACGACAATGTAAATACTCGTTACAAAGCTAACTTAATTCCCTACAAAACTAAAAAAAGTTTACTAAATTTCATCAACTAAAACTCAAGATACAGCAAATTAAATCAAGCATAGAAACACAACTAGTCAAGCCATCTAAATAAAATCTTATTACAACCCCCATCCAATCCACCACACCACATCATCTCACAACCATAGATCCAATCTCATTAAATTTAATCCAACGGTCAAGATTAAATCTAACCTCAATCCGTGTGCAGCTATCTCAACCAATCAGGATTCACTATCCGGATATGCCCTCATATATATAAACCCCCATTCATTTTCATCTTCCTCACATTCTCATTCACTCTCTCTCACATTCATCTGATAACAATATTTCACAAACCCTAACCCTAACCCTAATCGAGAAAAATGTCGACTGAAGAACCAATCGCTGCCACTGAAGTTCCGGCCACCGTCGAACCTACCGCCGACGATGCTCCGGCGACTGAAAATGCTCCCGCCGCTGCTGAAACAAAGGAATCTAAGCCTAAGAAAGCGAAGAAGTCACCTGCTGCTCGTAAACCTAAGACCACGGCTTCTCATCCTACTTATTTCGAGGTTTGTAACTCATTTCACTTATTTTATTACATTTATGCTTATTATTTGTATACAGTTATGTTTAAATGATAATTTATAACTGATTTAACTAATTTTGTTACATTTTTATAAAATGTGTTTAGATGATTATTTAACTGATTTAACTATTTTTATAAAAATGTTGTTTATTTTTATAAAAATGTTGTTAGTTAGATGATTAATTAGTGTGTGTTTTGAATGTGTGTACAGATGATAAGTGAAGCAATAGCGAGTTTGAAGGAAAGGAATGGATCGAGTCAGTATGCGATTGGGAAGTTTATTGAAGACAAGCAAAAGAATCTGCCTGCTAATTTTAAGAAGCAGTTGTTGACTCAGTTGAAGAAGCTTGTTGCTGGTGATAAGTTGGTTAAGGTCAAGGGATCTTTCAAGCTTCCTTCAAAAACTAAGCCAGCTCCAGCTGCTAAAAAAGCTGCCGCTAAGAAGAAGCCAGCTGCCGCTAAGAAGAAGCCAGCCGCCGCTAAGCCAGCTGCTAAAAAAGCTCCAGCTAAGAAGAAACCAGCTGCAAAAGCTAAACCTGCTGCAAAAGCCAAGCCGGCGGCTAAGGCTAAGCCCGCTGCTAAGGCCAAGCCGGCTGCTAAGGCTAAGCCAGCTGCTAAAGCTAAACCGGCGGCTAAGGCTAAGCCAGCTGCCAAGCCGAAAGCAAAGGAAGCTGCTAAGCCTGCGGCTAAGGTAGCCAAGACATCAGCAAAATCGACTCCAAAGAAGGCGGCTGCGGCTCCAAAGGCAAAGGCGGCGGCGGCGAAGAAAGCTCCGGCGAAGAAGGTGGCGGCTAAGGCGGCGCCGGCTAAGAGAGGTTCTACAAGGACAAGGAAGTGAGTATGATGACATGGAAGATTGTTCTAGAAAGGAAGGGAAGGGAATTGGGGTGTTTGGTTGTTTGTTTGATTGTAGGGAATTAAAATTAGTTGTAAAGGTTTTTAATTTAGGGTGTTTGGTAATTGTGGGTGTAATGAGATTGTTTTTTATGCCCAAATTTAAGTTTAGATATTTGATGATGAATCTCAATATTATTAGGTGTTGTTTATGTTATGTTAATTGATCTCCAAATTTCAGTTCTGTGTTTAGATACCTGATTATTGAAATTCTAGATCTCAAATAGTTGGTTTTTAATTTCTGCAAATATCGGGAAGTGAATCTGACGTGGCAATTAAAAAAGGAATGCGTGTGTTGAAATTCTAGATCTCAGATTATCAGATAGTTGGTTTTTAATTTCTGCAAATATCGTAAAGTGAATCCGACGTGGCAATTAAAAAAGGTATGCGTGTGTTGGACGTGAATGATGTGATGGAATTTTGGTTAAAACGTTATCTTTACGCGCGTGTAAAGGTGTGGCGATTGTAACGGCTCCTTTATAATGTACACTACCGTTGTCTGTTTTTTGTTTTTGAAATAAAAGTGGTTAAATAGTGTAACAAATTACTCCAATATAGTTAAAACTCCACTGGTCATGTACTAATCAATAAGCAGCATTGAATATTTGTTAGTTGTGAGATATCAATGGTGAAAATGTACATAAGTTGTTTGGTAAATGAAATAACTTTAGTAATAGATAATTTGACCAAAGGTGCAAAAGATTGACATAGTCTGAGAGTATCGATATAGAACCACATCAATTTAATACAGCACATCTAGGAGGAACTTGCGTGTACAAATACGGAGTAAGTTCCACAGGTCAAGATATACTTTAAGTCAACGTCTTTTTATTGATAAAAGGCAAATAATACTTTAAACTCATTAATTATACATTGAAGTGAATGTTTTTTGTATTTACATTGAAGTTTAATACTGTAATATCATGTGTAAGTTAAAAGTAAAGATAGTTTAGTACTCTCTTAACCTTAAAATTTCAGTGAAATGTTTTGGCCTTAATGCTCTATGTAGCTACATTACCTTCTTTCTAAAAGAAAGCAGTTTGAAAATTAGTTCCTTATCGACAAAGTGAATCACGTCTCAAAATTAAAATTGGATATAGTATCTTTCCTTATTATCCAAACTTTATGATATAATGTTCTGTAATTTATTCAAAGAAGTATGTTATTGTGAATTTGTGATTACATTTAGTGAAAGACAGTTTACTTGCAATATGCCATAACAGTAATTCAAAACTATAACTCCCATCAACCATTTAAAGGTTTTGGTAGGGTACATATCATCTAGCTTTTGTAGATTTATGTCGCAAGTAATACTGTAAAAGATTAGGCGACATCATCTTATCTAAATACATACAACCATTTGAGTAGTGAAATAAGTGTTGTTTAACATGAAAATGACGGTTCCCCATGGCCCAGGCATCAGAAGCCCAATAAATCACTTCGGTTCCAAGCCCATAACAAAATGAATAGCATACCCAAACTTATCCTAGTATCCTACCCTAAAATAATAAGGGGCAATTGCATATATACCAACTAAAACTTGCATATTTGTATATATACCCAAAATATGCTTAACTTGCATTGTACATCATGCATTGAAAACTTGTATTTTAGGAAAATATGCAAGTTTATGAGTTTTAGTGGGTATATATGCAATTATCCCAAATAATGATACTACTCCGTATATATAAAACCTTGTCGGAAAAGTGGAAGCATTTCATCACTAAAACACAAATTATTTTTTCAGCAGCTTAACAAACAAACAACCACCATAACACGTCATGTACTTCCGCAGCCGTGGACGCTGGGATTCCAAACCAATCAAAGAAAGAAAATGTTATGGATGGACATAGACACGCGAGGCGCACGTGTACAAGGTGGAAGCAAAGGAAATTGATGTAGTCAAGGTTTACCCTAATGGACCAGGTCGAAGAATTCAAATATCAGTTACTTTGAAAAAAGAGGAGAATGCTCGTGTAATGGAGCCCACTCAGTCGTATGGTTATCATACTGAGTTGCCTCAAAATGCGAAGGCGGTGGTGTACGATACGGCGTTTGAGAATGGTGTGCTAAGTGTAATTGTAGTAGTAGTTATCTTCATCTTAGGTATTATGTTGTTGTTGTTTATGCTTTTTAGTTAAAGTGTAGTCTAATCCTATAGTAAGGTTTCAAGAATGGGTTAATCTAACCTTTTCGTATGTTTTTAATTTGGTATCCATAACAATATGGTTTATTGAAATCGGGTTCTCTAATCTTAATTACTTTCCTTCTTAGGCTATGCACAGTGGTGACCCGGGTCATCAGCTGCCACATCAACTTTCTCTCTCCGGTGACCAGACATGACCAAGTTGCCACAGTGGTGACCGATTTTTTTTTTTTTTTTTTTTTTTTTTTTTTTTTTTTTTTTTTTTTTTTAATTTTTAATTTTTAATTTTTAATTCAAACATCTTAAACAACAAACTTAAAATTAATTAAAAATAAAAACATTACATATATTATTCAATTAAACATTAAAAACATTACGTAAATTATTCAAATAACATTAAAAACATTACAAAAATTCTTCATCGTCATCATCATCGTCACTTGCATCTTCGTTTCATTCTCTTGCTTCCCATCATCCCAGAAAACCCATGCTTATGCTCGTCATGAGCATATAATCTTTCAAGGTCAGTATACGTGGGCTTAAGCAAATCTCAGCACCATATAACTCCATGATAACATTGCAAAACTTACGGAGACATTCACGGGATGTTGTTGCAGCCACTGCCAGATTCTCGTCAAGAGAATCAGGAACGACCGCGTATCCCAATTGACGAATGACCGCAGTACACTTGACCAATGGGCTAATACCAGGCATGATCCTACAATCAGGAGTTTGTTGAAAATAAAGAGAATAATCGGTTGCCTCTCGAACAATTTGTGTGAAAAGTTCTCGGCTCATTCGGAATCGCCGACAGAATGTCCTTTCGTCGAACTGCGGGTTTTCGAAGAAGTATGCCGCCACTAAACGATTATGAGCACCCGAATGATCCCTACGTATGTACGTTCGTGGAACTTTTGGCTGTGATGCTTGGTAAGCGTTCCAAGCAAACTCCGCAAACTCACTCATAACTTCATCATCGTCGGAAGACGAAGAACCAAAAAAGAGCTCGTACGACATAATTAAAATAATGTGTTTGAAGGTATTGATAGAAATGTTATTTGAAATTGTGTGTTTAGAAGTGTGTTTAAGGTTGGTATTTATAAGGTTGTAAAGTGGTAAATTTTTTTTTTTTTTTTTTTTTTTTTTTTAATTAAATATGAAACCGTAAGATTTATTGAAATTAGAGGGTGTATACTATCGGTCGAAATTGAGACCGATAGATTTTTTTTTTGGACATCGACCGATATATGACCAACTTGCCACATAGGCCTCGACCGAATAAAATATCGGTCACATATATGCATCGACTGATTTTTTGCTGTCCATTGTGGCTAGCCTTAGTGTTTGTCTTCATTTTTGGATTTTAGTAATTGGGTTTTTTTTTTGTTTCAATATGACATAGGATCTGAGATCTATACATGTCATTAATGGTTGTCATAAAAATTATGAAATATGCACAGTCGTCATTGCTATAGTTTGAAACATTTCAAGCTTGACCAAATTGTTTATGTGTAGCGCTTTCGGATGATTCCAACGTAATTTAAACATATATGTGCTAGAGACATTGAATGTGTTTGGACACTTTGGATACTTTTTACTCTGAATACCACCCAAAATTATCCAAAACTTGGCAATTTATATGGAAAATCTAACTTTTTTGGGCCAGGTTTTAGTTGTTTGTGGAATCGGTAAGATACTCTTTCCAGAACAGTTGGCTATTAAAAGCATGATCCATCCGAATATGGGTAAAATGCAGATTCGTATTTGCATCATTTATGCAACTCTAATATGACTTGTGATCGTTTAAATTGGACTTTTGGTCTAAGCATGGAAAGAAAGCATGTTCTATATTCCCAAACATAGACTACGATTGATGACGTATAATACGGATAGCAGGCTTACTGGGCCTGGACCGTATTATACACATTTGGGCCCCGGCCCAACAAACGAACATATCGGGCCACTAAGCCCAATAATAGATGAGTTATGGCTCGGACATATAAAGACGCACGCAGATCACCCAAATGGCACTTCCGTAGTCCCGCAGCGGATCAACCATGGGCCGCGGAAGATGATTTGTATCCGCAATCACGATTATAGCGGATCCTTGCCCGACAAGGGTCCCACTCTGGCCACTAACCATAAAAAGCGAAATACTAGGAAACCCTAGTATTGAACTCGCCTATAAAAGGGGGTTCTCACACACTTTACGAGGTATGACTTTCTCACACATAAATACACACTCCGAACATTCTCTGACAAATATGGTTACTTACTCTCACGCTGGAGCTTAATCGTGGGGCCCGTCCCCACGGTAAGGCTAACGGTTTACTCTCATTTGTGCAGGGAATCATTTTATTACTTGGATTAGTGCAAGCTCGACCCATCAGCGGCCCATTAAAGCAGCCCAATACGCAATCTTAACTCCAATCCATACCTCTTACATATTTGGCACTAAGAAGTTGGCGCCATCCGTGGGACAAGCACACAACTGCGTTCTTGAAAATACTCACCACGAGCAATCATTCCGGCCCCGCTCCTTCCGTGCCCACGTCCACCGTGTGGAATACGGTAGGAAAAGAAAAAAACAATGGAAGATGAAGGTAGGCCCGCGTCCGACACAGTTCTCCAAGAGTACTGTGACAAGCACTACCACCAGTTGTTGCCAATCATAGCCGAGAAAGTCAGTCAAGAGAAGATACAACAGGAAAAGCTAAAAGATCTAAAGGCCCGTCTAAACTTTGAAGAAGTTTCGCAACATTCCGAATCCGGAACACCTAACAGAAGGAAGGACCTCAGAAAGAAAACTGAAGCCAAGCTGCATCGAAGTGTATCTGCAAGCTCTAAACAAAGGAGTGGCTGATCAAGGTCACCAAAGAAAAGAGGTCCGGAAAGAGAAACGACATTAAGAAGATTGGGAGATAGAGAAAGGAGTATACCTGTATACTCGAAAGACCCGAGACAATAGTCACACCGTAGCGGTGAGGGAAGGGAAGAAAGCTGTTATCAAAGTTCTCGTGACTCCAGAAGGCATTATAGCCACGGAGCATCCTCTCGGCGGATGGATGAACTATCCGAAGGGCATGACCGAGGTGGCAGACATAGGGAGTCAAGGTCGAAAAGGCAAAGATTGAGCATTGAAGATGATGACCTAGCGCAGCCATGAGTA
Organism: Artemisia tridentata subsp. tridentata; assembly: GCA_021014915.2. NCBI lineage: Eukaryota > Viridiplantae > Streptophyta > Magnoliopsida > Asterales > Asteraceae > Artemisia > Artemisia tridentata. The sequence continues at coordinate 85,990,467 of CP139506.1, forward strand.
TGTATGGAAATTGATCTGTTCACTCCTCGCATCCACTACCTTGAACTGCCAAAAAGAACTCGCTTGCCAACTCAGGTCAAGATGTATGACGGAGGTGAAGACCTGGAAGAACATATTAAGATCTTTCAATCGGTAGCCAAAGTAGAACGCTGGGTCATGCCAGTTCGGTGCCACATGTTTAATTCTACGTTAACTGGATCCGCTAGGCTTTGGTTCGACGATCTTCCCCCAGAATCTGTAGATAGCTACGATGACTGGTAGGAAGCATTCCTAGCAAATTTCCTCCAGCAGAAGAAATGTATTAAGGAATGATGAGTGTGTAAATACTCATCATTTTATGCCCGTATTAGACACAAAAATGACCAAAAACACCCAAATACACCAAATATTATTGCAGATATCCTTGGTTTATGTTTTTATGTATTTCAGGTACAAAAGGATTGAAAACGGGGCAAATACGGACAAAACCGATCACGCAAGTGGAAAAAGTTCAAATAGCCGAGGCCGGGGAAGAAATTTACCAAAGGGGATCATGATTATTCTCCAAATGTCAAAAGTAATCCTTGGAAATAATTTTCAGAAGTGACAAGAATAGTCCCTGGATTTTTCAGAATTTACAAAATTGGTCCCTTAACTTAAAACCATTTCATAATCAATCCTATAATAAAACCCAATCCCTTTTTACCCTAAACCCAAAACAACCCCAGCCCAATCATAAACACAAGCCCAATCCCAAATAACCCTTACCCCGTATGTTTTTATTTTAGTTAAAAAATAGTCAACCCAGTCAACCCATCTCCTTTCCACCTTTCCCGCTCAACTTTTCTCCACTTCCCCAGGCCAAAAGCTTAGCCAGACAACAATGTTTCCCCCCCCACATGCTCCAAAGATAATTTTGTCCCCTCCTTTTCTCTGCCATAGCCACTTTCCTCTCCCCCCCACTCACAAAGTCAACCCATTGTCTGTAAACCCACTAACCTAACTTTCCTGCCAAAAATGAAATAGACTGCTGAAATGGACTCCAAGCCAATCTAACGACTGGGATTTGTTCAGAGGAGCTTAGAGAAGCTTTTGGATGATATATAGCTCACCTCTCACACACAGAAAAGTTTTAACTAGGAGTAGATTAATTTAGTATGTCGTTTTAGTAGTTTTATGTGTTCTTCAGTTTCAATCTCAGTTCAAAATTGTAATTCAAGTTCTTTTAAGCTTAATTGTCCTTAAATTAATCAGCATTGTATTCATTTCCAAGTTTAATGCAATTTCAAGTTTTTGATTAATTCGAATTCGATTATTTGGTTGTTAAAAATAGATCTCAAAGCCTTATTACTATTCCTTTAAGCTCAGAAGAGCTTATTATAGCTTTTATTAAGAGTAATTGGTCTAATTCTGTCTAAGTTCCAAAAAGTCAAAACATGGTCAACTAAAGTCAACATTAGTCAAAAGTGCTTATTTGCTTATTATGTTGCTTAATTATGGTTAATCAGTGCTTTTCAAGTTTAAATATAGGTAGCTTATAATCTATTTTCAGAATTCTAGTTTGGTTTGGTCTATTTCAGCCCAAAATTCCAAGACAGCCCTCATCAAGGGTTGTTTGGGTCAATGGCCAAAATGGGTCAAAATGAGTGAGTAACTGTTCATGTGCATATTGCCAACTTTGATTAGCTCAATTTGATTGATATAAGCTGAGATTTAGTAGTTTTGAGGTCTGTTAAGTGGATTTGCAAGTTTGAGGTTGATATTCCAAGTTCTGAGGTGCAAGTCTGCTTAATTGGCTTATTTTTGTTTAACTCTTAATTCTTGCAGTTTTTGACTCAAAACTAGCACTTTATGTTGATTATGATGAGTTAGTATAATTCCATTAAGGTTTGTGTTTTACTTTATGCAATTGCAGTAATAACTTCACATCAGAAAGCCCTTAACATCAGTCTGCATCAGATTTTAATTGTTTTTTGTGCTTTTTTTGTTATGAATTGTGCTTATTCTCTTTGGTTCTAGGTAGTTTGCTAGTGGTTCTTTGCTTATTCCATTTCTCAGAACTTCTTTAGCTGTTTTCAAGCTTCTAAATAAGCTCTAAAATACTGCTTATCAGTCAAGTGCACACTGATATCAGTGTGAACTTGACTTGATGGGTTTCTTTTACAGCTTATTTTTAAGCTCTCAATAAGCTTATCAGGATCTGAATTTTGGCCTATATGCTATTTGGTTTATGAGCTTTAAGTTTCTTAAGCTGTTGTATAATTTGAAGCTTATCCTTTAGCTTTTTAATTAGCCCAATAGTACCTCAGTAGCCCTTAAGTGCCCTGTGCATTAGCAGACTTCTTTTTGCTTATTCAGTTTAGTTCTCAGCTTTTTCACCTTAGATTTTTGCTTATTCAGTCCCCCTTAGGTCTCCCATAGCTTATTTAGTCTAAGCTTAGTTTATAGCTTATTTGGATAACTTCTAGTAGCTTTTGCACTAGCTCATTTTTGCCTGCTTAGGCTTTTTGGCACAGCAGAATAGGACTTAGCTTATTTATGCCTATTAGCTTATTTAGGGTTGCTCATTAGGTCTATTGTGCTTATTTAGGATTAGTTCTCAGTAGTATTAGGTCTTTAGCTTGTAGCTTATACCCATTATTTAGCTTATCAGCCTTCAAATTTTTGCTATTTAAGTTTATGCTCCAACTGATAAGCTGTTCAGCAGTTTTCTGGCTTATTTTGAAGTTTCTAAAAATAATTCTTTTGTAAAAAGTTACTATTTTCAGCTTATTGATAAGTTTCAAAAAGAGAGAAAAAAAAAATAGTTTTAGTAAAAAGAGAGTCCAGGGATTTGAACCCTGGACCTCTTGTTCACAACCCACACGCTTAGCCAACTTCCCTTGGGACTTCTTTGGGTTTAATGTTACATAGTTATTTATTTAACCTCACTTGTTCTCTTTGCTTATTGTGGACTGTTGGCTTTTTAACTGCTTATTTCTATAAGCAGTTGGCTTGTTTTTAATCTTCCTAGGATCAGTTTGACTTGTAGCACTTTCCTGTAATTTTTCATAATTTTCCTTTTCCATTTAATATTTTTATTTCATTTTTCTTTTTAATTGAGTTTTTAATTTGTAATAAATTTAATATTAATCAAAAAAATATAATTCCTTTTTTTTAAATTTTCTTTTATTAAATAGACTTTAGGAAAATTATTTTGGCATTTCTAGGATTAGTATTTCATTGTTTTGACGTTTAGGCTCGGGATTTTCCCGGTATAAACGTATTTTCAGTTTTCCTTTACGTTTTTAATCTCGAGTACTTTAGATTATAGTTTTCCTTACCTTTTAAATCGTTTTTAATTCATGTTCACTTATCTTAGCTTAAAAACCCAAATTCCCATCTTTTTCACTATTCATCACACGTTTCACGAATCGAGATCACGAAATTTCATTCAATCCTTCGTTGGGAAAACGACTCGGGTTTACATATTTCCTTTGTAAATCCTTGGAGAAAAATATATGTTGATTCCAGCGAATCAATTTTTGGCGCCGCTGCCGGGGAAGGTTGAAGCGAATTTTCGATTCTCGTTTGTTCGATGCGTGTTTTGAAGACCCTTCTCTCGAGAAGTTATCGTTTTCTTCGTAAATATTTTCTTATGAAAACCCAAAAATATTTTCTTTTCAAAATTTATTTTTCCTTTTTCTTTTGTGTTTTTCAAAATGTCTCTAAAAATATTCTTCTTATTCCTCTTATTCGTTTAATTCTTTATCTCTCACCCTCTATCCGTTTAATTCTATTATCTTCTCATTCCTCTTATCCGTTTAATTCTTATGTCGTCACCCGACTATCGCTGTTTTCATTGTGAAGGTCTAGTGGATGATGAACATCGTTGTTACAAGTGTTTGAGTGAGCGGTATGAAAGTGATTATAGAAACGGATTGTGCAATTGGTGCAAATCATTATTTAATCCAGTGGATGATGAGCATCGTTGTAGTTTTTCCGACTACCCTCCACAATCCCAGCCATCTCCAATCAATCAGCAAAATTTTTGCTTTAATTGTGGAGATCCGTTGGGAAATAATTCACTTTGTGAACGATGTTTTTGCAAAGAATGTGAGTTTACTCATGGACTTTGCATATGTTGCACTTCTGAAATCGAAAATTCATTTACTTATTTTCAAAACGATTTTAGCCACCTTCCTCAGAATTTATTTGAGCAAGAACCATGTTATCAACATTTCAATGATACATCGTTTCAAAATGCTCCGAATATTCCTTGTGCAAAGTGTGGGGGTCCTCAAGACGATAATCAATGTCAGCCGAGGAATCAAGAACCATATCCTTGGTTTAATACTTCCAGTTTTGACAATGTCCAACCCCCACTGTATTCCATCATTCATCCTCATGAAAAATCTATGGGAGAATTGCTAGCCGAGGAACGAGCAGCGGAAATGCTTGCCAAATTTCTCAAGGCTTCCATTCTCGATGAAGATGATGAGGATACTATTCAAATGAAGGAATATTATGAGAATTCGTCAGCTGCAATCGCACCTGTCCAGAAAAGGCAGGAAGAAAAGAGTATTGCAGAATTGCTAGCAGAAGAGCAAATGGAACGTATAAAAGCCATTTATGCTAGCAATAATAATGAGGAGGACGACGAGGAGAGTGTTATTCCTTTGAATGATATCATTTCTCAACTCCCTCAGTCTATTGCAATCACATCCATCTTACTGACTATGGACCCCGAGGACTCTCTCATAATGGGGGATGAGCATCTTAGCACTATTCCAGAAAAGGAATCGGACGAATTCATAAAGTCTAGTGTTGAGAACCTTATCCCAATCCCAAGTGAGTCTGAGGATATATCTGACAGTGAATGTGATTGGTCTTTTTATGATGACTATCCTCTTGACACTTCAGAGGATTCTTCCGGGATCTTCTCTAACCCTCTTTTCAATTCAAATGATGATTTTCCTCTAGTGATGACGAATCACTTTATGATGAGGACGTTTCAAATGAAAGTCTCAAAGTCTATTCAAATTCTCTTTTTGAATTTGATGATGAGTACTTTTCTAGCAAAATAAATCCTCTCTTTGATGAAGAGTTAGAGAACGATGAGGTCAAGGACTCTATTAGTCCTAAACTTGATGATATGACCTCAATTCTTGATCCCGAGATTCATACGGACGTTCTTTCTCCGACATATGTGACATTTCCCTTTGAGGATCGCCATTATATTGACGTCACATATGTCATTCGAGTTTTTCTACCTTTCTGTGCTTATAAGGTAGCTTGTCCTTTTGTTCACTCCTTCGGGAGTGAGGACAAAGTTTTTGACCCCGGCATCTCCATTTATCATTCTTTTGAGCCGGGTGTATCTCATCGGAGTGGAACTTTCAAGAACTTCAATGTTTATCCAAACATTTTGAATGAAAGTCCGATGGAGATTTTCTCTTCTACATGCTTCCCCATGGACCAATGAATTCGGGGTCGAGTCAAGCTAGTGACTCGGTTAACAAAAACATTAGCATTTCACGGGTGAAAACCCATGTTTCTGACTTCTTTCTATTTTCTAACACTAAGTGTGGGGGGATTCCTCTGCTGTGCTATGTTTTTGTGTGTTGTTTGCCCTTGTTTGCAGGTTTCCCTTAGATCGTGATGATTGATGCGCCTGTTTTCAATCCAGCCGCCCAATATCCGATCTGTTTGCTAACGTTTATCTAGGGATATCTTTTTAATCCTGTTTGTGAAAAAGAGAGATTTCTGTTCCACACTTGGCTATTAGTATTACCTTTTTACGTTCTAAGTGTCGGCATAATAGCCGGTACTTTGAATATTGAGGGCAATATTCAATTCTAAGTGTGGGGGGGAATTCTCGCGAATTTTGTCACATATGTACCTTCTAGTGCCCTAGTTCCCCCGTTTTGACCCAAATTTTAAATTTTTTTTTGTCATTTTTAAATAAAAAGTGTGTTATGTTTAGTCTTGATTAGGTTAGAACAAAGGGAATCCCGACTCTGCCAGAGTATTGATCTGGCTGCTTCCTTAACGATTAGACTAAGGTTTTACGATTTGTGCAAATGAAAATGCTAAGCGTAGAGTAGTTGGTTCTCTTTAGAGCTTATATAAGTAATCTATGGCTTTTTCTCCCATAAGTTCTTAATCTAACTTAATTAGTGCTTATTTTCAAACATTTGAACACACAAAATCATTTTTCTATACGATTTTGAAAAATACTAGTTCAAAGCTTTATTTAAACTTCGGAACAAGCATATGTCATAATAGTGCAAAATGAAAGTGAGACGTTGCTTGAAAGTTGCAAAAGTTAAGTAATAAATGTATGTGCTAAAAAAGCTACGGTTCAAGATCGGCCCTTAGATCCTTATTTCTGGAAGGCATTTAGGTCTTGGCTACCCTCTTACACCGGCCCTTGGACCTCTAATTCAGGAATGTGTGAGGTCTTGGTCTAACACCCTTGGATCCTCATTTCAGGAATGTTTAGAGTCTTGGAACTCTCCGTTGTAACAACCCTTGAATCCTTTATTCCGGAAGGTGTAAGGTCTTGGTTCCCGTGAAACTCCGTTAGTTTATGTATGCACAAGTAAAAAAAAAAAGGAAAAATGAGAAAAGAAAAAAAATAAAATAAAATGGAATGATATTGCAAAATGAAAAAATGGAATGATATTGCAAAATGCAATAAGTTTTGATGTGTTGAATAAAGTTTTGAAACTTGCTTGTTGTAAATTTTAAATCTATCTTTCAACTAGTATTAGTCAAAATCTTATAAAAACGTCGATTTTTGTGATCAAAATTTTGAAAATAAGCACAATCACCTAACTTGAATAAATATGGGAGTGAAAAGTTAAGTCTCAGCTTACATAGATTATTAGTATAAGTAGTGTTAGCATTTTACAAAAACGTTTGCACATTGAGTTTAAGCTTAGTTGGGAGTATAAAAAAGAGAATGACGATTTCAATTCCCTGGAGACACCCATTTTGTGTGAATCCCGTTTCATGATACCATTTTTGGAAATCAAGATTTTATTTTTGTTCTAGTTTAAATTTCTTGCATTAAATAAAAAGTCAAAACGGGGTATACTTGTTATTCTTTTGATACTTTCATTACTTCATATGATCGGATTGCTAGGGACTAGCAATAGCTTAGTGTGGGGGATTGATGAGTGTGTAAATACTCATCATTTTATGCCCGTATTAGACACAAAAATGACCAAAAACACCCAAATACACCAAATATTATTGCAGATATCCTTGGTTTGTGTTTTTATGTATTTCAGGTACAAAAGGATTGAAAACAGGGCAAATACGGACAAAACCGAGCACGCAAGTGGAAAAAGTTCAAATAGCCGAGGCCGGGGAAGAAATTTACCAAAGGGGATCATGATTATTCTCCAAATGTCAAAAGTAATCCTTGGAAATAATTTTCAGAAGTGACAAGAATAGTCCCAGGATTTTTTAGAATTTACAAAATTGGTCCCTTAACTTAAAACCATTTCATAATCAATCCTATAATAAAACCCAATCCCTTTTTACCCTAAACCCAAAACAACCCCAGCCCAATCAGAAACACAAGCCCAATCCCAAATAACCCTTACCCCGTATGTTTTTATTTTAGTTAAAAAATAGTCAACCCAGTCAACCCATCTCCTTTCCACCTTTCCAGCTCACCTTTTCACCATTTCCCCAGGCCAAAAGCTTAGCCAGACAACTATGTTTCCCCCCCATGCTCCCAAGACAATTTTGTCCCCTCCTTTTCTCTGCCATAGCCACTTTCCTCTCCCCCCACTCACAAAGTCAACCCATTGTCTGTAAACCCACTAACCCAACTTTCCTGCCAAAAATGAAATAGACGGCAGAGATGGACTCCAAGCCAATCTAACGACTGGGATTTTTTCAGAGGAGCTTAGAGAAGCTTTTGGATGATATATAGCTCACCTCTCACACACAGAAAAGTTTTAACTAGGAGTAGATTAATTTAGTATGTCGTTTTAGTAGTTTTATGTGTTCTTCAGTTTCAATCTCAGTTCAAAATTGTAATTCAAGTTCTTTTAAGCTTAATTGTCCATAAATTAATCAGCATTGTATTCATTTCCAAGTTTAATGCAATTTCAAGTTTTTGATTAATTCGAATTTGATTATTTGGTTGTTAAAAATAGATCTCAAAGCCTTATTACTATTCCTTTAAGCTCAGAAGAGCTTATTATAGCTTTTATTAAGAGTAATTGGTCTAATTCTGTCTAAGTTCCAAAAAGTCAAAACATGGTCAACTAAAGTCAACATTAGTCAAAAGTGCTTATTTGCTTATTATGTTGCTTAATTGTGGTTAATCAGTGCTTTTCAAGTTTAAATATAGGTAGCCTATAATCTATTTTCAGAATTCTAGTTTGGTTTGGTCTATTTCAACCCAAAATTCCAAGACAGCCCTCATCAAGGGTTGTTTGGGTCAATGGCCAAAATGGGTCAAAATGAGTGAGTAACTGTTCATGTGCATATTGCCAACTTTGATTAGCTCAATTTGATTGATATAAGCTGAGATTTAGTAGTTTTGAGGTCTGTTAAGTGGATTTGCAAGTTTGAGGTTGATATTCCAAGTTCTGAGGTGTAAGTCTGCTTAATTGGCTTATTTTTGTTTAACTCTTAATTCTTGCAGTTTTTGACTCAAAACTAGCACTTTATATTGATTATGATGAGTTAGTATAATTCCATTAAGGTTTGTGTTTTACTTTATGCAATTGCAGTAATAACTTCACATCTGAAAGCCCTTAACATCAGTCTGCATCAGATTTTAATTGTTTTTTTTGTGCTTTTTTTGTTATGAATTGTGCTTATTCTCTTTGGTTCTAGGTAGTTTGCTAGTGGTTCTTTGCTTATTCCATTTCTCAGAACTTCTTTAGCTGTTTTCAAGCTTCTAAATAAGCTCTAAAATACTGCTTATCAGTCAAGTGCACACTGATATCAGTGTGAACTTGACTTGATGGGTTTCTTTTACAGCTTATTTTTAAGCTCTCAATAAGCTTATCAGGATCTGAATTTTGGCCTATATGCTATTTGGTTTATGAGCTTTAAGTTTCTTAAGCTGTTGTATAATTTGAAGCTTATCCTTTAGATTTTTAATTAGCCCAATAGTACCTTAGTAGCCCTTAAGTGCCCTGCACATTAGCAGACTTCTTTTTGCTTATTCAGTTTAGTTCACAGCTTATTCACCTTAGATTTTTGCTTATTCAGTCTCCCTTAGGTCTCCCATAGCTTATTTAGTCTAAGCTTAGTTTATAGCTTATTTGGATAGCTTCTAGTAGCTTTTGCACTAGCTCATTTTTGCCTGCTTAGGCTTTTTGGCACAGCAGAATAGGACTTAGCTTATTTCTGCCTATTAGCTTATTTAGGGTTGCTCATTAGGTCTATTGTGCTTATTTAGGATTAGATCTCAGTAGTATTAGGTCTTTAGCTTGTAGCTTATACCCATTATTTAGCTTATCAGCCTTCAAATTTTTGCTATTTAAGCTTATGCTCCAACTGATAAGCTGCTCAGCAGTTTTCTGGCTTATTTTGAAGTTTCTAAAAATAATTCTTTTGTAAAAAGTTACTATTTTCAGCTTATTGATAAGTTCCAAAAAGAGAGAAAAAAAAATAGTTTTTAGTAAAAAGAGAGTCCAGGGATTTGAACCCTGGACCTCTTGTTCACAACCCACACGCTTAGCCAACTTCCCTTGGGACTTCTTTGTGTTTAATGTTACATAGTTATTTATTTAACCTCACTTGTTCTCTTTGCTTATTGTGGACTGTTGGCTTTTTAACTGCTTATTTCTATAAGCAGTTGGCTTGTTTTTAATCTTCCTAGGATCAGTTTGACTTGTAGCACTTTCCTGTAATTTTTCATAATTTTCCTTTTCCATTTAATATTTTTAATTCATTTTTCTTTTTAATTGAGTTTTTAATTTGTAATAAATTTAATATTAATCAAAAAAATATAATTCCTTTTTTTAAAATTTTCTTTTATTAAATAGACTTTATGAAAATTATTTTGACATTTCTAGGATTAGTATTTCATTGTTTTGACGTTTAGGCTCGGGATTTTCCCGGTATAAACGTATTTTCAGTTTTCCTTTACGTTTTTAATCTCGAGTACTTTAGATTATAGTTTTCCTTACCTTTTAAATCGTTTTTAATTCATGTTCACTTATCTTAGCTTAAAAACCCAAATTCCCATCTTTTTCACTATTCATCACACGTTTCACGAATCGAGATCACGAAATTCCATTCAATCCTTCGTTGGGAAAACGACTCGGGTTTACATATTTCCTTTGTAAATCCTTGGAGAAAAATATATATTGATTTCGACGAATCAAGGATCCTGTGGAACTCCACCATATTAAACAAAGGGAAGGAGAGTCCACGGAAGACTTCGTGAGGAGATTCAAAAAAGAGAGTAGGGATGTGAAAGGGGCACCGAAAGTCTTGAATATTTCAGGTTTCATGCACAGAATAACCAACCCAGAGTTGATTAAACGTCGGCATGACTGTAACCTCCCGTAATTTTCCCCTATGAATAGTAGATGCTAATAAATGATTAATAAATCATTTCGTTAATTAATAACCCTTTCCACTAGTAACAAAATTTCTTTTGTTATTTATGCTACACTATCTAGATCACAACGATACTTGTGACTACCGATTGCCTAGAAACAATGCTTACACACGAACCTTGATAGTCTAAGATCGCGAATTATTTAAAACTTTAACGTTTAATACTTAACGTCTATATATATATATATATATATATATATATATATATATATATATATATATATATATATATATATATATATATATAATTCGACAGTTAACCGAATGTGATCAAATACATTCCCGAGCTCACGAAAATTTTCACGAACACTCAATAAATATAGTGGACCTCAAATGGGTCACTAAACTCATTGGGTCTCGGCCCAATCTCGACTACAAACCAAACAAACCAATCGAGCCCTTATTATTTTCATTTTTCTCTTTTCGGCCCAATCCACCAATAAGCCCAACTATAACGACTCAAGCCCAAGTTTTAAAACTAAAACTTTCGGTTTAGTTGTTTATATACCGAACGATTTGGCTAATATGCAAACAAATTAACTTAACGCCCATGTCGATATTTTATCCAACTCCATTCTCGACTTAGCTAAGAATCGAGAGGAATAAACATCTCACTCAAACTCGCTCATTTAATATCTTTAAATACGTCAAAGCTCAACTCACACGACAAGCCACGAAACACAACTCAAATTTCCACTCTTGGCCTAGTCGACTTCTATATCATTTCCAACTCGACACAAACCATATCTCGACTAACAAATTATTTCATTCCAAACTCTTATCCTCTAAACAAGATATCAAACGCACCCTAATTGTTTGTCACAACAAAAATGTGAGTTAAACACTTAAGATATTCGACCGAACCACAAGACCAATCCTCAAATTTCATTTGTCTTCTTTTGTTTGGTCCTTAGCACCGACTAGTAGCACCAAAAATCCTCATCATTTTACTTACTGCTACACTCCACTATTATCACAAATCCCTTGTAAAGATAATACCAACTAAGCCAAGACAAAACACAATCCATATTTCTTTGTTTCCTTGCTCTCGGCTAAACACAAATATGAAGATTCACACGCCAACTTCCTTTGCTTACTCTCGGATATTCAAAGGTAATTATGATGCACGAGGTATCCTTTTATGTTAAAAGGAATTGATCCTTCCACGCCTACAAATATTAGTCAGCGAAAAACTTGGAAACCTTCGACTTCTTCTTCTTGTTCGAATTACCACAAAGACGATTCATACCTTACGCTTTCATCATTTGTGCTACTTTGACACTCCAACCTACTCATCATTTCCTTATTTTGGACCGAATATGTTGCATGTATTCGCTCTAATCTCCTATATAAACCCTGCATGCAATCGGTATCATACGCACACACAAATAAATATCACTACCCAAATATCCTAAGTTATAAACATGTTATAGAGTCAACTAGTTTTAAGTAGTTTCGAAGTGTTCGAGTTGAAACCAAGGAGCATTCGAATTCATTACTGTGTCTTTGGTGTACCAAGAATCGAGTTACATAATTCCTTCGTCCTAACTCCGTCTCATCATAGTGATACGCCTCACTTTCGAAGAGAAGTAAGTCACCTTCCCATTTTTCTTTCAAATACATACGTTAGTACTTTGCATGTCACGATCATTTAGATTCGATATTTCTTAAAATCTATAAATAACCTATGTGATTCACTCGACAACCTAAATATTAGCTATGCTAACTATCGAGAACCATTAATATTCGAACATTATATAATCGTATAAACACTAAACATCATACGTTAGCATGTCGCATTGATAACCTTTAAAAACACTTAGAATATTTTTAGTTCTTAAAACCATCTTCGAAAATCTAAGCCGCTTAGCTTTGGCATTAAAATTCTTTAACTCGACATACGATTGGTATATTTTATAACTTGACCCAATAAACGAGCTACCAAACTAACGAACCATGTGTTTCATTCGACTTACAAAAACTAAATACGAACGTTGCTAGACCTCTAGTGATCGACCAAAATCATATTTTTAGAACATAAAACTATTAGCGGAATGGGCTTAAAGCCCAACAAGCTGCTTATAAGCTCTATGAATAAGCTGATTATATAAGTTTCATTGTTATGTTTTTATGACCCTAAAACAAGCCCGTGACTAAGCCCAAACCCACACTAAGCCCATTAGATCGCAAGCCCATAAAAGGATACACCCTTAACCCGTTAAAAGCCCATAAGCTGACAAATAAGCTCTCGGCTAATTAAGCTATTTTTATAAGTTACACAAACTGTTTTTAAACTTAGTTTTAAAATAAAAATAGCAGTGTTGCAAAAATCGGCCGAATCGGCCGATTAATCGGCGATTAATCGGTAATCGGTCATGGAACTTGGAGCAATTTACACGGAAATCGGCCGATTAATCGGCCGAGTCAAGAAAATCGGCCGATTAATCGGTAAAAAATCGTGAATCGGCCCCGGACCGCCTCGGTACCGATTCACGATTTTTGCAACATTGAAAAATAGTGAAACTTTAATTTTATAAACTTTGGACTCGGTTTGCAAATAATCGCTAACCGAGGGACTAGAGTTGTCAAAATAAGAAACTTTCGGTAAAAATGTTATTTTAATAACTTTGTGATGAAAACTGTAAATATAGAAACTATTGAGTATAAAATGTAAATATTAAAAGTTTTGGACTTAAAAGGTTATAAAACTTAACCGAGGACTAACGGTGCAAATGTTATATCGTTAGGGCTAAAAGTGTAATTTTGTGAAAACCTAAGGAGTATTTCTAAATTATACTTGAGGTAATAATTTACAAACCAAAACCCGAACCAAATATGTTTAGTCGACGAATAATAAATTCTATATACGTAGTTAGTAACTTATATATATATATATATTTGCAAAACTACTTAACGAAATCATTAACGTAGAATCCAACTTATCGTTAACCAACTTGAGTTATAAAACGAAAATCTCTCTGGTCAACCATTACACTCCGACGAACGAGCACGCATCCGAAAACGTTATATATAGATCCATATATATATAACTCTATACATATTTCTTTTTATAAAACTTTATATTTTATATATATAACTTGATAACCTTTTCTTTTATATATAACATTTTAGTTATATATAACTTTGATCACATAAACGCACACGTTATAATGTAACGAACAAATCAATACAAATCTTAAACGTTACGAATCGCGATAAACCAGACTTAGACTATCAAACCACTAAATTTTCCATATACGATATAGGTCGTGTGTTGAAGCCGTTTTCTTTTCATCGTTCGATTAACGATATTACTACTACCACTACCGCACTACCCAGGTGAGTTCATAGCCCACACTTTAACTTTTAAATCTTTTGTGGGGAGATACATGCTACAAAATCTGAACACAAACTTTTCGTATGCTACGACTGTTATTATTATTGCTTAAGTAGCTATTGCCAGAAGTCCCTCAATCATGAACCTTAATCACTTGCGAGTGAACGTAAATAATTGTGAATAGATCTATTAGGGACTGACAATCCCCGTTTGGGTCTGCTAGGATGAGCCACCCAGGCGCACTTTATTTGAGCAAACTTATGAGTTATTGGCAAATACTCATCACGAGGGCCCTTACACTTTCCATCATAATTGATGCCTGTTAAGCGTTGCGTGTCATGAGCTTAATGCAATAATAACTTGATTTCAACTTGTTTAATTGTAATTCGATGCAATTAACACTTATACTTGTGTTCAAACTATTAAACTTAAACCTATGAACATCACTCAACTTTTGTTGACTTTTAGCATGTTATCTCAGGTAACTAAGGACTGGAACTCAAGGCAGCGGAGTGGGCATTATAACCCTGTATGTGTAACACCCCAACCCAGTAAGGATAGAAGTATCACACTAATGGCTCCATATCAGATCAAACAAGCATACAATCAATAGTAATACAATGGTTCTCAAAGGTTACACATGAAAATCTTGTGATACAAAGGGTTACAAAGGAAAATAAAAGCTGTCTATCAAATCCATAATTACATATCTTCTAATGGCTTCTACTCAAAGTCTTCTAAGTCCAAAGTCTCTTCACTCATACCCAGCTTCCAACTAAAACCTGCCGCACACGAAAAGAAAACGTGCGGCTGAGCTTAAAAAGCCCAGTGAACAGATATAACGTAACAAGCAGTAGTATACTGTATAATTTTCATGAGTAAAAGAGTGTGAAAGCATGAATACATGGTATCAAGATGAAAGGTAAGAGTACATGGTATCATAAGGAAAGGTAAAAGGGTACATGTTAAAGGAAGTCAGAAATCCACTACGAGCCCATAACATGAAATCATAACCATAATCATAATCATAAACATGTAGAGGGGAGACCTCTTAGTATCCTGTAAATATGAGGGGTGTCCTCATCATGGGTATCTTGTAAATATGAGGGGTGTCCTCATCATGGGTATCTTGTAATTATGAGGGGTGTCCTCAATCATGAATTGGAGTGATCAGCTCCCAGAGTGTGAAAGACGTGTATCGCACACACCATCAGTCACCATGAATAACATAACATAACATAACATGTACATGAACAAATCTAGGATGCATCCATACGCCCCAGGTGGCCATAATCTGCCTCTACGTAAACATAACATGCAGGGACGGAACAGGTCATCACTCTCCTGCCCTAGAGTCATGCCATCGGTGCATCGACTGACATGGACATGAAACCCTCATGCCTAGTGAGTGGCTCGTAGTATCAAACTGAGGGTAAAGGTCAAGTATCATGGATCATGTTTTAAGTTTACTTGCATAGGTCAATATCATGTTTCATAAGTTCATAATCATGGTTCATAATCATGGTTCATAAGTAAAGGTTCATAAGCAAAGGTTCATAATCATAAAAGGTTCAATATCATGGTGGTTCAATAATCGAAGTCATAATAAGAGAATGAAGGCCTCTTATCAAAGAAGCAGAATATCTGTACCTTAAAGCAATGAGAGAACACTCGGAAGAACAGAATCACTCCTTCAACAAAAGATCTTCCTGAATTTAATAATCGTTTATTATTATAAGTACAATTTCAATGTCGTAACTGATGTTAGTATTTAATATAAATCACATTAACGTATTTAGGTTTTGCTTAGTTTAAATGTATTCTAAATTAACGAAAATACCGAATTAGACCTTAAGGGTTAGACCAAATTAGAGTTAATGTACACCGAAATTGGATTAAGGACCCTTTCTCAACACAACTCTCGAACCAGTATTACCGAGACTTAACTCACTCTTGAATCAAAGGACACACAACGAGACGAACATACGAGTTAACGGTTTTAGACTAACCACCACCCTATACTTTTAAATCCAAAAAATACCAGCATATGTATCCCACAAGTTACTATGTACATATGACTCATGATTCATTCACACTAATATTTTTATAACAACTTAATATGTAATCCTAGTGTAAGTTTGAATCCAATTTTAGATATGAGCTGATAATATTTGACACTAGTATGATTGACACTAATATTTGACATGGGCACAAATACTGACGCATGGACATAAACAACCCAACACACAATGCACTCTAATCGTATATTTTATAAGTTGGTTCATGCATGCGTTCAAGTTTGCTTCTTCTATGCATGTTCACACGAATTTTTTAATATAACTTACATGCTTCACGTTCTTATAGGATAAGAAAATAAAAACTGAGATACCAACACACCACAAAACACCACATGCAAACTCAAAGTCAAACACACGTCAAAAGGAGATACAAACTACACATGCAAAGACACCTCATGCAAAACTTACTATAATCAAGTAAATGTATAGCATCTCACTATTATATAACAGACAAATATCACACTTCACATGATATACAAGTGTACAGTATAACCATATTTTATAACTAGTTATTGAAATGTCGCATATATATGATCGACATAATGATCGTTTATAAATACTTTATGTGACTAACAAACCAGATTTCCTGTTGTAATATTTAGACGCAACTTCTCGACACCATCACTCTTGTAATATTTAATTTTGAACCAACCAAGGTCCACATGACCCGACTTAGTACCCAGCCCAACACGACCCTCGAACCTCTTTTTTTTTTAGTTTATACACACGTTAAGTGACTACCTTAGACCACACAACAAGCACATCATTCGACAATCCCACTACTCGACCCACATATGGATAACGAGACAAAACAAACATACTTGACACCAATACTACCTCATAACAACCACATAAAATCATAGCCTTTCCCCCCTGCTCGACACACCCAAAACTCACCCTGACCCAACATTTAATCTCATAAAATCATGGCTTCATTCAGCCCCAGTTCGACACCTAAACAGTCCTAATTCACACTCATGCGACTCACTCCAACACCAATAGTTCACATGGGCGCATGAGTTGTGTTTTTATATGGTTATTTGTCGCTTAACATGTGCAAGAATCGAATGAAAAGGAAACCACCGGCCTGCTATCGTTTTACATATATTTTACCAGATTTATGAACTCAAGGTGACACCCATATAACCAATCGTTTAATCATATTAACGACTTACAAGTACATCCTTTTAGGTTTTCATATGTTTATTCATATCATTATATTAATGAACAAATAGGTTCTCATATCTTTTACGTATCACATGATTTCGAAACATGAAAAATACAAGGATAAATGTAGGTGTACCTACTGGTTGAATGCAGGACGGATTATGGTGGACCTTGATCTATTTTATGAACGGAGCACAAGAACAATGGACGTATCATGAATGAACCAATCACACGTATCACAATACCCTTCGAACTAAACGTAACCACGATCAAAACCCTTCTAAGCTCTAGTCATGCCTCTCTGGCAACAGTTTGGATAAGATTGTTGGTTGTGTTGTGCGTTATTGATTTTAATGATTCACGAATGGCGAAAATGGCGAGGGTATGTGTGTCTCCAAGCGTACATTAGAGAAACGAAAGTGAGGGATGAGGGCGGTGTGTCGTGCAGAAGATTTGGGAGAATAAGTGTGTTATTTAACTTGAATGAGTATAGGGGAGCGTGAGTTTGGTCAAAAGAAGTTGTTATTGTGATTGATGATGTTATCAAATGGGTGGCGTAATTCATGGTCTAAATTTAAGGGATTGCCATATTTTAAATGTGTGGAACGTATGGGATAAGGCCAAAGAAACATGTGATATATCAAATCTTCAAAACATTGTCTTGATATATGGTAAGTTGGATTAGCTGTGATTTTATTTAATTGTCTGCTATATGGGGAGTGATTATAGAACCAAATTATGGGAGTTGGTTGTGGAAATTATTAGTCAAATATTTTTATTAGAATTCAAAATTAGAGTGTGTACAAAATAAAATAAATTGGTCCTTCATAACGTATATGTGTGATATTAATTATAGGTTAAGTAAAATTAATGTTACTTTCGGATTGTTCTTAAATTTTTAATTTGAGGTCATTTTTGTCATTTTGGATTATATTAATTTTGGGGTTTTACAACTCTTCCCCTCTTAAAAAGAAATTTTCGTCCTCGAAAATTGAAGTCGCAAAGTCAGACGAAGTCGTAGCGAATCGCAAAAGGTCATCAAAACATTCTCATGTCTTAGGAGGTTCTTTCAAAAAGATCTACCGACCAAATAGTTTCTCATGACTCGACTTAAAACGAAGTGGGTTCAAATTAGGTTGTTTCCGATCAAAAGATCATGCAACAAAATGGAGGATAGGTTAATCTTCAGGATTTCATATGGAATACGAACAAGAGTTCAAATCGAATTTATTGTGTCAACAGTAAAGAGTTTTGCAAGGATTCAAGATTTATAGCTGAGGTCCACAGAATGAAATCGAGAGTCCAAACTCATCCAGATATTTAACGAACGAAGGTAGAGTGTTCGAATAGGTAGAATGAACTTAAAGTCTCACTAACCACGGATAATCCAACAGAGGTCAACTTCTAAACTTCTTAGGTATTCCCCAAGATATCTTATGCCCACAACAAGTGCACGTTATATGATGTAAGTATTATCACGTTGGCCAGACGTCATAATACTGGCATCATATAAATATGCCCTTATGATGGTCATACTTTATCTCAAGTCGTAATCAAAACCACTTATCTTAATCCACCTAGTACTTCTACAGTTTCGAGGTCAACAAAATCGGATGCCATAGTCAAGAGGGAAAAACTAAACTATTCGCACGAGTATCAAAATCCCAGATTGCCTAGCAAAAGTGAGGCACGCCGTCACAAGCATCATATCTTCCACAATTTGTCAAAATCTTTTAAAACAAAGCCATCACCGAACATACGAAAAATAAATACGAAACTGAAATGTTTCTAGGGAACTTAAATCATAAGAGGAACTTATTACTAGATAACGAAACTTAAAAGGGTCAACGGAAATGAAAGTTAGTCGCCAAACTTCCGCCTTCATAGAATTAATTATTCCAAGTATAGAGAGTCTGTTTCAAAATTCCGCTCATTCAACACCTCCAATCTCTTCAAGCCCTGTTA
This sequence comes from Artemisia tridentata subsp. tridentata, assembly GCA_021014915.2. NCBI lineage: Eukaryota > Viridiplantae > Streptophyta > Magnoliopsida > Asterales > Asteraceae > Artemisia > Artemisia tridentata. Next base: position 86,009,577 of record CP139506.1, read on the forward strand.
ATCTGTCTTCGTCTGAAACCAAAATCGGAAACTGGTGTCTGGGTCGTCGAGCCTCCTGCAGTCCTTCTTGGAACGTGATGGAGTGTGGTGGATTTCTGGCACGATCTTTCAGTCTCTCCATCATACAGTCTGCTTTCGCTCTCAATTCATCTTAGTACAACTAGACGAATAGGGAAGTGAGACTGCATGTCTTCTTCGGCTCCAGGTTCGCCGTCTTGACTAGACTTCTTCTTCTGCATCGCCAACATTTCTGTCTTGTAAGGAACGTCTTCTCTCTTCAGGGTAGCCACCGTTGTTGTCAATTCCAGGTCATGCAGTGAAGTAATGCTTCTAGTTGTCTCAATAAGTATCCATCTCCCAGAATGCACAAATGATCGTCAAATTCCTTTCAAGGTGCCAAAATATGATTTTCATGCTCTTCCTCGTTTTCTGAACGTATCATTAAGTCATACAATGACCATTGTCTAAGTACTTACGAGAAAACATCATTTATCAAATTCACGAAACAGTCAGAGTTTTAGCTAATACTATTAGCGCCACTAACCGTCATAGCAGTCGATTTCGAATACGGAAGGTGATTCTAAGAATAAAATCAATTCATCGGAAGGAAACTTCGAGCTCTGAATTTACACAAACACATGGTCGTTTCAGGGTAGAGTAATATTGGTTCTTAACAGTATTATGATTTAACTTCCTGTAATCGATACATATCTCCAGTCATCATCCTTCATAATCGCGAACAAAACTAAAACACACCCAGAAGCTACACTTAAACAACTTACTTCCTGGTCCTCAGTTGCTGCTCTTCCCGGTCCCTCAATTCAACAGGTATGATTTCGGACACATCTGAAAGGCACCTTCGCTTGGTGACTAGACAATTTCTCGGTATCATGTCAAATCTTACTTCATACTCCGGTGGAAAACTTGGTGGTTCACAGAAATTCCGGTGTCAAATAACGTTCAATACAAGGTTCATGCTCAGGAAACTCAAGGTGCCAAATCGCTTCTAAGATAAGGTTCATTCAATGGTGTACAAAATGGTTTCCAGGAAAAATTCATACCGCGAAAGTAACACACGAGTCTCTAGAGTAATAGTGATAGCAGAGGGTCTACCAATCGGTAACCATGGTAGGTAGTTCAAAATTGTTCTAAACGCCAAAGGTGAGACATAGTGGAATAGTTGTCAATATTTTGAATGCTCAATCCACCAATTCCTTGTCAGAATAAAATCGAAGTTAATTATCCAAAGAAAGACGGATCACAAATCAAATCTTTATCATTCAAAAATGAGAGGGAACATTTTCATACTCATGGGTAACCACCATAAGACTTCTCATAGGAATAGAGGTGGGTGAAACGAAATCAAATAGTGTCGGAAGATTCATAGATACTTATCAAAAGCAAGAGACAAAACAAAACATATCAAGTACGTCATCGCCATGGAGGTTCTCAGAGTGCTCGAAGAGGCGTCAACATGATTAACGAAAGGATCAGATATCAGAGTCAAAATATGAAGATAAGGATCAAATAGTGTCAGGCAACTTTATGAAATTCTCAATGCCTTCAAGACTTAATCAGGTTCAAATCTTAGGTGGTGCAAAGCATAAACTTTCACTTTCCAAAAGTGATATTAACAGGATCTAACCAAAAGCAAGGCACGAATCAGAGTGATGCGGAAGCAATGATACCTAAACAAACGCCTTATAGTCTACCCATTTCTCACTGGTCAAAACTTACATTCCTATAAGGGAATCTTAAAGCAAATCTTACAGGTTATCTTATGAGCGCTTACAGGGAAACTTAGGGGTCCTAACTTACACAGGCCAAGGGTAAATGTATTACAAATCGCAACCTGTCTCTGATACCATAATTGTAACACCCCAACCCAGTAAGGGTAGAAGTATCACACTAATGGCTCCATATCAGATCAAACAAGCATACAATCAATAGTAATACAATGGTTCTCAAAGGTTACAAATGAAAATCTTGTGATACAAAGGGTTACAAAGGAAAATAAAAGCTGTCTATCAAATCCATAATTACATATCTTCTAATGGCTTCTACTCAAAGTCTTCTAAGTCCAAAGTCTCTTCACTCATACCCAGCTTCCAACTAAAACCTGCCGCACACGAAAAGAAAACGTGCGGCTGAGCTTAAAAAGCCCAGTGAACAGATATAACGTAACAAGCAGTAGTATACTGTATAATTTTCATGAGTAAAAGAGTGTGAAAGCATGAATACATGGTATCAAGATGAAAGGTAAGAGTACATGGTATCATAAGGAAAGGTAAAAGGGTACATGTTAAAGGAAGTCAGAAATCCACTACGAGCCCATAACATGAAATCATAACCATAATCATAATCATAAACATGTAGAGGGGAGACCTCTTAGTATCCTGTAAATATGAGGGGTGTCCTCATCATGGGTATCTTGTAAATATGAGGGGTGTCCTCATCATGGGTATCTTGTAATTATGAGGGGTGTCCTCAATCATGAAATGGAGTGATCAGCTCCCAGAGTGTGAAAGACGTGTATCGCACACACCATCAGTCACCATGAATAACATAACATAACATAACATGTACATGAACAAATCTAGGATGCATCCATACGCCCCAGGTGGCCATAATCTGCCTCTACGTAAACATAACATGCAGGGACGGAACAGGTCATCACTCTCCTGCCCTAGAGTCATGCCATCGGTGCATCGACTGACATGGACATGAAACCCTCATGCCTAGTGAGTGGCTCGTAGTATCAAACTGAGGGTAAAGGTCAAGTATCATGGATCATGTTTTAAGTTTACTTGCATAGGTCAATATCATGTTTCATAAGTTCATAATCATGGTTCATAATCATGGTTCATAAGTAAAGGTTCATAAGCAAAGGTTCATAATCATAAAAGGTTCAATATCATGGTGGTTCAATAATCGAAGTCATAATAAGAGAATGAAGGCCTCTTATCAAAGAAGCAGAATATCTGTACCTTAAAGCAATGAGAGAACACTCGGAAGAACAGAATCACTCCTTCAACAAAAGATCTTCCTGAATTTAATAATCGTTTATTATTATAAGTACAATTTCAATGTCGTAACTGATGTTAGTATTTAATATAAATCACATTAACGTATTTAGGTTTTGCTTAGTTTAAATGTATTCTAAATTAACGAAAATACCGAATTAGACCTTAAGGGTTAGACCAAATTAGAGTTAATGTACACCGAAATTGGATTAAGGACCCTTTCTCAACACAACTCTCGAACCAGTATTACCGAGACTTAACTCACTCTTGAATCAAAGGACACACAACGAGACGAACATACGAGTTAACGGTTTTAGACTAACCACCACCCTATACTTTTAAATCCAAAAAATACCAGCATATGTATCCCACAAGTTACTATGTACATATGACTCATGATTCATTCACACTAATATTTTTATAACAACTTAATATGTAATTCTAGTGTAAGTTTGAATCCAATTTTAGATATGAGCTGATAATATTTGACACTAGTATGATTGACACTAATATTTGACATGGGCACAAATACTGACGCATGGACATAAACAACCCAACACACAATGCACTCTAATCGTATATTTTATAAGTTGGTTCATGCATGCGTTCAAGTTTGCTTCTTCTATGCATGTTCACACGAATTTTTTAATATAACTTACATGCTTCACGTTCTTATAGGATAAGAAAATATAAAACTGAGATACCAACACACCACAAAACACCACATGCAAACTCAAAGTCAAACACACGTCAAAAGGAGATACAAACTACACATGCAAAGACACCTCATGCAAAACTTACTATAATCAAGTAAATGTATAGCATCTCACTATTATATAACAGACAAATATCACACTTCACATGATATACAAGTGTACAGTATAACCATATTTTATAACTAGTTATTGAAATGTCGCATATATATGATCGACATAATGATCGTTTATAAATACTTTATGTGACTAACAAACCAGATTTCCTGTTGTAATATTTAGACGCAACTTCTCGACACCATCACTCTTGTAATATTTAATTTTGAACCAACCAAGGTCCACATGACCCGACTTAGTACCCAGCCCAACACGACCCTCGAACCTCTTTTTTTTTTAGTTTATACACACGTTAAGTGACTACCTTAGACCACACAACAAGCACATCATTCGACAATCCCACTACTCGACCCACATATGGATAACGAGACAAAACAAACATACTTGACACCAATACTACCTCATAACAACCACATAAAATCATAGCCTTTCCCCCCTGCTCGACACACCCAAAACTCACCCTGACCCAACATTTAATCTCATAAAATCATGGCTTCATTCAGCCCCAGTTCGACACCTAAACAGTCCTAATTCACACTCATGCGACTCACTCCAACACCAATAGTTCACATGGGCGCATGAGTTGTGTTTTTATATGGTTATTTGTCGCTTAACATGTGCAAGAATCGAATGAAAAGGAAACCACCGGCCTGCTATCGTTTTACATATATTTTACCAGATTTATGAACTCAAGGTGACACCCATATAACCAATCGTTTAATCATATTAACGACTTACAAGTACATCCTTTTAGGTTTTCATATGTTTATTCATATCATTATATTAATGAACAAATAGGTTCTCATATCTTTTACGTATCACATGATTTCGAAACATGAAAAATACAAGGATAAATGTAGGTGTACTTACTGGTTGAATGCAGGACGGATTATGGTGGACCTTGATCTATTTTATGAACGGAGCACAAGAACAATGGACGTATCATGAATGAACCAATCACACGTATCACAATACCCTTCGAACTAAACGTAACCACGATCAAAACCCTTCTAAGCTCTAGTCATGCCTCTCTGGCAACAGTTTGGATAGGATTGTTGGTTGTGTTGTGCGTTATTGATTTTAATGATTCACGAATGGCGAAAATGGCGAGGGTATGTGTGTCTCCAAGCGTACATTAGAGAAACAAAAGTGAGGGATGAGGGCGGTGTGTCGTGCAGAAGATTTGGGAGAATAAGTGTGTTATTTAACTTGAATGAGTATAGGGGAGCGTGAGTTTGGTCAAAAGAAGTTGTTATTGTGATTGATGATGTTATCAAATGGGTGGCGTAATTCATGGTCTAAATTTAAGGGATTGTCATATTTTAAATGTGTGGAGCGTATGGGATAAGGCCAAAGAAACATGTGATATATCAAATCTTCAAAACATTGTCTTGATATATGGTAAGTTGGATTAGCTGTGATTTTATTTAATTGTCTGCTATATGGGGAGTGATTATAGAACCAAATTATGGGAGTTGGTTGTGGAAATTATTAGTCAAATATTTTTATTAGAATTCAAAATTAGAGTGTGTACAAAATAAAATAAATTGGTCCTTCATAACGTATATGTGTGATATTAATTATAGGTTAAGTAAAATTAATGTTACTTTCGGATTGTTCTTAAATTTTTAATTTGAGGTCATTTTTGTCATTTTGGATTATATTAATTTTGGGGTTTTACAGTATGGGTGGTTTAAATAAATGTTTTATCATTCAAATTTAAATAAATATGTTCAACTATGAAACATCTGTGTATTCTAAACGCTTATATTTTGAATGATAAACTTAAAACGTCTTTTTAAAGTCGTTTTCTATGATTATGGCGAAAGATCCTCTACGTAACACCCAATTAAGTCTTCCGCTGTTGCTATCCGAAATTGGGGGTGTTACAATGACAATATCCCAAAGTCTGTCGATGAAATGATGAAGGTAGCTACGTTCTTCCTCAGGGGAGAGGTAGCGGCCGGAAATCAGGAACGAAAGAAAACACTTCCGCCATGGAGGCAACATGAGGAAGGTCAAAAACAAAATTTTCGGAAAGGGGGGTTCAAGGGACAACAAAGAATAGAGAGAAAGCAAGATAGATTCACTCTCCTCTCTAAATCCCCAAGAGAAATTTTAGCTCTAGAAAAGGAAAAGTTCAAACCCCCACCTCCAATGACAACTCCAGTTAAAAAAAAGGAATAACAATAAATTTTGTGAATTCCATGGCGAGTGGGGCACAACATGGACAAACACATGCACTTAAAAAGGCAGATAGAGGAATTACTTAAGAACGGAAAACTGTCACGTGTAATCAAGGAGCTGAAGCGAAATAATGGGAAAGAACAGACAAAGACAGCCAAAAAAAGGGGAAACACCCAAAAAGGATAAGGTGCCAGCAATTCTAATGGTGCGAACTTGGAAAAAAATAGCTAGACAAAAGACCACACAAAGCTTATCTCCTGACCCAGAGATCTCATTCCCACCTTTAGGAAGTGATGAAGGAACTGAAGGCCCAATGATTATTAAGGCAGAAGTTGGAGGCTACTGCATGTATCGCATGTATGTGGATGGCGGATCAACTTCTGAAATATTGTACGAACACTGTTTTAAATAGTTCCGGTTAGAGATAAGAAGCAAAATGGTTCCGGCCACGGCTCCTCTTATCGGGTTCAGTGGTGAGGTCATATGGCCAATGGGACAGATAACACTGTTGGTAAAAATAGGAAATGTACACTCAACTTCTGCATGAATAAACTTTGTGGTAGTAAGGTAGCAATCACCTTACAACGAAATCATATGACGACCGGGAGTTCGAAAAATACAAGCGGTCCCATTGACAGCTCATGGTATGCTAAAGCTCTAAGTAGAAGGAGGAATACTCACACTTCGGAGCATCAGGATTATCCTGCTCGAATGCACAATGGTCTCCGGGCCAGAAGGGCAACCTCCCGCCATCAACCAACTAGTAGAGAAACGAATCAAAGTTGCGATTCACCCAGAACATCTAGAAAAAAAGGTCGCTATAGGATCTACTTTAACGGAGGAAGGCCGGACGAAATTATGTGATTTGCTTCGGAACAACCTGGACGTGTTTGCTTAGTGCCCAGCGTACATGATGGGTATTCCGCGGCATATAGCTGAACATCATCTAAGTGTACGTGAAGGATGCACCCCCGTCAGGCATAAGAAACGAGGCCAGACACCAGAACGAAACAAGGCATGTACGCAAGACTATTATCCATTACCAGAAATAGACCGGAAGGTGGAATCCCACCGCGGATACTTTTTCAAACGCTTCTCGGATACATATAAGGAGAAACATACAAAACACTACATGACAAGGCATTTCCCAAACAAATACATAGAAAAGTCACTACCATTAACAATACCAATAAAGGAGGAACTCATCCCCTACTTTGCGGCCGCAAAGGGAGTGGTGCGCGCGGTATTGATGACAGAAAGGGAGGCTAACCAAACTCCGACCTACTCCATCAATCGTACCTTAAGAGACCCAGAGACCAGCTACATGCCCACAAAAAAGCTAGCGTTGGCTTTGATACGGTCTAAACCGGAAGTAGCAGGCAAATTGCAAAAAAGGAATATAGAGTTGGAAAATGCTATATAATGGAGAATCCAAGAGATGAGTCAGCAAAAAACTTAATGAAAGTCGACAAAAAATTCCCGGAACCGTGGATCTTACTCACGAATAGATCATCTTGAATAAATGGTCCTGGAGCTAGACTAATGCTCACCAATCTGGAAGGAATGAAGTTTACTTATGTTTTGTGGATCAGTTCCGAAGTAACTAATAATAAAGTGCGAATGTTTTGCTATCATTGTAAGGAAGAAAACCACTTCCGCATAAAGAGAGCCGCTATTCCAACGGTTGGTACGACGTTTCGGATACGACACAAAATCTCAAAATAGGAAACCTTGGCCGCTCCTATAGCGGAAAGTTGAGATATGTTAATTTGGTAATGTTCAAAAATATCAACAAGAAAGATGGATAAAGGCAACCGGAAATTGGCATACTCAAAAAACCTAGTGTAAACACCCATTTTCCCAACAGGAGACTCATGCATGGTTTGGTTTGGACTAAGCAATAACGGATGGACTTCTGGGGGGATATGAAATTTACTGCAAAAATCGTTAAGCGCATCTTGAGTAAGTTTGGATTTAATTTCCATGATAGTAGCCATAGCAAAAAGAAAATCGTCAGAATCTAACCTGAGAAACTCAAAAAGTCTTTTGAGGAATAAAGTGCGGCACAAGAAGATCAGTTAAAAACTCGAAGAAGTCGTAACAATGGCAACGGCGAAAAATGGTAGAAAGGAAGAAGACGAATAGTAAAACCAAATCGGGTATTTATACCCACGGTATATTTAATTCATGATTAGGGCCCACCCAGTCAAATCAAACAGAAGATGAAAGGCCAAGAGGCACCCACGTCTCCATACCTCAGAAGATGGAAGGCTAAGAAGCACCCACGTCTCAATGCTTCAACTACCAAAAACAACAAAACATCGCGGATAAGCAGCGAACTGCGGAAGAAGCGGAACGACCTCGGTACCTTAGTCTAGTAACATTCACCGCACGCTACCAACAAGGACGCACGCAATGAACGAACTAGACTGGGAGGACTTGATGACGTATAATACGAATAGTAGGCCTACTAGGCCTGGACCGTATTATACACATTTGGGCCCCGACCCAACAAACGAACATACCGGGCTACTAAGCCCAATAATAGATGAGTTATGGCTCGGACATATAGAGACGCACACAGATCACCTAAAGGGCACTTCCGTAGTCCCGCAACGGATCAACCATGGGCCGCGGAAGATGATTTGTGTCCGCAATCACGATTATAGCGGATCCTTGCCCGACAAGGGTCCCACTCTGGCCACTAACCATAAAAAGAGAAATACTAGGAAACCCTAGTATTGAACTCACCTATAAAGGGGGGGTTCTCATACACTTTACGAGGTATGACTTTCTCACACATAAATACACACTCCGACCATTCTCTGAAAAATATGGTTACTTACTCTCACGCCAGAGCTTAATCGTGGGGTCCGTCCCCACGGTAAGGCTAACGGTTTACTCTCATTTGTGTAGGGATTCATTTCATCACTTGGATTAGTGCAAGCTCGACCCATTAGCGGCCCATTAAAGCAGCCCAATACGCAATCTTAACTCCAATCCATACCCCTCACATATTTTGCACTAACAACGATGATGATAGTTTTGACAGTCTTTGAAGCTTCAATACGGGCAGCAGAGCTGTGTAGATAGTAACATAAACCACAATGTCACCTCTTGTAAACCATGAAATTTTGATAAGATCTCATTCCTTTGTGTAAATGCATAAACAATACTGTTGTTGTTCTTTTGATTCTGGTAATTGGATTTGTTGGTGGTATGTGACTATCAGTTGAACTAAAGGGATGTTCTTGTGAGCGTAGGCTTTGGTGTGCTTAAAATGAATCATAGATGATGTAAAGGTATCATATGAATTGAAAGTGTGCTTATAAAAATGCAACATGTCACTGTGTTAAAGATAATGAGACACAATATGATTATGAAATGTGATCGACATGTTAAGTTTATTTCGTACTAATCTAGCAACTTTGTCCAACAAAAAATATTTGACTCAAAATTAATGTCCAAGAATGGTGACAATCCCAAGTGGAAAAGTGCAAGGTCAAGGCAATTGTGTCATTTTAAAACAAAGATGTAGAGATTAATGTAAAGTATAGCCACGCTTTGCTCACACCACGCTCCCTTTACATGTATACACAATGTTGTTTTCTTATTAGTGCCGTCAAATGAACACAATTTAAGATTAACATAGAAAGACAACGGTTAAAGGATTCATTGCACAAGCATTGGCGAAATTTTATCAATTATCAATTCACTTATTAATAAGATAAATTATTTTATAATTATGTACTGTATTATGTAAACTAAATAACAGATCATTTATAATGAGAACTTAAAAAATGAACAAAAAGTGTTTCATGTCAACTTAACCCAATCCATTTGAGGCTGTAGCAACCTTTACAGATTTAACCCAACCATATCCACCCATTTGAGCCTATAGCAACATGTACAAATTGAACCCACCCATACGTCTTCTCTACTTCGAATCCACTTACGGACCAAGTGCAACCACCCTTCTTGCATAGGCTTGAGTTAACAAACAATGAGTCGAACACGTACCATTTGATTGTTAACATATAACACCCCAAATATAACATGACCTAAAGGAAGACTACACTTTAAGTAAACTCATCTAACAATCTTCCCCAGCTTGGTCACTGTTTGTAGTATATTTGATTAAAAGCAAAAAGAAAATATACTCGTCAGCAAAATACTTACCCCTAACCCACTGCAGTCACTCTTAGCATGTAGAAATCTTTTTCATGACAAAAAAAGTGCAGTTAATCATCTCTAAGACGATTATGAACAAGAATCAAAAGCACAAGAATTCAAAGACGAACACTTGACGATAAGAGACACTGTTAACTTATCTATCGGCAAAAAAACCAATCATTTTCAGGCTTTTATCCCAACAAAAGGGGTTCTCTTTGTTAGAGTTTGTGTATAAATATTAATATAAGTATGTCTGGTTTCGAACCCGAAACTTCGAGATTGCACACAATACGTAAGAGTTTCAATGGTTTGAATAATTAAATATACTTTTATATTTTATTTATTCATTTCACAAAATAAACACTTAACGGTTGTTAGTATTTAACGGAGTTAGAGATAACGGTTGTTAAAGGACTAATAATGAAAAAGGAAGTTAGAAGGATCTAGAACCCATTGTGTGGGCTTGGATCGGCCGAACTAACCATATGGGTTAGGGTTTCGGCTCTATGACTTGGAGGGGAAGTTTGGATTGGCTATAAATACAAACCTATTGTGTTTGTTATTGACTAATCCTAATTCCTAGCAATCTAACTTCTCTTTCTCCTTTTTCTTGTGTTTTGGCTGAACCCTAAACCCCAATACCTTGGGATTTTCGGTTCTAATAAAACACATAAGTGTTTGATTGCTTGTGAACTTAGAACCTAGCTTTTCCCATTGGAACACTAGTATTACGTGTGTACAAGAACGAATTACAAGCTTACTTTAGCTTGTTGTGACTTGCCCTATTCGACTACACCTTAGTCGATCCATCTCAAACCCATATTAGGGTTTATATAGTTCTTGGTGATCACGTGATTCCTTGTTCTTGCTAGGAATCAAAAGGTATGCGTCTATTTAATTTTTAGTTAATTATTACATGTTATTGTAGATCCTAATTCCGCTGTGCTACATGCTTTGATGTTATTTGTTTTTGGTTTATTAGTTTATAGTTTATGATTCTAATATTCCAACAGTGGCATCATGAGCCCGTTTTAACATGTAATTAATTACTAAAAACCTTAAAAGTGGATCTAGCTGAATAGATACATGCAATTGGTTATCCAGGGTTTTGATTTTTTTGGTAAACCCTAGTATGGGTTGACACCCATAATTTTTTAGGTTTTTTTTGGTTGTTAGTAAAAATCTTGTAGAAACCCTAGGATTGCATGCAATTTTAAGTGTTTAATTATTGAGTACCTTTGTGATGTCATTAATTAGATTGCGTACGATATTGACTTGTAAATATGTGATACATGATTTAAAGTGCAATATGGGATCCATGACAAAATTTTGCATGTTTTGTCATGGAATGTTATGTGTTTAATTTGCTACATGTTTTTTAAAGATAAATCTAAAATTAGGGAAGACCCTAGTTAATATATTAATTAATTGATTATGTGCAATGTGATATCTAATTAATCAAAACTTACGCGGCCAAGTTATTTGGCGTCTGTGGTCCATTAGGCACAATGAGCTCGAAAACCAATGGGAGTTTTATTAATTACATACATTAAAAATTCACATAGAAAATTAATAGGATTTATCAAAAGGTTTGCATGTGGCTATATGATATTGTTAATGATCATATATGTGTTATTGAGTGTTTATTTATTTTTTCAATTACTTGTTCTTTGTGTTTAATTATGATGGATTGTAACAACAAAGAGCGTAATTTTTTGAATAAAAAATAAATGAACCTAATAACTATGAAACCTTTGTAGTAAACTATTTAATTGCCAAGTCTTATGTGCCGACAGTGGTTCACTTCGCACGGTAATTTGCTCCCAGGCGAGACTAACAATTAATAATTTACTACATAAATGTTTTAAGCTTTAAATCTTAAAGTTTTAATGGATTGATGCGACTGTACAAAAGTGGTCGAAGCGGCGAACCTATTATTGACAAACTATAAAGTGGGTATAAGGAGGTTTGACATTAAATTGTCATCCGAAAGGGTCGCGTTTTTAATTAGCTTCGGCGGACGTTTGCCCCTCCGCTCGCCTGTGCGTTAATAATAGACTTACCAAGTACACCATGAAAAAGTACGAAGCATCTTAAGGCAATGTTGTAAGTTTCTCAACGACATCAATTAAATTTTGTTGATTTAAGCTGCGAATGAGTAAACTAGTTTTGAAATTTATATGATACAAAGATGAATGCATGACATCTTTGTACATATTTTGATTACACGCATCAAAATTTAATACCCTTAAAATTTAAGTAATATGCCATCCAACTACAAAAAGGAACACCTAAGGTTTCATCCTACATCACTAGCAGCCAAAGCTGAATGTGATGTTCAAAGGGTGGTTGTCTAAGGGTAAATTGAGTACTTTCATTGCTAGCAGTCAAAGCTGATGTGATGAAACGACGTCAATTTACAAGTTTCTTAAGTTGGTTAACTTAATTGGGCACTTTCATTACTAGCAGCCAAAGCTGATGTAATGGAACGGTGCCAAGGCATAAAGATTTGGGGATGAAACATGCTTACATTTGCAACTGAGGTTGGCATAATATGTAAGTCCCATGATTCTAGGAATTGCAATTGAATATTGGCAATTGGGTTCGACCCGTACCTTATTGAGTACTTTCGTTGCTAGCAGCCAAAGCTGATATAATGAAACGACGTCAATTTGGATCCTAATTTTCAATGAAAATTAAATGGTAAAATTTCATTTACCGTGGGTGTTTAATTTTCTTGAAAAGTTATTATCGAAAATACTAAAATTGAATTTTGAAAATTCTTTTAAATGTATTTAATGCAACGTTAAAACCGTAAACGTGGGACATTCTTTTAGTAGTAAATTGATCTACACCCATAGGGGTTTTGGATAGAGTCAATTTTTTCTGAAAAGAATAAACCAAGTCTACTTTCCGTGTGAAGAGTAAGACTTAATCCTATTCCTTTTCATGAATGAGAAAGGTATAATAGGATAATTAGAATTGTCTAAATTCTAAGAAATAACTCATGGCGAATTTCTTAAGAAAATGCATGGTTAGGAATTATTGAAATTAGAAGCTAGACTAATTACCGCATAATTGGTAAAAGGCAAACTAGAATGTTTGATCTAGTTGTTGTGCTTTAACCATTTAAAGGTGCTACATATTATGATGGGGATGATAGACCTAATTAAGGAAGAAATTGCATACCCAATTTTTTTATCAAGTTAATTGTATTGATGGATATTCCATCATTGACAAAGTAGAATACATTCTTTGAGTACCTTAGTAATGTTACGTAAGGGATTCATCAAAGGTGTAGAAAAGTAAACAGCACGTTATTTGCTTTTACTGGTTATGCAACACTTACAATGTTGTCAAATCCAGTGGGAGCATTGTGTTGTAATTACTGAACAATGAGTTCATGTAGTGATCTTTAATTTAGAGGGAGCTACAAGTCCTGATATCTTGGTAGTAACCCGGATTATCTCTAGAATCTCTTGAGATAAATACTTTCCAATTATAGACACTTGTGGTATTAAGGATAGTCGTGTACGTTTCCTTACTAGACGAAGTGATTCTATACCTACTTATATCTATGACACAAATCATATTGATCAAATAAGCAAACTATTGACGTGTTGTTTATCTGATACGTGATATTGTTCCATGCACAAGAGGGAGAAATCTTTATTGTGTGCAAGCAACAACATAAAGGAATATGATTTATAGGTTTCTCTTGACTGTAAGGTAAGAGACTAATGTTCTAATGTGTTTTATACACATTCTAATATTAGAACACTTGGAGTTAATATCTACTTTCATTACTAGATATTAATGACAAGGTAAATTACATACTTTTATTATTGCAGCCTCGGCTGATGTAATGAAACTATGTTAATTTACAAGTTCCTTAATTAGATAATTATTATAACAAGTGTCAATATGATAAGAAGAATACTTCAAATATGAATATTTATGTATTGTCGAAATGACATAAATAAATGAAGTAATCTTATACTACTTCATATTTAGATGTTTATGTATTCGTGGAATGACATAAATATATGAAGTAATAAATTAACTTGAAATTACAAATGAAACCAAGTTGTGGTGTTCATAATTACTTTAGTTATACATGTTTATATTGAAGATATAAATATGAAGTATTTGATTGCTATAAGACTTATAATAAAGTAAGACGTTAACTTGATATATTTTTTTTTAATTAAGACATATACAAGTAGTCATTGAATTGATTAATGACTTATAACGTAGATTGGGGTTATAACAGTTATGTCTTCTTGGTAAGACATAGACATGAAGTAACTTGGTCAATAAGTACTTATGTTATAATGCATGCAATTGGATTGGAAAATCTATTGTACCATTAAAGTGATTTAGTTAGTAAATAGGTAAGCCAATATGATATATATATTTATCTTATATATTGTAAGAATGACTTACAATATTAATCCTAATGAAATACATAGTGTTTATGGTATGTTAAGTTAGGAGAATCAAACTCTTGTTATATTGTTTGATTTGAGATAACTATATCTTCTATTCTTCCAAAAGATATCAAGGTTAGGAAATTGAGTAAGGATTGGATATACTCAATTAGACTCCAACCTAGAAGATTAATAAGACACCATTTAATATGGAATGTGATCAATCACATTAAGTCTTAAAATTGAAGTTCAGAATTTGTTAAACTACTTGTGAGTAGGCTATTAACAAATTGATGTTAGGAACTGTCAATATGTATTTGTAAAGTCCCAAAAGAGAACAAGTTTGTGTTGCTCTATTTGCTAAACGTTTATAGTTAATCTATAAAGTGTAAAAGGCAAGTGGGAGGATTTTATCTTGATGAGATAAAATTAAAAGATACATAATCTTCTAAATACACTAGCAAAATCATAATGAGGATTTAACATGTTAGTGTTAAATCTCAAAGATGATGGAATTCTCATTTCATAGATCCGCAAGGATATCTCAAGTATTTGTAGAATATGTTGAGGGTTATGAGTTACAGGATCGTGGTATGCCTGTTAATAAATTGCATATGTTTATTTGGCAAATTACTCATACTATGAATAATAAGATGCAGTCCAAAAAGATAACTAGTTTGGAAACGTAGTTGATCTTAAACCCTATAGTTACACTATAGAATGGAGATGAACTTCTACAAAGGAAATGAAAATCCTAGAGATTTAAATTCTTGTGTAGAAATCATAATGGACAAATTTGTATACATATTTAATATGTGAAAAGATTATCAATCACACTTAAGCAATTAAATGTGATTGAAATTCTTTCTAAGCACATTAAATATATAAAGATTATGATTGTCATTATTAGTTTCATTTATATGAAATTAAAAATGGAATATCAAAACTCTTTCTTGGGTAATTACTTGTGCGAGGACGAAAAGTAATTGAAAGGAGTATTTGAATTCAAATAATCTTTAGCAGTATACAAAAAGCAAATCATTTGTAAATGAATTAATGCATGCATCTAGAAGATATACTTATTTTTAGTTATTAAATCTAGTTTTGATTTATAATTAAAATAAGATATTTTTGAATATTCCTGAAAGCTAGTGGGAGTGGTATATTTATTTTCTTATTTCATATATGTTGTATAACATATAGGAAGTAACATTCCATTAACATTTATATGTTAAGTCTTAGTTTGGAATGAAACTTCACATGGAATTTAGGAAATAAAACCTTGGAATATATGTTTATTGTTATAAACATGAGCGAAAAAATTACTGATTCTAATAAACATGATATTCTATTAGAAGATCAAGATAGAAACATATCTTTGAAAAGATATGACATGAATAAATCTAAGGTTGACGAAAGGATTATTCATGTACATCATGTTGCTTGTTGTATCATGCTTGGATGCAAGATGATTGACAACATTAGTATCTAATTGAAAATTATTAGATAACTAAGTGTAATGGATATGGTTTAGAATTTACATCCTCAGCCTGGATTTGCTCCAAAATTCTAAATATGAACCATATGGCAAGATGTTGATAAAGATGACAAATCTTGTGAGATTTAAAGATGTCAAACATTACACGATGGATATTAAATGTTTACGGAATCTTAAAAGAGCATACTGTTGTTTGAAAACAATGATGCTAGTAAGATTGAGATGACACTCAATACTAGTCATGGTGGGAGCTCATCCTTATTAGGAGACCATGTATACTAGTTGTGCTCAATATGAGCATAGTTGCATTATACATAAAGAATTAGAATACTTTAACTACAAAGGTTTGGTAGTTTAATTGTCATAAATTCGTGGATGAGGATGTCACGCAATTTTATGAAGTATGTGGCAATATCTAAATAGATGAATATACACATACAAGAATTTCATTGTTGAAATAAGTATTCTCAAAATTCCGATAGATCAACATTAGTTGATTTATGCCTTGTCAACAAGTATGTGGAACATGACTTGTGACATAATTTATTAATGAGTATTATCATGCATTGATCTAGTTAGTATTTGGATAAGGGATGTATAAACAATATTATTTTAATGAAATAAAGTGCGGATAAAGTTTATTATCATTTGTTAATATTGTATCATATATTTGCATGTTTAAATCTGTGAATAATTTAATTTATTCTAAATTGTCCGTTGTCGATTAATGATATGGGAATATCATTAAATAAAGACAAATGTGAGGATTGGTAGAATGTACTGTAAGGTTGAGATACCAATATCACATGATATTCAATATTGGATAAATTGAATATAGGACTTATCCCAACCACATGATTATGCTTTATGGATCGTCGTCATTAAGTAAATCATGAATATTTATCTTCAGACTTGAGATACCAGGTAACTGCCGAGGATGTAGCTCATTTTCTGTAAGGTAGTCTAACGCTATCCGTAACAGGTAGTTATAAGGGCTATTTTCGGAGGTGATACGAAGTTCGAGGGTTATGCTCGTAGTCAATAAAGGAATTGTTCCTTCAAATGTGTTTTGAAGTTTAATACTGCTTGGCCACTCATAGGATTGACAAGATGTATTGATGAAGCGAAAAGTGTACCGCTTTTAAGGGGTCATTTAAGCCCTAAATCGTATTTATTTGATCAAATATTGCCCTAAATCGTTCCTTTTGTCATTTTAGGTACTTTGGAGAAGAAATCTGGAAAAGGAAGCATTTTGGACGTTTTTGGAGCATAAAAGTGAAGAAAACGACAAAGTCTCAAAATCGGCTAAAAAGTACCTTTGACGGCGTCAGGGATTGCCCTGGACGGCGTCATGGCTTGGCAAGAAAAAGGTGGATATGAAAATTACTCATGATAAGCCAGAGAAATTTGCATGGGAATTCTGACGGCGTCACCCTTTGGAGTGATCAAGGTCGTCACGGCTTAATTTAAAGAGGGACGGCGTCACGCCTAATTCTGACGGCGTCAAGCCTTGATAAGCCAGAACGGATTTTGGAGAGCTAAAGAGGGACGGCGTCAAGAAGGCCATCCGGGAACCCTAAAAGCGGCAAGGTGACGGCGTCACACTCCATAACATGACGCCGTCAGATCTGAAATTCTATATATAGTTTTGCAATTTTTTGTCATTAGTGTGGAACTTATTGTGGAACTTTGTGTGTGAGAAACCCTAAGACGATTTTAGCAGCTTTTTCAAGGCTTTTTGCCTTGAGATCTTCCATGTTACATTGAAGATAAGTTATCAATTAATCATTCAATATGTCTATGTGTTGTTTGATTCTATCTTGTTCTTGTCTTTTGTTTAACATGCTAGGCTAGGTTTTCTTTGTGTTTGCTTAGATCTAATGAAACCTAGCTATTGATTATTGGTTATTAGTGTGTTATTAGTTGTATTGGATGATTGTTCATCTATGTTAGGCTTAAGAAAACTGGCTAACTTCCTATTCGGTAACTTTCTTGAACGTCTTAAGAAACATGAACCAATGCGTACTAAAGGTTTTTATGGTTGTATTTAATGCATGAGCGAATTCTAGTGATCCCATGTTAGGAGCTTCCTAGCCGGCTCGACATAGGAGTGAAGTAGGAGTTCATAGAGTTGGGGAAGTACGTACGCCACCCCACGATTGGTATTAAGGAATACACCCGTCATCCACGCAACTAATACACACTAATCAACCGGTAAAAGATAGTTAGGGAGTAAGGAAATCTAAGTAAACACATTTCTCTCCACATAAGTTTTACCACCTTTTCATTTTCTGTTATTTTAGTTTATTTGCATTCATAGTAACTTGGGTTAGTTGACTAGCAACTAATTCCGCCCACTCTTTCAAACCCGAGATTTTACTTGCTTTTATAAAAATATAAAAATACAAAAAGAATCTTCCCTCACCCTTAGACCTATTAGAATAGTTTTTCATACCTAACGAACACTATTCCCTGTGGAGAACGATCAATCCCCCGTACTTACCACTACACTATACTACATCGGTCAGGTACACTGCCTGGTGGGGTTGTAAGCCTCTTGAGATCCCTCGAGAGGTAAAACCTGTTGTAAGGTTGCAAAACCACGCATCAAGTTTTTGGCGCCGCTGCCGGGGAATAGTTATTGTTTAGGTTGAATTTTTATTTTATAGGTCTACTCACTAGATTCCTTTCTAGTGAGATTTTTATTTTATTTTTCTAGGTTTTCTTTAGTCTATCTTTTTCTTTCATTTCTTTGTTCGTAACCATTACCATCCGACATCATGGAAGGTGGTAATATCCTCGATCCCAACAACCCACCACAACAACCACCACCTCCTAGAGCCCGTACTTTAGGAGAGTACTCCCGTCCTAGCCACCATGGCTATCGAAACACCATTGAGCTCACTCAAGGAGCCAATGTCACTCCCTTGCGATCCGACACCATCCGGTTGGTGCAAAGCGGATGCGCATTCCATGGACTTCGTTCTGAAGATCCTAATCAATATCTCAAGGACTTTCTCAAAATTGTTGATTCTATAGACCTTGATGTTGCCACTCGAGAGACGACCCGACTGCGTCTCTTTCAATTCTCTTCGCGAGACCAAGCTAGTCAATGGCTAGAGCGTCAACCCGCAGGATCCATCACCTCTTGGGATGATCTCACTACTCGTTTCCTTGCTCAGTTTTTCCCACCAGGAAGGACCACCAAGCTAAGGAAGGATATCTTGATGTTTGAACAACGTCGAGGCGAAACCCTCTACGGGGCATGGATTCGATTCAAGGACTTACTCCAAAAAGTCCCTCATCATGGCATAAATCTCTGGCTTCAAATCCAAATCTTTTATGACCATGTTGATTACCACACCAAGCGTGCCATCGATCGAGCTGCCGGGGGCAGATTGCGCGACAAAAGCGCCGAGGAATCATAGGAGATCATTGATGAGCTTACATCCGACGATGATGAATTGTGGCAAGTCTCCCACGACGTACGCTCGGCGGTCAAGACATATTCATCGCCCGATACAGCCAATCAAATCACTGAGGAAAGCGTTAGTGAACTTGAGAAAAGGGTTGCATATCTTATGGAAAAGCAAAAGAGACCCTTAAGTCCACAAAAAGCAACAATTAACTCGGTCTCAAGCGTTAAGCAAATACCATTGTCCGAATCACCCCGTAGGGAAAATACTAAACCCTTCCATAAGCACGCTCAACCCAACTCACCACCTCAGGAACTTAGTCCAACATTCGAAGCTCGAATGAGAGAATACATGTCAAAACACTCCGAACGGTTGGCAAAATTTGAGGAAGCCGTCTACAAACAGAAGGAGGAAATGGAAGAGAAGATGGCGGAGATGATGAACCTTTTGAAAGAATACACAAATACAAAAGCTCCTAAAAATGTGCTAGTGCGAAAAGATGTTGAAGTTCCCAACACTAAATGTGTTAATGCCGTCTCCGTCGTCCAAGAGGGCGAAAATGATGGAAGAGGGAAGTTGATAACTATGGAAGTTAACAAAATTGACCTCGTCCCACTTAATGACGGAAACACCAATGCCTACACATGCAATTCCGACAAGGGAAAGGAGGCGCCCACTGAGGAGCGCCAATTGGAAGAACCACCAAAGTCACAACAAGTGAGGCACTACTTGAAGCACGATATAAACAAGGAGACCATAAACGATTGGGTGAGAAACTATCGACGTACTCATCTACCCAACAAGGAGTCCAAGAGGATGGAACCAGATGATGAATCCGACACATTACCCGGAGGGCAATTGTATGAGTGCCTCATAAGACAAAAGTTAGTGGAAAAGCAGGAATTCTACGGGGTCTTCGAAATACCATGCAGCATTGGAAAACTCAAGTATCTGGATGCGGTAGCTGACCAAGGTTTTGACGTAAATTTGATGCCCCTATCCGTTTATGTCCAGTTAACCGACGAACTGCCATCCATCACCCGTACTAAACTCTCATTTGCAAAACATTCTTATGAGTACCCGTTAGGAATTGCGGAAGATGTGTTGGTCAATGTTGCCGGATTCCTGTATCCGGTCGACTTCATGATTATTGAAAGAAATGACATGAATATGCCAATAATCCTTGGGGCACCCTTTCTCGCAACCACTAGGGCACAAATCAATTACGAAAAAAGTACCATCCAAATGAAGAAGGGGAAGAAAACAATAAACTTCCCAACGATCCCACGTCATATACGAGATGTTGCTCTACAAAAGAAAATGGAGGCGAACCCCAATATAATCCGTGGTAACGTTCGAGAGAAAATCCTTGCATGGGAGGCAAGGATTAAGAATTACAATGAAATGGAGATTAGAGAATGTAAAGGTGGAAATAACGACTATATTGAGGCTGATGAGCAGACCCATAACCCAGTTGAATTGACAAAAGGAGACTCAGTGCTCCTAAGGCATTCGGAAACAAAAGCACCTACCGATGAACAAAGTCCCTGGTGGTACGGACCATTCACAATTAAAAGTCTACACCAAGATGGGGTAGTAAGCTTGACCAACAAGGGAGGAGGTGAAGTGACTGCGAATGTCGAGCGATTGAGACACCACCACCCTGATAACAAGGATTATATCTATCAGGGATACGTCATTATGAATGATGGAATCACGTAATGTACGTGACTTTGAGTCTAGCTACAAGACTCGTTAATAAAGAAAAACGCTTCTTGGGAGGCAACCCAAGTTTTATTTGCTTTGTGTGTTTATTTGTTTGTTTGATTTTAGTTGTTTCCGTATGTATGTTTAAATTTTATTATTATTGATTCATGTTCAAAAGTAAATTGTGAAAATGCTTTATCTTGTTTTTAACTTCGTCTTAACTACATATAAAGGTATTTTGCAAAAGTTAAGTGTAAGGGAAATCCAAACCGGTTTATTAGAACACAAATGAACATGAATCGTAATAATAATAAATGAACATACATATTAGTATTTGTTTGAGTCAAATGCTTGTATCGAGTCATAATGATGTTTTGCAAGATTTCCAGGAAGTAAGGTATAGGTTTTTCCAAAATTTTTCCGGAAACTTAACATGAGAATTCTGTCAGATCATTTCTGACGGCGTCAGGATTTACAACCTGACGGCGTCAGGTTTAATCTTCTGAAAATTTTTGAAAGTTTTGTTTTCATAAAAAAAGTTTTTATTAAATCTATAACTTATAATCTCCAGGAATCTGCAAAATTATCATTCCACAAGCATTATATCCTTATATATAGAGTTTATCCCGCCGATGTTATGCAGGTTTTCGTGTTTGTTTTCTCAGGTTTAACAGGTTATTTTGGACAAGGAAATGTTTTTTTGAATCAAGCTTTTGGTGATGTATTAGTCATGGAGCTTCAACATTACTTTGGAAGAAGATCTAACCGTGTTACTTCATTATCCACCGAGCGAATCAGGGGAGTATTTGATTTCATTCTTTTACTTTATGCTTTTACATCTTGTTATTTGAACATTGGGGACAATGTTCATATTAAGTGTAAGGGGGGGTAAAAGTACGATTAGAGAATGCTATTACGCTTGATTTTTGTTTGTTTAATAGTAGATGTGTAATAAAACTGAGATAAATACCTGTTAGGGTAATTTTAGTGCCAAATTTAAAATTTTTTGCAACATTTAGGAGTAAAACTTTGATCTTAATGAGCGTCTCACGGATAGGAGTTATATGACTAGCACAAAAACCGTACCACTAAAAAATTTTCCACCCCAAACTTGTGAGGTTCGCCCCTAGAATTGGTAGGAAAAGCATTTATGCTATGATGTGTGTACCGGTAGCACTTAGATTCTAGAACTTGCGTTAGGACCATTCCGAGGCCACAAGTGAGACTACATTCGTGTAGTTAGATTTACTACATGATAAGAGGCATTAGGATTAACCCATTATTTTTACACCTGTGTTTTTGTTAATTACGTTGGCTACATTGGTCAAGTAATTCTCCCACACCCTTTGCGTTGTACTCATTTTTTAGTACACGATACCCCTAGTACACCCCTCAGAGCCTATCTTTTCGTTTCGACCTTTAAGCATTTTACTTAAAGGAAGAATTTGTTTACACCCCACTTAAATGTACACCCAAATCGCCTTAGCCTACCTTGTGTGCACTCATCTTTAGTGCATTATTGTGACAACATTTGTTTAAACCCTTAGTTAATTATCTAATTGATTACATGGTTGCTAAGTCGAGTCATATCCTTGTACATATTGTTTTGGGACGATTGGGACTCATGGGTAAAGTACTAGTGTAATGGAGTAATGGGGAAGAACATCATTATTACCCCATATGTGCTAAATATTTTAAAAGTACTCCAAGTGTTTTGATTATCTTAATTCGAGTCATTAGAATAGTTATTTGTAAAGTTATGTAAAAGTTCAAGTGTAAGGGGAATGCAATGCCCCTATGATGTATTATTTTGGATGGTAGGGCAAGAGTGTATGCAAAAAAAAAAAAAAAAAAAAAAAAAAAAAAAAAATCAAGAAAAATACAAAAAAATGAGAAAAAGAAAAATAGAAAAAACATACGGACTACCATCCCGTTTAATTTTATGTTTTTGTTATTTTCTTTCATTAGCTTAAGATTGAGTCGAGTCTTGGCTTAGCAACATCGTATAGTACATGTAATTAATCAAGATCTTTAACTCGCCACCAGTAAAATATCCTTTATCCTACAAAACCGTGTTTTCCTTTTCCCTACACCTAACGTTATAACCCATGTAAAAGCCCTCTTTGATAGTTTATCTTAGGTGCTTACGCCTAGTGGAGGAGGTTTTCGATCCTTTCCCAAGCCTATGGTAATCTATTTGCTATGACAGGTAGTGAGAGATATTATCCGTTTTCATTTATGAGATTTATTTTGATGACACCTGAGAGATGTGAGTATCTAAACACTACTTGTGAGGTGCTAGTTTGTAATCTCCGTGCTTATTATGATTAAAGTGGAACGAATATTTGTTGTAATTACTTTTATGTTAGCATTAAATGACCCCTAACTTGTATTTTGATTAGAATAAAAGCGCATTTGCTTGAGGACAAGCAAATCTCAAGTGTAAGGGTATTTGATGAAGCGAAAAGTGTACCGCTTTTAAGGGGTCATTTAAGCCCTAAATCGTATTTATTTGATCAAATATTGCCCTAAATCGTTCCTTTTGTCATTTTAGGTACTTTGGAGAAGAAATCTGAAAAAGGAAGCATTTTGGACGTTTTTGGAGCATAAAAGTGAAGAAAACGACAAAGTCTCAAAATCGGTTAAAAAGTACCTTTGACGGCGTCAGGGATTGCACTGGACGGCGTCATGGCTTGGCAAGAAAAAGGTGGATATGAAAATTACTCATGATAAGCCAGAGAAATTTGCATGGGAATTCTGACGGCGTCACCCTTTGGAGTGATCAAGGTCGTCACGGCTTAATTTAAAGAGGGACGGCGTCACGCCTAATTCTGACGGCGTCAAGCCTTGATAAGCCAGAACGGATTTTGGAGAGCTAAAGAGGGACGGCGTCAAGAAGGCCATCCGGGAACCCTAAAAGCGGCGAGGTGACGGCGTCACACTCCATAACGTGACGCCGTCAGATCTGAAAGTCTATATATAGTTTTGCAATTTTTTGTCATTAGTGTGGAACTTATTGTGGAACTTTGTGTGTGAGAAACCCTAAGACGATTTTAGCAGTTTTTTCAAGGCTTTTTGCCTTGAGATCTTCCATATTACATTGAAGATAAGTTATCAATTAATCATTCAATATGTCTATTTGTTGTTTGATTCTATCTTGTTCTTGTCTTTTGTTTAACATGCTAGGCTAGGTTTTCTTTGTGTTTGCTTAGATCTAATGAAACCTAGCTATTGATTATTGGTTATTAGTGTGTTATTAGTTGTATTGGATGATTGTTCATCTATGTTAGGCTTAAGAAAACTGGCTAACTTCCTATTCGGTAACTTGCTTGAACGTCTTAAGAAACATGAACCAATGCGTACTAAAAGTTTTTATGGTTGTATTTAATGCATGAGCGAATTCTAGTGATCCCATGTTAGGAGCTTCCTAGCCGGCTCGACATAGGAGTGAAGTAGGAGCTTGTAGAGTTGGGGAAGTACGTACGCCACCCCACGATTGGTATTAAGGAATACACCCGTCATCCACGCAACTAATACACACTAATCAACCGGTAAAAGATAGTTAGGGAGTAAGGAAATCTAAGTAAACACATTTCTCTCCACATAAGTTTTACCACCTTTTCATTTTCTGTTATTTTAGTTTATTTGCATTCATAGTAACTTGGGTTAGTTGACTAGCAACTAATTCCGCCCACTCTTTCAAACCCGAGATTTTACTTGCTTTTATAAAAATACAAAAAGAATCTTCTCTCACCCTTAGACCTATTAGAGTAGTTTTTCATACCTAACGAACACTATTCCCTGTGGAGAACGATCAATCCCCCGTACTTACCACTACACTATACTACATCGGTCAGGTACACTGCCTGGTGGGGTTGTAAGCCTCTTGAGATCCCTCGAGAGGTAAAACCTGTTGTAAGGTTGCAAAACCACGCATCATGTATGCGTGCACGCTCAAAGGCTATCTGAATGATGTTCAGATGATTTGGTAATCTTGATCAATTATGTATAAACGAGAAACTAATTGTTAATTATGGAATGACCAAGATCCATATCCATATTAATGCGGTATTAGAAACAAAATGATAAGTATGATGATATAATCATCACGTGGTTTTTCCAGGAAAACCATACTCGGATCAAACTGGGGGCATTGGGAAGGTTAAGCTAGACTGACCCATGTCATTACTATATTAATAGTTATCCAAGTGGGAGCTGTTAGAGTTTGTGTATAAATATTAATATAAGTATGTCCGGTTTCGAACCCGAGACTTCGGGATTGCACACAATACGTAAGAGTTTCAATGGTTTGAATAATTAAATATACTTTTATATTTTATTTATTCATTTCACAAAATAAACACTTAACGGTTGTTAGTATTTAACGGAGTTAGAGATAACAGTCGTTAAAGGACTAATAATGAAAAAGGAAGTTAGAAGGATCTAGAACCCATTGTGTGGGCTTGGATCGGCCGAACTAACCATATGGGTTAGGGTTTCGGCTCTATGACTTGGAGGGGAAGTTTGGATTGGCTATAAATACAAACCTATTGTGTTTGTTATTGACTAATCCTAATTCCTAGCAATCTAACTTCTCTTTCTCCTTTTTCTTGTGTTTTGGCCGAACCCTAAACCCAATACCTTGGGATTTTCGGTTCTAATAAAACACATAAGTGTTTGATTGCTTGTGAACTTAGAACCTAGCTTTTCCCATTGGAACGCTAGTATTACGTGTGTACATGAACGAAGTACAAGCTTGCTTTAGCTTGTTGTGACTTGCCCTATTCGACTACACATTAGTCGATCCTTCTTAAACCCATATTAGGGTTTATATTGTTCTTGGTGATCACGTGATTCCTTGTTCTTGCTAGGAATCAAAAGGTACGCGTCTATTTAATTTTTAGTTAATTATTACATGTTATTGTAGATCCTTATTCCGCTGTGCTACATGCTTTGATGTTATTTGTTTTTGGTTTATTAGTTTATAGTTTATGATTCTAATATTCCAACACTCTTTAGCCAAAACAAAGACGCAATGTACCACAACATAGTTCATAAAAAGAATAAAAAACCAACCATCTCCATTTATATACCACTTCAACCGAACTGAAAACATAAACAACAAACAACATAAACAATTTCAACCCTTTTTTGAGGAGCACCTGCATTGTTCCTACTTCCACTAGCTGCTTTAAACCGTTGTCCATTTTCTGAATTTCCCATATAACCTCCTGGTCCAGTTCTTCCATAAGTACGATTATGTATTTCAACCCGTCCATCTTGTACAACAGCTTGATTCCTTGTGTTAGATGAAGTGCGGAGACGATTGTTGGATTTGTTTGAAAATTTGCTGAAAGCACGAGCAATGAGTGCAAATCCTTCATTCAAAGAGTTGAATGCATCGTCTTCATCAGTGTTTGTATTTTTGTAGAACATGGTGTCAGTGTTGTCATAGGGGACTAGTTGATTTTTAGTTGATTGTTGTGTCGAATCATATGGAATGAGTTGGGTTGAAGAGGTTTGTTGAGGGTAGTTAAAGTGATGTTGTTGTTGGACATAAGCATGGTTTGACTGTAGAGGTAGAGCAAAGTGAGATTGAGCTATCAGTGCCAATGAATTTGAAGCTGTAGGAAGTGAATAACTTTCACGAAAAGCTCGATCTTTGTCAACTTCAGATTGATGGTGCTTCAGATAACCATACAACAACCCATAAGATGCATTGTGTAGATTTTTGGCTTGATGAACAAACGTGACATATTTTTGCCAATCCGGACTAAGACAGTTGAGAAACTTAGGGCATGTTTGTTTCGCAGATTCCGTAGGATTTTGGAGGAACGGAATTTGGAATTCCATTAAATGACGTGTTTGGTTGCTAATTTGTAATTCCTTAAATTCCTCTGGATTGTCAACATTCCTCCATTTATAGAATTCAACATTCCATATAGGGGGTGGGAAGATTTTAATTCCTACGCTCCCTTAAAGTTGTCAATGACAAAAATACCATTGTTAACCCTAATTGCACCACAACACATTACATAAAAAATATCACCAGTTCTCTCATCTCCCTAGACGCCATTCAAGAAATTCTGAAGCATCTTTCATTGTCATTCTCTTTGTATTAGGTAATTTACATCAAAAGTTTTTGTATAATATTTTCATATAATTGTTCTGTACTACTTTTTTTCTCCTCTCTGTCATTTTTATCTTTGATTTAATATATGTTATATAATAATCCATGTTATCTACGTGATGTCTTTCATTGCCATTCTCTATATATACGCTATTATGCTATAAAGTGAATATGATGGTTGCATTATAATTATTTATGATGCATACGGTGATGTCTTCATTATATATATATATATATATATATATATATATATATATATATATATATATATATATATATATATATATATATATATATATATATATATATATATATATATATATATATATATATATATATATGCTATTTTGCTATAAAGTGAATATGATGGTTGCATTATAATCGTTACATCCAAAACTTGTAGGTCCATCGTTTTATTGAATTATTGTCCCTTTAATTAGTTATGATGCATAAATTATATGACGACAGTGATTGTTACGAACTATGAGCAGGAAATGTCGCGACTTGGTTTAACAACATGCAGGCGTAGGCAAAAGAGAAAGCAAATAATTATTGCATTTTGGAACCAAGTTATGACATCACTTGTATGGTTTTTTACTACTGTTTGTATGTTGATGTTGAAATATAGAAGTAATAAACCACATATCCGAAGCCTTTCGTCAAATTTGGATAGATACTTGATAGTACATAGATATGCTTACGAGAGTGACACTATGTGCATATCACAACTTAGGATGACTCGAAGGTGTTTTGCAAAGTTGTGTGACATGCTTGAGAGATTAGGTGGCTTACGAGCAAGTAGACATGTGAATATTGATGAACAAGTTGCAATTTTTCTTCACATTATTGCACATAATGTTAAGAATCGTGTCATCATTTGCCGTTTTCATCGTTCGGGGGAAACAATTAGTAGAATTTTTACTCGAGTTTGCAATGCGGTGATAAGATTACATCCACATTTGCTAAAGAAACCCGAACCCGTTCTCGAGAACTCGACTGATCATAGGTGGAAGTGGTTCAAGGTATATATAATAATTATTCTTAAAGTTTAGGTTTACTTAGTAACTGGTTAAAATATAATCCTCACTTCTTTTTTCATGATGCATAGAATTGTCTAGGAGCTTTAGACGGAACACACATAAAGTGCTTAGTGCCACTCGAAGACAAGCCTAGATTTAGAACAAGAAAGAATGATATCGCTACAAACGTGTTAGGGGTGTGTTCACAAGATATGCAATTTATTTATGTATTAACGGGATGGGAAGGGTCCGCGGCTGATGGTAGAGTACTTCGGGATGCACTCCTTAGGCCGCATGGATTAAAGGTCCCAAGACCTGGTACGTATTAACATCAATATAACATTGTGTTACATATTGATGATGTATTAACTAGAAAAAGTGTTTAGGTTATTACTTGGTAGACGCGGGATATACAAATGGAGAAGGTTTTCTCGCCCCTTTTAGAGGTCAAAGGTATCATCTAAATGATTGGCGTGATGGACACCAACCAACTACGCCAAAAGAATTATTCAACATGAGACACTCATCTGCAAGAAACGTTATAGAAAGATGCTTTGGTATTCTAAAGGCAAGATGAGGAATTTTAAGAGACAATTCGTATTACCCGTTTGATCTTAAGAATAAAATTATAATGGCATGTTGTCTTCTTCATAACTACATAAGGCAAGAGATGACAGTTGATCCATTTGAGAATGACTTTGAACTTGACGAGGGAACCGGAGACGATGGAGGTGGAGATGATGCCAATATCACTTCCATTGGGACCTCGACTGAGTGGACTACCTTTAGAAATAACCTAGCACAAACTATGTTTGAATCTTGGAGTGCAAACTCATAATTCATGTTTAGTAGTTGTTTTATCTTATTACTGTTATGAACAAATGTGTATTGTTACTTTTTAATAATAAAACTTTGACTTGTTTTTCACTAGTTTAAATTTTTCAACATGTTATGTGATTTTTTTTCTTGTTCTCTAAAATTTGGTTAAGTAATATAGGTATGACGGAGAAAGGAAGAAACTACAGGAGTTGGACAACTATTGAAGAAACCATCCTTGTTGAAGCATTGGTTAATATGGCAAACTCTGGAGGATATAAAGCCGATAACGGTTTTAAATCAGGATACTTGCAACATCTAGAACATGAGATAAAAAAATCACTCCCACATGCGGGTATTATGGGTAAACCCCATATTGAATCAAGAATTAAAACAATGAAAAAAGATTGGCAATTCGTTTATGATATGTTGAATGGTAATAACACAAGTGGTTTTGGTTACGATAGTGCCAAACAATGTGTGACAGCTGAACCAAATGTTTGGGAAACTTACATCGCGGTACGTAAATTAACTTGCATATGTTATTACATGATAAATTTTAAGATTCGTTTTTTACTTATATCGTTGCTATATATAATAGGTTCACAAAGGCGCTAGCAAATGGCGAAATAAAACCGTTTCCACATTTTGAAGACTTGTGTATCATTTTTGGGAAAGATAGCGCTCATGGCAATGGAGCAAAAGATTCCATCGAGATGGAAACTGATGCAAATGTAGAAGAAAACTCCCAACAATTGGAAGACATAACTGATGACCCGGTGGATGTAACTCATAGTACACGTACCACGACCAATGTGCAAAGTGACGAGGGTTCAAGTGCACGTTCTAAGAAAAGGAAAAGTCGATTTGATCATATTATTGAAGGAATCACTAATGCAGTAACTTTACTTGGAAAAGAACTTCGAGAAGCATCAGCCACTATGAACGAGTCTTTAAAAGCGGAAGTGGATTTGCAAAACAAAACATCACTAGTAAGTTTTGAAATCTCAAAAATTCAATCAATGTCTAACCTGGACAAATTCAAAGCTAGTCGGAAGATAATGCGTGAGCGGAAGCCGTGCTAACTTTTTGAAATTTGGAAGGTGATGAAAGAACCAATTTTGTGAAGCTTATGTTGGAAGAATGATATGGATATCATGATACTTTAGTTGCTCTATTAATTTGCATGTGATTTTATGATCGAGATACATAAGTTACTTTTATCATTTTTCAAGTACTTGTTACGTTAATTTACTTGGCTTTTGTTTCGAGACTTGGAAGATTTGGCTATTAATATATTTTTGTTGGTCAAAAATTGTTCACGTACAAGGGTTTTTTTTTTTTTTTTTTTTTTTTTTTTTTTTTTTTTTTTTACATTTTGTAACCATAGTGGTACAATCTGAGTATGCTATTATGAAAGAATAAGCCAGTAGCTAATTAGTTGGTGAAAGGGTATGTTAGTCATTTGACCAAGAAATCCACAATCCAAACAGTAAACAAGAAAGGAGTTCAATTCAATTCCAGACAACCAAACGCATAACAGATTTTAATTCCTTCAAATTCCAATTCCATCATATTCCAATCCTTTAGACAGATTCCATTCCGTGCAAAAACATTCTGGGAACCAAACGGACCCTTAGTGTTGATTGCAATCCTTGGTAAAACAATGTTGTGTCTGTCCAAGTCATTGATGATGTTTGTGAACCGATGGTAATAAGACTCAAGTGACTCCCCTGATTCAATCATGAACATTGTATATTCGAGGTAAAGTTTGGATTCCATGTCTTCTTGGTTCAGTTCAGTGCCTTCCATTAAGAGATGAACGTGTTCCTACATATCCTTAGCAATTTTCTGAGCATCAATGCTTCAGAAAATTGGATTAGGTATTCCTTGAAGAATATATGACATTGCAAGTTCATTTGCTTCACAATGAAGTATTTCCTCTCCTGTAAGTTGAGTCTCAGGAATAGGGGTCACAGTTTCTTCTTTTGGAGGAATAGCGGTTGCATCTCCTAGAACCGTTGTAGTTGGCATTTGGAAAGGACCTTCAATTATAACCTTTTTCAGATATTTGCCATGAGGTTTCTTGAGTTCTATGAACCTTAAGAATCGACTTGCCCATTGAACATAATTTCCAGGGGTGAGCATTGGAGGTGTTTCAAGTGATCCAGCTTCATGTCTAGATTGTTGGCTGTTGATGGCCTCACACATTTGATCAAACCAATGTGGTTGTTTTGGAGGAAGTGGGAAGGATTGCATTGGTTTTTGTTGGTATGGTTGTTGTTGAGGGAATTTTTGTTGTGGAAAGAATTGATGTTGTCGCATGAATAGTTGTTGCTGAGGATACTGCTGTTGTTGAGGATACTACCGTTGTTGTGGATACTGCTGTTGTTGAGGATAAAAGTAATTGTAGTACAGTGGTTGAGACATTATGTAGATGTAAAGTAACTTGTGTGGATGATGGATCTTTTAGGATAAAGAAGGTTGTTTTTGTAGTTTAGATGTTTTAGTAAAAGTCTAAGTAGAATATGTAGCTAAAATTCCTTACTCGAAGAATAGTTACTCGAAGAATGGTTACTCGAAGATTTAATTCCTTACTGGAAGACTGAAGGATAAAGAAGTATATAGCCCCTTACTCGAAGAAATTAAATTCTTATAACTTCTGATTTCTAACTCGAAAAATATAAACAGAACTTGCTTACTCGAAGAAAATACCCTTACTTGAGGAAAACCTTACTCAAAGAATCCCTTACTCGAAGAGTAGAATTGCACGAAGTATATAATTCCTTAGTAGAAGGATTAGAAGTGAGAAGTTCTCATTTCCTAACTCGGAAAGTATAAACAGAACTTTATAAATAACCGTTACTCGAAGGAATTATCCTTGCTCGAAGAAATCACAAACTTGCTCGAAGATTTTCAAGCTTACTTGGAGAAACTTATTCTAACTCGAAGAAATTCAAAGTACTTACTCGAAGAACGCCGAAACCAAACTTGAAAAATCTCTAAAATCTTACTCAAAACAAGTTTTTAACCCAATTCTTCTACTAGATATGACTTAAAACAACCTAAACTATTAAAAAGTAACAAACTTTGAGTTTTTAAAACACGTTTTGATGAAATTTTAATTCCTAAGTCGAAGGAATTCAAAAACAACAAAAACTAAACCTAGCGATTTGAAAACTTTTTAAAACACAACCTAATCTATCCCTTGGCGATTGATACCATTTGTTAGGTCAGCATATTAATCACACAAGACATATATTCTAGAGAGAGAAAGTAGGTAGAGAGAGAGAGTGGTATGGAACTTGTATAAGAGAAATGAAAATGAAATAACCAAGAACCAACACCCTCTCCCTTCAAGGGAGGGGGTATTTATAGTGTTTACATGTAGAAGGGCGTTGCCCTAGTTCTCATGGGCTCGACCTATGGGCTTACTACATAGGCCGGCCCGTTACACTAACAATTATAAGTCAAATACTTAACGACCTATTACAAATATAATGACCGACACTTTATACTTATAACGTGTTCCCAGCAGACCCGTTCTAGGATGGGGGTGTTACATCATATGTTTTCAAGTGGTGGCGGATTCCGAATGTTTCACCATGTTTTCAAGTGGTGGCGGATTCTGTTCTAGGATGGGGGTGTTACATCAAAATGTGCAAAATGGAACAAAAAATGAAAGTACACAATATTAAGTGGAACAGAAAATAGTACACGTACCAAAACGGTACATTTGAAAAAGTTCGTTGCTATTTTACAACCAAAACCCTAGTATTAATATTGTTAATATAACGCTTTGGAGATTTGATGCAAAAAATATGATGTTGCACCATATTTAGTGTAAAATGTCGTTGGTAAGTGTACCAGACCACATAATGCACTAAATTTATTGTTTTGATTGAAGATGAACCTCCACACTTTAACACCAAATTTGGTGTTTTCGTATTGGAGATAGTCTAGGAAATCTGATTAATTGACAAGTAGAAAAACCACGAGTCTTATGACAGTGTGACCGTCTGGTTGTCTAAAATTATTCGCTGATAAATCTAAATCATTGTTACATGCAATTAATATCGTATCACCATATTTGTCCTCATATTTGAGCCGAAATCTTGTTGCAATCAGCTCTTCCAACTTTGTGAATCCATCTGAAATTAGTGAATGGAAACCTCACAGTATCCTCTTTGTATGTTGCCTTGATAGTCAAAGTTTTCACCATGTTTTTTGAGGTTGTTTTTTGTTATCCAAGTTCATCAATCAGAATTGTTTCTACGTTCAGTATCGGTCGCATGATTATATTCATTAGACCCCGAAAATTCGAGGAATGGGAATCACTCTTATTAGGAGTATATGGCCACCCCTTAATACCAAGACTTGCGCAATTGCACTTCAACTTACTTCTGCTAACTTCGTATATATTACAATGTACAAAGTGAAATGAGAATCTTAGAAGCAAGCTTGTACGAAGCTTTGACCTTAACCAACTTGTTACTAGCAACTAGCTTCTTCAACTGATTCAACAACATTTTCTCAAAGTTTACAGGCAAGTCCTTATGTTTCTCTTCAATAAACTTCCCAATCGCATACTGACTAGACCCGTTACATTCCTTTTAGGTCACTATTGCGTCACTTATCATCTACACAATCAAAACCTCGAATTAAAGATAAAAGCAGGATGCTTTCTAACTTCAAGTGATTTCTTAGCTTTCGAATGGATAACGGTGGGAGGTGATGGAGCATTGCCGCAGGTCGGCTCTATCGCTGTAGTCGCAAGGATCGGTTCTTCAATGGACATGCTAGTAAGATAGGGTTAGCGTTTGGGTTGTGAAATGTAATTTGCCGTTGCGACTTGAGGGTGGCTGGTTTAATATACTCGCATAGTAATGTTGGTTTTAGTTTTCTTCTTTATACCCTAGGCAATGTCGCCACTCAACATTTTTTTTTTATTTCGGTCATATAAGTAGCCGGTGTTTGTTTGTGTCGTTTAATTAAACTAACTCAATGAGTATGTTAGCACACTACAAGAAAAGGAAGAACGGCCGACGAAGACCACGCCGACGACATAATGTCG
The DNA here is from genome assembly GCA_021014915.2 of Artemisia tridentata subsp. tridentata. Taxonomy (NCBI): domain Eukaryota; kingdom Viridiplantae; phylum Streptophyta; class Magnoliopsida; order Asterales; family Asteraceae; genus Artemisia; species Artemisia tridentata. Next base: position 86,043,880 of record CP139506.1, read on the forward strand.
TCGGCATTAACCACTAAACGACAAAAACCAGTCTTGACCAAGCCAAGGTTGCGTTGAATTTTTGTAATTATAAAACACCGACGACATGTCGACGGTATCATAATAAAAATGTTTGACTTTTCAAAGCCTGGTGAAAACTTGGGCGGGAGTTTGACCCGCCAATATTATGCCGACGACATGGCGTCGGCATAATGTAAACCCAAAACATAATTGTGATTAGCGATTGATTATGATTTATTTTGCCGTTACTCTTCTTTTACCGACGACATGTCGCCGGTATTTATTTAGGTCAAAATTTTGACTTTCCCAGCGTGTGAATAATAGCGAATAATTGGGCGGGGTTTTCCCGCCTTTAATCATATCAAACGAAACAACTCGACAAGCAAACGAAACAACTCGGCAAGCAAGATAAGCTGGAACAAGATAAGCTGGAACTTTGTTGTTGAGCACGAGTTCCATAATTGCTCAGATCATTCGTTTAACATCTCGTGTAGAACCATACCATCTCGGATCATTCGTTTAACATCTCGTGTACAACCATATCATCTCGAAACAACTCGACAAGCAAACGAAACAACTCGGCAAGCAAATGAAACAACTCGACAAGCAAATGAAACAACTCGGCTCATTAGTTAGGAATTGCATCTTTCAAACTAGAACAAGATAAACTGGAACTTTGTTGTTGAGCACGAGTTCCATAATTGCTCGAATCATCCGTTTAACATCTCGTGTAGAACCATATCATCTCGGATCATTCGTTTAACATCTCGTGTACAACCATATCATCTCGGATCATTCGTTTAACATCTCGTGTAGAACCATATCATCTCGGATCATTCGTTTAACATCTCGTGTACAACCATATCATCTCGGATCATTCGTTTAACATCTTGTGTAGAACCATATCAAACGAAACAACTCGACAAGCAAACGAAACAACTTGGCAAGCAAATGAAACAACTCGGCTCATTAGTTAGGAATTGCATCTTTCAAACTAGAACAAGATAAGCTGGAACTTTGTTGTTGAGCATGAGTTCCATAATTGCTCGGATCATTCGTTTAACATCTCGTGTAAAACCATACCATCTCGGATCATTCGTTTAACATCTCGTATAGAACCATATCATCTCGGATCATTCGTTTAACATCTCGTGTACAACCATACCATCTCGGAACAACTCGACAAGCAAACGAAACAACTCGGCAAGCAAATGAAACAACCCGACAAGCAAATGAAACAACTTGGCTCATTAGTTAGGAGGCGTGCCTCACGGAGGAGCAGATACTTGCCCGGGTAATACAGGGCAAGCAGCGTGGTCACATAGCCGGCAGGGGCAGGGTGGTACCCGGCTTGAAGAGGCCATGGGTAGAAGACACCCCGCCTCCAGCTCCAGGTATGTACAGTTGGATAATATTAAATGACTCATCTTATGTATTGAAATGGCCATTTTTAAATTTTGATTATTTCGTTTATAGGTACGGTCGAGATCGACGAGAAGCTTGCTGAAGCTCAGAAGAAGCTTGATGAAGCTCAAAAGATAATGGCTGAAGCTAAGAAGGAGAGCAGAAAAGCTCAGAAGATTTACAGAAAATCTGAGAAGAATGGCAGAAGAGCTCAGAAGAAAGCGCCGGCAACTCAGAAGCAGCTCGAGTTGTTGACGCGTTTTGTTTCGACCAACCCGCAATGGGAGGCGTTTATTAGCCAGGTTGGTTCTCAGGGTGCCGCAGGAGGCAGCAGTGGGAGTGGCGCGGGAGGGAGCGGCGCAGGCGGGAGCGCGAGTGGCTCAGGCGGGAGCAGGAGTGGCTCTGGCAGCGAGAGTGGCTCTCGCAGCGAGAGTGATGATGATGATGAGGATGACGACGAGGGGCTGTATGACGACGAGGGACCGTAGAGGTATATATTATGTGTTATTTTGTGTTGTTTTTATCTTTGAAACTATATTTTGACGACCAAAATCTTATTATCTTTGAACATTGCGGATATTGCAACATTTGTAGATATAGTAGCTAGGTTTAGCGATTATAACACCCGTTATGTAAACTTTATGATGTATTTTGAGGGTGTTATAAAGTTTATGGCCGTTTTGTAAAGTTTATTAAGTGTTTAGTGGTTATATATAATCGTTTTAGCCGTTATAAAGTTTATAGTCGTTTTAGCCGTTTGATGCATTAGAATGCAATAGAATGTGCAGGTTAGAAACCTGAGAATGTGTAGATTTTTGCTGCAAATTTTTGCGGCAAAAATCTGGGAATTGCAGCTGTACAGCTGCAATACAACTTAAATACCGGCGACATGTCGTCGGTATCATAGACATTGACTTCTTTAAATATTACCGACGTCATGTCGTTGGTAATATATAGAAAATGTTGACTATTTTAGATAATACCGACGTCAAGACGTCGGTATTATTTACAATTTTGTTGACTTTTTTTTACTAGCTTAAATAATACCGCCGACATGACGTCGGTATGATTGACAATTTTGTAGACTTTTTTGTTGACTAGCGTATTTAATACCGACGTCATGTCGTCGGTATTATATACAATTTGTTGACTTTTTATTGACTCTAATTAGCTTTGGTAATAAAATCGTTAATTAGCTAGTATTATACCGACGACTTGGCGTCGGTAAATTATTGTCGAACCACAAGAACGTTTGACCGGAAAATCATGTGGGTCCCACCTTGTCGTCGGCGTTGTTTGTCGGGACTGAGGCATTCTCGACAAGATTATGCCGACGACATGACGTCGAGACCTCAATATGCCGACGTCATGACGTCGGCACAGTTGAAAAATTGTCGCCTGCGCTTCTCCTGTTTGTACTAGTGGCAAGATTTCACATGTAAGATAAAAAATACGTATACAGGTATAAATTAATAAGGGGTTTGAGTTTGGAATATACCTAAAATCCAAAAAGATAAAGCCATGCTAAGGTTCAACTACCTCATCTATAAAAACCCGAAGTTGAGAGTATAATTCAAGGGAGAGTATAATTCAAGCATGAGTAGAATAACAGACGAAGAGCTCACGGCTTCAATGAAACAGGATGACCAATCTCCTCTACGTACTCCATGCAGAGTAAACCCCAATTAATCATGTTTTTCTTTTCTTTCTCAGTTTTATCGATATGCATTGTATTTTCTTGAAAGACTTGACTCATTGAGATACACATGTCCCCTGTTTTTACAGTATCATATTGAATTTATTATCCGAATGTGTTTTTTACGACTGTGACAATGGTTTGGTGCATGTGTGCATTAGTGTTTCAAATCAAATTAATGTTAATATTAAGCCGGCCTCGTGTATAGACGAGATTATAAACTAGTAAAAGTTATTATTTAACAATAGTAAAAGTTTCTATCCGAATGTGTTCTTTACTGTCTGAACACCTTTTTCTAGTTAAGTTTGGTTAAGTAGACATAATTCAAATTACAGTTTCAGAATAACAATACTTGACTTGAGACTCGAAAGGTATAAATAATTAGCGCCAGAACAAAATTTTGTGTGATTTTGAATGTTTTCTTGTTTGAATTTGTTGCTATTGTTAAATAATAACTTTTACTAGTTTATAATCTCGTCTATACACGAGGCTTAATATTAACATTAATTTAATTTGAAAAACTCGTACTTCATTTCGATATTTATATCCCCCGTGTACTAGGGCATATGGTACGACTCAGTTTGTCTAAATAACGCGTTAAGTATGAGGCTAAGTGCGTTGATATTAGATATGATTTTATCCCATTCTCATTCTCTTTTTTTAGGAACTTGATAAGGATGCGTTGACCTTACTGAAACATATCCGAAAGTAATTCGTGACTCAAAACACTTGTGGCACGTGTTGCTTTTCATATCTTTAGTATGATTAACTTTGTTATAGCTAGATGAGTGGGGCCCAGATAATATCTCGGCTTCCCACTAATTTCTTGTTGATCATATGAATTTTTAATAAAGTGAAGTTTTATAATAATAATAATAATAATAATAATAATAATAATAATAATAATAAATGTGTTTCCTTTTTAAAAAAATTATATTTTTAGAAAATCCGTTAAATTTATAGCCTTAATGAAAAAAAAACTTGTGAACACTAAGAGTTTTACCGTTAAACTCATATGATCGAGTTTAAGATCACATTTTTCTTTTTTTTTTATTTATTTTGGATTTAACTAAAAATTACATTAACCAATCAAGATATAACATTATTTCACATTTAAGTTCAAAATAAAAAAAGTTTCTAATTAGTTGAGCATTTTGCTTCATTCTTTAAAAAAACTAATCTGATACTAGTTTACTTAATTTTGACATTCGCTTCAACTTTAACTTCTATTAACAAATCAAAATGATTTATTTTACTGACATGGCGAAATTGGGTGATATGATTAAACATTTAAAAACTTTTTGTTTTCATTTAACTAAATATGTTCTAAATATAATGTTATTTCACATTTAAGTCCAAAATAAAAAAAAGTTTCCAAATAGTTGAGCATTTTGCATGTTTTTTCAAAATAAAACTAATAAGAAACAAATTTACTTAATTTCGACAAAATTTCGCTTCAACTTTAATATCCATTATCAAAGTTTTCATTTAACAAATATGCTCTAAAGAATATACTCTAAAGATGTCATTGTTTTATCATATAAAGGTATAATGCTTTTTATATTTTTCATCGTTCAAGGTGATAAATGAAAGAATTTATTGTTTTTTCATGAAAGAAGAAGAACGCAAGGCTACCTTTGTTTTAATCAATTCTCTCGAAATTGGTTTCTATACGTGGGTTACATACCGAATTATGTCTTTAGCAACTTTATTTCCTCAGCTTGTTAGCATCGGATTGAATTTAATAAACATGACAAGTTCATATATTAAACATATAATCATCATACACATGCGAAAGCGTATGATCTATTTTAACATATAAAGAATTAACCGAATAATAAAGTAAATGTACCTTTGATTCTAGCTAAACAAGAATCAACTTCAATAATCCTTTAATTAAGATCAAGAACCCTAATTAAGGTCTATAATTTGATTAACGAATTACACCTTACCGTTTTGTAATTCAATCCAAGATGTACACGATAGTGTGTTTACACCATGTTCTTGTACACACGTACTATAACCGAATTAATGTTTATGCTAGTAATTAAACACAGATTAAACCAAACAATTTTGTTTTGGAAAAACCAAAACCGATTGGCCCTAATGGGTGTTTGATCGATCGGCCTAAGCAAGAAAAGGAAGAGAAAAGACTTAGGGTTATAGCAAGTGCACAAGAGGTATTGAATCAATAACCCTTAGCCTTGTATATATAGCATGACAATCTTGGAGAACAAGTTGAATGGGTTTGGGATTCCCCAAGCCCATGCCGATCGGCCTAAGGATCCCATAGGGATTCCGGAAGTTTCTTGTTCCTCTAATTTCATCTATAGTCATTCTCTTATTTTCTAACAATCGTTAGTCAATTGTCTTTAACTACTTAACGTCCGTTAGTCGTTATTTTGTGCTTTAATAATTAAATACATAACAGTTTATATATTAATTATTATCCATTAATTCTTCATACATAATGTGTGCAATCCCGTGGTCTCGAGTTCGATTCTAGACATACACATATTAATATTTTGTCCACAAACCTAACAGCATCCGCGTTACTCTGTAAGCTCTCTCTATATGTTTTAGTTATAATCGCAAAAAATATAGAACGAGAAAACACAATTGTATACTGCTAAGGATAGCAAGAGGATTTAATTTGTTAACTTTTTGGGTTTCATTAAAAACTTTTTTTATGCGAATGATTGTTGACATTTTTGGTTTCTTCGAACACTTTTTGACACCATTTGTACACACATCCACATTTAAACATTATACAAAATTAGAAAATATAAATAACTTAACAACAACAGAAAATCAGTTATTTGGTTTAGTTAGCTGGCTATGGTGGTAGTGGTGTCCAGCAGCAGCGGGGGTGATGGTCGGGAACAGCAGGAATGGCTTCACATGTGGACAACAACAACAGCAACGACAGGTACTACACAAACTTATACAATTCAAAGTCATAAACCACATTAAATATCATTAACAACCACATATAAATAAACAAAATCATAAAACTATTGTGTACAATGAGTCCGACCGTGAGTTGTGCTCGGGTGGTGGTGGTGGGGTGTGCTAGGGTGGTTGTGGGTTGTAAAAGTAGGGAAATTTGGGAAGAAAAACGAGAGTGGCGGTGAAAGTTGTCAAAAGTGTGAAGTGTTTTGTGTACGAGGATAAGGTATATTTTTGGTTTTGGTACCAAATCTATAGCGAAAACACCTTGACATGTAGCGAATACATGTCGTCGCTATCGGTTAGGTTAAAGTAACGACAATTTTGTCATTTAGCAAACTTATAACGACCATATTGGAACCTTTAGCGACAACATGTCGTCTCTATTAGTAAGGCAGGAAATAGAATATTTTTAGGCAAGTATGTTTGATGTTTCGTGAAAAAGGTTCCAAACTTATAGTGACGACAATTCGTCTTTATAAGTTTTTTTCAAATTTTTTTTCCCATTTAGAAAGTAATTATTATATAATAAATATATTAAAAGACACAAAATATTCTAAAAAAGTATTATGTTAAGTAAAATAATACCACGAGTGTTACAAAAAAAACTTAACTGAATCGAACGGTGTTAAACCGCATCAAAGTTTGTTCAAAACGAATGGTGTTAGCGCATTTCATTTTGAGCATAAGATTTGGTTTAAGGGAACAATGTTATATTGATTGTATCTAAAGCGCACATATGAATCAATATCTTTTGAACTATGTAAAAAGAAATGGTTCGTACAATTCCGAGTATCCACTGGACCAAGAAATCGTGTACCTTCTGGTCGTAAATCGAGACTGTTCAAGCTATTTATATTTTTCATTGCAAGCTACTAATGGTTGTACAGGTGGGACAATAGGGTAAAGAAGCCTCGTGAAGTACTTAAGGTTGATTTTAAAGATGACTCAACTTCTGTTATGATCCGTAACATACTTAAGTACTTCACGATGCTTCTTCCCCAATTGTTGTATATCAATATCATCTCGACTGATCCGTTTAACATCTATTGTGTATCAATATCATCTCAAATGATCCGTTTAATATCTCTTATATATCATTATCATCTCGACTGATCTGTTTTACATCTCTTCTATATCAATATCATCTCGACTGATATGTTTAACATCTATTGTATATCCATATATCTCGACCGATCTGTTTAACATCTTTTGTATATCAATATCATCTCGACTAATATGTTTAACATCACTTGTATATCAATATTATCTCAACTGATGGTAAAGAGTCGTTTTGCATAAGTGTTAAAGCAAAACCATTAGTTTATGTACGTGGTCCATCTTTTCAGTTAGTTTTGTTGCTTGAAGCGATTACGATAATGAAATTGATAAACTGTTAGCCTCGCTGTACATTCTGAAGAACCACAATAACATGTCTTGATCTTTATATTCTTATCATCATCATAAACAGTAAAAATACATTAACATCAACCGCTAACATTCATTAGTTAACACACACTAGTTAAAATTCATCACGATACGTTAACATTCATCACGATACGTAAACATTCATCGGATGTATAATTTATTGAGTTTCAATAACTCTCCATTAATTCACTCTTCTTTCTTTCATCTTTTCCTATTTCTTTTTCAATTGGGCGCATGCCATTGATTTCATTTTCATTCAAAGAATCATCATAATTACAATTACATTAACTCTCTCACACACAAACACAAAACACAAATAATACATGTTTTTATTGAGTTTTCAGTAGTACAATCATGATAAGAAGAACGAAACCGTTAGTTTTTTTAATGTGGTCCATACACTTACCAAGAACGACTTCTGACTCCATGAGTAAATGAGACTGTGTAGCCCATCAAAAGAGTATTTTCCGGTGTGATTTACCCACCAAGAGACGGGTCTATGCCATATTCGACAACAATGGGGATGCATTCCATTCGAGTGGTGTGCACCAAGTAAATAGGCCGGGGTAGATCAACCTATAACAACATCTAAATTTCACCTAACGGGAATTAAAATTTTGACCGTGACTAAAATTTTGATCGTCACTACACTTATAGCGACTACAAAGTCGTCGCTATAAGTTAGTTAAAGTCAAAGATTTTATATGCACTTGTTTTGTCGTCTAGCGACTTTTAGCGACGAAATGTTGTCGCTAAAGGTTTCTGTCAAAGATGAGGCCACGAAAATGACTTTTTTTTGTCATGTAACGGACCTTTAGCGATTACATCTGTGGTCGCTAAAAGTGTCTCGTTGCAAGAAGTGTCGTAATGTCACCGTTTTATTTTGAAGAAAACTTTAAATAGAAACATGACATCATTTATTGATAGTTTCAACCATTGATTAGATGACACCTTGACAATATTTAAGGATGGCAAAAAAACTCGAACCCGACGGGGAAACCCGAACTAATTGGGGCGGGGCAGGACATGCTAATCAGGTTACGGGGCGGGTTTGGGGATTAAACGGGGATTTTAATCGGGTTTGGGGCGGGGAACGGGGAATCCTCGCCCCACCCCGCCCCGCCCCGCCCGATTAATATATACGCATATACAAATATATATATACCTATATAGTATTTTGTTAGTATTTACGTAATAAAAAAATATTATTCTAATATTGTTAGTTTTTTAATATTTATAAGAATGCAAAATTGTGATTATAGAAACTCGTTTAGTGTTATATTTTTAAGTTTTAATTTTTGGTTGTGTAATTTATCATTATTTATGTATAATACTATTGTTGAAAACTTAATAATGATTGTTTGTAATTGATTATTAATAGGTTCTTTATTGATAACAGTCTAAAAATAACAATAAATGTGAAATGGTGCGGCTTTGGTCGAGAATTGCACCCAAAGAGGACACCCTGCTAAGATCCTCGAGTAATACGGGGCGGGTTTGGGGGACCATCATGCCCCCAACGGGGCGCCTCGATTAGATCCACGATGGGGATCGGGGCGGGTTTGGGGAGAACTTTGTTAATCGGATTTTGGGATGGGGATGGTTGCCCAGCCCCAAACACGCCCCGTTGCCATATTACATCAGCAGAAACCCTTGCTTAACAGCATCGATACGTAGACACCCTTTATTAATAGCATTAATAGAAGTTAATTAATTTGATACAAATTTGGTGTAGAAAGTCCCTAGCAAGTGTGACAAACTATATATATTACACCAAATTTCATGTCTTGATTTAAGTGATCGGATTAATTAACAAGCAGGCAAACCACGAGTCTTATGGCAGCTATTTGACCGTCTGGTAGTCTAAAATCATCAACTGATACACTTAAGCTACTGTCACATGCTACCAATATCATATCGCCATCTATGTCTTTATATTTGAGGCTAAAGCTACCTAGCTTGAGTTGAAACCTTGTTGCAATCTCCTCTTCCAACTTTACAAATCCATCTGAAAGTTTGAATGAAAACCTTACCATATCCTCTTTGTATGTTGCTTTGATAGTCAAAAGTGTCACTGAGTTTCTGTTGGTTGTTGCGGGCTGCGCAAGTTCATCAGGCAGATTTGTTTGTACTTGCTGGTGGCGAATACGTGCGGAACAATGCTTACCATGTTTGCTAAATTTTGGTTTCTTCTTAGCCAGAGCTGCTCCCTTCTTCAGCTTGGCGGCTGCAACCGTTTTAGCAGCTGAAGGAAGCTTGTAGGAAGCTTTAACCTTAACTAACTTTTCACTGGCAACTAGCTTCTTCAACTGAATCAACAACATTTTCTTAAAGTTGACAGGCAGCTGGTCCTTGTACTTCTCTTCGATAAACTTCCCAATCGCATACTGACTCGACCCGTTACGTTTGTTCCTCATCGCTATCGCGTCACTAACCATCTAAACACAATCAAAACCACAAATTAAAGATAAAAAAATATATGACAGCATTTTAACGAATTTAACGAAAGATGTACTTAATGAAATTACCTCCCAGCAAGGAGGGTGTTTTCTACGCGCAAGTGATTTCTTAGCTTTCGAATGGATAACGGTGGGAGACATGTGAGTAAATGTAATTTGCAGGTGTTGATATGTATATTTGAGAGAAATGTTTGGCAAAAAAAGGAGCTTTGTTTGAAAAGGCCGACTTGTTTAAATAGGTCTCAGTTTGCTTTTGCGCATGGTTCACTCCATCACAAAATCATTGTTATTTTCCTCTCGTACCCTAGTCAATATCGCCACACCCCACTTTTTGTTTATTTTACTTATTCTAATTAGGCAAAAGTTCATCTCATATTTGTCATCCAATTAATCAATTCTAACCATTCATTTTTTTACTCCCTTCGTCCCAAAATAAATGTCAGATTTAACATTTTGTGATCTTTTTTGTTAAACTTTGACCTCAAATATTTTTATTTGCGTTATATAATACTTTATAAAAATTATACTAATGAAAATACATTTAAAATCCAATCCATTCATATATTTTGCATCAAGTATTATGTAGCACAAATAAAAATATTTACGGTCAAAGTTGAACAATAAAAACTCTAAAAAGTCAAACCTGACATTTATTTTGGGACGGAGGTAGTATCAAAACAAAAAATATAAACTTTCATATTTTTTTTAAAATTAAATATCTCGCAAACCGTTAATCGTTACGCAAAAAAAATCATACCATCGCAACGAGAATTAAATTATCTTTCTATAGATATGCATTATTATATACTTTCGACCATTTTTTTTTCAAAATTTTCGCCCAAAAAAATCACACGTGATTTGTAAAAATCACATATGATTTGTAAAAATCACATGTGATTTGATTTTTACGAAAATCACATGTGATTTTTACAAATCATATGTGATTTTTCTGGGCGAAATTTAAAAAAAAAAAAAAATACGTCAAAAGTATAGAGAAATGCATATCTATAGATAGATAATTTAATTCTCGTCGCGACGGTGTATTTTTTGTAGCTTGAAGATTTATCGTTTGAAAGATATATTGTTTTTAAAATAATGGTGAAAAATGGTTTTTTATTAATCTAGATGAATAATTGATGGCTAAGATTGGTTCTTTTGATCTATGACAAATATGAGATCTATATTGATCTCAACTCATTCTAATTAAAGAACAGATCCGGATGTAAACAGAAATTTTGGTTGTTTCTTTTTTCGGAAAGTATTACGTAGTATTTAATGATAATCAAGTTTTATTATTGTTTAACTAAAGTAATTCGTATGTTGTTTTAGCAATATAAAGAGTTTTTGACCAACAAACTGTCTTTAAAAAGGAAATCTACTATATTAATAAAACAAGGTTTTGAAATCTAATCTAACTCTCAAAATACCTTAAAACCTGCCACCTGTATATTCATCTTCATCTAACGGCCAGAAACAATTTAGTCTTCTATGCATTGACTTGCAAAAAAAAGGGGCGGCATCTATCAGTACTTTCTCATTTGATACAACTCACCCCAAAAAACACATACATTCTCTATCAATTCACAGCCCCTTTTATAAACCCTAAAAATTCAAACGCAAAATCCAATTCAAATTAACTTTAGTGAAAATCATAGCTTCACAATCAACATCTGGTGTTCACAATCACATCTTGGTTATTGCTTAATGATAGCTTCACAATCGGTATTAATCTTTAATCAAATTCAGGTCCTCACAATCACAAATTTTGGGTAACAATCATTAATCTTGATTCAATTATCGATTGTCACATAATCTCTAATTTCGAATTATGTATCTTCTCATTTGCAGCAATGGCTAGTTTGGTGTTCCACAAAGGTCCTGTTTTTATGATTTCATTTATTATTCATTTAATTTTGTTTTTGTTTGTTATTTATTGAATTATGTTTTTGTTTGTTATTCGCATAAACCAATAAACGAAATTACAATGTTGGCTTTCGATGAAGATGTTTTTGTTTCATGATCTACACAGGACCGTTTTTAAGGTTTTTCTTTTTTACTCATTCAATTAGTCACTATAGATCTCCTTAGAAGATGTTTCATTCTTTTATTAAATGAAACGCCCCATAATTTGAAACTTTAACAAAATCCCAATATTTTAGGGTTACAATTACGGATTATCTTTTGATTCAAATAAATGCCCCATATATCATAATGCAGGAAAGTTTGAATTATCATAATGTAGAAAAGTTTTAATTTTACGAAATTTATTCTAATAAACGCCCCATAATTATTATTTTCAACAATTTGCCTTGATTTTAGGGATACATTTTTAATTTTCAAATTGTTTCCTTAATTATCTTTAAATTTTTGATTTTTGAATTTTATTGATAACTCAAGCTCATCTATAAATTGAAACAATTCATTTGCAGAGACATCACACATCTCCTTCATCTCCCCTTTTTTACAATAAGGCAGTTCTCTCTACGATTTATAATTCTCATCATCTTATTTTAAACTAATATCATCTATGTTTTTTATTATTTGTAATTATTGACTGATTGTTTATTTGTGTAGTTAAAGCTATGGAACAGAACATAACTCAGTTGTCCGATATTGACCCTATGTTGGATGATGTCAAGGTATTGGCTCGCTGCATAAGCAGGTGGAAATCCCACCCTGCAGGAAAGCCCAATGAAATTTGGAGCTTAGACATGGTTCTCCAAGATCAACAGGTTATTTTATAAAAACTTTATAAACTTTCCAATATTATTTCGTAAATAGTTATTTTACATAATCAAAATATTGGCCAGGGGAATCGTGTCCAAGCAACTGTTAGGACAAAGGAGAATATTAATAAGTTCCAATTATTGATTGAAGAAGGATCATGCTATAGAATTGGGAATTTTGGGGTCGGTGAAAATGGAGGAAAGTTTCATTGTTGAATCATCGATTCAAGATTGCTTTTTTCAAAAACACTTCTGTCACAAGGCTACCCTCCTTTGATAACAACATTCGTGGGTTTAAGTTTGAACCGTTCCCAAACTTTTCCAGTAAACGTTTTAAAGATACTGATGTTGTTGGTGAGTTATTGTTTATCATTATACCTACACTTGCAAGCCATGGTTATCGGTACTATCTTTCTTATTGAACCAATTTAATTTTTTATCACAACAGTTTCTTTTTTGTTCCATTCTCATTTTTTGTATACTATAATACACAAGTATGTTATTTTTTTGCATGATTCAAATATCACCACAACAGTTTATCCTATATGCAACTTTTAAATGTATTATAATGACAAATGTTTATAGCAATTTGCAATCTTACTCTATTATCAAACCATTGTACTAATTATTCGTATCTTAAAAACAATTCTTAAAAACTAGCCGCCCATCGGGCGGGCCTTGAAGCTAGTTTACCAATATATAGCATGTTTAAAAATATTAGCCATTGTATGGCATTTCTTTCCAAATTATACATATATTTGTTTTATGGGTTTTTCTAACTTGTGCCATAGTGGCATAATCTTAGAAGTGTTTAATGAAGACAAATATTTATTTAAATAACTTAATTTCTATATAAAACACTGATAATTTTGGTAGACATTACAAATTTAGAAAATTATTAATATCAACGAACATGAGAACATGGTAATGTGAGTTCATTTAATGCCTCTTAACCTCTACCACCATGACACAAGTTAGAATTTCCCTTGTTTTATAATCTTCTAACTACAACACTCGATAGAGATCACGTTGCTACAATTTTCGTATTACATTAAAAGTATGCTAAAGACGAATTGATAAGCCATGTGAATACCGCTTTCTAGATATGAATTATAACGAAGTCTTATACATACTCGTTGAAATTAATATTGTAAACAATTAAATGAACAAATGTTGAAGCTCTTTAAACATACTCGTTGAAATTAATTAGTATCGTAAACAATTAAATGAATAAATGTTGAAGCTCTTAGATGATGAAATATGAGAGGAGGGTGATAACACCGACAAAAGAAAGCATCAAATATTGATAGAGTTGAAATTACCAACAAATTTTGAGTACCCTTTAAAATTACTTATATTAGACGGTTGGTTTCATATCCTTATTTTTTTTAAATGTGTACGTGACTATGTAACATGTGTAGATGAACTTATTGTTCTGTTGAATGTGATTTTTTGTTTCAATTTTTTTTTCTTGCCATAATCTAACTTTATTGAAAAAAAAATGGTTATCATCTTTTTTTCAAATGTGTTTAACACAAAATAAAGTAATGCTTTAAGTTGGAATGTAGTAAATACATCAATTGTCAGCCAATATATACGTTTGGAAAAAGAATGGGTGGTATGATCAAAGCAAAAATCAAGTACAACAAAAAGAAAATATATTCTTCCTCTTATGTTCGATCTGGAAAATTGAAACGAAATTCATTAAATTTAAAAGCGAAAAGAAATGTAGAAAGGATTACCACACAATTGCAATTATTTTTGTAAACACAATATAATGGTAAATATATTTTCTAAGAACAATTAGTTGGTTAAAATCTCCAAACTACTAAAGTTTTAATTATGTTTCATTAAAGTTACTCAAACCCTGGCTCAGGTCCAGCCACAAGACCAACACGCATTGGCGGGCTAGCTTCAAGCTCATAGTCGACACTTGCAAAACTCTCTCGAGCTCTAAGTTCACTTGCACTTTGTCTCCATCAATACCTTCTCCATGTTGCATGCACGAAACAAGCAGCCCAAGTGCGCCACTGGTGAGTGTAAAATCGGAACTTATGTCATTGTTTACTATGCAATCTTCGATATTGTGATGCCACAAACTTCAAATCCTCAGCTATGAGCGCAAATGCTTCTACTTCATAAATTGCCTTCACCGTTCGAGTGGAGGTTGGGATGTGATGTTATATATATTTGTTTATATTTTTATTTTTGATTCCAAAGAAATTGTAACGAATACAATTCCCCCGGGTCGTTCTCCCAACGAAGGTTTGACGGCGAATTAGTCGAATCGTAGTCGTGAAAATGTGAAGTGAATAAGTGACGTGAAAGATTATTTTTTTTTTTTAGAATTGATTACACTATAATAAGAAAAATTAAAAGCAATCTACGCTATTAAAATAAATGCACACAAAGAAAATTCAAATAAATGCAAATCCCGGGCTAATCCCGAGATTTATAAATCTATTAGTGAAATTATACTAAAATAAAAAAAAATAAAAATCTAAGGAACTACAAATGTAATGTAATGAAACTGATTTAATAGAAGAAAATAAAGAAACAAAAGTTTATAAAAATCGAGGGACTGAAATTGCAATTTTGGAAACTTTATTTAAACTAAAACTTTTTAAAACAAAGACAAGGATTTAAACTGTAATTTTTGAAACTTCAATAAAACTTAAAACGATTTAAGAACAAAGACAAGGACCAAACTTGCAACAACTGAAACTTAAGGACTGATTTGCAATAACTGAAAATGGAAAATGTTTTACTCTAGAAAAACAGCCCAGGTTCGATTCCTGGGTATTACAACTATCTAAAATATATATTTTTTTTTTTTTTTTTTCTTTTTTGCAAAACAACTACAAGCTAACAATAACTAACTTATGAAAAGAGAATAAGCTCAAACAAGCTTAAATAAGCTAGCAAAACAGCTTATTAACAAGACAGTCGACCTTTGCAAACTTTTTTATAAAACAGTCCAAACAAGCACCAAATAGACTCAAATTAGCTATCCAAATAAGCTAAAAAATCAAAACTAAGAGCAGAATCTAATTAACAGCTAGTATGACTAGCTTTTGCCCCAATAATATCACTTTTTCATCTAATAGATTTCAAGAAAACTTCTCATAAACTAGAGCTAGTGACTGAAAAGAACTGAGTATGCTATTATGTCTACTTAAACAAACCTTTAACACAGCCAAATACACTTATTCACACACTTTATTATAATGCATGTTCACCTTAAAACTGAATTTCAAGTTCAATACTTAGTAACGATCATCACTAATCACTTACTAATATCAAAAATCCTCAGATTAACAACTATCAACAACAATGATTACCAGAAACTTAGATTCAAAGAACACTATCAATTCAGAAACTATACTAGATAGATTTTAACTATACTATTAACTAACAAATCTAACTATACTAACAACTAATTAATAAAACAAGTTTAACTAAAATTAAATCTATCAATTAAGCATCAACTAACTAACATTAAACTAGAAGCAGCAGTTCTAAACTATGAAAGTTGAGTAGAAATGTGAAATTGAAAAAAAAACTTACAAATGACTCTCAGCAAGAACAGAGAGTTTTCCCATGAGGCCTATCTTTGGATAGGCTAACTGCTTCCAATTTTTCAGATAGACTATCAATTTAAACCCAGAATCATAACCTTCACACCATGGTTGACTTTCGTTGACCAGAGTAACTTTGAATGTTACTACAGCATTGACACTAGTACTCACTTACAATAAGCTATAGAGCTTACATAAGCTGATATTAACTGAAATAGAGCTTAATGAAGCAGTTGTGAACTATATATATTTTTTTTCTTCTTTTGTGATGATCAGATATTAGAACAAAGTTAATAAACTAAAAACTGAAATCAATAAGAACTAAATGAGAATTCGGATACAAAATAGCTTCAAATTTAAACTTTCATTAAAACTTAAAAATTACAATACTCAAATCAAATAAACATAAACAGAAAAATTACAATCCGAACTATAAGACTAAAATTCTAAAATTACTTTGACAGCATAACGTTGCTAGAAAAAATTACATACGAAAATGGGGAATAACCCTCCTCTATTTATAGGCTAAACCGAACCTTCTGGGCTATGCCACGTTGGCGATCCTCGTGCTTCTTAACTCCATATCCACCCTTAGATCATCTTGAGCATCATCAAAACGTTCTTGACCCTTAGATCACATTTAGTGAGGTGTTCGAACCAATAATAAGCCGCCATCTGTCCCCGTGTGTGCTTGTTTGCTTCTGACATCTCCTGACAAGGTCTGATATCGTACGAAATTACTTGATTACCCTTAATTGTGGTAATCAAAGGTACGGTGAATTTAGGGTTCATGTGAGGGTGAATTTGGGGATCGGATTTAAGAGTGTGAGAGATAAGGTGAGTGTTTAGTTTTTTTTTTTTTTTTTATCTTTCTTTGACCGAAAATTAGACCGAATGGCTTATTTTGATGGAAGGTGGGCTCGGGTTTAAGGTTTTTGTGGTGGGCTGATTGTGTTTAATTGGGAAATGGGCTTTTGGGATTGGGTAGTTTATGGGTTGGGTTGTGTTGGAGTTAGTGGGTAAGATTATAGTGAATCCGGGTAAAGGGTTTTAAAAGAGTTTAAGGTTTTAATCTTAGGGACTATTTATGTAATTTCTGGATTCTTCAAGGACTGATCTTGCCATTTTTTTTAAAAGATAATCTAAGGGTTGGAGTTGACAATCTTTGATAGTGGGAGGACCTCGGATGCCTTTTTGACCATTTTCTTTGTTCCCGGTTCCGGTTCTGAGCCTTTCCGTATCTCGTGCTCGTTTTCTTGATTTTCTTGTGTCTTTTGTCGGTTTTCATGATATCCATCCCTGCACATACAAAAACACAAAAACACAATATCTTTTGGCATTTTGGTCGGGTTTTTGGTTATTTTGGTCCGGTTTTGGTCTAGAAATGGTATGTGTTTTAGCACATACCAAAATCCCCCAGACTAAGCTATTGCAATGTCCTCATGCAATGTTATAAAAACACGTTTTCGAAACCGAAAATTTCTAATCTCTTTTTACTAACTTTGAGAAGTAGCAAAATTTTCAAAAGAGATCAAGAAATATTAAGCTCTAAAAACTCCCCGTTTTTCCTTTTATTCTATTTTTGTATTTTTCTCATTATTCATGTGACGGCTTTGTTGACAATCATTATCTAACGATAATTTTTAGGGTCATAGAGTAGAAACACAACTCATAGAGGAGTGACCATAAGGATAAAATTCATCGTCCTTGATTTTTCACATGCTCCCAAACTAAGCTTATAAACGAGATCACAACCTACTTAGAAATTAGATGCCAACACTACTCATGGAAGTTACTTGTGTAAGAACCTCTCGCTCCCATTTTCTTATTTTTGTTTCTACTTATTTTATTTTTGTGAGAGAAATGAATTTCTTCATAATCTTCTCGTTTTTATAATTATTATTCCGATAAAGATATCAAGTTTAAAACGCTAAGTAGTTTTCCATCTTCTTGCAAGAAAGTTTGCTTTAAAAATGAGGTCCAAATCAAGGTTATTACATACGTCAAAGACTAAAGAACTCATACAATCATGTAGACATAAGTTGTGGAGAAACATCACGTGCACCTCATGTGCCCGATCTAGGGTCATTCACATGCACCTCACGTGCCATCAACTTGTCTAACATTTAAGCACAAAATCCATACATCTCAACATACATTTTTTTTTTTTTTTTTTTTTACTCAAACTTTTCTTCACTCAATAACTTAATACCACGGGATTACCGGGTGATTCCAAAACATCATACAATAGTAACCCTTAGAAAACGAACCTTCACGGTTTAAATCCAAGACCTTACCGCCTTTAGAAGTAAGGATCCAAGGTCCGATCTCAATCCGAAATCTAAGAGCACTTTACAACTTATTCACTCAATACGGGACCTTGATGTGTACCCAATTTTTAGAGCAAAAATTCTTTTAAGAAGATGGAGAACTAAATTTCGTTCTAAACCTAAATATCTTTAATTATTTATACAATATATGGGGTGAAACAATTTTACGGGAGCAAAAGGCCACAAGTACCTACGACGAGCTCTAAAGAGAACCAACTACTCCACGTTTGGCATCTAACTTCTAAATAAATTCTATCATTTCTCGCTCTTCGCACATTTAAAAATCTCAAATAATGAAATTCGCGAATACTTAGCCGATAATCAGCCACGCATATATAAAGTCAGTTACAGAAACTTGCAAATTCTTGAAAAGAATTCGCGTTTTCTAGCTCCTTATGTAAAAGACTAGCGAAAGCTTTAAAGCCATGCATGTATAAAGTCAAGTACGGGAACACGCAAAAGAGCAACTCCTTGTGTACAAGACTAGCACAAGCTTTTATGATTATCATTGGTTAAGGGAACAAGCTAGGGCTCAACACGCCCGGTCAAGTCAAAATTTTATTCCTACTCTACCCAGCGGAAAATCAACAAAAATGTCAAAACTTATTATATTTTTGCACAAAATTTTTAAATTTTCTCATTTTTTGGATTTTTTTTTTTTTTTTTTTTTTTTTTTTTTTCAATTTTGGAGGAAAAACGGGATTGCATGAGAAAATAGCAAACATGCAAGGCAAAAATCAAATCGCAAGATTACCCCCCCCCCCCCAGACTAAAACGAGACATTGTCCTCAATGTCTTAAAGGTAAGGGTTCTCCCTACAAAAATCTAAGGCCGTTTATTAATTATGCCAAAAGATAAATGTAAAACGATAAGATTTGAGGATATTGATAAGCAGCGAATGATGAAACTCGAGTAGCGTGAAGAAAACTACGAGCACGAGAGTCTTCATCATCGGGCATTCCTGGACACAGCACAAAAAACACGAAACACAAGATATGGAAGAGGATCCCCTCCTCTTTATTAAGAAAATAGAAAGAAGATAGATGGATAAGCATGGGGTGCCTCCCACGAAGCGCTTGTTTTTGTTAACCGAGTCACATGAGCTTGACTCGACCCCGAATTTAGTTGTCCATGGGGAAAGTTTAGAGATCCGGGACAACCATGGATGGTACGTCCCCTCCAAAATAGTGCTTCAACCTATGACCATTCACCTTAAAGTTTGGACCGTCATTTTGAGCTAACTCGATGGTTCCATATGGAAAAACTTGAGTGATGGTAAATGGCCCAGACCAGCGGGTTTTGAGTTTGCCCGAGAAAATCTTTAGCCGAGAATTGAAAAGGAGGACTCGATCACCAACGTTGAAAACGCGGTTTTTAATCTTAGAGTCATGAATCCTCTTTGTTTTCTCTTTGTAGATCAAAGAGTTCTCGTAGGCTTGATCCCGAAGCTCATTTAATTCATTAATTTGGAGCTTACGGTGATCACCCGCGGTCTTAAGGTCAAAATTGGCATGTTTCAAGGCCCAATATGCCTTATGCTCGAGCTCGATGGGCAGATGGCAAGCCTTTCCGTAAACCAGCTTATAAGGAGTACACCCAATGGGTGTCTTGAAAGCGGTTCGGAAAGCCCATAAAGCATAATCCAATTTGTTGGCCCACGAGGCTCGATTTTCACCAACGGTTCTCTCAAGAATACGTTTCAATCCGCGATTCGAAACCTCGACTTGTCCGCTTGTTTGCGGGTGATACGCGGTAGAGAGTCGGTGAGTGACACCATACTTGAGCATAACTTTTGCAAATTGATCATTGCAGAAGTGAGTACCGCGATCACTGATTATAGCACGAGGAGTTCCGAATCGGGAGAAGAGATTTTTTAAGAACTTAACAACCACTCGGGCGTCATTAGTGGGGAGCGCTTTAGCTTCAACCCATTTTGACAAGTAGTCGACGGCCACGAGGATATACTTATTCCCTCGTGAAGACGGGAATGACCCCATGAAATCGATGCCCCACACGTCAAAAATCTCACAGACTTGAATTGCATTTTGAGGCATTTCGTCTTTTTGAGAGATTTTTCCTTGACGTTGGCAAGAGTCACAAGACTTCACCAAGTCGTGGGCATCGCGGTAGATTGCCGGCCAATAGAATCCAGAATCAAAGATTTTTTTAGCGGTGTAGCTGGCACCATGATGTCCCCCTGTGGGTCCATTATGACAAGCGTTGAGGATGTCAACGGCTTCCTGGCCATGCACACACCGTCTTATCACTTGATCGGCACATATCCGGAATAAGTAGGGATCGTCCCAGAAATAATGTTTAACATCTTTGAAAAACTTCTTTTTCTGCTGGGACGACATCCCTTTCACCACAAAATTCCCCGCATGGTAATTTGCGTAATCAGCAAACCATGGGGTACTCGGATCATTTTTTGAAGATATTTTCCCAAGTGTCTCGAGAGGAAATGTCTCGGTGATTTCCTTATTCTCGAGAACACTTTGATGAGGATTTTCCAGTCTGGACAAATGATCAGCGGCTAGATTCTCTGCTCCTTTTTTATCACGAATGATAATGTCAAATTCCTGGAGCAGAAGAATCCACCGAAGTAATCTCGGTTTAGCATCTTGTTTTGCTAAGAGATACTTTAGAGCAGAATGGTCCGTATACACTATGCTTTTTGATAAGACAAGATACGGTCTAAATTTCTCAAAAGCGTAGACAACGGCCAACAACTCTTTCTCAGTAGTAGTGTAATGAGATTGAGCATTGGTCATTGTTTTGCTAGCATAGTGTATCGGTTGGAAGTATTTGGACTTGCGTTGCCCCAGGACTGTACCGATAGCATAATCGCTTGCATCACACATTAGCTCAAAGGGCAAGTCCCAGTCGGGGGCAACCAAGATCGGTGCTTCGGTTAACTTCTTTTTGAGAACCTCGAATGCTTCAATGCATTCGGAAGAGAAGATGAACGGAGCATCTTTTTCAAGAAGATGGGTCAGAGGCCGGGCGATTTTTGAGAAGTCTTGAATAAATCGTCTGTAGAAACCGGCATGACCAAGGAAACTTCGGATTCCTTTGACGGTAGTGGGATGAGGTAGCTTAGTGATAACATCGACTTTAGCTCGATCGACCTCAATCCCAGATTTGGAAATCTTATGGCCGAGGACTATGCCCTCTTTAACCATGAAGTGGCACTTCTCCCAATTAGTGCTCTCCCCCAAACTGACAACCTTTCAGATGATTGCCCTGTATCTGAAGAAGTCTTTTGATAATTAAATGCATTCCGTCTTTAGTCTTCTAACATGCAGCGGAAAATGTAGAACAGACTGTAGACTCGACCTTCTTCAAGATTATCCATTTGGGGGAACAGGGTATCAACATCTTCATCTCACCAAATGCATCCCAGTTATCTTTCATATGAAAAATCAGCCCATAACGTACACATGAAATGATAACACTAAAGTAACAAGTTGAACCACTGATCATCTTGATTTTGTTGCCTGAAATTGTTGAAGGTGGAAAAGGTAGAAGTACGTAGAATAAGATGAGTAGAGGATAAGACATAGAATCAACCAATTTCCGACACAAATCAAATCATTACATAAATCATTAAGCCCGATCACGTGAACTTGTTGTGAGACCTCGATGTACACATTTCTCTCCCTTGCTGGTTACGATTAATCGGAATCAGCATAATGTTGTGTACGTGAAGTATTAACTGGAAGCACTTTATCATTAAACCCAGTCAGCCTGTGAGAAGATGTCGATGAACCCAATCTAACCTCCTGAATAAAAAACAACAGCTTCATGTAGTAACCACATGTGATGATAACCCAATATGATGAACTTGAGAATGAAGTAACATCGCCCAGATTTGTGACTTAAGCTTGTACTATCCTTGTGACTAAGAACGGTGTACCCTATACCCTTAACAGAAGTATTAGTACAAGACCTCTTGAGATATCCTCAACTACGTGAGACACTGAGCACTACAACGTAACTCCTTAAAGTGATAGCTACTTTGTGAGAATAGAGAGAGAATCACAAAAGTAACTAGATATCCAAGTCTTCGTCACCATTAATATATGCCCAAACAAGTCATCTTCGCGGTAGGGTAGAAAGAAAGAAGATGAAATAAGTACACGCGTCCGTAAAACCTTACTTCAAACCCAAATAAATAATAACGAATCATCCCCGTAGTCACAACTAATAATTTAACCATTGTCATTTGATTGTGAATCTTGATCAGGATCTTTTTGGCTATACGTGGTGATGTTGAAGGTGCAGTCCGATAATATCATTTGTGATATTGTTGTGAAAAATGCCATAAAATGCAATTCTAATGATGCCGGAAAAATTTGAGTTTAAGAAATTTTTACGCCGAAAATTCCCCGAAAAATTCGAATTTTGGCCAAAAAATTTGAATTTTAGGCCAAAATTTTCACACTTGTACCAGAATTTGAATCTCGCGTAAAAATGGACCGTAAATTCGATTTTTTTTTTTTTTTTTTTTTTTTTTTTTTTTTTTTTTTTTGGGCAAATGCGATAAGGTTGTCCAAGGTTGAATCGCGATAAAATCTGATGAAGGGTCCAACTGCGATAAGTTTATCGCGTTTTGAACTGCGATAATTTTGAAATGCGATAGTTCAACTGCGATAGGTCAAATGCGATAGGTCAACTGCGATAAGTCAACTGCGATAAGGCCAAATGCGATAAAAGCTGAATAGCGATATCGTCCAAATGCGATAACTATCGCAATTCTCATACAAGAATGCGATCACCAATACGAATTGCGATAACTCGCTGTTTTTCAATGAAATGCGATAAAATGGCTGAAATGCGATAAAACGCAGATTTACCCACTTTTTGACTTTCTTCCACTTGCAACCTTATCACTTAAGATTTTATCCTGACAAATTTTCACCAACTATCCCACTTGACCAATAATTCACTCAAATCTATCAATATTTTATCCAAAAACAAATCTTGTACAAGATTTGTTTATGAAATTCGATCAATGAACCAAGAACAAACCAAAGTCTATTCTTCCTTTAAACAAGATTTGAGTGAAGAACTATCACAAAGTCACAACCCAACTCGTTAAAAAACACAACCTTACCATTTGTTTATGTGAACGATTCCAAGAGATAACCCAAACAGCCACGTTTTTAGAAGAAGAGAAACACGACAGTAGGTAATTTTTGGAACTAAAACCGAACACAAAAACCTCTAAACTCGGCTGATGAAGAAGAACCGAGTTAAACACAACATAAATCACATATTTTCACCTTAAAAACACCACGAATCGCCACCCGGTTAGCTCTGATACCAATTGTAGAAGCCAAGATTCACATACGGAGGTGGAGGAAACACATTAAACACGAACTAAAGATTAAACATTGTAACTTTCGGTTTATTGATTGGGAGGTGTGTGTGTATTTCTTGAGAGAGAAATACGAAACACACACACACCTCAAACAAGCTGTGAATCCTCAACCCTCCAAATGTGGATAAGGAGGGTATTTATACAAAGAATACAATGACTAACTTAGCCTAAATGTCTAAACTAGTCCTTGTACAAAGAATGAAGTGCAATTCCCAAATATGACAAACTTTAAGGCTAACATATAGATTAATGCAAAGGGATGAAAAGGAGAAAACTATTTTTGGGCGTCACCTGCAACCACACGAAAATTCTAACAGACCAAAGTGATGGCGGCCAATGCTGAATTCACTCTTTTTTTAATATGCATCACGGACCAACCACAAGGATGATACGGAGATTGAATACCCCAAGTAAATACTCTGGAAGCAAATGACAAACCAGAGAACGTTGATTCAACACAAATACTAAACCATCTAGTCTTAAGAACAATTTTGCGACTATAAAAAAGTACACATTATCGCACATTCAAACAGAAACCAAAAATTTTAAGTTAATGTTGATGCACTATTCACAATTTCACGGTCCCAACTCCTGTATGTGCTAACCAGGTATAATAACATTTAAAAATCAAGCTAACGCATGATACTGTACAATCTATTAACATAAACTCCAATAGGTTAACTAACAATCCAGAAAAACAACCGACTAAAACCTTATATACATTTTCATTCTATCTCTTGCAAAACTCAGCTTACAAAACAAGATCTGCCTGCTTTTGTTACCAATGTTCTCAGATCAAGAAAGGACCGGAAACTTTGCATAAATCACCAGGAACATGCAAAAAAATCACCATAAAATCTCACTGCCATTGCCATTTATGTTGCCATTGCCATTTATGCTTCCATTACCATTTATGTTTCCATTGCCATTTATGTTTCCATAGCCATTTATGCTTCCATTGCCATTTATGTTTCCATAGCCATTTATGTTTCCTGATGCACATCCTATATCAATCACAATATAACAAACAATATCATTCATTTAACAATGTTAAATTTAGCCAGATTGACAAATATTTTCAGTTTTGTTGCCAACATAAAGGACTTGTTACAACTTCCACAAAACGAAGCAAGTAATTTGTTCCGTCTCACCAAATCTTCTTGATGAAAACATAAATTTTAATAAATAAATAAATAAAAAAAGTTACAATTTACAGGGGCAACATACCTTTGACAGTAGTATTTTTCTTTCCACGGCTGGGGAGTTTCTAACCTCAACTTCTGTTAATTCTTGACTACTCAATCGCTCCAACTTCCGTTTCTTGGAAGTTACTGAAGCACTACACGAAAATTAGAGCACCAATTCAGATTAGTTAACTACTTGCAACAAAAAGATTAGTGAGCACGGAAAAAATTACAATAATGACATAGTACCTACACTTGACAGCAAGTGATTATGTGAAATCAGATCATCTGAATCAGATTCTCTAGTAAAACGAAGTGCACGATATAGTGTGTGGATGTGCTTTTGCTGTGTGAGGTTGGACCAAGTGTTTGGGACTTTCTAATTATCGAATAAATCAATGGATAAACTAACAGCAATGACATTGTTATATGCTTGTTATAGAAGGAAAACCTAGTCGTTGATAAATATATATCATATCAACATATCCAAACACAAAACTTATAGATAAGTAATATTAACAGACAGGAGAATGAAAAACCTAATCGTTTAACTAAGTGTTAGTTTGAGAGATAAAACTAACAAACCCCTATGAGTACATCATCATAAATAACTGGCCTCTTAAAGCAACTTATATAACTTGTGCACTTAATTACGTTTCATTTTGAGGGAGATGGAAAATATCGGAGAGTTGAGAGTGTGTATAATAAACATTTAACATGTGAAGAAAATGTACTAAAGAATAATCGTATAATCCCAATGTTTGCATAAGAGGGGTACAATACAACTTACTTGATAAACCTTGTCAAAATGTATACTGTCAAACAAGTAACAACTGCTACCATTGCGAAAAGAGTGTCCTTAGAGCTCTGAAAAGGAAGAACCAAAAGCCTAAATTCTGAGCCAACAAAACTCAATGTAAAATTCTAACATGGAAAAAATAAAATTTCAGAAAGAAAAGAAAAAGGTGATCAAGTTAATGACCGTAATGACCTGAAAAATAAATGTCAATGCAATAGCACGCACAGCTAAAATTCTAACAGTATTACTCGAATAGTCAAAGGGGAGACACTTGCTAGCAACGGGTGCCCAGAATAATAAGGAAAAACCAATTGCAAGAAACATGTAGCGCCATCCCTGCGACACTGCAACACGACACAATTTTTCAAATCAAATGGTATACACATGTCATATAATATAGAGACGCGGACAGGACAATGACCTCTTTCATTTCAAACTGACATACTTTTTTGTAAAAAAATGGCGAAGAGACATTAATTGCATAAACTAAGAACTGAAAAAAGACGCAAAATTGGCAATTTTAGAATATAAAACTATAAATACAAATGTGCACAGATACCTTCATGAAGATAGACTGATACAAAACCGCTGGTCCCCGGAGACAGCTTCACATCAACAAATAGTTGCTCGTAAGGTGACATTACAAAGCTCCATTGCTCATCTTCAAGAGATCTCCAATCATCCTTCTCACATTGGCACAATCCCAGTGAAGCATCCCTGCAAACAGCTTCCTAGTTGAATAAAGAGTTTTAACAAACAATATTTTACCTTTTAGCTATTAAGGGATCGATTTGGATTGTGTTTTATCTCACGCGGGTTATATAGGTGGTATGAAGAAATTTAGCAGAAAGGGAAATTATTACACGTTTCTCTCATATAATACAGGGAAAACGTCGCTGATGTCATCATTTACTCAAAACAGCCTCGCTAAGCAATTCCAACCATGAATATCTTAAAATTTACACCTTAATTTTGTGCTCATGTCATAAATTCAAATGAATCCATATGACTAGCTTTGTTAATGTTATATTGTTATCTGCAAGAGGGTACCAAGTTGTAATCGGCACGTGCAATTCAATTGGGGTTTCATTCCATTGATCAGATGGTACAAATCCTAAATTTAACGAGAACCTAAAGTCTTGCAATTTTGCAGCGATGTGAATGAATTATCCATGTTATATAAGGTTTCCTATTTATATAGTACAATATTAATATCTAGGAACTTATGAATCTCCTAGGCCGATAGTGTAACAAGACAAAAAACCAGTGACGTTTATGAATCAATGGGTCTAAAGACAGTTATCATGGTACTTCCATTCAAATTTTACTTACAATGGGGAATGTTTTACAAGGTTGTAAACGAGGATGATTGTCGTGGGCCTTCTAACTTATACAAATCAACCACTGATGGAGATGCCAAATTATATGTATCTTCTACCTTGGTTTTGCTTTAGTTATGCCTCTTAATTCAGCTTATCTTGAATCTTTCTCAGTCATATATACCATGCAACTCACAAATGCCCGTTCATGGCAGTTACTGCACACAAGGCAGGAACCTTGGAAAGAAAATAACTAAGCCAGGCTCAAGACTGCGAAAAAATTGGCTGATACTTACTGCCACCAATATCACTTAAGGGTTTGGAATAAAATACGACAGCACTAGAGGACTTTTTGGGCACTATGTGGAGACCTGAAAATTATGGTATGTTGAAGCACATGAGAAGAAGCAGGTCCTGAATCCTGATCTCTTTCACAAATGGTACACTAGGCTATTTTGTGTTAAAGTAAGAAGAGGAGCATTGAGTAGTGCTTTCTGTCATATGCCCTTAACAACACAATCATTTCTTAAAGAGATAAAAACATTAAACTATCACACTATATATAATACATCAATGTATGTTTTTAAATGCCCGTATATGCAAAGCTTAGTATATTGAATGCCCCATTTATACACGACTACTTAAATATGATAACCTCATATCTTGTTATCACAATTACTGCATTAAAAAAATGAAAGTGTGTATTTTGACACTTTACCCAACCTGAACATGCTGCCACCTAACACCAACAAAAGCATAAAAAGTGGAACCTAACAGCTTCTCTTACGTACCTGTGAACACAAATTTGGGCCTCCTCATCATGCCAATCCTCGTCTGATGGTTGTAACAAAACATGATATATTTTGGAAAAACTCCCAAGTTTCATTCTAGATACGCCTTCTACAGAAACACGTTCACAGTATTCTGAGGAGCCACGAACTGGTGCGGGCGCTAAACGAGTAATTGTTGGATTTTCCACATTAACAACTGTGGTTATAAACGATGAAAGAAACAATTAGTATTTACAAAATACTCAAATCTAAGTAACTGTGACAAACGGTGTAAGTTATCATTTTAGTACTTCTTATTAACCTCTCATAAGAATTTCTTATAGAGAGTAACAACAAATGATTAGAAATCTAAGACAACCATCCATTAATCTGATTCAAAAAAATTATTTGCAGTGATATTCTTTTAAGCTACGTGCAAGTAAATACGTAATAAGTTCAAAAAACTATAACCAGGTCAAGTATTGGTAGTAAATTACCAAATGGATTGATTTCGTCCATGCCACAAGCAAAGGCTAATGCTTCCTTGATTGCTGCCTTGTCAACCGCGTGGTTACACATATTTGCAAACGCTGGGAAACGTCTAAGGCAGTGTTCATGTATACAACCGCAATGCTTATAAAACAATTGCGCCTTCAAAGAAAGAATTCTAATTTAGTACAACAAACAATGACACAATACAAATTGAAAAGTAAATATGGATGTTTTAAGTTGGTACCGTAGACTCAAGGCATTGTAGTTCATCCACTAAGTCTTGCCCAGGGCCTCGAACTGAACGGATGATTGATCGACCGTTCTCTGGTCCAAAGAGAATCAACCCAATCATATCGATTCTGCTATTTAAATACTCCCACTGTGTTAGTTCCTCGTTTATGTCCAAGATAATTGTGGGTTTTTCCGAAGTTGTTGACCTACGGTACTGTAGATACATACATAGATTAGATATATATACATACATATAAGAAGAAGGTTTGTTTGAAATAAAGCAATATGATCAAGAAAATGAATACTCACTATATCCCACAACCAGTAACGTTTAACATCCCATTCTCTTATTTCAGTGTCCTGTAAGGGAATGCGGTTTGCGATGGCTTGTAGTAATTCCCAGGTGGTGGTATTGTCTGCCGGCTTGTGGTGTTCCAGATGTGACGGGGCATGAGCACGTACTTTACAGAGTAAAGTCACCATAACAAGAAGGAATGGTATAAGAAGAGGAGAGTTCGTCTTCATTGATCCCCGAAAACAAACTGCTGTTTTTTATGATCGTTAGAAAAAAAAAAAAAAAAAAAAAAAAAAAAAAAAAAAAAAAAAGAGTTAACAGATTGGATGCATAGATTTGAATCCAATATATGACTAAAAACAGCCTACTAGTAAACGAAAAAAAAAAAAGGTTTTGAGTGCGAAAAGGGAACATATATAGTGAGTCACCTACGGTTTTCTAGAGAATCATATCCTGAAAATTCATTAAGGTAAATAAATATGTCCAACAACGACTAGGCCCCAAGTTGGATAAACCGTTTTGCTAGTATCAAGTACAGCCAAACTCTTGTAAGTGTGGGTGTTGAAAACAAAAACAAAAAAACTTTGTGGACTTAGGGTCAAGGACGTAGCCATGATTTACAAGAAAAAAAAAAATTTACACTTGATGACTCGAAATTGGACCATTCCTGAAATTGGGGTGTCCAAAACCCTAATTTTTCAAACCCGAAAGTGCTAGTCTGTCAATGATCATATCCAAAGCAAGTTCAAGTTAGTGTGCCAAAGAGTAATGTCTATTCATGACTTGCCTAAATTCAATTCGCACGAATCTTTCAAACCCTAATTTGATTGTTTTTATTAAGATGAATCATAATAACAGCAATTCAACAATTATAATAAAAGATTGTACCCCTCAATTATTTCAGAGCCGCCAATCGCAGTGTCTGTGTCTCTGTGTGTTTTACCCGACGGATCTTTTTTAGGGTGCGCTTGGTTAAAAAATTTCCAATGTGTAAATATCCAATGTGTATACTAAGGAATACTAAATATAATAAAAGTATTTCATTGCATTGATATTGCTTAGTTAAAAAATTTAAAGAATACAAAGTATAATATTTTTTTTAAACTTTTATCTAGATAAAAAACAACAAATAATATTAATTCAAATAATATTAATTCAACAAATAATATTATTGTGATATTGAAATTATCCGCTAAAATATGTAGTATTTGTAATACATATACTAACAGTTTTACACATTGGATATTTATATTATGTTTATGTATGTTAAAAAATTAAAAATTAATATTAGTATTTCAAACATCTAAGTAAACATACGATTGAAAAATCATACCTCGTGAAATAATTATGATCATTATATGTTACGGATTATTATTTGAAAATAGCATGAATTTAGGAGGAGTGGGATCATGGGTAAAAAGATGCAAGTGGGTAATCAATTTTCAATACCCCCAATTTAGTGAGTAATGGGGTATTACCCACTTTCAAGGAATAGAGCATTGCATTATAGAAAACCAAGCAACACCTTTCATTATAAGGTATCGGATCTTTTGGAAAGGGGTGGATATTTAAAAAGTCTAAAAAGTGATGTGGTGGTGACACGTGTCCCCCCACTTTTTTTACCCAAGGACATAAATGTAATTTCACCCCTACCTCTTCCTAATTCCGCCTCCTCTTTCCTCTTTCCATCTTTCTCATACTGCCTCTCTTTCTAATTCCGTTCAATAATCCGTTTTTCCGTCCATATATAATCAAAATTTACACAATGATCTCCATTCAATTCATTCATTCATTCAATTTCACATTTTTTTCATTCTTTCATTTGTTCATATTTTACAAATTTAGGGTTTTTTTCTCTCAATTCATATTCTTCTATTTGAATCGTTAATTGCTCTTCAAATCGTTTTAATTGTTCATATCGGAAGAGAATTAGGGTTTTTAACCGTACGATCGGTTAATCGGAAAAAATTTAGGGTTTTTGACCGTTGAGGAAGAGAATTAGGGTTTATAATCATTCAATTGGTCAATTGGAAGAGAATTAGGGGTTCTAAGCATTCAATCGGTGAATTGGAAGAGAATTAGGGTTTTTAACCGTTCAAATTTGGGGATTTTCAACGTCAAATCGATTTCTAATGGCTGAAACTGATACTCATGTGTTTAATCAAGGTAATTTTATTTTTTGTTATACATTCATCAGTCAGTTAGTGCTTATCTTATGTTCATCAATTTATGCTTATTTTTATCATATGTTCATCAATTTTTTTGTTATCTGCTTATTTTTATCTGTTGTGCTTATCTTAGCTGTTTTTGTTTTATGTTTGCTATTATGTTTTTTGGTTCATCAGTCATTGAGCTGTGTTATGTGTTTTTGGTTCATCAGTTTATTTTGCTGTGGTATGTGTTTTTTTGTTCACGAATTTATTGTCCTTGTGTTATGTGTTTTGGTTCATCAATTGTTTTTGTCCTGTGTTATGTGAATTAAGTTCATCAATTATTTGTGCCGGTGTTATGTGTTTTTTGTTCATCAATTTTGTCCTGTGTTGTGTTTTAGGTTCATCAATAAATTTAATGCTACTATATTAGTGCTGCAAGAATTTGGTTCATCAATTATTGTCATGTATTATGTGTTTTTGGTTCATCAATTATTGTCATGTTTTAGTAGTATAAGTTTCAACTGCTACTTGTATGCCATGTGTCATGTGTTTTGGTTCATCAATTGTTGTTCATCAATAAATTAAATGATTGTGTATATATATATATATATATATATATATATATATATATATATATATATATATATATATATATATATATATATATATATATATATATATATATATATATACAGACAATGATTATGAAGCTGTTCCATATTCTGTTGGTATTGTTTCTGAGGAGACGGGTGAGAAGTTGTGGATTCCTGATATTCTTGCTGGTGAGAAGCCGTGTATTGGTATGATGTATCATTCTCTGGAGCAGGCTTATGAGTATTACAAAGCCTATGCAAAAAAAGCGGGTTTTGAGGTTCGTTTAGGTCAACAGTATGTATCTAAGAAGAATAAGGACAAAAATATGGATTTGAAGTATTTTGTTTGTAGTAAAGAAGGTACAAATCCTGCCCCAAAAGTTGGAGCAAAGCCTAGTAATAGGAAACATCCGTCTAAGCGTACTGATTGTAAGGCTGTTTTACGCGTGAAGTATATTGAAGGAAAAGGATATTGGTGTTACGAATTTGTTGAGGCTCATAATCATAGCCTAGTTAGTCAGGAAGATAGCGTTTTTCTGGTTTCTTCTCGTGATGTTTCTTATACTCAGTAAGTTTTTCTATATCAAGCATCGCAAGTGAATCTTGGTCCAGTGAAGGGTTTCAATTTACTTAGGCAGATTTATGGGGACTATGATTTTATTGGGGCAAGTTCGGTTGATTGTAAAAATTATAGGAGAGATGTGCTTGATTTCATTGGTAAGAATGATGCTCAGATGTTAGTTGAGATGTTGATGAACAAGAAGGATTATCTTCCTAATTTTTCATTTGAGTATCAAACTGGTGAGAATAACGCGTTGACGAACCTTTTTTGGGCTGATGAATATGCGAAGAGAAACTATTATGCGTTTGGCGATGTTATGTCATTTGATGCGACGTTCAGAACGAATAAGTAAGTTCATTTTTTATATGTTCATTAGTAATAAGTTAATTTAAATGGTTCTTCAGTTAATTTAAATGGTTCATCAATTAATATAAATTAAATGGTTCATCAGTTAATTTAAATGGTTCATCAGTTAATATAAATGGTTCATCAACTGTATGTGAGTGACAGGTTATGTTACTGTATGTGACTATGACAGGTCACTGTATCTTATCTCTTTATCTTATCTGAAAATCCACCTTTTTATCTCTACACCAGGACAAATAATTCATGAACCACCTATCTTAACCTATCTTATCTTTTTCCTCTACCCCACCTATCTTATCTCTTTATCTCTTTTCTTATCTTTAAATACTGATGAAATGAATGTAAATAGGTCATGTTTCTAGCTTGAATTGTTTCCCCGGAGTGGTTGTTGGGTGACTGTGAGTAGCTTTTGAAACTCATTGATCAGCTCAGACACATAAACTTCACCGCAACAAGATGATGTTCATCGGTATAAAAGTTAATTCACGTTGCCCATCATCTTGTTCTGGCAGTTTGTGTGTTTGAGCTGGTCGATGAGAATCAAAACCTACGCAAACAGTCACCAGCGACCATTTCTGGGGAAACATTTGAAGCTAGAAACATTTAAACAAAATTTGTATACCTTCTGTATTTGATTGTTATAAGCTGATGTGATTGAAATGATGCACTTAATGTAAGTGGTTCATCGGTTATATAATAATGTAAATGGTTCATCAGTTATATTATATTGGTTCATCGTTTATATAATAATGTTTATCATTTATTTTTTATAGGTACAAAATGGTTTTTGTACCATTCACTGGGATTGACAATCATAATCATTATGTTACATTTGGAGCTGCCTTGCTGTCATCAGAAACGAAAGAATCTTACATTTGGTTGCTTCAATGTTTTCGAAGAGCGTTTGTTCGAGCACCAAAGGTTATTGTGACTGATCAAGACGGATCAATGAAAATTGCAATAGAGACTGTTTTCCCGTTATCTCGTCACAGATTATGCATGTGGCATATCATGCAGAAGTTGACTTCAAAGGTATGTTTATCAATTTGTTTTTTTTTTTTTTTTAATTATTTTTGTTTATTAGTTAATTCTCTTCATCAGTTTGCTTTTGTCCAATCGACTTTTTTCTTTATCAGTTAGTTTTATAAAATAGTGTTCATCGATGAGTTCTGTTCATCATTAAAGTTGATCTTGATTTTGTAGGTTGGTCCCGTGTTAGCTAAAGATCGTACTTTTAAAAGAAGAATATCGGATATTGTTTGGACTGATAGAATAGAGCCTGAAGAGTTTGAGCATTTGTGGGAGCGTTTGTTAGTTGATTTTGATTTGAAGAGTCACAAATGGCTTTCAGATATGTATAATTTGAGGCATAAATGGATTCCAGCCTATTATAGGGATGAGTTGATGTCGGGTTTGATGCGTACTTCTTCAAGGTCAGAGAGTGAAAAGTTGAACACATGTTTTTTCATTTTACACTTTGCTGTTTACATAATTAGTCCTTGATGGTTGGTTTTTATGTACACAGTTAGTCCTGGTAGCTTTACATTGTTTGTTCTTAAAAAAAAATACGTAAATAATCCATAAATTATTAAATTGTGTTCAATTTGGTTTAAATTATGTAATGTTTTTATTTGAATATAGTTATAATGCCCGCGCACGCGCGGGATTTTTCCTAATTTTTTGAATAATATATTTTGACCAAGCGTAATTTAAATTCCAGCATAAATCGGTTAATGTGGATCATGTTTAAAGCGTATTTGCTATAATGTGTCTACTTTCAAATAATCTGATACGAAACGTGACAAATTGTTTGAGTGTCTCAAAATGCACAAAAGTAATCCACTATATTTTCTAAATGCATATATCTATTAAACTGTATAGACAATACATGTAATTATCGTTGGTATTTTCACGAGATGCAGCTTTACGCAACTACCTATCATCACTTTAACAGACAAAGGCTGAACATGTGCATAATTCTTTAGGCAAATATTGCATGTCCTCATCTAGTCTGTGCTTCTCTAAGAGCTCTTGTGCAGAATCCAGCAATTCTGAAACATGGTCTGGTTCCTTTGCATGAATCAACTTTAAGATTCCATTCCCACAACCACCCATACTTTGTGGAGGACATGGAATTCTGCCATCATCGAGAGACATCCAGTCATGACTTTCCTGTTCTTATGGTGACGGATCTGCGGCAGACGGCCCGTCGTGAGTTTGCAGTTCTTTTGGTGCAAGATGTGCAGCAGACATCAAGTCAAGAAATTGTTGGTCTTTTGGCGAAGCACTTGCAGAACGCCTGGTATTCCTCTTAACATCTTTCCTATCAACATCTTCCCTATTAAATCTTCCAGCGTCCCCCCATACAAGTAACCAGAACCTAGATCTTCAAACTGACTGAAAACTTCTCCTTTGTTTCCCTGAAGGTTGCCATCACGCAATTCCCAGCAGCATTGAAGGCACAAGTCATAATGACAGTAAGGGCGGGAAACTTCTATGCAGGTCAAACATTGAGGTTTTATATAAGTCACTGTATATATTAGGTGACAAAATCAGAAAAATAATGTCCAAAAGCAAAATCCTTGTACACTTGTACAACGGTTGAAATGACATATCAGTACATGCATTCATCCTTGCGACATTTTTTCTTCTTCACTTGCACTTCCAATAAAGCACATCCTGCTCAAGAAGATAAAATCAGAAAAACCTACATAAAAGAACAGATGATTGCTACGCAAACTATCATCATTCCAACACACTATCAAGCCAGGATAAATTAATTAAGCCACAACATTTAATAGGCCGTCATTTTTCAAAAAATATACGGAGGTTCTGAAGTTTGGCGGAAAACCAAACACTAACCAAGTATCCTTACAGTAAATCATTTGTTGAAAGTACGTCTATGCACCTAATTTAACTATAAAAATTACTTGAAATTTCCCCAAACACCACTTCTACCCAAAGGGCCAATTTTATCCTTAAAAAATAAATAAATAAATATGATAAACTCGACTTCACTTGGAGAAGATGAACCGAGAGCTTTCCTCTTTATCACACAACACACTAGAACACAATGATGACTCACATATACATATTAAGAACAAGAAAGAGTAGTATGGATCATAGGCTAATTTCAGTCAAAGGTTATTAGCTTTAGTGAAAAAGAAATAAACAATGACAAGGTTTCACACACACACTCTCTTTCTACAAATGAGACACACTGATAAGAGTGTGTGTGTGCGTGGTTTTGTTGTGTTCACAGCCAACCAAAAGGCTTTGGTGGGCTTTCTATTGGACCTTGTAGTGGGCTTGACTAAAACATTACACTTATACATTTGTAACACTAATAAACTAATGCTACAAGCCCACTACTTTAACTACATATTACATGACACACTTAAGACATAAAAAACTAATGACCATCACTTTTGCATTTATAAATAAATGCTAACAATCTCCCCCTAAGGGATGGTCATTCAAATGATGATCCCGTGATTGTTCTTTTGTCTTCAATGACTTGAACTTTGTGTGTCAATGCAAAATAGTCTTCATTCAATGTTCCTTTATGCGCTGTAATCTTCAAAGAATCGTCTCTTTGTCGTTCTTGCCTTGATCTACTCCTTCATTCCAGATGCTTCGTCATTAGTAGATGATGATGGTGGATGGACTTCCGTCGGTACCTGCATAAGACAGTTAGCAATAAATCGTCCTTCGGCCATCATGTCGTGAGGCAAGATCTTTGGATCTCATTAAGACTCATACAAATTGTATCCTTTTGAGTGAACACAAGAGTATTTCATAGGAAGTGTTCCTAAGAGATCTTTTGATGAATCTCATGTCTCTAGACTCAATTATGTGCGTTTTGGTTTTAGTCGTCGGAGGCATGGAGCAGAGTGCCACCTTTTCAATATCAACACATCTCGGAATGAGAGGTCGATAGATTACGTAGTGTTCTCCGTGAGAAATGAAACAAATATCTTTTAAGAGATATCTGAGTAGATTGGAAGGGTGGTGCAAATGCGTCACTGGGTCCATGACGTCTTGTCTTCAATACCAGTATCACCTTAGTGAGTACCGATAGCAGATGTATTGACCCGGTTTCTGCCCTAAGTTTTCATGGAGGGCTATTTCTTTTCACCCTTACAAAAACTTTTCTTTTTCATTCTTCAACACCTTCTTTCTCCTTTCTCATTATACTCCTTTTTTCAATCTTACCTAAGGACTTCTAATGCTAAGCTATTGGAATTGTCCTTGGGTAGATCCCTCCGGTTCTGGCGGATCATTGGACATAACCTAACCATAATCACCTTATTACTCCATGATTATCCTAGATTATTTGTCACATGCCATTAAACCTTGTGAAAATATCTCAACGTGTTTATGAGAAAACACATTTTGTTAACACATCGAGAGTTTTACATTTTTTAAACACTCCCCCTTCACATGTGCTCATGCATTTTTGAAATAAATTGCACATGTTGGGTAGAGTTCGCACATTTTGAAATGATTGAATTTCAATGAACATGACCTTCGCGAGACACGCTTACATCACTAGTTAGACTAGCTTGAAATTATTACCCGTCCTGGTCATATTCAAAGATCATCTCTCGAATTGGTACATTCTACTCAGACAAGTCCTTTGCGAGACACGTTTACATCAATGGATAACCATCTTGAAATTATTACCCGTCCCGGACTAGTCTTTTCGATAACGGACAGTTAGTTTCGTCAATTCGAGGGTTGTTCTGAGTCTTTTTGAAGCACTCATTTTGAGATTCAAACGACAAAAACTTCTTTTAGATCACATTTTAATCACGTCCTCTCCCCCATATATTTAAACACTTAATCTCCCCCTCAAAAATAGCATGAAGTGGTATTTTTGAAAACAGTTGATTAAAATGAAACTTTTTGTGGAGAGACGGACTAAGTTTAGCATGAAAGATGGAACATTTTTCTTTTTATACTCCCCCTTTAACAAAGCATTTTATTTAAACAATTGAGTTTAAAAGCAGTTAAGGGTGTTAGAGGGAGTGATCTTGAGCACAAAATGCATTTTAAAGACTTCATGGATTTTTGGGTTGACCCGTCTCTGTTGCTGGACAGCGGGTTTGAAATTATCTTCCAATAAGATCTTATGGGTGCAGAATTTAGGGTCAATACCCTTTATGTCGGAGATCTGCCAAGCAATGGCACTTTTATGCTTTTTAAGCACGTCTAAGAGTTTTGTCTTCTCCTCATCTTTGAGAGCTTTTGAAATGATGACGGGAAATGTATCGGAATCTCCCAAGAAAGCATATTCAAGATGAGGAGGTAAATCCTTGAGCTCAAGCTCCGGAGGATTTTCAATAGACGGCTTAATTTCCTTAACGTCGGCCATTTTAAGGTCCATCGGAGGGGAAAAAGGGGTAGGATCTTCATTCAAAAGTTGTTCAAGCATGAGAATATCCCCCTCCGGATCATAATAAGAATCATCATCTTCCGGTGAAGAAGATGTGTCGGTAGCAAGAAACTCATTGACCTCTTCCAAAAAGAAATCACCTCCCTCAAACGGAGTGAGGGACGGGGAAGAGTCGGAGATGATCGGTGAAGAAATAATAGACGGAGAAGAATCATCAATAGAGGTAGAAGAAGAATCCAAAGTGGGATTTCCACTAGCAAAACCGAGAATCTCTTGAGCATACTCCTCCGTAGTAACGTCAATAATATCAATACGGTTCACGGACATGCAATTATCGTTGGAGGAGTATCTCGCGGTTTGATCCAAATCGAAAGTCACGGCTTCATTACCAACTCGCAAGGTAATCTCTTCATCATAAACATCAATCAACGCTCGCCCGGTTCGTAAGAATCCTCTCCCGAGAATGAGAGGAACTCGGGGATCGGCATCAAATTCGACAATCACAAAGTCTGCCGGAAAATGGAACTTTCCCACATTAACGTAGACATCTTCGGCGATTCCAATTGGTCGAGTGATTGATCGATCCGCGAGCTCGAGAGTCATGCGGGTCGGAGTGAGAGCGGGGAGAGATAATTTTTCCCAAACGGACTTAGGCATTAGGTTAATGCTAGCGCCAAGATCGGCCAAGGCGAAACATTGAACCATCCCCGGAAAATTGCACGGAATAAGGAACTTTCCGGGATCTCCTAGCTTTTCTGGAAGCTTTTTAAGGAGAACCGCGGAACATTGTTCATTTAACGGGGTTGTTTTTGCCATCTCAAACAATTTATCTTTGTTACTCAACAAATTCTTTACCATCGATGCAAACTTTGGCATTAAGAGAGCAGCATCTGCAAAGCTAATTTCGAAGCTCATATCTTGAAAGATTTGATAGAATTTCTCCATCTGATGCGTATTCTTATCATGGTGCTTTTGTTCATCAAGTCGCGACGGATACGGAAGTTTTATCTTAACTGGAACCTCTTGTTCAAAATCAACTTTCCCTTTTCCTTTTGACGTTTGGACAACCGGAGGTTGGATGTCTTCGGTCCTTCCGTTATTAGCAGGAAGTGCCGTATCCGTTGTCTCCTCGGTTTCACGGGCGACTACCTTGGGAGGAAGAGAAGAAGAGGTAGTCGGAGCCGTAGGTCCATCATAACAAACACCACTACGTGTTGTGATCGCTTTAACGTCTCCCCTCGGGTTTGCGATCGTGTTGCTTGGAAGAGAAGTAGTACCCGAACCCGAGGGTTGATCATTTAAACGTTTCTTAATCTCACTCATTTCCTTAGTTAACAACTCTTGAGTTCTCATCAAATTTTGATTTTGAAGCATTAATTGTCGAAGAATCTCATCCGAGGGTGGCGGATTTGGAACAACATTTTGATTTTGATTAAAATTTTGCCCTCGGTTGTTGTTGTTGAAACTTTGATTATGAAAATTTCCTTGATTTTGATTCATATTTCCTTGATTAGCATTGAAATTCCCATAAAAATTCCCTTGATTTTGATTTCCTTGAAAACCCCGGTTTTGATTTGGATTAAAACCATTGTTTTGAAAACCATTATTTGCACGATTTTGATTATTGTTAACTTGATTACGGTTTTGACCTTGATTTTGACTTTGATTATTGAATCCCGGTGGTGGTCCAAGTGAATTGTTTGAACGGTAGCTAAGGAGATTTCGATCACCTTGGGGTTGGTAACCATTACCACCCGAATTAGTAGCATACACATTCTCGTGTCCATAAGCCCCGGTGGCCGGACACTCGAAATAAGAATGAGGACCACCACATATTTCACAACCATGGTTAATAACATTGACTTGGTTGGGTGTTTTCTCAATAACAAATGAATCGAATTTCTTATTAAGTGCGGCGAGAGCATTCATAACTTCTTCATTGTTCTTACTACTAGCACTAGACGTTTGAAGCTTGCTCCTTGAATTTCTCACACGGGCTTTGTTTTCAATTATTCCGAATGCCTCTCGAGTATTACGAGCCAATAAATTTCCACCGGCCGCCGAATTGAGTGAATCTTGATCGGCAAGACTTAAACCATTATAAAAGGTATCGATTTGATGAAGCTCCGAAAAACCGTGGTTCGGACATTTCTCAATCAACTCTTTAAACCGATCCCAAGCCTCGCTGAACGATTCATCAAAGGCTTGTTGGAAACGTAAGATTTGAGCGCGGAGATTAGAAATCTTAGAAGGAGGATAGAAATGGTTCACGAACTTTGAAGCTAGGTCACCCCAAGTATAGATCGAGTTCGGGGGTTCCTTCTCAAGCCAAGTTCGAGCCGCGCCCTTAAGCGAGAAAGGAAATAACTTCATCTTGATCGCATCATATGATACTTGGTTAAGCTTAATTGTCTCAACTATATCCGTGAAGTTCCTGATGTGAATATGAGGATCTTCACTCTCGAACCCGTGGTAAGAGATACCAGTGATGAGGTTCAATAACCCGTGATTGATTTCAAATTGATTAGCAAGTATGTCGGGAATCACAATGGCCCTTCGCACACCATTAAATGGTGTTTGAAGTTGTTCCTCCATCGGACGGAGGTCGGGGCCCGGTTGTGCTCCTTGATTAGGCTCCACCAGAGGAGCTTGATTGTCGTTCATTTCCTCAACGTTTGGGAAATGACTACGGTGTGTGTGTCGAATTACCCTTTCGGGATTTGATAATGGAGAAATAAGATTTTGAGAAGATGAGCGGGTGTTCATACACCAAAAAGAAAACAAAAATGAAAATCAAAAATCTTTTTGTATTTTTGGTTGGGAATTATTTTTGGCTTTTTTAATATATTGAAAAACAAAAGATTTTATTTTCTTTTTGGTAACCGTTACGTTAACCGTAACCGTTTCCTTTAAAACTACGCGCAGCGTGGCGGGAAGGCAAAGGTAGCTCCGAAGATGCTTAAAAACCCGCCTTCTTCAGCTCGACAATTTAATGTCAAGCTTCCTTAAACCCCGTGATTAGGTTGTAGTAATAAAGTAATCCGATAACGATTAATTTCACGATTTGTTTTGTTGTTATTTGGAATGGTTTACAACCGCCCTCCTTCAACGGAAGACGGAGGATGTTTATTAATGATGTATTTATGAAAACACTTTAGGAAAAGTGTTTTATTTATTATATTTTTGTATTTTTATTTTTATAAAAACAATAACTTCCAAGGAAGGATCTTCAAATCACAAAAACAACGGACGAAATCGACGCACTCGTTTCAAGCCTTCCCCGGCAGCGGCGCCATTTTATTGATGTTATATATATTTGTTTATATTTTTATTTTTGATTCCAAAGAAATTGTAACGAATACAATTCCCCCGGGTCGTTCTCCCAACGAAGGTTTGACGGCGAATTAGTCGAATCGTAGTCGTGAAAATGTGAAGTGAATAAGTGACGTGAAAGATTTTTTTTTTTTTTAGAATTGATTACACTATAATAAGAAAAATTAAAAGCAATCTACGCTATTAAAATAAATGCACACAAAGAAAATTCAAATAAATGCAAATCCCGGGCTAATCCCGAGATTTATAAATCTATTAGTGAAATTATACTAAAATAAAAAAAAAAAAAAATCTAAGGAACTACAAATGTAAAGTAATGAAACTGATTTAATAGAAGAAAATAAAGAAACAATAGTTTATAAAAATCGAGGGACTGAAATTGCAATTTTGGAAACTTTATTTAAACTAAAACTTTTTAAAACAAAGACAAGGATTTAAACTGTAATTTTTGAAACTTTAATAAAACTTAAAACGATTTAAACAAAGACAAGGGCCGAACTTGCAACAACTGAAACTTAAGGACTGATTTGCAATAACTGAAAATGGAAAATGTTTTACTCTAGAAAAACAGCCCAGGTTCGATTCCTGGGTATTACAACTATCTAAAATATTTTTTTTTTTATTTTTTTTCTTTTTTGCAAAACAACTACAAGCTAACAATAACTAACTTATGAAAAGAGAATAAGCTCAAACAAGCTTAAATAAGCTAGCAAAACAGCTTATTAACAAGACAGTCGACCTTTGCAAACTTTTTTATAAAACAGTCCAAACAAGCACCAAATAGACTCAAATTAGCTATCCAAATAAGCTAAAAAATCAAAACTAAGAGCAGAATCTAATTAACAGCTAGTATGACTAGCTTTTGCCCCAATAATATCACTTTTTCATCTAATAGATTTCAAGAAAACTTCTCATAAACTAGAGCTAGTGACTGAAAAGAACTGAGTATGCTATTATGTCTACTTAAACAAACCTTTAACACAGCCAAATACACTTATTCACACACTTTATTATAATGCCTGTTCACCTTAAAACTGAATTTCAAGTTCAATACTTAGTAACGATCATCACTAATCACTTACTAATATCAAAAATCCTCAGATTAACAACTATCAACAACAATGATTACCAGAAACTTAGATTCAAAGAACACTATCAATTCAGAAACTATACTAGATAGATTTTAACTATACTATTAACTAACAAATCTAACTATACTAACAACTAATTAATAAAACAAGTTTAACTAAAATTAAATCTATCAATTAAGCATCAACTAACTAACATTAAACTAGAAGCAGCAGTTCTAAACTATGAAAGTTGAGTAGAAATGTGAAATTGAAAAAAAACTTACAAATTACTCTCAGCAAGAACAGAGAGTTTTCCCATGAGGCCTATCTTTGGATAGGCTAACTGCTTCCAATTTTTCAGATAGACTATCAATTTAAACCCAGAATCATAACCTTCACACCATGGTTGACTTTCGTTGACCAGAGTAACTTTGAATGTTACTACAGCATTGACACTAGTACTCACTTACAATAAGCTATAGAGCTTACATAAGCTGATATTAACTGAAATAGAGCTTAATGAAGCAGTTGTGAACTATATATATATATATTTTTTTTTCTTTTGTGATGATCAGATATTAGAACAAAGTTAATAAACTAAAAACTGAAATCAATAAGAACTAAATGAGAATTCGGATACAAAATAGCTTCAAATTTAAACTTTCATTAAAACTTAAAAATTACAATACTCAAATCAAATAAACATAAACAGAAAAATTACAATCCGAACTATAAGACTAAAATTCTAAAATTACTTTGACAGCATAACGTTGCTAGAAAAAATTACATACGAAAATGGGGAATAACCCTCCTCTATTTATAGGCTAAACCGAACCTTCTGGGCTATGCCACGTTGGCGATCCTTGTGCTTCTTAACTCCATATCCACCCTTAGATCATCTTGAGCATCATCAAAACGTTCTTAACCCTTAGATCACATTTAGTGAGGTGTTCGAACCAATAATAAGCCGCCATCTGTCCCCGTGTGTGCTTGTTTGCTTCTGACATCTCCTGACAAGGTCTGATATCGTACGAAATTACTTGATTACCCTTAATTGTGGTAATCAAAGGTACGGTGAATTTAGGGTTCATGTGAGGGTGAATTTGGGGATCGGATTTAAGAGTATGAGAGATAAGGTGAGTGTTTAGTTAGTTTTTTTTTTTTTTTTTTTTTTTTTTTTTTTTTTTTTTTTTTTATCTTTCTTTGACCGAAAATTAGACCGAATGGCTTATTTTGATGGAAGGTGGGCTCGGGTTTAAGGTTTTTGTGGTGGGCTGATTGTGTTTAATTGGGAAATGGGCTTTTGGGATTGGGTAGTTTATGGGTTGGGTTGTGTTGGAGTTAGTGGGTAAGATTATAGTGAATCCGGGTAAAGGGTTTTAAAAGAGTTTAAGGTTTTAATCTTAGGGACTATTTATGTAATTTCTGGATTCTTCAAGGACTGATCTTGCCATTTTTTTTAAAAGATAATCTAAGGGTTGGAGTTGACAATCTTTGATAGTGGGAGGACCTCGGATGCCTTTTTGACCATTTTCTTTGTTCCCGGTTCCGGTTCTGAGCCTTTCCGTATCTCGTGCTCGTTTTCTTGATTTTCTTGTGTCTTTTGTCGGTTTTCATGATATCCATCCCTGCACATACAAAAACACAAAAACACAATATCTTTTGGCATTTTGGTCGGGTTTTTGGTTATTTTGGTCCGGTTTTGGTCTAGAAATGGTATGTGTTTTAGCACATACCAGGATGACAACACTTGGACGTGGGTCATTTACATCAAACTATTTTATGAGGTCTTTTTTATTCTTGCTCGAGCCGGATGATTAAAAAATTATCATGTCCGGTTCATCGTCAATAGACATCATATTTGTATCTTTCTATCATGTCATGTTTTTTTGAAAGGGTTTTGCTAACGTATGCTCACTGGGCACGTATTAACGTGTAAATAAAATGAATGTTTTGGTTCATTTAAGTGAAAATTATGTTTAAATATAGTAATTTATCAGTTTATTTAATGTGTATTTAATGCATTTTTTAGTTAAATTATAAAATTTATTTTTATTAACTATACACTAACTTATGCCCAATCAACACTTTTTAGCAAAACCCTTTTTGAAAATATATATAGATTCAAATTGTATAAGAAATATGTTATGGGCCTAGTGGGTGCCTGTATTTAAATAAGTTACAAGCCCA
This sequence comes from Artemisia tridentata subsp. tridentata, assembly GCA_021014915.2. Classification (NCBI taxonomy): domain Eukaryota; kingdom Viridiplantae; phylum Streptophyta; class Magnoliopsida; order Asterales; family Asteraceae; genus Artemisia; species Artemisia tridentata. The sequence continues at coordinate 86,088,588 of CP139506.1, forward strand.
ACAAAATCAATAACATACCCAAAATTTATCCTACCCAAAAATAATGCTTATATCCAAAAGCTGTCTTGAAAAGTCGAAGTAGAGGTGGCAATTTATGTCCAAAATAAAAAAAATTGCTAATTTTGGCTATTTTGTAAAAGATTTAGGCACATTTAGCCCCCTCATTTTTATAAAATTGATGACGTATAGTCCGCATTCGGGTCACGAACCCGACCAATACTCAAGCCCATCATGCGTAGGCTATCATGATAAAGATTTGGGCTTACAACGGCCTAAATCCGAAATCTATTATTGGCCTAGGATCTCTTATTTACGGGATAAGGATCAATGGACCGAATAGGGCGGGATACGCCGAAGGGTAAGGAACACGAAACCAACAAGGATTTCGTGTGTGTATATAGGGCATCTCGGCTCTCATTAAAGGTATGATATCATAACCCTAACTCTTCACAGAAACCCTAAAACCGATTACTTACTCTCACGCCGGAGGATAATCGTGGGAGACAATCCCACGATAAGTCTAACGGTGTTTTTTGCTCTCTTAGTGCGCAGGTCTCAAGCATTAAGATCCAATTGATACGGGAATAGGAATCCAAACAAGGAACGTCCAACTCTTGTATCAACAAGTGGCGCCATCCGTGGGACCAGACACTAAGAATTCTACGAGGAACTAGAATGACAAAGCACGGAAACGTAAATCAGCAGACTCCGCAAGCGAAGAAAACATACAAGGGCAGAAGCAGCAAATTGATTCAGCCCCTAAGCAGGCCTCTGGAACAACCAGTGCGCCCAAAAATCTAGGATCATACTCAGATCTGGCCTTTACTACAGTGGAACCGCTCACAAGGACTACCCATGCTATTACAACAACCACTAGCGCGGAAGATCTACTGCACACTCCTTTCACCATGCCAGAATTAGGGTGCGTTTGTTTTTTTATTTTTTGCCTCTGAACAGTATCTGAATGACACAAATGTCTGAATCGGTCAGACATTTTGTCGTTCAGACCGTTTGTTTTTCTTTTTTTGTTCAGACGCGTTCAGATGCAGTTAGATCTTAATGGTCAAGACCTGAGAGGGGTGTCTTAACGCGTCTGAATGCCTCTTGTTGACACAAAATAACCAAAAAAAAAAAATTCCCGTTCAAACATGAGTTTTTTTTTTTCCCGGTTCAGATGCGTTCAGATTCAGACATTTATGCCTCAGATTCAGATTCAGATGTGCGGTTCAGATTCAGATTCAGACCCTCATAATAAACAAACACCACCTTAGACTTCACTGAGCCGCCAAATGCGCCTACCTGAAACAAGGGTCCTGAGTTGGAAACAAACATCCTCGCACTAGAAGGAGTCACGCCTGAAATAGCGCCAAAAGATTTCGTATCTCAAAACTATGAAACCTTGGCTGCACTTATGCGAGAGGAAGCGAAAAAGAGGTCAAGCCAGAGTCTGCAAGCCCGGCTCAACTTCGACCCTGAGCATGAAGCATCCCCACGGCGTTGCCGAAAGGAAAGGCTCGAGAAAGATAGCCGCCGACACCCAGTGTTTACTAGGATCGGAAGGAAAGTCGCGGATGACGAAGCAGCCGACTTACATTATCTGGAGGAGCATGAAGACGATGAACGGCGCACCAATGTCCACGCTAGGCTTGGCAGTCGCAGGATTCACGATAGACTTGGGCGACGGTGCTCCCCAAGCGAAAGCCCTTCAAGCTCGAATTCCGAGGATAGTCGGCGCAAGCGCCGCAAAAGAGTAAGCTCATCCTCAAGTGACTCCTCGGACAACGAGGACAAAGAAACAGGACACTGGAAGTCCAGGAGAAGATACCGCGACCAGGAGGACGAAGATATGTCTCGTCCCTGGCGCCGCCAAAAGGTTGACGCATTCACTCGGCGCATCAGTGATTTTTCAGAAGATAAGAGAAGGCGCATGCCCGCTAATGTTAAAACTTATGATGGAACAGGTGATCCTGACGACCACCTAAAAATTTTTGAATCAGCAGCTACCATCGAAAATTGGCCACAACCTGTGTGGTGCCACATGTTCAATTCTACATTAGTAGGGAATGCGCGAACTGGTTCAGTAAGCTTCCACGTAGAAGCATCGATGGGTTTGAAGAGTTGCGGAAGGCGTTTCGTTTGAACTTTACTCAAAGGAAGAAGTGCGCCAAGAACCCTGTCGAACTCGCTAGGGTAAAACAGCGCCAAGGGGAATCCACAAGCGCTTTTATGGAGCGCTATAAAGACGAATGCATACATGTCAAGGCATGCCCCGAAATACTAAAGATCTCAGGGTTTATGAACGGAATCAATAACCCAGAACTTATCAAAAAGTTAAATGATAGGGTCCCCCAAACCTTTGATGAACTTATGAAGCGCACGAGGTCCTTCATCCAAGGAGAAGCCGCCGCTGCGGATAGTAAGAAAGGCTACTCAAACTATAGGTCACAAGAACAGCCAAGGAGACAATCCAATGACCAAGGTATCAATCGTAACAAAAGCTACCGCAGTCAGGGGGGCGGACGAGAGAATGACAAGTATACCCCACTAACGAAGACTCCAAAGGAGATATTTGCGACGGAAGGCGCGAACTTTCCGAGACCCCCACCGATGCGCACCCCAGAAGATCGGCGCGTAGGGAACGGATACTGCGAGTATCATGGACAGAAGGGCCACACCACCAATGAGTGTGTCCAATTGCGCCAATTAATTGATAAGCTAGTAAAAGAAGGCAGATTGGACCATCTAGTTAAGAACATCAAGGATGGGAAAGACAAACAGAAGACCGGAGGCAAGAAAGAAGCACCTAAGGACAAGGCTAACACAATCTACATGATACAATCATGGCAGCGAAAGACTAGGCAAAAGGTCAGCCATATATTTTCTCATGGAAGCGAAATCTCTTTCCCCACCTTGGCTGCGGACAACGCAGTGGCAGAATCACTCACCATCGAGATAAATGCGGGGGGTCACGATATCCACCGCATGTATGTTGATGGAGGGGCATCAGCAGACATAATGTATGAGCATTGTTTCAAAAGATTGCGACCTGAGATACAAAGACAGTTAATCCCGGCCACGACGTCGTTGACTGGTTTCACGGGAGAAAAGATATGGCCCATGGGGCAACTACGACTACTAGTTGTTGTTGGTAATAAGGAACACTCCACGACAGCCTGGATGAATTTTATGGTGATCAGATCTCCTTCGCCATACAATGGCATTATCGGAAGACCAGGAATTTCGGCAATACGCGCAGTACCGTCCATAGCACATGGGATGCTCAAATTCCCGGTAGAAGGCGGCATTGTCACCATCTACAATAATGCTGCGTCACTTAGAGAGTGTAACACGGTTACATGTGAGACGACGCACACCCCAGAACAGAGCGCAGCTAAAGTGTCAAATCTGAAGGTTGCAATTCATCCTGATTACCCGAAGCAAGAAGTATCTATCGGGGGATCGCTGTCTGATAAAGGCAGAGCTGCCGTGTGCGCACTCTTGCAAAAGAATCTGGATATCTTCGCATGGGAACCAAAGCACATGACTGGTGTGCCACGCTCGATTGCAGAACACAAGTTGAAAATCCGACAAGGATACTCCCCAGTACGGCAGAAAAAGCGCGGCCAAGCTCCAGAGCGCGCAAAAGCCATTCTAGAGGAAGTACACAAACTTGTTGACGCAGGTATCATGCGAGAGGTCTATTACCATGACTGGCTCTCCAATCCAGTGATGGTCAAGAAGAGTGATGGTAGTTGGCGGATGTGCGTGGATTTCACTGATCTCAACAAAGCATGTCCACAGGACTGCTACCCACTACCAGAGATAGACTGGAAGGTAGAATCTTTATGCGGATACCCCTTTAAATGTTTTTTAGACACATACAAAGGGTACCACCAAATCCAAATGGCTAAAGAGGACGAGGAAAAAACAGCCTTCCACACAAGCCAAGGTGTCTACTGTTATACAAAGATGCCTTTTGGCCTAAAGAATGCGGGCGCCACCTACCAGCGATTGGTGTATAATGCATTTGAGAAGCAGGTGGGCCGCAACCTAGAGGTCTATGTTGACGACCTTGTCATAAAAAGCCATACCGAAGGCGAGTTGGTCCGCGACATTGAAGAAACATTTAGAACACTACGAAAGATCAACATGAAGTTAAATCCTAAGAAATGCACTTTTGGCGCTACAGAAGGCATGTTCCTAGGATACTTGATCGAACCTGATAGCATTAAACCATGCCCAGAAAAAACAGAGGCTGTCATCCAACTCCCTTCACCACGCACGTTGAAAGAAGTCCAGTCTCTGAATGGAAAACTAGCCGGGTTGAACAGATTCCTGTCCAAATCAGCAGATAAGTCACTCCCCCTCTTTAAAACACTCAAGAAGTGTACAAAAAAGGGAGACTTTCGTTGGGCTACAGAAGCGGAAGAAGCTTTCACACAGCTTAAGCAACATATAGTAGCGCTTCCCAAGCTAGTCGCACCCCGACCAGGGGAGGAGTTAATTGTGTATTTGTCTGCGACTCATGGAGCAGTCAGCGCGGTGCTACTGACAGATAGGAATTCCGTACAAACACCGGTATACTTTGTAAGTAAAGCGCTCAAAAAGACAGAGATTAACTATAGCCCAATGGAAAAGTTGGTCTTGGCATTAGTATTCGCCGCCAAAAGATTGCGCAGGTACTTTCAAGCGCACCCAATAGCGGTGATCACAGACCAACCAATCAAGCAAGTTATCTCCAAACCCGACGCATCGGGGCCATTACAAAAGTGGAGTGTATTGCTAGGCGAGTATAACATCTCTTATAGACCACGCACTGCGGTTAAGGGGCAAATACTAGCAGACTTCATTATCAAAAAACCAGACACCGATGTTGCACCTCCACAGAGCAAGGTAGAACTACAAGAACCATGGGTCCTGTTCACGGACGGATCTTCATGAGTAGATGGGTCGGGCGCAGGCCTTATCCTCACCAATCCAGAAGGAATAGAATTCACTTATGCACTGCGCTTTGAATTCACAGCCACGAACAACGAGGCAAAGTATGAAGCCCTAATCGCTGGATTACACATTGCAACTCGAATGGGTGTACGCAACCTTGAAGCAAATGTGGACTCCCGATTAGTAGCCAACCATGTGTTGGGCGAATATGTGGCTAAAGAGGATAACATGGTTCAATACCTCGACAAGACCAAGTCACTAATCCAAGGTTTTGACAGGTTTACCATTAAACAAGTTCCTAGAGGTGAAAACAAAAAAGCGGATGCGCTAAGCAAGATCGCATCTACAAGCTTTGCGCACCTGTCAAAACAAGTGTTGGTGGAGATCCTAAAAAATAAATCCATCTCGGAGATGGAGATATCCACTGTAATAGAGGAGGAGAATCCTACGTGGATGACCCCTATTGTCGAATTTATAAGCAAAGGCATATTGCCCCATGAGCAGAAGAACGCTCGACGGATACGGCGCACAGCGCAGAGGTTCGAACTTAGAGATGGTATCCTATATCGGCGCTCATTTCTACAACCATGGCTTCGGTGCGTTGGACCTCTTCAAGCAGATTACGTACTCCGAGAGATCCACGCCGGTTCATGCAGTATGCATTCAGGACCACGGTCTGTCGTAGTACGAGCCTTGCGGTCAAGATACTACTGGCCCACCATGTATCGCGATGCGCGTGATGTGATAAAGAAATGTAGCGACTGCCAAGTTCACAGACCCATCCCGCGCAGACCACAACAAGAGCTAATGCCTATCACTTCTCCATGGACATTCTATAAGTGGGGTATCGACATTGCGGGACCCTTCCCTGTTGCAGCAGGGGGACTGAAATTTCTTATTGTGGCTATAGACTACTTCACTAAGTGGATTGAGGCAAAAGCAGTGGCGACAATCACAGGTAATCAAGTAAAACGATTCGTTTGGGAAAACGTTGTATGCCGCTTTGGATTACCTTGGGAAATCATTTCGGACAACGGAAAACAATTCCGTGATAACCCGTTCAAAGATTGGTGCGCAGAACTAAATATTACACAACACTTCGCGTCGGTTAAACACCCACAAACCAATGGTTTGGTTGAGCGCGCAAATCGTAGTCTGGGCGAAGGAATTAAAGCACGCCTGGAAAAACACAAAGGAAGATGGGTGGATGAATTATCACACGTCTTATGGGCGCACCGCACGACAATCAAAGTTAGCAATGGAGATACTCCCTTTTCCCTTGTCTATGGGACAGAAGCTGTAATACCAGCTGAAATTGGGATGCCAACTATTCGTACCGCGGAAGTTAATGTCGCAACCAATGACGAAGAACGGCGAATAGACTTGGACCTATTGGAAGAAAGGCGTAAGCGCGCAGCTATACGTGAGGCAAAAGCTAAGTCAAAAATGAAGGGATACTACGATGCTAAAGTTCAAAGCACCTCATTCAGACCAGGCGACTTTGTATATCGAGCTAATGATGCGAGCCACGCATAAGATACAGGTAAACTTGGACCAAAGTGGGAAGGACCCTATGAGGTCGTTGAAGCACTAGGAAAAGGCGCGTACAAGGTGCGTGACATGGATGGCCGTGAGCTACAACGCACATGGAATATTTGCAATCTCAAGAGATGCTATCTTTAGGAAAGGTTACGACCCCACCCACGGACACTTCCGAACTTTAGTAAGTGCTCAATAAATATCTGTGTATTTACATTTTTTGTTTCATCTAAGCAAATGTCTTTCTTTTTCCAAAAACTTGCAAGTATTAATTAAATGTCGCGGTTTCTAGCTAACTCCGCGACACACTTTACTTTGTTGATTACATATTATTTATGTCTCAATATTGTTGTTATATTATCTTTTGCCTACATGGCGTGCATGCACTTATTAAAACCCACGATGGTAAAGGATGAGTAAACCTACTAAATAACTCGTTGAGTAAGAGGGTTGCAAACCCATCAACATCGGATCACGCATCCTTGTTAAACACCTTACTCTCAAGACGTTGGAGTAAGTTCATTGTGCATCCCACGACGTATACACAACAATGCACACTGTGCGCGTTTAACAAATTAGGAGTTAAGACTCTTAACCCCTTGATATATATTCGAGCTTGACAATAAGTCATGAATTTCATACACGATTATGTTATAAGTGATTATAGATTCTTGTAATCTTTTTTAAGTACGTTTATATAACGGTTTGATTCTTAGACATAACATAGACGTCTTGTACGACAAAGACAGATAACTAAGTACAAACATCATAACCACAATCACATACAATATGCGTACAATCGCACTTTCAAAATATCATTTTATTATGGACTACGAGTTCATACAAAGTATAGATTTAACATGCACATGTGCAACAAAATGTTAACCTATTACAAAAAAAATAAAAAAAATTACCAAGTCAACACAATCTAAAGGCTATGGGAGCGTCTAAGCTCTGAACTACTAACATGATACGCATCACTCCTAGCCTCCTCAAGCTTCTTCAGGAGATCCCCATCCTTGGGCGACACTGTCGGTACACTAACAGGTACTCCATCAGATCTTGGAATATGTGCAGCGCCAATGCCACAAAGGATGGCCTTTCCTTTCACACCCTGCTTCTTCGCAAGCCTCATGGCATGAGCCTCTAACGATTCCTTCAGCGGGATTTCCTTCTCGAGGGCAAAAGGATTCAAGATGTTGCGTGTAACACCCCCAAATTTGGTTTGTGGCAGCGGAAAAGTAATTAGGGTGTTACGGTGAGGATCGAGGTTTAAATTTCAGCCGGGGCGTTTTGAAAATTATATGTCATTCAAAGAGTATTTTTGATACAAAAGGGAATTATTCGATTTGAAAATCTCATGAAAAAATGTGATAATTTGGAAAGAATGACATATTTTATTTTACACCAGTTTATTTATCAGAGTATAAGATGCCCGCTCCGTGTTTTGTCCTGCTCCTTAAATTACCTGAGATAAACATGCTTAAAACGTCAACACAATGGTTGGTGAGTTCGTGGAGTTTATAGAAAATAACTTTCTTCGAAAGGTGTATAGTGATTTTTGAAATAAATAATAATTCTTCATGAATTAAATAATAAGTTGTGTTGTATAAAAATCCACAAGTAAATCATGTATGATCTCCAAAATCATAAGTTTCCAGTTATAAATGCAGATGAGCTACGTTGTTATATGCTCGATATAGACTGATGAGTCAACTTTTAAATGTAATGATATACCAAGCATTTTGGGTTGCCTTTTTATTTATGTCACATATGATAACAATTAAAGTTCAAGTACAGGATTCAAAATCATATCACATAGTGGGAATAGTAATTTAGAGTCTGAAATCTATCAGTGTAAAGTGATGGTCTTCTAAATACAGCTGTATCCTAGGATATATATGAAACATTCATATATTCATAAAGTTATATTGCCCTAAGTCTCATGACACGCAAAACGTTAACAATTTCCGTAAAACGGCGGGGTCCCACCAGGGTCACCTGATGGGGGATTTATGGCCCTCATGTGAATAGGTGATTTACCAATTCCTATTTTTCTCAAATATAGTGCACCGCGACTAATACGACTAACCATAAGGCATTCCGTCAAAGTATTAGTGGGGTAGGTCGTCAGCCTCCAACAGGTTTCGAAGCTGTTCACTATATTCGCGCTCACCGCAGTGATTAATGGCTCATGATCGAGGGACTTTATGGCAATAAAGGGGTACTTAGGCAATATAGGTCTCAGGGTTCATCAAGTATACGTATTCTGGTTTTGGCAATTCTCTCCAGAAAATGTATAATGTCATAGTAAAGTTAACAGTTCATTTATTTGTTATGTGAATGTATACAAAGAGTTTCAGTATCATGTCACGTCAAGTAGTTCGAAGATTTATGTTTCAAGCTCAGTGTTTAAGCTAATCTAACAATTTGCACATATAACGTACATGTATTCCTTTCAAGTATGATTCAAACATATAAAGCATAGTTGCTAGTTTTGAGCAAATCATGAGAGTTTTCAAGTAATATAAAACAGTTAAAGCATGTATCTCCCCCAAAAGAGTTATTAAAAACAAGCGTTAAAAGTAGGGGCCACGACTCACCTGGAGCGTATTTGACAAGACGAAATTATAAGATCAAGTAAACGATCACGAAAACTTCTTCAATACGAGACCTGAATATAAGCGAAGTCTAAGAGTCTAACTTACTACTAATAACGAATGTGGAAAGGATAAATCGTATAACGATTTGATTGGTGATGTGAGTGTGTGATATGCTTAAAATGCCTCAAGTTAAAAATATGATATATCTATAATATTATTTTGATTCTTATCTTAATCGACCCAAAATATTACTTTCTCGGAATATGCTGAAATAATATGCAAGTGAAATTACTAGATTTTCTAATAACGAAACTTTAAATAATGCATAACTTAAAATGAAACATGCATATGAAATGAAGGGTGCAAAATGAAAAATAAACTAAGAAGGTCAAGTGAAATTAAATAGGTCCTTGTTCTTTTCAGATTTTATCTTTCTTAGTCTAACTGTGGTTGCGTTACGTCGTTAGTCCTCGGTTAAGTCCAAAGTCCATAATAGTCCAAAATTTGTCCATATGTCCACATAAGGCTCGGAGTTCAATGATATGTCAATTTAAGTCCTTTGTCAACTGTTTTCACAGCTTCAGTCCATAATTTTCATAGTTTGGCAGTTTTGGTCCCTCTAGTTAGATCGCGTTACATTTCTAGTCCTTTTTGCATAAAAATGACGGGAAAAATATTCTGAAAATTTCTATAACTTTATTAAGTTCATTTTAACTTATTTCAAGTGCTTATTTCAGAAAAGAGCTTATTTTTGTATTATTGGGCCAGTTAACGAATCAATCTAAGGCCCATTATGAATTTTAGAGGCGAGGGCGTGTAAACTGTTTTGGGCCTGGTTTTGGGCTATTTTTGTGATTCTGAAAATATATCATATGGGTCTGTTGGACTGCTGATACTCAAATGCTTATTGGGCTCGATTTCTAGCCCAACCGATCTTTAATTTATTTCTGAAAACTTATGAAATTTAGATCTAGTGTTACCGGTATAATTTGAAAGATTTTGACTGTCTAAATGAGTTTATGAGGACAAACTTAAAATACGAAACAAGTAGTTTGTTAGGTGGTTATTTGATTCATGTGAAAACATCTAAGTGTTATGTTTAAAATTTCGAAAATATAATTATATTTTGTAGCCGGGTCGCATAGTTTATCTTGGAAAAATACTAGTATATATTTTCTAAGTGTTAGGCAGTTGTGTTCGTATATGTGGTCGATATACTTTTGGTGATTTTAAAGGTTGAAGTATGATTATTATTACGAGTTGTTAAACTAAGAAGTGAAGCTTGTTGTGTTGTTTAATAAGTTGTGTAATGAAGTGACGTGGTTGTTTAGCTATTTCGTGTGTTATTAGCTCGTTTACTAGGCGACTTGGGTTGTTCAATATACAAATATTTCTTAAATATTTCTAAGTGTCTTTTACATATACTATGTACGTGTGAGATGGGGTTTTCACAAGTTTCATAATGCATTGAAATGAAAGGTTTAACTGTGAGTGTCGTGTGAGAGGTGGCTTTTAAGCCTTCCAAGGTGGAGGCTCGTCACCTTACGTGGTGACATGAACTAATGAATGTGACTACGTGACACTATATGTGGTCGAATGAAATGAGGAAATGATGCATGGAGTGACATCTTTGTATCCTGTTAACGTGGCCTTGTTACAAAGAATAATCTATGTGGTGTGTTCAACTACGTATATATGTGATACGTTTGAGTGAAAACGAAACATGCATGTGACTTGTGTACGTGAGATGTGCATTGGAGAGGAGGCAAGAAGACTTACCACACCTTTGAAAGGTGGTGGAGAAAGCAGTGGGAGTCGAGTGGAGCACAACTCGTTCTAGGACTAGGCAGTATATACTAGAGATATGTCTTTCGACTTGTTTTCTTGAACCCGATTGACAAGAACCGCTTCTGGACTTTTAAGGTGTCTTGTGAGATAGTTGTGGTACAAACATGGTGGGTTGTGTATGATGGAGGGTGAGTGGGAGATGATGAAATGGGTTGTGAAAGAAGTTGGGTAGTTCGACAGGAAACATAAGGTAAAGAAGACAGTAGGTTTTTTAGTGGACTCGATACATGTTTTACATTGTTTAGTTCTTACCCGGTTTATTTTTCTAAAGTGTGATATGCATTTCTGGGTTTGTAAAGTGCATTGGGAGAGTGAAAGGAGTGAATGTTATGTATTGCAAAGTAGCTAGAAAGGTAGGATATATAGAAGGAATGTTACATGTTTTCTATTGACTCTTGACTTCCCATTTCAATCATTGGAGGAGACTGTAGCTAAATGGACACCTAAGTATGTTTTACTGTCATTGCTAAATATCTTAGGAAGTTTGGTGGAGTTTGTCCTTTGCTGTTGGATGGTATAGAGATTCACCCGTTTGCTATTCATATTAGTTCAACAATAAAGCTAGCGAGACCTAATGATCTTTCTGACATTCTATTATAGTTTCATATGTGAATAAATGTTAGGAAAAGCCTTAGGAAATCATAGGAAGAATCGGTGTTTTAGAATGGTGGAGTTTTGAGACTTTTTGGTTATACTCTTGGGAATTTTTGGGACGCACAAATGGCCTTCAAAATTATATCAATACTTGGCATGTGATTCTGAAAATCGGCACGAATGATGCCTGGTGGGTGGTGATCAATGTGACGTAATAATATTGGCATATCGTGTTTAAGAATAATGAGAAAACGAGGGCTGTTCGGAGGGTGTTAGGCTGTCGGATCTTGTATAAAGTCATAACATAAAAACTGGTTTTGATATTGGGACTGGATCGTGTGGTGTGATGATGGGCTTGACGTGTGTGAGTGTTGGGCCTGGAAGAAACGAAACAGCCCACTCGGTTTGTAGCTTGATTAGTTTAGTGGAAGAAGTGAAATAGGTTTAGAGTGAATTTTGTGTAGTTAAATGTAGTTAGTGTAGTTTAACATTAGTGTTGTAACATGATGAGTTGTGGATAATGTGTTTTTAGTGTAATTTTCTATTGGTACTAATTAGTGTAAAGGGTGATTCACGTAATGGTTACGTTTCAAAATACATGTCGAGAGCTAGCGTCGTTATTCGTTAATTGTTGTGGTGTTGTGTTGTGGTGAAAATAAGATGTTGAGAAAATTTTTAAATTTCCCCGTAAAAATGGGTGTTGTTAAACGGTAACTCGAGGTTATTATTAATTAACAAGGATTATTGATATGGATTTTTGTGGAATCTTACAGTATCTACCCCTAAATTTTGAACTTCGTCCCGAAGTTCAGTCCGTGATAGGTGTTGACAAAATGTGATATTTTGAGGTGAGAGTTGATGGAAAATGTTGTCGAGAGATTTCCTATTTGAATATCAAAAAGGTGTGATCCAACTAAATTTATTTGTAATAGACGGAATAAATTCGAATGTTTGGTCAACAATTGAATTTATAGGCTACGAATAGTGAAAATAGCGGTCGAGAGTAGGAAATATTTTACACTTAATGTTTAGTGGTCTAACGGTCGAGACTAGGGGATTTTTAATCGTCGTGGTTTGAAATTTTAATGATCGTGAATAGTAAAATTACGGGTACTTTCTCTACCTATATTCCATATTTAACCTTTTCCTATAAACATCCTATCCACCTTTTTCCTTTTTCACCTTTTTCGATTTGCCCCTTTCCTTCAACTTCATCTCTTCCGATAATTACACCATGCCGCCGCCTGCCATTGTCGTAGCCACCGTGTACATTGTCCTTGTAGCCGTTTATCTGGCCTTCTTTTCCGATGAAAACTCCGATTATTACATCGCATCTTTGGTGTTTATTGTGCCCCTAACGATTTTAGCTATGAATGTGGATAGGCTGCTGAGGTGAAGATCTCGAGTAGTGTGGTTAAAAAGTAGCTTTGTTGTGTGTCGATGTAACCCTAAATGAATGTGGAATAAAATCTCGGTTGTCTTTATGTTTAGTTATAAGTCTCAATATAGCTTTTTAATATTTTGTTATATTTATGACGCAGGATAATCAAGGTGCTTCATCCTATGGTGGCTCTTGCTATCGTTGGGTTGGTGGGGGTTTTTGTTTCTATGATGGGCCAACCGATTGAAGATTGTATGCCTTATATTGTGTTTATTGTACTGTTAGCACTTTCGATGTTAATCATTTCGCTATGTATTAACTTTCATGGTTTCAAATAAAATTCATGTTATTTATGTTTTCCATAGATTGTTGTGAATTCTTATAGTTTCTAGTTTTGTGTTTTTCTCGACTTCGTATAATAGAGTGATGGGGGATAAATGTAGATCTGACTGGGGTTGGTTAAAAGTGAGGTGTATGAACAAGTTATTTTGTTTCGAGATTATGTTTTTGGAATGAAAATTGTTATTCTATCGCGTTTTGAAATTACACATGATTCATAATTTTTGAAAATCACAAATTTATGGTGTAACCTACCTGTCAAACAAGGAGTTTGTAAGTAATAGATTTTTAACAATGAGGGTTTCGGATGAGAACCTGGTGAATGTAAAGATAGTTGTTGAACTTTAGCTTTTGTAAAGAAAAACTTGTTAGATAAAGTTTTAAGTGATAACACAGAATCTGGTTTGCTTTATATATAAAACCGTGTCTTACGTTAATAGCTTGTTTGTATTTATTTTTCAAAGTATCCAAGTTGTTAGTGAAGTATGGAAGCTAGGAAGGGAAATCAATATGCTATAAGATGAAATGTGTTGTAGGTTAAATAAATCATTTTGTTTCTTAGGGTTGTTAACCGTTGTTTGGGGACAAAAGAGAAACACGAAAGTTGGTTTGTTTTAGTTGTAGTTGAGTCCACAAAGGATGGAATATGACCAAATAACTAGACGGGGTTTTGTTTGAGTTTGCTGAGGTTGTTGGGAACTTAAATTAAACAAAATATTTAGGCAATATATGATTTTTGTTGAAGCCATTTGAAAACATGACAGTCGGGCTGAGCTTTGATGATAACTTTGGTCATCACATGATCGAGTAACTGGAAAAGATTTGTTACGCATGATTTCTTGGTGAGTGCCTAATTGAGACGTATGAAAATATCGATAGGTTGTTAAGTGAATGACCCAAAGTAAACGGGCATGAGTCGATTAGATTAGAATTAAATCTTAAGTCTTTGAGCTTAATTAGAGTTGGGCTCGAGTTTCAATGATAAAGGCCTAATGATAAACAAGGGTGCGTTGGATTGCTGTTAGCAATGGGTCGAGAACAAATGTTTCAAGGATAAGTTTAGTTTGGCGAATGTGAGATGTTGAACACATGTTCCATGACATATATGGTTACTAGGTAGTTTCGAGATCATCGAAATCTCGTATAATGCCTGAGAGTTTTGAGAGGACGTTAGGAGGTTCATAATTTCCTAGAGGATGAGTAGTCAAGTCATACAGAAAGTGTTATTTGTATGTGGCGTGTTCATGATTTCTAAATCATGGTGTGGCGTGTTTAACGCGATTTGTTCCTACCGCTTGCGTTGAAATGCGAAAATCAAAGCAGAATTTTTACCACGTATCCTAGAACTAGTTGCTAGTTTTTAATAGACACAAATTTTTACCGTTTGAATACAAACGGGTATATTTCTTAGAATAAAATAATGGAAAAGTATTTTTCAAACCCTTATAAATACCATTGGCATGCTTGTGTTATCCATACACACACAATCAATGGCTTGTAAGTTACCACATACCGCTGAACAAATTCAACTGTATATCAAGGCAGAAACTGAGGGTAGTGACGTGGATCGTCAAAATGCTATTGTGAAGGTCATTCTGCAGTTTGAGGCTACGAAACAATTGAAACGACGACTTAGAGAAAGCTATGCTATGTGCACAGACATTTCAGATGGTAGGAAGTATGTGATTGACACGTTTTTGTATGATGAATCTTGTAAGGATGCTGCTGTCATCGAATCGCTGTGGTCTTGTGTTCATCAAATAGATGACCAGATTTCCAACAAGGTCCGTTGGAGCTTGGAAGAGAATGTTGAAGCTGCTAGGGTTGAACATCAACAACAACAACAACAACAACAAAATCCACCACCACTACAACAGCAACAACAACCACAACTACAACAAGGTGCATCAAGTTCATCTACACCAAGGGTGGTTGTGCAACAACAACATTTGCCTCATCTGGATCATTTCCAGCCAAGTTTCGAGGAGAATGTGGCAGTTGATGATGGTGGTTGGACTCCTGTCATGGAGCGGGAGCTGAGCAGGTTGGAAGCTCAATGGGAAGAAGAGAAATTGGCGAGCTTTGATCCTTATGATGACGGTTATTATTCCAACAACTCTCAAACCTGGGATCACCCGGACTACCTTTGAAGTCTAGGTTTATGTTTACGTGATGTTTTAATCCAGTATCGTTTGTAATGTTTAAGTATTTCCGTCAAGTTTATTTGAATAATATGGTGTTTGGATGTTTATGCTATGAACACAACTTGGAAGAGAACTCATTACTCTGCTAGGTTTAGATATTTTACAAAAATCTGTGCGGGTAGCTTACCCGTTAAACAAAAGAGTTTTGTTGATAACAGGTTCGTACACAGAGATATTCGAATGAAGATTCGGTGTATGTAGAGAAAGTTGCTGAATCCCGGCTTTTAGGGTATGGGAGATCTTGTTTGTCTTGGTGTGAAGAATAGTTAATGCAAGTGGCTAGAATAGTAAGAGGTAGTATTATCAGTAATTATGGTTTCTAATGAGAGTTATGCTGTGCGTTTGATGAATTTTTGTGGTTATCGGTTTCATACTAGTGCCCTTTACAGATATAAATAAGCCCACTTATTTATAATTCGTTATTTACATAGAGAGGCGTCCCAAACAATGTAAATAAGGAAATATAAACTTATGGTTCAGCGCTTTACAATTTCTTTATTTAAATAAAAGGCATCTCAATTATTCAAATAGAGACATTGTAAACCATCCTACTTAAGAATTTCTGATTTTTAATACTCGTACTAATTCACAAAATAATCCATACGCGGATTTTCCGGAAATACAGAAAAATTTATTTCACATGCATTGATAAAGATGCGAGTAAGATAATTAAAGATGGTTGGTACGGTACTCGAAATAGTTGGTGAGTATATATATATAACGTTGGGTGTGAAATAATATAGTGTGTAATGTGTGAAAAATAAACATCAAGCATGTAAAGATTAGTATAAAACAATCTTAATAGGTAATGTATTGAGCACGGCAGTCTGCAGACACGGAAGGCATAAGATGATAAGGTGTAAAATCATTTATTTTGAAAGTGTGGTTATAGTTCATTGTTTTAAAACGTTTGATTCTCTATAACCATAGGCTCTGATACCAAACTGTAACACCCCCTAATTTGGTTTGTGGCAGCGGAAAAGTAATTAGGGTGTTACGGTGAGGATCGAGGTTTAAATTTCAGAAATAACGGCCCGGAAGGGGCGTTTTGAAAGTTATATGTCATTCAAAGAATATTTTTGATACAAAAGGGAATTATTCGATTTGAAAATCTCATGAAAAAATGTGATAATTTGGAAAGAATGACATATTTTATTTTACACCAGTTTATTTATCAGAGTATAAGATGCCCGCTCCGTGTTTTGTCCTGCTCCTTAAATTACCTGAGATAAACATGCTTAAAACGTCAACACAATGGTTGGTGAGTTCGTGGAGTTTATAGAAAATAACTTTCTTCGAAAGGTGTATAGTGATTGTCGAAATAAATAATAATTCTTCATGAATTAAATAATAAGTTGTGTTGTATAAAAATCCACAAGTAAATCATGTATGATCTCCAAAATCATAAGTTTCCAGTTATAAATGCAGATGAGCTACGTTGTTATATGCTCGATATAGACTGTTGAGTCAACTTTTAAATGTAATGATATACCAAGCATTTTGGGTTGCCTTTTTATTTATGTCACATATGATAACAATTAAAGTTCAAGTACAGGATTCAAAATCATATCACATAGTGGGAATAGTAATTTAGAGTCTGAAATCTATCAGTGTAAAGTGATGGTCTTCTAAATACAGCTGTATCCTAGGATATATATGAAACATTCATATATTCATAAAGTTATATTGCCCTAAGTCTCATGACACGCAAAACGTTAACAATTTCCGTAAAATGGCGGGGTCCCACCAGGGTCACCTGATGGGGGATTTATGGCCCTCATGTGAATAGGTGATTTACCAATTCCTATTTTTCTCAAATATAGTGCACCGCGACTAATACGACTAACCATAAGGCATTCCGTCAAAGTATTAGTGGGGTAGGTCGTCAGCCTCCAACAGGTTTCGAAGCTGTTCACTATATTCGCGCTCACCGCAGTGATTAATGGCTCATGATCGAGGGACTTTATGGCAATAAAGGGGTACTTAGGCAATATAGGTCTCAGGGTTCATCAAGTATACGTATTCTGGTTTTGGCAATTCTCTCCAGAAAATGTAGAATGTCATAGTAAAGTTAACAGTTCATTTATTTGTTATGTGAATGTATACAAAGAGTTTCAGTATCATGTTACGTCAAGTAGTTCGAAGATGTTATGTTTCAAGCTCAGTGTTTAAGCTAATCTAACAATTTGCACATATAACGTACATGTATTCCTTTCAAGTATGATTCAAACATATAAAGCATAGTTGCTAGTTTTGAGCAAATCATGAGAGTTTTCAAGTAATATAAAACAGTTAAAGCATGTATCTCCCCCAAAAGAGTTATTAAAAACAAGCGTTAAAAGTAGGGGTCACGACTCACCTGGAGCGTATTTGACAAGACGAAATTATAAGATCAAGTAAACGATCATGAAAACTTCTTCAATACGAGACCTGAATATAAGCGAAGTCTAAGAGTCTAACTTACTACTAATAACGAATGTGGAAAGGATAAATCGTATAACGATTTGATTGGTGATGTGAGTGTGTGATATGCTTAAAATGCCTCAAGTTAAAAATATGATATATCTATAATATTATTTTGATTCTTATCTTAATCGACCCAAAATATTACTTTCTCGGAATATGCTGAAATAATATGCAAGTGAAATTACTAGATTTTCTAATAACGAAACTTTAAATAATGCATAACTTAAAATGAAACATGCATATGAAATGAAGGGTGCAAAATGAAAAATAAACTAAGAATGTCAAGTGAAATTAAATAGGTCCTTGTTCTTTTCAGATTTTATCTTTCTTAGTCTAACTGTGGTTGCGTTACGTCGTTAGTCCTCGGTTAAGTCCAAAGTCCATAATAGTCCAAAATTTGTCCATATGTCCACATAAGGCTCGGAGTTCAATGATATGTCAATTTAAGTCCTTTGTCAACTGTTTTCACAGCTTCAGTCCATAATTTTCATAGTTTGGCAGTTTTGGTCCCTCTAGTTAGATCGCGTTACATTTCTAGTCCTTTTTGCATAAAAATGACGGGAAAAATATTCTGAAAATTTCTATAACTTTATTAAGTTCATTTTAACTTATTTCAAGTGCTTATTTCAGAAAAGAGCTTATTTTTGTATTATTGGGCCAGTTAACGAATCAATCTAAGGCCCATTATGAATTTTAGAGGCGAGGGCGTGTAAACTGTTTTGGGCCTGGTTTTGGGCTATTTTTGTGATTCTGAAAATATATCATATGGGTCTGTTGGACTGCTGATACTCAAATGCTTATTGGGCTCGATTTCTAGCCCAACCGATCTTTAATTTATTTCTGAAAACTTATGAAATTTAGATCTAGTGTTACCGGTATAATTTGAAAGATTTTGACTGTCTAAATGAGTTTATGAGGACAAACTTAAAATACGAAACAAGTAGTTTGTTAGGTGGTTATTTGATTCATGTGAAAACATCTAAGTGTTATGTTTAAAATTTCGAAAATATAATTATATTTTGTAGCCGGGTCGCATAGTTTATCTTGGAAAAATACTAGTATATATTTTCTAAGTGTTAGGCAGTTGTGTTCGTATATGTGGTCGATATACTTTTGGTGATTTTAAAGGTTGAAGTATGATTATTATTACGAGTTGTTAAACTAAGAAGTGAAGCTTGTTGTGTTGTTTAATAAGTTGTGTAATGAAGTGACGTGGTTGTTTAGCTATTTCGTGTGTTATTAGCTCGTTTACTAGGCGACTTGGGTTGTTCAATATACAAATATTTCTTAAATATTTCTAAGTGTCTTTTACATATACTATGTACGTGTGAGATGGGGGTTTTCACAAGTTTCATAATGCATTGAAATGAAAGGTTTAACTGTGAGTGTCGTGTGAGAGGTGGCTTTTAAGCCTTCCAAAGTGGAGGCTCGTCACCTTACGTGGTGACATGAACTAATGAATGTGACTACGTGACACTATATGTGGTCGAATGAAATGAGGAAATGATGCATGGAGTGACATCTTTGTATCCTGTTAACGTGGCCTTGTTACAAAGAATAATCTATGTGGTGTGTTCAACTACGTATATATGTGATACGTTTGAGTGAAAACGAAACATGCATGTGACTTGTGTACGTGAGATGTGCATTGGAGAGGAGGCAAGAAGACTTACCACACCTTTGAAAGGTGGTGGAGAAAGCAGTGGGAGTCGAGTGGAGCACAACTCGTTCTAGGACTAGGCAGTATATACTAGAGATATGTCTTTCGACTTGTTTTCTTGAACCCGATTGACAAGAACCGCTTCTGGACTTTTAAGGTGTCTTGTGAGATGGTTGTAGTACAAACATGGTGGGTTGTGTATGATGGAGGGTGAGTGGGAGATGATGAAATGGGTTGTGAAAGAAGTTGGGTAGTTCGACAGGAAACATAAGGAAAAGATGACAGTAGGTTTTTTAGTGGACTCGATACATGTTTTACATTGTTTAGTTCTTACCCGGTTTATTTTTCTAAAGTGTGATATGCATTTCTGGGTTCGTAAAGTGCATTGGGAGAGTGAAAGGAGTGAATGTTATGTATTGCAAAGTAGCTAGAAAGGTAGGATATATAGAAGGAATGTTACATGTTTTCTATTGACTCTTGACTTCCCATTTCAATCATTGGAGGAGACTGTAGCTAAATGGACACCTAAGTATGTTTTACTGTCATTGCTAAATATCTTAGGAAGTTTGGTGGAGTTTGTCCTTTGCTGTTGGATGGTATAGAGATTCACCCGTTTGCTATTCATATTAGTTCAACAATAAAGCTAGCGAGACCTAATGATCTTTCTGACATTCTATTATAGTTTCATATGTGAATAAATGTTAGGAAAAGCCTTAGGAAATCATAGGAAGAATCGGTGGTTTAGAATGGTGGAGTTTTGAGACTTTTTGGTTATACTCTTGGGAATTTTTGGGACGCACAAATGGCCTTCAAAATTATATCAATACTTGGCATGTGATTCTGAAAATCGGCACGAATGATGCCTGGTGGGTGGTGATCAATGTGACGTAATAATATTGGCATATCGTGTTTAAGAATAATGAGAAAACGAGGGCTGTTCGGAGGGTGTTAGGCTGTCGAATCTTGTATAAAGTCATAACATAAAAACTGGTTTTGATATTGGGCCTGGATCGTGTGGTGTGATGATGGGCTTGACGTGTGTGAGTGTTGGGCCTGGAAGAAACGAAACAGCCCACTCGGTTTGTAGCTTGATTAGTTTAGTGGAAGAAGTGAAATAGGTTTAGAGTGAATTTTGTGTAGTTAAATGTAGTTAGTGTAGTTTAACATTAGTGTTGTAACATGATGAGTTATGGATAATGTGTTTTTAGTGTAATTTTCTATTGGTACTAATTAGTGTAAAGGGTGATTCACGTAATGGTTACGTTTCAAAATACATGTCGAGAGCTAGCGTCGTTATTCATTAATTGTTGTGGTGTTGTGTTGTGGTGAAAATAAGATGTTGAGAAAATTTTTAAATTTCCCCGTAAAAATGGGTGTTGTTAAACGGTAACTCGAGGTTATTATTAATTTACAAGGATTATTGATATGGATTTTTGTGGAATCTTACATTGCGAGGACGAGCAAAGATAGGTACCTGCAGCTGCGACACATCGGGCTTAAGAAAATAATCAGTTTGTGCCTCTGCGTCCTCTGCTGCGTGCCTAGCCAAGGTTAACCCCTCCATAATAACACTTATGGGGTAATCCTGATCGCGCTCCAGTTGAGCAATGTGAGGAAGATCTAACAGCTTCATCTTCTCCATAGCAGCGACAAGCTCATCATAGGCATCAGCATTATAACCTGGTACTTGTGCGGCAGGCACCGTCAACAACTTGCTCTCGGAAAGCTCCTCTATAGCCTGCGCCTTGCCACGTGCCAATGCGCGCTCAACTACATCCCCAAATGCCTCCCTCACCTCTTGAGACTCCAGCGTACTCAAAGCAGCAAGGCGCAAACCATGGCTGATAAGCCACCTGCGCTCAGCAATCGAAGATACCAGGTGTGGGTACAGCTCTTCATCATACTCAATACTGAGCTTGCGCAGCTTACTTTCTTGCTTCTCCAGCGACCCCTCCACAGCCTTACGAAAGTCATCCAATCTAGAGAAGTGAGCGGCCTTGTTAAGCTCCATGTACTTCATGACCCAAAGACAAGTGGCCTTGTACTCTGTTAACTCAGCACGCTCTTGGCCCACTTGAGCAAGTAATGACATCTTCTCTTCAGCAAGCTTCTGGGCGTACGCATCCGTTGCCTTTACCTCAGCCTGCGCATCAGCCAATTGCGCCTTCAGAAGCGCAATCTCCTCATCTTTCTGCACATAGCGGCTACCCTCACCAGCATACCTTGCTTGTAGCTGTGCAACTAAGGAGGCCTGGTGCGCAGCGGCCAAACCTAGCTCCTTTATCAGATAGTCCGTTGGCACATTCTCAAATGCCTTCGGCTCAGGCTCTTGGCTCTTCTGCGCAAGATCATCAGTATGCGAGGAACTCGCCTTAGGTGGCGAATTCCCAACACGCGCAACATCATCCTCAGCAGCTTTAACACTGCACGCAAATAACAAAGTTACTCTATAGTATCAACGCGGAATAAAGAAATGAAGATCTAAAGGTACAAGTCTCATTACTTACTTGGGGGAGGAGATTTAGTTGACGACGCATCCTCTTCTGATGATGATTGCCCGTCAGAGATAAGATGGCGCCTTCTTTTAGATGTACCCGCGCCATCATCACCAGAAGCTTTCTTGCGCTTCACCCCTTGGCTAGCCTCCTCGGGCCCACTTTCAGACATGGCAATCCCCTCACTCTCTGACGAGTCTGTGTGCGACAGCTCTTCCACAGGGACTTGTACCCCAGGAGCTGGAAAACTGCGAAGAGGAGTCGCCTCTAAAACAACCGGGGGTGTATCCTCTGGTTCCTCCTGTACGATCTCCATAGTGCGCCCCGCGGTAGCCTCCAAAACTGGCTCCTCACCTTCTCTTAAAGGGCGCACTCCTACGGTCACCTGTTTGGGTCTCGCCAAGCGCACCACGCTGAATAGATCCATTTCTGCGCAACAAACAACAAACAAACAAAGATGGTTACAAAAGCTATAATAGTGAAGAACGCTTACACTACTGAGCGAAGGAGAAGAAAGGACAAGCACCCACCCCGGTTATTCTCATCCAAAAAAGTAGGCACCTCGTCAGGAGTTCCGAAGTAATTGCGACTAATGCCCATATGCACTAAAAACTCTTCTGGATAAGCGTTGATAGGGATGCGATTGGCATTAATCGTCTCCGCATCATCTGCGCTATACATTCCGGGGATGGGGCGCTCATCCTTCGGTAATGACTCTTGGGTATAGAACTCAAAAATCCATGGAAAAAATGCATCATCAACCCAAAAGAATTTCTCCCTCCAATTCCTAAGTGCGTCTAACTTTTCCGTATAGCACTGCAGCCGCCCTGCGCGCTTGGAAAAGGACACCCACCCGTTTGACCACGACGTGTGATAAAACGCGTGGAATAGATGGATTGTAGGGTTAATCACCAACAAGCGACAATTTACTTCAAAATTTGTTATTTTTGCTGCACCTATACAGTGCAGTTGGGAAATATGGAGACGATAGTGGTTTAAAATATCGCACAAGAATAGAGAAATGGGCACACGTTGGTTAGCGAACTCAAAGAAGCGCGTGTATACCCCCACTTTCCCTTCAGGGAAGTTCGCTATGGACGTAGTCGCCACCGGAACCACCGGGTGCAACGCGATCGGAATATAATAATCCGAGGTGAACTGACGAAGTTCGTCCTCGGATATATCGGATGTAAAGTCGGATAATTGAAGAACCATGGTTAGAATTCAATGGATTCTGCCGCGCACGCACTATTACCTTAAGAGTTGTTGATTTCTTGTTCGCTGTTTAAAGGTTTTAACAATGGCGGCAATGGACGTTTTTACTGTGATAAGCACAGTGAAATGGAGATGACACTTTATATAGGGTTACATGCTCTCATGGATGATTGACATGTGTCACCCACTTGCTCTATTCGTGTGGCTGGGGGGTCAAAAGGTGAAACACTTTTTCACCCACCCCTCACAATTTCCGAGGGATATTCGGATTTAATTGGACTAGATTCATCGTATTGCTTTTAGGCGGGAAACACTTGAAACTTCCCCGCTACGCATCCTGGGATATTTTTTCGCTACAGTTGTTAGTCTAGCATCCGCAGTTTCACCTTGCGCATACTAGACTGGGGGGACATGATGACGTATAGTCCGCATTCGGGTCACGAACCCGACCAATACTCAAGCCCATCATGCGTGGGCTATCATGATAAAGATTTGGGCTTACAACGGCCCAAATCCGAAATCTATTATTGGCCTAGGATCTCTTATTTACGGGATAAGGATCAATGGACCGAATAGGGTGGGATATGCCAAAGGGAAAGGAACACGAAACCAACAAGGATTTCGTGTGTATATATAGGGCATCTCGGCTCTCATTAAAGGTATGATATCATAACCCTAACTCTTCACAGAAACCCTAAAACCGATTACTTACTCTCACGCCGGAGGATAATCGTGGGAGACAATCCCACGATAAGCCTAACGGTATTTTTTGTTCTCTTAGTGCGCAGGTCTCAAGCATTAAGATCCAATTGATACGGGAATAGGAATCCAAACAAGGAACGCCCAACTTTTGTATCAACAAAAATGGACATATTTAGCCTATTGAAAAGTTAAATGGGCACAACGGGCACATATTTTCTCTCAATTAGAGAACATTATAATCGTTTTTGAAGAAAAACTTATATTTATAATATATTTAATTTTTTAAATATAAATGAGATATTACGTTTATGGAATTTATTTCGACATTTTCGGTCTTCTATAAAGCGATTTGTATAACACGTGCCCGTGCCCATTCTAGCCATGCCCGTTCTAAGCCCGTGCCCGTGCCCGCCCGGCCCGCGTTTTGACGCCTCTAAGTGGAAGCCATGTTTCATTTCATCACTACAATACAATTCACTCCATTTGTTTAGTAGCTTAACAAACAAACACGTCATGTCGTCACCTTTTTCCCGTGGGTACCGAGGCCGTTTTGGAGCCTTCAGCCATTTCAGACCAATGGAAAAAAGAAAATGTTATGGATGGACAGAGACACGTGAGGCGCACGTGTTCAAGGTGGAAGCAAAGGAAACTGATGTAGTCAAGGTTTACCCTGGAGTAATGGGTCGAAGAATTCAAATAACAGTTACTTGAAGAATGAGGAGAAATCTGGGAGGGTGCCCACTCAGTCGTATGGTTATCCGACTGAGTTGCCCCAAAATGCGGATGCGGGGCGTTTGAGAATGGTGTGCTCAGTGTCATCTTTCCAAAAGTTGATATTTACTAGTAGTAGTTAATATCATCTTATTAGCTATTATGTTGTTTTTGTTTATGCTAGCTTTTTAGTTAAGCTGTAGTCTAATCCTATATATAGTTAGGTTTCAAGAATGTTGGGTTAATCTAACCTTTTCGTATGATTTTAATTTGGTATCCGTAACCTTATGGTTTATTGAAATCAGGTTATCTAACCATAATTAATTACTTTCCTTCTTAATTAGTGTTTGTCTTCTTTTTTGGATTTTAGTAATTGGGGTTTTTTTGTAACAATATGAGATTCATAGGATCTGAGATCTATATATCCCAATTTTGTCGTTAATGGTTTCCATTTTAATTGTGATATATGCTCAGTCGTCATTGCCATAGTCTGAAACATTTCAAGCTTGACCAAATTGTTTATGCGTAGCGCTTTAGGATGATTCCAACGTAACTTAAACATATATGTACTAGAGACGCCGAATGTGTTTGGAGACTTTTACTTTGAATACCACCCATAATTATCAAAAAAATTGGCAATTCATATGGAAAATCTAACTTTTTTGAGTCAGGTTTTAGTTGTTTGTGGAATCGGTAAGATACTCTTTCCAGAACAGTTGGCTATTAAAAGCATGAACCATCCGAATATGGGTAAAATGCAGATTCGTATTTGCATCATTTATGCAACTCTAATCTGACTTGTGAATGGGGTGTTATCGGGGCGGGTTGAGTCGGGTTTTGATCTTTAAAAACTCACCCGCAACCCGACCCGATAAGGAATCGGGTTATCGCGTTCGGGTGGTATTCGGGTCGGGTGATTCGGGTTATCGGGTGATACTACTAATGAGAAGCTAATAAATTACCAAATGTGACTTTGATCAAACAAAAATTTAATAGTTAATAGTAACAAACTTTGATCACATAATGACAACTTTACTAAGCTCATATTTTTTCACTAACTCTATGGAACCAAACATAATAAAGTATAGTAAGGAAGCCTCTTTTTGTATTACTACTGAATCTACTGATGTTGGGATATGATTATAAAACTTTTGTCATTTTGTTTCATTAACACTTATTTTTGTGTTACTACTACTAAAGTATAGTCACAGATACGAGGAGGTCAAACACGGTATTAAATAAATCACAGAACATGCCGCACTTAATTTTCGGGTCTTATCGGTTTGACCCGATAACATTAATTATGTCACCCTAAACCGACCCGATAACATTGTCGGGTTATCGGGCTTGGTTCAAAACAACCGGAAAAGATTTTTTTAACCCAATTTAACCCGACCCGATAAGCCTTATCGGGTTCGGGTCGGGTCAGGTCAACCCAACCCTACTGACACCCCACCTGTGATCATTTAAATTGGACTTTTGGTCTAAGCATGGAAAGAAAACGTGTTCTATACTCCGAAACATAGACTACGATGATGATAGTTTTGACAGTCTTTGAAGCTTCAATACGGCAGCAGAGCTTTGTAGATACTAAGATAAATCACAATGTCGCCTCTTGTAAACCATGAAATTTTGATAAGATCTCATTCCTTTGTGTAAATGCATAAACAATACTGTTGTTGTTCTTTTGATTCTGGTAATTGGATTTGTTGGTGGTATGTGACTATCAGTTGAATTAGAGGGATGTTCTTGTGAGCATAGGCTTTGGTGTGCTTAAAATGAATCACACATGAATACATGATGTAAAGATATAATATGAATTGAAAGTGTGCTTATAAAAACGCAACATGTCACTGTGTTAAAGATAACGAGACACAATGTAGAAATCTACTCTTCCAACTTTATAAATCCATCTGAAAGTTTGAATGGAAACCTTACCATATCCTTTTTGTATGCTGCTTTGATAGTCAAAAGTGTCACCAGGTTTCTGTTGGTTGTTTCGGGCTGCGCAAGTTCATCAGGCAGATTTGTTTGTACTTGCTGATGACGAATAGGTGTGGAACTATGCTTACCATGTTTGCTAAAGGTGGCAGGACTATGAGTTACTAGTATATTTGTTGTAAAATGCAGTAGTGAAATAAGTGGATCTGTAACCTCAAATGATCCGGACCCAAAATGGCTGTCCCCCTTGGCCCATGCATCACAATCCCAATAAATCGCTTCGGTTCCAAGACTGGAGAACGTACATCGAAATCTGATCCGCCACCGATCAATGAATATGAGGCGAATATGGATGTTTATTGAATCGTATAAATAACGATTTCATCAATGTATTCATCCAAATAAAATTATATATAATTTTTCTTATTATATTTATATTTTCTGGTAAATATACACCCATCTACAACTTATACATTGTGATTTCTTTAGTTTAAATCAAATAATTTATTTTTAACCAAAGGGTTTGTGACCCATCAGCACTATGAGATCGTGTACTCAACTAAAAAGTTGTGGGTTCAAGTCATGAAAAAAAAGAAAAAAAAAAAAGTGTAGGTTTTGTATGGTGAGATTGTAATACGTTGCGTTTATTAAAAATCGAATTATTTTTATTCATTAGGTAAGTTCTCTATTATCGTTTACATGTGGTTGTAATGATGCTATTCTCGATTACATGTTCGAACTTGGTAAACAGTCTCACATGGATAATTTTCTTTAGCGATTGTTTTATATTGATATCAAATGCATATTCATTTACTCGTCTCATCGAAGTTGGCCCGGATACAGATGGACTAAAAACATATGGATATCCTTTGTCAGGGAAACCTTTTACACATGGCTCAACTGCTCGTGCGGCAGACATGGCTTTCCATATAGAGGATACAACCCCAAGTGGGATGATGTAAGGTCAAGGCAATTGCGTGATTTGTGTCATTTTAGTATGAAGATGCCGAGATCAATGTAAAGAATCACCACGCTTCCAACACATGTATGCATGTTGTTCTTATCAAAGCGGTCAAATTAACAAAATTTCAAAGCATCATAAAAAGGCGACAGGTTAAACGGTTCATTTCACAAGCATCGCCACAAGTGTATAATCAATCTACCTAACCCAACCCATTAGAGCCTGTAGCAACATTTACAGATTGGTCCCACTCATATTAACCGATTTGAGCCCACCCATATTTCTTCACTACTTCGAACCCACTTACGAACCAAGCGCAACCACCCTTTTTGCACAGGCTTGAGTTAACAAACAACCAGCCGAGCAAGTACCATTAACACCCCAAGTATAACACAACCTAAAGGAAGAATACGGCTTAAGTAAAATTATTTAACCACCTTCCCCAGCTTGGTCACCGTCTGTAGTTTTTTTTTAGTAGACACAAAAAGAAAACATACTCGTCAAGATACCTACCCCTAACCTAACTGCAGACACTCGGCCTGTAGAAGATCTTTGTCATGGCATAGAAAGTGCAGTTGATCTTCTACAGAACGACCATGAACAATAATCAAAAGCACAAGAATTCAAAGACAAACACTTGACAATAAAAGACACTGTTAACTTATCTATCCATCCAATCATTTTCAGGCTTTCATCCCAGCAAAAGGGGTTCTCTCTTTTAGCCAAAACAAAGACGCAATGTACCACAACAACAAAAAAACACCAAAAGTCTACTCTAAGTTCATAAAAAGAACAAAAACCAACCATCTCATATTTGTGATCCAGCCCTCCATATATATTCCCCCAAATCGCACTAAAAACATATACGGGAGCAACCCAATGCGATCAAGAAAAAGAGTTGAAAATAGACAACAAACAACATAAAGGCTTTAGCTTCTTTTTTTTTCATGTGTTTGCGGACTGAGATGGTACCCTTGTATGGTTGTGTTCACCTTCATATGTGACAATAAGCATTGCTGAATCATCCAAACACCGCTCCACGTGCTTTCTTGCCGGGCAACCTCTCATACTGCTGCATTTATAGTAACCCCTGTTTGCCATCAACCAAGCAAACATTTTAGTTGGATGAAAGTATATTAAAGTGAATTAAAACAGATATGAATATCAAAACACTGCAATTATTGAGTCATCGTGTTGCAAGTATACTAGTTCTAACGTTGTTACAGAGATTCTAAAAGTCTGATATGATGCATTTGTACATGCGAGTACATTGTATAAACTCAACACGGTACACAAGCTCAAGTTTCATTGTGTATCTTCTTATTACTTTCTCTTGGTTTGCCTAACTTAGTTTTGACTACTTCTGACCAATATTGACCATCTTGTATTCCCAATTCTATACCCAAATGGTTGATTATTGGGAAAGTGGACACGCTAGACGGGTTAAATGCTCCGTCACACGGAGGATTCAGCAAGGAATACATCATGGGCATTTTCATGTAAGCACAATTAAGAGTGTCTAACTTTATTTCAAGAACTGAACTAGTGAAGATTCATAATATTTCCATCCATTATTGACTTTATGTTTTGTGGGACATATCTTCATTTTGAGCCGAGGGGGCCCCAAAAAGCTACATTTTCGTTTCTTGCCATATTAGATTAAAAAAGACCCAGAAAAGAATAAGTCAAAACCGCCAAAGTGAATTCAACCACCAAGGCTATAAAATAAAAATCCAATGATATTTGCAGAAATGATGTTTCATAATTTGTCAATGCAAATTTCCAATATCCAAGCATCACGCACACATGTTAATGCAAGATAAACATTGAAGATAGATAATAGTGTGTAAGCATATTCTACGTCCCATTGAACTATTTTGGTCATCAAATTTGATTTAGCAACACAATATCACTTTAAGAGACTTAATTACAGGTTGTCTATAACGCATCAATTCTTAATTAGTTGGGTTTCTAAAATATACCTCGGATGAGGAGAACCTTTGATAGGCTTCTGTCCATATTTTCTCCAAGAATACTCATCAGGCGGGATATCTGCAAGCTTGTTACTAACAGCCGGTACTTTGATTGACCTCTTAACCCTGTGCTTCCTGATAAACAGAACACACACAAAATATACTTAGATTATGATAACAATAACATAGGGGGTAATAATAATTGCGCTTTATGAAGGGACTATGCCATATTGGATAACCAATATCCAGTTTTCAAATGTTATAAAGTGTGCTATATTTGATAGTAATGCTACTTTTCCCTCTGTGAATCAGCTTAGCTGCAACTGGTATGGCTTATAAGCACTTTTTAAAAAACACCTCCGTATGCTTATTTTCTACTTTTCTAGCAATATAAGCAGATAAGCACATAGCAAGCCAAACATTTCAAGAGTGCTTAATTCTTTCAAAAACGCAATAAGCCAATATGCACATAATATATACAAATCCCTTAAAAGTAGCTCAAGTGCTTGATCACTTCCCAAATGCACAACCAAAGACTAACATCATTCAAAGAGACAAATAGAAAGCATTAAACTACATTACAGATAAGTAGAATAAAAATGTTAACCTCTTCTTGCAGTGACATCTACCAGAACTCCCACATTTCACACTCCCGTCCTCTCCTCTAGCCGAACACCTTGGTTTATGCTGTTGTGAGCCTTGATCAGTTGACCGCGTCGACCCGATCAAATGAAAAGAACTCCCATCTAAAGTAGTCACACTCCCATCCATACTCAACGATGACATAAAAGACCTATTCGACGAAATAGTAGGCGTACAACCCGCATTATCAAAATTCAAATTAATTCCACTATTACTTCGCCGATACATCATCTCAGCCTGCTGCTTAAGCTGCAACTGATGATTATGTTGCAGAAACTGATAATTAGTATTAGCACCACCGTTTTGTTGGGGATTCCCTATTTGAACTGAATTCTTCCCAACTAAGCTCAATTCAAGCGACGGCTTATGGTTCGACAACGGAAGAGCATTCATGCTCTTAACGCCGTTTGAGCCGATTTCTTGAAACTGTAGCGGTTTTGGACCTAGACCATTCTGCGGTTCTTGAAATCCGGGGTTGTCTAAAAGTATGTTTTGCGGGATAAAGTTTTGCGTTTTCTTAAATCGTCTAACTCTAGAATGACTTAAACCATCATCAAGAAGCGATACAACTTTCTTAAACTTAGTAACAGCTTCACCTGTTTGTACTGTTAAGTTCATTGCTTGTACATGATTTTTAGGTTGAGCTAATAGATTTAAAATCCTATGGCAACTATCAACTGCAGCTTTATTAGCTGCTTCTATCTCCTCCATAAAATCCCCAAATTTATTAAAACCCTAAAAGCCCAAAATAGTATTATTATCAAATTACTCAAAAACAAAAACAAAATTTATAAATTTAACAAATACCCAAATGAATTTTTTACCAAAAAAACAAAAGGGTCATCTTAAATTTGCAAATTAAGGCCAAACTAAACAAAAATAGAAAGAAAACAAAAACAAAAAAAAAAATACTAATTATAAATCACTTAAAAATATTAAAACTCATCAAACACCCACACATAAAATAATACCCAATTGAAATTTCATCAAAATAACAACAGGGTGTTTTTTATTTTTTATAAATAGGCATTTATAAAGCAAATTAAGGCAAATTTAAAGCATTAATAAGGCAAAATTAAAGAAAATAAACAAAACCCAGATGAAGAAAAATAAAATCAAAATAACATAAAGCAAAAAAAAAAACAGACCTTAAATTGAAGAAGATAATAAGAACCCTAATTTCAAGATTCTAAATCTTGAAAAATTGATATGATGGAAATTGTGAAGTCTGAAAGCAAAAGGGTTGGCTTTAGATTGATTCACACACACAAAAGAATAACACCAAAAACATCATAAATTATTTTATAGTAGTAGTAATTTTTTTATATAAAATTTTCTAGAGAGAGAAAGTGGTGAAATGAGGAGAGAGAGTGAAGATTGTTTATAGAGGAGGTCAGAAGAAAAAACTGCCGTCTCTGCCCCAGATTTCAAAGGTGGGTCCCACTAGAGTTGAAATTGGTAATATATTTTCTTCTTTTGTTCTTTAGTGCAATACGGAGTATTAATTTATTTATTGTAATACTAGAGCTGGCAATTTCCGACACGAACACGATAACACGACACGACACGACCTGTTCTTATCGTGTTTCGTGTCGGGTCTTATCGTGTTTTGTGTCTTAACAGGTCCGGACCTGTTAAGACACGAATAAAATTAACAGGTTTCGTGTCTTAACAGGTCCGGACCTGTTAAGACACGTTAAGGACCTGTTAAGAGGGGATATATATATGTTTAAAAATAAACCCTAAAACACTTTACTCTTTTCTCATATTCTCTGAATCTATGGCGCCTCCAAAGTCCAAATCTCCAATCCTCCATTAACTCCAAATCTATTAACTCCAAATCGATCCACCACAATTCCACAAACAGTCAAACACTTTATCTATTAACTCCAAATCTCCAATACTCCACAAATCGATCCACCACAAACAGTCAAACACTTTATCTATTAACTCCAAATCATTATTCTCAGGTATGTAATCAAGTATTATTTATATTGTAAACCCACCTACTTGAACTTTTTTAATTTAATCTATTATTCAATTACCAAATCTAATCGATTTGTGAAGATGGTGACAAATATCACAGCTCACTTTCTTTGACAATTGGTTATGCTATTTCTTTCACTTCTTGTCTTCTTATCATAAAGTATTAAAGTTGCTCGTCAGTCGTCTGTTCCATGTTAAACAATTATCACAATTGGTTATGCGATTTGTGAGTTGACAATTGTTATAGGCTGTATATGTTAAACAATTATCGCAGCTCACTTTCTTTGTTAAACAATTATCACAATTGGTTATGCGATTTGTGAGTTGACAAATGACGATTGTTATAGGCTGTATATGTTAAACAATTATCACAGCTCACTTTCTTTGTTAGGTAAAACTACAATTATGGATCCTGAGTGTATTGAAATTGACCCGGAAAAAAATAGCTCAAAGAATGTTGATATGCAATCTGAGGAGGTCCAATCTGTGGATATGGAAGGAGGAGTGAAGAGAAAACGGAAGGAACGATCTACCGTATGGATTTAGAGTGGGACACCATTGAAAGGATTTGTGTTTTCCTTGGAGTTTTTTATGATGTGACTAATGTTTTCTCGGGTTCCAAATATCCTACTGCAAACTTGTACTATCCCCACGTGTTTATGGCTTATTTAACTTTGCATGATAATATGAGTTCGGGAGATGAGTATATGAAGGATATGGCAACATCTATGATGGAGAAATTTAAAAAGTACTGGTCTCATTTTAATCTCACTCTAGCCATAGCCGTGGTATTCGATCCAAGATACAAATTGCATTTTATTGAATGGAGTTATAAAAAGGTTTATGGAGAGAGCAACTACCAATTTCGTATAGTTGATGACATATTGGATTCCACTTTTCAAGAATATGTCATGTCAAATGTGGATAATGGTTCCTCTACAACCTCAAACCACGCAAGTAGTTCAAATGCTAGCAAAGTTGTTGAAAATACAAGCGATGATGCAAGACGTTTCTATGGAGTTAAATCAAAACTTATGGTAATTTATTTGTTTGTTATATATTTTTATATATTGTCTTTGAATAATGATTGAATTACAACTTTTTAACTATTGTTTTATAGGATTTTGATGATTTTGAAAGCACAGAGTTTGTAACTAACAAGAAGTCGGAGTTGGAATTGTATTTGGAGGAGCCAAGAATGGAAAGGACAATGGAACTAGATGTGTTGGCTTTTTGGAGAGCCAATCAGTTTAGATATCCCATACTTGCGAGGATGGCTCGAGATTTTTTGACCATTCCAATATCTACTGTCGCATCAGAGTCTACATTTAGTGCTAGCGGAAGAGTACTTGATCAACATCGAAGTTCACTTAGTAAAGATACTGTCGAGGCTCTTATATGCACAAAAGATTGGTTATATGCAGATTCAAATGATATTGATCTTGATAAGCTCACTGAAGATATAGTGTCTCTTGATGTTAATGCTGAATCGGATGCTTCAAACTCAGTCAACGTTTCCGACCCACTTAAGGTAATCATTCTTCAAACTCAGTCAATGCTTCAAACTCAGTCTTATATGCACAGGGTACGTTCTATTTTATATGTAAAATATATATATGTTGTTGCATAATCACTGTGATATGACACTTGTGTTTCCGTTTCTGCATAGGGCACATCTTACTAGGGACTGTTAGCTTGTGACAAACATTCTGATCTTACTAGGGACTGCTTTTTATAGTATGTTCTGATCTTAGTTCAACTGTCTAGTGGTGGATGTATCCTGTTTGTGTCTGCTGTTTTAGAGTCACATAACGATGGCTAGTGTAGCATGCAACATGTGCCGTCCCACGAGTAACTTTCAGATCACTTTGACTACATTTTAGAATCTGCACATGGAGCAGAAGACTACTTGTGTACAAATGGTAGTATGCCAAGTATTTTGTTTCCACCTCACTAGGAACATATTGTTATTTTGAATCTGCACATTTTAGAATCTGCACATGTGTTGTAGTTGAAGAGCAAAAAATTACACAAATCCCATTCTATACAGTGTGGTTTCTAATTTGTCTTACAAGACAATACACATATTTATATAAGTTATTTGTCTTAGTTTAATATCAAGTATTGAATTATAAGATTATCCAGTTATTGTTATGTAGTTTGTGATTTAAATATCAGTTAGTGTATGAATTCTATGCAAATTTTGATCATCTAAAGTTCCAGTAGGTAGCAAAAATTATCATTGATCGCGATTCAAACCTGAAGAAGAAACAATTGAATCTCACTTCTGGTATATTGTTGGATTACAGGACAATTAGCAGCCATGGTGCACCGGTAATATGCTCGAGGACATGGGTTTCGGCTACGGCGTACGGGTGAAGAGTGAAGACATTAGAATTGTTTACTTTTGTTTCGTTATGTATTAGTTATAAGGATTTATTAAGGACTTTTTGTTTCGTTATGTATTAGTTAAAAATATTATTAGGAACTCTCGTTAAATTGTTTACTCGTTTTGTTTCGTTATGTATTTTTGTTAACAGGTCCCTTAACAGGTTCATTATCGTGTCACACGTTAATTTTCGTGTCGTGTTCGTGTTTGAAAAAAGTGACACGATTTCTTATCGTGTCGTGTTCGTGTTCAGGTCATTCGTGTTCGTGTCTTATCGTGTTCGTGTCTTATCGTGTCGTGTCAGACACGATATGCCAGCTCTAATTGTAATACTATGATTTTATTGTAAGAAATTTGTTGCAAATAAAGTTATTACGAGTAGTAGTCTTTAGATAATTACTAAATATAAATATGATTATTTATTTTAATACTTTTTGTAGAAAAGGATGGTTAATTCACTGATTGCGGGTATATTTAGCAAAAATTAGCTATAAGTTATATGTTATAAGATGTAAACTATAAACTGTAAGCTGTAAATTACAAATTTGTTAACATGAGCTACACAAGTTATATATTTTTTTTCAATAAAGTGTTTAGTAAATTATCTATTAACTGTAATTATAAGCTGTTAACAATAGTTTTATGTTTTAACAACTCCGAAATATTTTAAAAGCTTAATAAATCAGTTTTTCATTTTAGAGCTACTTGTTTAAAATAAAGCTTGAAGTTGATGTATCCAAATAGAGCTACCTATTTTGGAGGAGATTATTTTTATAATAAAAAACTTACAGCTAAAAAAAAGCTCCAAATAAATGTATACCGAACAGGCCATGTTTATCTGATTTTGTAATCTTGTTAATTACATATATGGTAGCATATAACTTCTTCTTCTTTTTTTTATGAATATTAATCTTATAAGTTTACATCTATACTGCATTGTAAAATATTTGAGAACTACTAAATAATAAAGTATTAAAATTTTCAGCCTACACACTAATTTATTATGGAATTGTGTTAATTACAACGTATTAGCATTAGTTACAACATTTTAAAACACATTTTGTATACATGTTTAAAAAAAAAAAAAGTTTGATTTAACAACAAATTTTCTAAAATTATACTGTAACTACCTTTTTAATTCATGTTTTTAATATACGAACATATTTAACTGCAATTAATTGAATGATAAATGATATTTGTAATACCAAAGGCCTATTGGCCCAACAGTATGTGAGTGACTCATTAACCTAGAGGTTGTGGGTTCAAGTCTCGTTGGATACATGTGAGATAGAATTTTTGAGATAGGTGGTGTAGGTTGTAAAATTTGTCGTTCTAAAAAAATGATATTTGTAATTTTTGTAATAATTAGTGATTGTGTATGATGAATGATACTCCCCCCGCCTCAAAATTTTTGTCTGGAGACAAGAATCACATAGTTTAATAAAAGTAGGGCCACTTTAGTTTTCAACCACTCAAAAAGAATATTCTCCTACTATATTCTCTAGTTTTTACTTAAAAATGAAAGTGGATAATTATTTTGAGACATCCCAAAAAGAAAATATGGACAATAATTTTGAGACGGTTAGAGTATCTTATATTTGGATTATTTACAATAAGTGCATGATGTTTTAGACTATATAATTTCGTTACCGCATTGCGCGAGCATCATATTAGTACATGGTTGGATAATAATACTTATTTTGTTGTTATATTTTAATATTATACTATAACAATTTTTTGTATAATATTTCTCAAAAATATATTTACTTACAGGTAGGGGTGTCATAAAAGCCGACCCGACCCAAACCCTAACCCGAATATGGCTATTCGGGTTGGGTCAATCTGGTTCAAATTTATATTCGGGTCAATCGGGTCGACCCGAATTGACCCGAGTTCTAAACAAGGTCGGGTTCGAGTTTAATATATGTACTTACTCGGGTTTGCGTCAACCCGAGTGACCCGAGTTTGATTTTTTTTCTTTCTAATTTTTATGTATTTCAAGTTTGAATACCAAAATTGTATCATTTTTAAACGGCTTAGACCCGAACCCGAGCTAATCTGACCCGACCTGACTTAAGCCGAACCCGAATTAACCCGACCCGAGTTCTAAACAAGGTCTGGTTCGGGTATTTTTTTTAGCCTTGACCCGACCCGATTGACCCGAACTCGACCAGGTCAACCCGAATAATACCCCTACTTACAAGGTACTCATCACCGTTACGTGCAGATACCCGACCAGTATTTTATAATGTTACTATATATTTGGTTACTTTTTAATTAAATGAATCTATTTTATACAAAGATCGAGCGTTGTAGAGAAAGTATGTGATTATTCTTCTTTTTCGTTTGAAGTATTGTGATTATTCATTCAACCACCAATAAAGTGGTCTAATAATAAGATATCAAGATTTCAAGCTTAAAAGATATACTAGCACATCTTAAATATGACCAATTAGTGGGTTAAAACAATCATAAAAAATATCATGATTAAACTGTATATATTTGAGTTAAAAATACTCGGCGTCCTTAAGTGCACACCTTTGGGATGGCTAGTGAAATAGCCGGAAATAGTTATGAGATATCTCAATTACGAATACCAACAAAGTGGTCAAGCCTTTTATGATCATCTTTTTTCTAAAGCAAAGAACAAAAGATTATAGTAAACCGCCAAATAGAAAATACAAGAAGGATCACCAAAGAGGAGATCTAAAGATATAAAAGAAATGAATTAAAAACGCCAAATTCGAAGGGAGGGCAAAACCCTCACAACACCCCTACATTTAACTGCAAACAATGTCGCATAAGTTGTGGAGATTTTCAGGTATTTTTGTAGTATTTTTTTTTACTTAACATCTTTATGTTATATGTAGGTAAACTACTAGATAACAGTGTGCGTAGACGATGAGATAAATGAATGATAAAAAAAAAAATTAAAAGGAGAAAGAGAGGAAAGAATCTAACCATGTATTTTAAATGAGAATGGAGAAATTTAGAGAAAATGCATCTATTTATGTAATTGTATTCGAGATGTATCGTTGTTGTTCTTTTATCACATTTCTTATTGATACGGAGTATTTTATTTTTCTCTTTTTTATTTTTAGAGGAAATGATGTCTACTTTATAAAGTATGAAAGTTGCCTACTTTTCTTTGTAAAGGAATTGGGAAAAACATGTATTCGTGATATAATGAAGGGGCTTAATTGTAAATATTTTTAATTGTTTACAAAGGAAAGTAGATAACTTTCCTACTTTATAAAATAGGCATCATATCCTCTTATTTTTATTTTTATTATATTTCTATTTAAAAAAAAATGGCCAAATTGCATATATGTCATTCCCAAAGTGAATAATTGCATATATATCCTTTGTACAAGTTTTTGATGCACATAATACAATGGTTTTTATGCATGCTTTGGATATATATGCAATTTTGCATTTTCGGAAGGATATATATGCAAAAACCCAAAAAAATGAGTGGACCGTTGCAAGAGAAGTAGAGTTCACGATTCTTGTTTACACCTAGTATTTGCTTCATTAAATCATTAGTTCTTTTCGGGCGAAGTTATTGGGTGGTGAAGTATTACTTACCGATATTATCTAAATTAAAGTCAACTCCTAAACTAGTTTATCGTTATGATTGCAACTTTTATCTGAATTAATCAATGTTCTTGAAACATAAAATGTATAATAAATGATAATACTACACTATGGTAGTTAGAGTGCACGGTACAGACGATTTTTCGTCCGCCATTCGCACCAATAACGGATGATCAGCACCCCAAACTGTACCATTTTGTCCGCCATTGGTTCGTCAGCCATTCCACCAACATTTCGTTATTATTATTTATTTTATTTATTATTATTA
Source organism: Artemisia tridentata subsp. tridentata (assembly GCA_021014915.2). Classification (NCBI taxonomy): domain Eukaryota; kingdom Viridiplantae; phylum Streptophyta; class Magnoliopsida; order Asterales; family Asteraceae; genus Artemisia; species Artemisia tridentata. Next base: position 86,127,043 of record CP139506.1, read on the forward strand.
TTATTATTATTATTATTATTTTGTGAGTGAATGAGTATTTTTGGTTGGGTGTTTTGTAGGACTTACAAAGTGTTATTGGTTTTTTTGTTGGGTTATGTATTTTAGTTATTGATATGTTATTGGAAAGGTGTTAGGTTGGATGCAGTAACAAGTTTTCAATCGATCAATCCTTCATTCGATCGATCTACTCTTAGTGTGGCACCAAATCACCATTCGATCAATCCCTTCTTTTTTTTGGATCTAGATCGTCCAAGCGATCCACAATCCCTCAACTTTTGTGTCTTTCTTAGTGTTTTAATTAAATGAAAAAGTATTTTTGTGTGGTATATTTTTTGTAGTGTAGGTCGCCCTTACTGAGGCATTCAATCGCCTGAAGGTCGCTAGAGAGAGAAAGCTGACGTGACAGAGAAAATGAGAAGGATTGACCTTCCTAACTGCATCCAGCCTAAGTGCTTAAATGATATCACATAAAATGAAAGTTGAGGTTGTTTGAGCTCCTAAGTGTCAGCTCCAACAATATTAGTTATATTACCATGTCGTTTGAATATTACTAATTTGATTATTTCGTAACAATAATTAAGTCGAGCTTGAAGGATTAACCTAGTCTATTTTAGTTGAGGCTCAAAAATGAAGGTTTAAAGAATCTTAATTCATGTTTTGAATCAAATGATAGTTGAAGGACTAAACTAGTAATTTAGAAGAGCATAATACACGTAAGCATTAGCGCGTGGAAACAAACGAACAGTGTGCGAGTTGTTTTGTTAACATGCGCCGGTGGGGGCCTAGAAAGACTACAATTATGCGCTGGGACCAAACGTTTGACCTGAATAAAGTCAAAATAAGTCCACTATGAGTCACCTTCAGCTTTTTTTTTTTTGAAAAGAAACCTTCATTAGAACACAACAACCAACCCACGAAACGGGGCGGAAACAACAACCAAAGGGAATTACATAATTACAAATTTACACCAACGTTCCCAATCCAAAAGGGGAACCTTAGCTCTACTCTTTGCCCAAAGAAAACCAAAAACTTTTATATCTCCTAAAACATCTTCGACCTTCGCCTTCTTTCTTTGAAACTTGAGATTATTCCTCGCTCTCCATATACACCAACACCCGATGATAATAATACCATAAAAAATCTCTTTGGCGACCCCCGACAGCCCGGAATGATTATGAATGTCCAAAAGATCACTAAAAGAGAAAGCGAAAAAGCCTTGAATCTTACACCACGACGATATCAGCACCCAAATCCTTGAAGCAAAAATGCACCCTGTGAAAAGGTGCTCCACCGTCTCCTCTGACTCCCCACATAACACACACGAAACATCCTGTACAGGGATGTTCCTATTCCGGATAGCACACAACGTCGGAATTCTATTCATCCCGGCCCTCCAAGCGAAGATGTTACATTTCTTAGGAATCCACTTGCACCAAGAGAAGACCGACGAATTGCTGAAATCCAACCCGTCATACAACATACTCCTAACCGCACTAACCGAGAACACACCTTTACCTGTACCAATCCAACCCCACCCATCCACGGAATCAGACATCGACACATTCTCAAGCAAGGAATTGAGGATACCCCATTCTGATCGAGCAGCATCGTCCAGGACCGGACCTTTCCACTTCCATACCCGCGTAATACCGGACTCGTTCCTCACAATTCTATCACTAACCTTGCACCTTTTCTCCATCTCAATCCGAAACAAGTTCGGGCAAATACACATCAAGGGAATGTTCAATAACCACGGGTCAATCCAAAAAGAAATAGAATTACCGTTACCCACAATACCTTTAAACAACCTACGAATAGGCAACCCACCCACCATCGTTCTTGAGAGGACTTTGACGATGTTACTCCAGGTACCATTAAGAAGCTTTCGGACCGGAAGGAAGTCCCAGCTTCTACTGGAACTGTGGCACGCTTCCACTACCTCACTCCATAAATTTCCTTTTTCTTTTTTATACCGCCACCCCCACTTGGATAAGAGGGCTATGTTAATGAACTTAAGCTTGCTCAACCCTAGACCACCATACTTTTTAGGAGAACAAACTTTCTCCCAAGCCACCCAATGAATCTTCCGCACCTCCTTGGAGCCACCCCACAGGAACCTGCTAGTTAAGGATTCAAGGTCCTTGATGACTTTACATGGGGCCTTAAATAAAGAGAAGAAGTAAGCCGGTAAACTCTCCAACACGGATTTAATAAGAGTCACTCTCCCTCCAATCGAAAGACACTCCGCTTTCCATTTAGAAAGCCGCGCTTCAAAAATATCATACACCGGTCTCCAGTTATTAATCCTGTTCATATTCGCCCCAACCGAAATACTTAAAAGGTTTGAAAGATGTGAGAAAGATTTGAGAAAAAAAGTATGAGAGAGAAAATATTTTAAAGTTTTTGCTATACGTGTTAAAGTGTTTTATATACATGTTCTCTGTTTATTTTGTGATAGTTTACCTACTTTTGACAAGATACCGAAATTACTGTATTTATTAAATCATTAAGGGTGCGTTTGGTTCGTAAGTGGGATTGGAATTGGATTCAGATTTGGGAAAGGTTTGAAAGATGTGAGAAAGATTTGAGAAAAAAAGTATGAGAGAGAAAATATATTATTATATATAATTATATATAATTTATTAAATTTTATATTGTATTTAAATATTATATTATAATAAAAAAGTTAAGAATGTGAGAGGAAAAAAATAGGGCCCGCAGGTTTTAAGTGAAACCCACCTATTTAGTAATCTATCAATCTATCATTACTAAATCCATTCCTATTTCCAAAATATACAACCAAACGATTGTTTTGGGTCACATCAATCTAAAACCCATACCAAACCCTCAAACCAAACGCATTTATTAAATCCCTAAAACATTGTCACCAGATGAATCATAAATTTTTTAAAAAAGTGAGATCACGATAACTTTCAGCTAATAAAATTTTATTTTTACGAGCTTAAAAATTTAAAAAGTTATGCTCATCTGTAAGCACGAACACGTTACTAAAAGATCCATACATTTCTTGAAAACGTTTAGAAACATGTGTATACAAATGGTGATTTGTTGTAGTGCACAACATTTGATCATAGGATAAGTCGAACTTTTTACTGCATTATACTCCAACACATTAACATGGGGTAGTTTATACGGACCATCCCATAGGGGGTTTCGTGAGGCCTTGTGCATTGCGGGTTTATACAGTAATGTATCGTGGTTTGTAAATTTTGACCAAAACCCCCTATTGTTACATCATAGGGAGTCTTAATAGCATAATCCCATTAACATACGGAGTATTATGTTGAATATAAGACGACATCTGAAGCATACCACAATTTAATTAGTAAACAGACAAATTATAACATGTCACCTTGACCGGATCTAAACATACACCATGTGTTAGATAGATACTTTGAATGATGCTTAGTCTAGCACGCGGAATTTACTAGCTAGCACTTAGAAGATTTGTTTGTTTTGCTTTGTGTGAATTGGATGCAACAGTGAATGAACAAGAAGACAATAACTTTAAGAAAACGATTCAATATTATTATCAATAATACGAGTACTCTTAACTAACACTAGGCTTTACACCTTTAATCTTAACAATCTAGATACGTACTTCTCTATTAACCTAGGAGATCCTTTTATAGACTAAGGATTCCTGTACAAGATAACTATAATCTAATCGAATAAGATATCTACTAAATCTTTTCTATAATTATCTTTCTACACGTTTACAAAAAAATCATGAACCGTACTAACTTCTTTATGCAACCGTACAGACTGCCTTTGTCTTCAAACTTCATTAGCAGTACTAACTCCTTATGTTCAGCCGTACAAATTGCTATAGCTTAATTCCTAACAATCATCCCCTAAACTTATGATTTCTCTGCAAATTCCTAAGTTTCTTCAATTAAGCTTCTTCTTCTTGATGAGGGGGATTCTTCCAAACACTCACCATGTCAGTCTCTTGGTTTGGGCTTTCCTTTGCTGAGCTAAATCAAAAATTCTTCTATAAAGTGTACTTGCCATTTCTGATTCACTTTCAATCTCTAAGTTTGTCACTACCATTGTCAACAAAGTAGCAGTCTTAAGTGGATAATCCTTTTCCACTAGCATATAGATCTCAATACCATCTTTTGTAGACACTCTGTGTACTCCACATGTATCAAACAGTTTCCATGAAACATCCTTGATTTTAGCTTTGAATCTCCACATAGCTTCTCCTCCATCTGGATCAAATATCCTCTTGAGTTGAACCCATAATTCTTTATCTTTGTCTTCTAGGAGATCTGCTACTCTGAACTTCTCTTGTACTAGCCTCCACAACTGATTTAAATCTTCCCTATCAAAACCCTTGAGTAAATCTTCAAAAAGTTTGTATCTTTCTGTGATTCCACCAACTCTCATAATTTCCCATCCCTTCATTCTTCCTTCAGAAAATACTTTCCAGCCTATGATTGGATGTTTTGCTTGTAGAGGTTTGATATTTGAAGACTCTGGGATTACAACCAACATACTTTTGAGTTGTTCATCTGATAAGCTTTCCTTCTTCGGTTTCTTTGCTGCATCAGACTCTAAAGCTTCTGCTTCTCTTTTCTTTCCTGTTGTGAAATCCCTTTCTTCTCTTGGAGTGTTCAGCCTAGCATACCATTCATAATAAGCCTTTTGAATCTCAGCATCTGTTAAACCTTTAAAATCACTCATCTTAAATATTGCTTGATTCTTCAAATACATCTTCATGAATTTGATTTGCTCCCTCTGTGTAGGTATCTTCACCTTGTAACCTGCTTTTTGCCTATCTTTTATTCTTTGAACCAGATCTTTCCATGCTACTTCTCTGTTCTTCTTAAGAATAAACTCCTTAAGCTTCTCTGACTTTGCTTCTTCATTCAACTGCTTGTCTTTAAGAATCATTGCAGCTTGAGCTCTTTCTATTGGATCTGAATCAATCAAATACTGAAGTTGCTCATTGAATTCCTGTAGATCAATTTCTTCACTGGTAGCTATCTTCTCCAATCTTTTTCTTTCCATAAACTTTGCTATATTCTAAACTTCATCATCAGCTATCTTCCTTGCTAATTCTGCATCAAGATCCAACTGTGCTTGTTCTTCAGCCATTTCCTTTTCAATCAGCTTCCTTGCAACTTCTTCATCAAAGTCTATTTGAGCTTGAGTTATTGGCTTTACTTTCTTGAGACTTTCTTGTTCTTGTTCAGCTTCTTCCAATGTCATTGGCTTCTTCCCTTTATCAGCTCTTTTTCTTTGATATTCTTCCTCATCAGTACCTGAAAATGAACTAACAGTAGGAACTTCTTCATACTCTATCTCAGCAATAGGAACTGTTTCAGCCGTATGAACTGCTTCAGCCTCTTGAACACCAGTCTGAACTGTTTGATCCTGTTCTTCTGCTTCCATATATGCAACATTACCAGTATCTTTTCCAACTTGTTCATCTGTCCTATCATCATTCCTCCCCTGAGATTCTGATTCATCCCCTTATCTTCATCTGTTTTCCTCCCCTTTTTTGAAGAATCACCATCATCATCATCTGAGTCATCTGTATCATCACCATCAGAAGAATCCAAGACTACCCTTGCCCTTTTCTTCTTTAATTGCTCTTCCAGCTTCTTCACCCTTAAGGTTAATCTGGTGTAGGTCTTAGCAAAGTTCTCCTTGTGGGCCTTGAGCTCCTCCTTATTGGTCTTTAGCTCTTCCTCCAAAGTATCCACCTTTGATGTTAACTTGGTACATAATGCCATCAATTCATTTTGTGAAGAACTACCCTCATCACTTCTAGCTGTGTGACCTGCTAGGAGAGGTGAATCATGGGGCAAGGATAACTAGGTGTGGTCCCTTTCCTATAAGTAATGTGAATTGGGGGTTGTTCAGTTCTTTCAGGAGCTGAAGTGGATGTGTGATGGTGATCAGTTGGTTGTACTGAACCTTCATCCACCTCAGTTTGAAGCATCTCTGGAAACAATGGGACTACTACTCTTGAGAAAAGCCTACTGGCCATAGCCATGTTTTGAAAAACTTTTGATTGAAGGCTTGGAGTAGCAAAAGTTTCAGTTGGTTTTGTAATCAAGTTTTTCTTTTTATTCAAAAGAGTTTGAACAAATCTTAGGTACATTAAAAACTTGGTTTTGCTATTGACATTTGATGCCATACCCTCAAAAATAAATTTGGAAAAATTAAAAACCTTGTTTGTAGACAGACAAATGAGAGCAATAGCAATATTGCTACTGAACTGCTCCCATACTGTCTTTTTAGGACTTAAGCAGTGCAAAAGGGTATGTATCAAAAATCTCCATTGAGGTGAGAAACATCCTTTTTGAAAAGTTAGTTTTTGGGAGGATGTATCATACCCCATTCTGGCAAGTTCATGCCATATATCAGTGTTATGCATAGAGATGATACCATCTGAGTCATTTAATTTAAGATGTCTCCTAATTATAGACTCGGTAACAACAAAATTTTTGCCATCCACTGTGGAGTTTATTTGTAAGTCTCCATCTTCACTAGTCAAGACAGTGGAATTCTGCCAGAACTGTGTGATGTGAGAGACATAAAGAGTAGGAGAGACAGTAAGAGCATACCTTATATGAGATTGGTTTAGGAAATCCACAACCTCATAAAATTTTGGTCCATCTCCTTCTTCTCAAGAAACGCAACCTGATTGTGACACTTAACAAATTCCAATTCAGCCATGTTAGTGATGAAGAGTGAAGGATATTAGCAATAAGATGATCGTTTAGGGTTAAGTTGAAGAATTCTGCAAGCCAATTGGGTTTTTATAGATACTGTTAGGGTTTTGCGAACTTTGCGTATGAGATAAATTATCTTGGGAAATAGAATAAATCAATTTAAAAGATAATTATCTTCGAGAAAAATCCCTATAAGTATGCGAAGAATAACGGTTTTACCCCAACGGCTATAAAATTTGTTACTGACAGATTTTTACAACGGCTAGTTGAGCCGTGCTAACTTTGCACTAGCAGTACAAACTGCTGAAGAAAAATATGTTGAGCCGTATTAACTCATTGAAAGAATTAAAACAACATTTCTCAAACATAGTTTTTAGCAAACTATCAGCTATCAACGGATTTGATTTGTCTTTACCAAGAGCCGTTTGCTTTGGACTAGCCAACTCTTCACAGTTAGATATGGTGAGCTGATAACCATACAATTTTTGGTAAATTGTCAACCATCAACGGATTTGAGAAGTCTTTACCAGATACCGTTTGCTCTGGACTAGTTAGTTCTTATGTGGGTTAGACATGGTGAACCAATTACCATTTGTTGTGTGCAAGGGTCACACACTGAGCTCCAGATCACCATTCAGTCCAAAACATATTAATTCCTTGGTGCTTATCATTCAAACCTGCATTTGTTAGTCCAAAAATAAAGAAACAAAGTGCAAAACACTTGTCTCAAAATATATATAAGCATATGACTAACAATGCATATAACAAGAAAAATTAATTTTCTTGTGGCACCCAAGCCATCACAGACTTATGCTTTCCTCTAGCATCAACATAATCCATCCTCTTTAACACAATCTTAGCACCATTGGGTTTAATAGGTCTCCATACCCAACGTGCTGATGCACTTACTCCAGAACCCATATGTTTCTTAGTACCAGTACTAACTACTTTGCCAGCAGTAGGAACTGCATGCTTTGTAGTTGTCACTTTGGGTTTCCACACTTGGTTTTTCACCATTACTCTTTCATAAAAGGTTCTTTTAACAGTCTTTGGTGCTGATTTAAAGTCTAGTTTTGCACTTTGAACTGTTGGCTTTGGGTGAATAGGTCTAATTGGTTTGACAGTTTGAACTGTTGGCTTGACAGTTTGAATTGTTCTTAAGCCAGACTTTAGAAGGACCGATCTGGGTATCATCTTAGTATTCCTAGGAAGAGGTTGAGGTCTTTCTAGGCTCACACTTCTGTTTGTATACCCTCTCACCCATTTATCACAAAAAGCTGCAAGATGGTCAAAACTACCACATGAGTAACAAGCTTTCCTATAGCAGACAAAATCATCACCTAGTTGGTGAGATTTGAGGTTGTTCCAATTTCTTTAATTACCTCTAGGCTTGTGTGTGGTTCTATACATCTCTGCATACTTAACTGTTGGTCTAAAAGGTTTGGTATTTGCTCTAGGCCTAACAGTCTCAGGTTTCACCATCTTTGGAACTTTTGGTTCCTCTATTTTAACACTAACAGGCTTCACCTCAGCCTGATCATCCTCATCATCAGAAATCCATTCCTCAATGGTTGGAGCATCTGAATTCTTAGCTGAGGACTCTTTATCCTCAGAAAGTGAGGCATCATGGCTTGCACTCTTATACACAGGTTTATCATCCTCTTCCTTTGTAGATTGAGGACCATACTTCAGCTCAGGAAGTTGAAATTCAGGGAGTCCTGTGTGATCTAGGTCTATGCCTGGGGGTGTTGGAATTCCTCTATATGGAGGTGGAACTGATTTATACCCTAGGCCTGACTTAGCTTTATTCAATATTTGACACTCAGTTATCCTACTGACACCTTTAGTTGCAAATTCCAATGTGTCAACAGTCATTTGAATGTTCTGATTAGCTATCTTAACCTGATCCAGCTCATGTTTTAACACACTAATCTCATCATTTTTAATTATTAAGTCTCTCTTAAGTATAGCAACAGTATCACTAAAGGTAGACTCATTTTCCTTATAGTGAACTATCTGATCTTCTAGTACACCTAAATCTCTTTTATGATTTGCTAAGTTAAAACTGGTCTGATTAAGTTCTAACCTCTGTTCATCATATCTTTTGTTAGGATTCGACACACGGTTAAGGTGGTTAAACCTTTTGTTCATTGTGTGTATGATATATTGAGTGAATATGATTAAGTATGCGGAATCTACTTAATCACACTTAGAAGGGTTATTTGTGTTATGGAAATGGAACAATTGTGTTTGTTATATGACAATGAACAATGAAAGATTAACACCAAACGATTCAATATTATTAAGATAATAATACGAGTGATCTTGAATTATCACTAGGGTTACAACCTTGAATCTTAAGTTTCTATGTTCTTGATATTGTTGTGTTTGTTCTAGTTCTAACAGTTATGAAAGTTCTAAGTGTTTACAATATCAAAAATAACTTATCAACACATAATATCGAGACTAAGATCTTCTTTTATAGTCCAAGAAGATCTTTACATATTGCTTAAAGTCTTGACATACTACTTGCTAACTTATCTTGAGTGTGTCAGTACATAAGATACAACATGTATCTGTGTACACAACTTGTTAACTAAGCACATGGGGTAAGATATTATCTACCGTATATTGTTGACCAAAATACAAATAATATCTTTTCATACTTATCCACTTAGCAGCAGAATGTACATTAGCAGCAGCAATGTTAACACTAGCAGCAGAATCCTTCAGCAGCAGAATGTTAAGCCTAGCAGCAGAATCATTTATCGCTAGCAGCAGAATCAAATGTTCAGCAGCAGGAACAGATGCATTAGCAGCAGAATCAACCAGCAGCATTATCATCAGTAGAAACAATACACTACCAGCAGGAACACACTTGTAGTATTTCCCGATTCTTGAACTTCAGAATATTTAATTCCCAACAATCCTCCCCTAAACATGTGAATCCATTTCAACATGTTTTTCTGAATTAAATGAGGACTTGTGAAGATCTTTCAAACACTTCATAGTCAGACCCTTGATCTGAACTTTCTTCTATTCTGAGCTCATCTGCTTTGTTTTGACTTTAACAATATCAACACACATCCTAAAGATGGTGCAATTTCCTTGGATGGAGGAATTATAAGAGGCAATGGTGCTGTGTATCTTGGATGCTTGTTTCAACAAGTGAAATCATCTATCAGCATGCCTTTGCAAGTGATGAACAAACGTGGTAAACTGAAATTGAAACTTTTCTTCGTTTGACCTAGATAGAACTTTCTCCTTTGGAATGTTCTTGTCATTTTCAACCTCCATGTCATCATCTTGTATGCTCTTGTCTTTTCCTCCCTTACATTGGGTTTTTCTTCCTTTCTTGGGCTTTTATTTCCTCCCCTGAAGCAAATAAAATTTTATCCTCCCCTGTTTGGAAGATCTCTCACTATGTACCAAAATATTTCTTTCTCCATTATCTGATCTACCAATGAGAACTTGTTTTCAGACAATGTTGTACATGAAGCCATCAATTCCTTAAGAGTTTAAGATGCTGCCCTCATCACTTCTAGGTGTGTTAACTCCTATGAGAGGTGATTCATTGGACATTTGACTCATGGTCCATCAATGGATGGTTTTTGTGAATCCTTTGAAAATCCTTGTTTAAGAAATTGTTTGACTTAGCAGTATGTTCATGATTTTAGAATTGAAAAATCATACTGCTTTCAACCATTTTGAAGGGATCAAGTGTATAACAGACACTTAATCAAAATTTCGGTTTAAAGCAACCTCTGGTTGTGTGAGAACCAATGTTTTCAGTTATAAATAACTGCCTGTGTAAAGATAAACCTATTCAAAAGGCTTTCTTGACAGGGTTTCCAGCTCATAGTAATTGTTACCTCTAACACAAGTGTTAGATTCACTTTTACTAGCTGTTCTTTCTATCAGATGTCCTTAGACTTGCTCATTATACTTGAAAGTATAAAATGATAGAAAGTGAGTTGTATCAGTTACTATCTGATCAACTAAGTCATCAATTCAATGTGAAATTTCATACGTAGGTTTCAAGAAAGAAGTTTTAAGGAGTTTTAAATTCCCAAACTCAGTCCATCATAAACCTAATATGTAGCAACTGATATTCTGATTTTGCTGCTTCCATTTCACTTGAAACATCCTTTTGTGTTCACATGGTCATACCTGAAATTGTTAGTCTAAAACCAAAAGAACAATGTACAAAGTACTTGTCTTGTATTAGAATAATCATAGGACTAACTGTATGAATAACACAATTAAATTTGTACTAGCAGAACAAACTTTTGTAATAGCAGTAGTATCTTTTAAAACTAGCAGCACAATCAAAAATTTATTTACGAAAACACAAAGTTTAAAATCATTGAGGATTAAGCATTCCAATACTTGCTACCAAGTACTGAAACCTTCCAACATCAAAAGCTTTGGTTAGCAGATCTGCAAAATTGAATTCTGAAGCAATTTTAAGTACTTGAATTAATCTTTTCTCATTGCAGTCTCTTATAAAGTGATGTCTTATTTCAATGTGTTTTGTTTTAGAATGTTGCACTAGATTTTTAATAATACAAATTGTACTACTATTATCAATATGAATAACAGTGTTTAAGAAATTGTACCCATAGTCAAGGAGTTGGTTTTGAAGCCATAGAACCTGACCACAGCAACTTGCAGCAGCTATATATTCAGCTTCAGTTGTTGAATTTGCCACACTCGTTTGCTTCTTACACTGCCATGAGACAAGTCTACACCCAAGGAATTGACATCCTCCAGTTGTTGACTTTCTGTCCAAGCTAGCACCAGCATAATCACTATCCGAATATGCCACCAAGTCAAAAGGAGATTCCCTAGAATACCATATACCCAACCTTGGTTGACCTTTGAGATATCTAAAAATTCTCTTGACTGCAGTTAAATGAGAAACCTTTGGAGTAACTTGAAATCTTGCACAAACACAAACAGGGAACATGATATCAGGTCTAGATGATGTAAGGTACATCAAAGAGCCTATCATAGATCTGTAAGTGTGTACATCCACACTTTCTCCATCTTCATCTTTCAGAAGGTGCTTCTTAGAGTCCATTGGTGTGCTTGCTATTTTTGAATCAGCAAATTGAAATTTTCTAAGTATCTCTGCAACATACTTGTCCTGAGAGATAAAGATTCCTTCATTTGATTGCTTAACTTGCAGACCCAAAAAGAATGTAAGTTCTCCCATAGAACTCATCTGAAACTTATCATGCATAAGCTTCTCAAACTCTAAACACATCTCCTTCCTAGTAGATCCAAAGATAATGTAATCCACATATACCTGTACTAACAGAAGATCCTTCTTGTGCTGTTTGATGAAAAGTGTCTGATCAATCTTTCCTCTTTGAAATCCATTTTCTAATAAGTAGGAAGCTAGTGTTGCATACCAAGCTCTTGGTGCCTGATGAAGGCCATAGAGAGCTTTAACTACTCTGTACACTTTGTCTGGATGTTGTGGGTCAATGAAGCCTGGATGTTGTGAAACATACACCTCTTCTTCAATTTTTCCATATAAAAATGCACTCTTGACATCCATTTGATAAACTGTGAAGCCTAAAAATGAAGCATAAGCTAAGAAAAGCCTAATTGCCTCAATCCTTGCTACTGGAGCATAAACTTCATCATATTCTATTCCTTCTTCTTGTGTGTACCCTTGGGCTACTAATCTAGCCTTATTCCTAATCACTATTCCTCTTTCATCCCTTTTATTCTTGAAAACCCATCTAGTGCCAATTACCTTTGCATTCTTAGGTAAATCAACTAGCACCCATACTTTCTGAATCTTGAACTGAAGAAGCTCCTCTTGCATAGCTTCTACCCAGCTTGAATTATCTAAGGCTTTCAGAATGTTCTTTGGTTCATCTTGTGAGAGAAAACATACAAACAAGCAAGAGTTTGAAAACTCATGCTGCTTTGAAGCATAAAGGGCATCAAGAAGCCCTTGATGGTCTGAAGACATCAGTTGTTGTCTTGTCTTCACACCTGACTGTACATCTCCAATCACATTATCTAGGGAGTGGACTTTGTGAATTCTTGTTTGTGGAGTAGAAGGAACTTGATAATTTGATGGAAGATTGTTGAAATCCACCTCATTATCTGAGAATTCTGCTTCTTTCGTTTCTGAAGGGCCAGCAGCAGAATCATTTGGCCGAGCAGCAGAATCAGTAAGCTTAACAGCAGAATCACCAGCAGAAACAATTTGTTGTTCCTGAGTTCCATCTTCAACACCTTCTTTAGCTTTGCCAGAAGAAGATTCATCAGTTGTTGAAGTTGATTCCACATTTGTACTTGACCATATTGGCATCCAAACATGATCTTGGTTTGTCTCCTTTTCTAACCTTGCCTCATCTGTTGCTTGTGAACCTGAAAAATCATTAGTTTCTGCAACAACAGGCACATAATTCATTGATTTGGTTAGAGATTCAAGATCAAATAGCCATTTTGGTCCTTGACCTTCTACATTGGATTTATCTTCTAAAAAACTCCACATGTAGATTTTCTTCTACAATCATAGTTCTTTTGTTGTATAATCTAAATGCTTTGCTATTAAGAGAATATCCAACAAAGAATCCTTCATCTGCTTTACCATCGAATTTTCCTAAATGGTCTAAGGTATTGAGAATTGTCACATGACATCCAAAAGGTCTAAGAAATCCTATTGCAGGAGTTCTACCTCTAAAAAGTTCATATGATGTCTTATTGTGAGGCTGTATAACTAAAACTCTATTTTGGACATAACAAGCAGTGCTAACTGCTTCAGCCCAAAAAGTTATAGGTAGCCTAGAATCAGCTAACATTGTTCTAGCAGCTTCAATTAGTGTTCTATTCTTTCTCTCAATAACACCATTCTGTTGTGGTGTTCTAGCAACACTAAATTCTCTCCTAATACCTTTTTGTTTGCAGAAATCATCCATAACTCTATTCTTAAACTCTGTCCCATTATCACATCTAATGACCTTCACTTTCTTGTCTACTTGGTTTTCTATCTGTGTAATGAATGTCTTAAGGATGCTTGTAGTCTCATCCTTAGTAGATAGAAAGAAAACCCATGTAAATCTAGTATAGTCATCAATTATAACAAGACAATATCTCTTATGCATTATACTACTTACTGAAACAGGTCCAAATAAGTCCATATGCAGCATAAACAATGATTGATTGATAGAGTTAAAAATCTTGGGCTTACAAGTGGCTTTGTGTTGTTTTCCTTTAAGACAAGCAATGCATGTTTGATCATTTTCAAATCTTTTGTGAGGTAAACCTCTTACCAAACTATTCTTAACAATTTTATTTATGGTTTTGAAGTTAATATGACCAAGCCTTCTATGCCATTTCATTGATTCATCCAATGTGGCCTTTGCAACAAGACAAGTTAAATTTCTTTTAGGAACAATGTTCTTCATGTCTACACTGTACATATTGCCCTTTCTAGGAATTCTAAGAAGTACTTGATTTTCATCAGGCATCTTAAAATCAGGAGAAAGTACAAGACATTCAGTCTCACAGAAAAGAACATTGTTCTTTTTGTCATACATTTGTGAGACACTAAAAAGATTATAATTTAGCTCTTTTACATAGAACACATCTTCAAAATCTAAATTTCCAATTTTAATGGTACCTTTACCGGAAATTTTGCCACCAACACCTCCTCCAAAGGTAACATAGCCTCCATCTATTGATTGAAAATCTGAGAGATAAGACTTGTTGCCTGTCATTTGCCTAGAACATCCACTATCTGAGTATCCTTGATCCTCTTGTTGATCATTTGAATGTTCCTGCATATAAATGAGAAGTATTAGTTTCTTTTGGGGACCCGAGCCATTACTGACTTGGATCTGCCTCTTGCATCAATGTAATTTAATCTTTTAAGGACAGTTGATGCAACATTGGATTTAAGAATCCAACATGCTGAGGCCTTAACAGCATTTGCCCTGTTTCCCTTAGCAACAGAATGAACTGATTGCTTAGCAGCAAGAACTGCTAACTTTTCAGCTCTACCCTTTGGTTTCCAAACTTGTTTTTAAACCACTGCTTTTGTTTGAATGGGCCTTAGAACAGTCTTTGGTGCATGTTTGAAAAATGTTTTTGCACCCTTAGCTGTTGATTTTGGGTTAACAATCATCAATGGTTTAGCAGCAGAATGAACTTGTTTAGCAGCAGAACCATTTGGTCTAGCAGCAGGATCTATTTTTAAGCCAGACTTGTGTGAGACTGTTCTGGGTTTTGTTCTATTAAAACTAGAACTAGAGTGAAAATGAGATTTAGGTGTTTGCCTTTTGTGATTCACTCTATTGTTTTCATACCCAGTTACCCAATGGTTGCAGAAAGCTGCAAGATGGTCAAAACTACCACATGTGTAACAAGCTTTGTTATAAAAAGCAAAGTCATCACCTAATTGGTTAGACTTGAGGTTGTTCCAATTCCTTTGGTTACCTCTGGGCTTGTTGATGGTTCTATATTGCTCACAATATTTAACTGGTTGCCTAACATGCTTAATGTTTGATTTAGGCTTAACAGTATTGTGTTTGACTATCTTAGGAACACTTGTTCCTACTTTCTTAACCACTTCAGGTTAGACATAACCTGTTCTTCTTCAACATCACTATCAGTTGTACAATCCTCAACAACTATAGCATCTAATTTCTTAACAAAGGACACCTTGTCCTGATAAAGTAAAGTTTTATCTAAACTTTCACTTATCTTTTCTACCTTAAGGCTCTTGCTAGCCTTAGAACCATATTCTATGATTGGTTCTTGAAACTCAGGTAAGCCTGAATTCCCTAGGTCAATCCCTGGGGGTTTTGGGATGCCTCTATAAGGAGGTGGGACACTTTTATATCCTACTCCTGACTTAGCTCTATTAATCACCTGACATTCTACTATGTTGTGCACACTTCTAGAAGCATGTTCTATTGCCTGTGTAGTCAAGTGAATGTTTTCATTTTCCTTTTTGACCCTATCATAAGCTTCTCTCAAAAGATTAATTTCAGCATCTCTAAAGAATATGTCCTGTCTTAGGAGAGCTTTGTCATCAGAAAAAGCTAATTCATTTTCCTTATAGTGTGTGATTTGTTTCTCTATTGACTCTAATCCACACTTATAGTTTATAAAGTTTTGAAAAGTCTTGCTTAGCTCTTTCTTTTGATCATCATATTGTTTCATTAAAACCTGTAGAGCATTAAGAGCAGTGCAAGTATTTGAACAAGTTTTATGATTTTGTACCTCAGTAGCAGAAAAAGCCATAAGTGCCATCTGAGTAGGAGTTTCTTCTTCATCTGCCATGAAGCTCCAATCAAAACCTAAGCCATCAATAGCTACCATAGCTTTTGGCTCAATAACCTCCTCTGTTTTGGATTTGCTTCCAAAACCTCTATTCTTGCTATCTTGCTGCCTTGGTCTTCTGCACTCTCTTGAGAAATGACCCATCATGTGGCAGTTACAACACTCTATCTTTGACTTATCAAAACCAGCAGCATCAGTGTTGCTGATTATGAGCTTCTTCCCCGTCTTGTGATATAACTTCTTGGCTCTCATGCTAAGAAGAGAAATTTGCCATTTTAGATCCATTTCCTCCAGATCATCTTCATGGATCTCTTGGAGGTATTCATAGGAGAGCATGGACCCATTATTCTGACTTGTAAGAAAGGCACAACAAGTCTTTTCATCCAAAATACTAATGGTACTACTTGATGAGCTAGCAGCACCAACATCATTAACAACTTTCACCTCTTCACTTGATTTTGAGGTACTAGGAGTTGACATAAATGCCTTGTTCCAAGTATTAGAACTAGTACCTCCATTCTTCTTCAAATCTTGCTCCACAATCTTGAAGTTGCTATACAAGTCCATCAGTTCCATGGTGTCTAAGTCTGGCTTGTTCTTCCAGACAACAACATGCATAGCCCACTCTTCTGGTAAGCTTCTCAGAAATTTTGAGTTCAAATCTTCTTGAGGCATTTCAATCCCAAGAATAGCAAGTTGGCTCACAATATTCTGAAGCCTATTAAACATGTGGTCAAGAGTTTCATTGTATGTAGAGGAGAAGTTTTCAAACTGCTGCTTGAGCAGTGTCTTGTGGGTTTTCTTGGTGGCTTCATTTCCACCATACCTGGCAATAATAGCTTCAAACAATGACTTGGCATCTTTGAACTTGCTGAAGTTTAGAAGTTGATCATTGGGAATGGTCATCATCAGCATGCTTCTTGCCTTCAAGTCATTTTTCTTCTTTATTCTATCTTCTGCAGATGATGGCTTTGTCTGCAGAGTTGACACAACTTTGCCGTCCACTGTTGATGTAGTGGTGGTAGGCTGGTAAGAGTTTCCATCTTCAATGATTTCCCAAAGTGCATAATCTTGCACTTGGAAGTATTGCTCTATCCTCAGCCTCCACATCTCAAACTCATTTTGTTTGAGCATGGGAATCTTTGCAGCAACATTTGTCTGAATAGATTCAACATCCATTTCTTCAGCTTCTTCTTCTAAATCAATAATATCAACCTGATGCTCTGATACCACTTGTTAGGATTCGACACACGGTTAAGGTGGTTAAACCTTTTGTTCTTTGTGTGTATGATATATTGAGTGAATATGATTAAGTATGCAGAATCTACTTAATCACACTTAGAAGGGTTATTTGTGTTATGGAAATGGAACAGTTGTGTTTGTTATATGATAATGAACAATGAAAGATTAACACCAAACGATTCAATATTATTAAGATAATAATACGAGTGATCTTGAATTATCACTAGGGTTACAACCTTGAATCTTAAGTTTCTATGTTCTTGATATTGTTGTGTTTGTTCTAGTTCTAACAGTTATGAAAGTTCTAAGTGTTTACAATATCAAAAATAACTTATCGACACATAATATCGAGACTAAGATCTTCTTTTATAGTCCAAGAAGATCTTTACAATATTGCTTAAAGTCTTGACATACTACTTGCTAACTTATCTTGAGTGTGTCAGTACATAAGATACAACATGTATCTGTGTACACAACTTGTTAACTAAGCACATGGGGTAAGATATTATCTACCGTATATTGTTGACCAAAATACAAATAATATCTTTTCATACTTATCCACTTAGCAGCAGAATGTACATTAGCAGCAGCAATGTTAACACTAGCAGCAGAATCCTTCAGCAGCAGAATGTTAAGCCTAGCAGCAGAATCATTTATCGCTAGCAGCAGAATCAAATGTTCAGCAGCAGGAACAGATGCATTAGCAGCAGAATCAACCAGCAGCATTATCATCAGTAGAAACAGTACACTACCAGCAGGAATGAAATGTACTACCAGCAGGAACACACTTGTAGTATTTCCCGATTCTTGAACTTCAGAATATTTAATTCCCAACATCTTTTCCTAAGAGTTTCTAATTCTTTTAATGCATTAAAAGATTTTGAACACTTAGAAACTTGTACCTCTGAATCAAAAAAAGCCATGAGAGCAACCTCTGCAGATGCTTCTTCCTCAGCAATGTAGCTCCAATCAAATCCCAAGCCATCAATAGCAACCATGGCCTTGGAGCTTGAATCTGTGACTTCCACAATTCTTGAACCTGTGGACTTTCCCTCATATCCCTTGTTCCTTGAATCCTGCTGCCTTGGCTTCCTGCATTCCCTAGAGAAGTGACCCATCTTGTGATAGTTATAGCACTCAATCTTTCCCTTATCATATCCAGCCACATCATTGCTGTTGATGATAATCTTCTTGCCAGTCTTCTTCAAGAATCTCTTAGCCCTCATGCTAAGAAGAGAGAGCTGCCACTTGATATCCATCTCTTCTATATCATCTTCATCTATCTCCTGAAGATCTCCATGAGTCAGCATAGTACCATTGTGCTGTGTAGTAAGGAAAGCACAGTAGGTATTCTCATCCAGAAGTCCATGTGTACTGCTTGAAGTATTAGCAGTACCAATGTTAGTACTAGCAGTACTAACTGCTCCAGCAACCTGTACTTCATCATATCTGCTTGGCTTGAGGTACTGGGAGTTGACACAAAGGCCAAATTCCCAAAGCTTGAACTTGATCCAGCAGACTTCTTCACTTCATGTTCCACAATTTTGAAGTTACTATAGAGATCCATCAGATCCATGGAATCAATATCTGGCTTGTTCTTCCAGACTACCACATGCATAGCCCATTCTGATGGTAGACTCCTTAGGAACTTTGAGTTGAGATCTTTCTGAGGTATCTCAATTCCTAGAACAGCAAGCTGTCTCACTAGTTTCTGAAGTCTGTTAAACATGTGATCTAGTGACTCATTGCTTGTAGCAGAAAAGTTTTCAAATTGTTGCTTTAGAAGGGTTTTCTGAGTTTTCTTGGTGGCATCATTCCCACCATACCTTGCAACAATGGCTTCAAAGAGAGTTTTAGCACACTTAAACTTGCTGAAATTCAACAACTGATCATTGGGAATGGTCAGCAGTAGCAAACTTCTTGCCTTCACATCATTCTTGTGTTGTGCCTTTTCTTCATTGGTTACAGGCTTGGTCTGCACCTTTGTCTCAGTCTGACCTTCAACAACTGTTGTAGTAGTTGTAGGTTTGAACGAATTCCTATCCTCAATAATCTCCCAGAGAGTGTAATCTTGTACTTGAAAGAACTGCTCAATCCTCAGTCTCCACATGTCGAACTCATTGGGTTTGAGCATTGGAAGCTTTGCAACAATGTTAGTTGTCTGAGGTGTCTCCATGTCCATCTTCTTGAATGCTTTTCCTGGATCTTCTAAATCAAAGTATCAGAAACCTGGCTCTGATACCACTTGACCGGATCTAAACACACACCTTGTGTTAGATAGATACTTTGAATGATGCTTAGTCTAGCACGCGGAACTTACTAGCTAGCACTTAGAAGATTTGTTTGTTTTGCTTTGTGTGAATTGGATGCAACAGTGAATGAACAAGAAGACAATAACTTTAACAAAACGATTCAATATTATTATCAATAATACGAGTACTCTTAACTAGTACTAGGGTTTACACCTTGAATCTTAACAATCTAGATACGTACTTCTCTATTAACCTAGGAGATCCTTTTATAGACTAAGGATTCCTGTACAAGATAACTATAATCTAATCGAATAAGATATCTATTAAATCTTTTCTATAATTATCTTTCTACACGTTTACAAAAAAATCATGAACCGTACTAACTTCTTCATGCAACCGTACAAACTGCCTTTGTCTTCAAACTTCATTAGCAGTACTAACTCCTTATGTTCAGCCGTACAAACTGCTATAGCTTAATTCCTAACACACCCTTTCGTTATCGGTATCCTGCAAATGATATGATGAGAATATTAATATTTGTTGATAAGATGCCAAGTGAACCCGTATAAGCAACACGTTGATATCACCCCCAGAAAATATTAACATTTCTAGAGGCTTGTAACAACCCATAATTTTTCATGTCAACAATTATCTCCAAACTCGAATTTATTTTCTTGACATTTAATTGAGGACTATTTTACGTATACTTTTTACTTAAACCAACGCGAAACTTAGAATAAAATTCAAGTACATTAGAACTTAGGCTATATTTAGTCCACAATGCTCCAGTACATTGCTCCTACTCCGGTTCACAATTTTAAACTCTAAAACGATTTCCTTTCCTTAAATTACTTACGGTTATCAATTCAACAAACACAATTCGTAGTTCAAAATTTAACACCCAATTCTCTCAAAGATTATTTCTAAGGTATGTTTATACTTCCAAAATTATTACCAAAGTTCCAAAAATATTTCCTGACGCCTAAAGTAATTTCTTTACAATTTACGTTTAATTACGTATAATTTTCGTTAATCACCAAAACAACAACCAATACATATTTTTAACGCCCAATACCTACAACACATACACTTTTGTATAAAAACTACTCACCTAGTCCTATATTTTGTATTCTACCGCCCCCCCCCCCCTTTTTATTTCACCAACATTCACTAGACAATTTGTACACACAAAATTTATTAGCCAACAAACCATCACAAAATATGGAAGACAAATCTTCCATGGAGGCTAAGCCTCCCATTTGTCCCCTTGACTCTCCCCTAAACCCCCCCCCCCCCCTTTAGCTAATTTAATGGTTTTGACTTACCATTGATAGTTTGAACAACTTCAAGTATATATAGCCCTAAACTAGTTCCCATTTCATTGCTATTAGCAAAAAATAAATAATCTTACCCATTATATACCACCATTCGACCCATCTTGGAGCCAAGGAGAAGAGAAAAACTTGTTGTGGTTAAGATCAAGTATATTAGGGCACATTAGCAAATGTTTGGAGCATTAGTCTTGAGGTTAAGCAAGTGTTTTACAACTCACATCTCACTAATCACTCTTGTAAGTAAACTTACACTAGTAACACTTCATGATTTTCATGTTTTTCATGCTTGTCAAGTATCTATACTTAGTTATCACTTGGTACATGTTGATAAAGTTCACATTTACAATGATCCTTTATCAAAAGCTTATGTTTTAAACAAGTTCTTATTACAAATAAACCTTATATATATACATGTATATTAGTAAACATGTAAATTTAAATACTCTTAATAATCATTTACATGGACTTTGAATATTGTTAAGTTTATGTTTAGATCCCTATTATTATGCTGAGGAGATCATGGGTGAATTAGGACAAGATTTGAAGTGGTTTGGAATGGGATAGAAACTAAAAAACACCCTTTTGAAACATCTATATAAGCTACTGTCCCGTTTTGTAAAAACTGGAGAAATCAGTAGGTTGTGAGTAATTTTTAGCTAGAAAATAGAATTATAACGAAAACGTTGTCGCTTGAATGAGTTAAAACGGGCTTATAACGAAAAAGATACGATATTTTCAATATAGACGACAAAAACTACATTTTCAGAAAAACCTGAAAAATACATTCTGTCCAGAATTTTGAGAAGTGAAAAACTGAGGTTAAATGATGTTTAGACTAGCCGTGACCTTGAAAAGCCTAGAGTATACTTAAATACATTCGCGGGGATAGGTCAAACTTAAGAAACGGAGCTATGACGCAAAAGTTATGGCCTAACAAAGATTCATGTCACTATATAATGTTGACAGCTTGGTTAAAAGCTGTTAGAAATAATGCAAATGGATTTTTGGACCTTTAGAGTACATTTTTGGTTAAATTGGCGTAAATGAAAATGGTATAACAAAATATATACTTAATAGGCGCGTTAAGATTTTTGAAATACTTATTAACATGACGACTAAAATTTGATCATGGGATAAACAAGTTACGTTTTCAAAAGTGGTGATTTTCTAAATAAAGGATTCAAGTTGACGCAACTATCTTTTGACAACAAATATTACAAAAACATATACAAGTGATAAAGTAGAGTATGAACTTGCGTGCATAACCATGTTTTCAAAGCCTAAGACATATGTATAATTTAGGTCGTGATTAGAGTTATCGGGCTTAATTTACCGTTTGCCAATTTATCAATAGGAATTTGCTTTTGCTAAGGTGAGTTATCGTAGCCCCTTTTTCATTATGTTTTTTCCTTGAGGAAAAATGGTACTCAAATGATGTTTTAACTGATTTCATGCTGTGATTATATTGTTTTCATGCTTTTGGACATTATGTGTGTTGATGCGATTATATGGTGTGACATGTTTGTTTTGTGCGACCATGACTGCGCAACTGTTAACTCTTTTGAGAGCCGAAGCAATGTGATAGATCTATCGGGGTAGCTCCCCACAGTGTATGTTTATGTGTGCAACCAACGTGGCAGGTTCAGTTGGCGCGACACTAGTTTGTTTTGACTTGTGCGACACTAGTTTGTTTTGACTTATGCTTATAATTGGTTATCATGCTCACTTTTGTCCTAAACTATGCTGTCACAGCTCAGCGGTTTTACTATTAAACCTACGAACTTACTAACATTATGTTGACGTTTTCGAGTATCCATTTTCAGGTGTTAAGAACGAAGGTACCATAGAAGGTTGAGTATTGGCCCGACTTAGCAAGACTTAGTCAAGACCCTCCCGGGTTATATCTCGTAGAGTTGCATTCTGATATTAAATAATGATGTTGTGTAACTTTGAGACTCATGTAGTTTCGTATTTTGTATTCATCCCTGTTGTTGATATAAATAATGCCTAAACACGTTATTAATATTTTTCGATATCTCTACGTTTTGATAATCACAAAATGTAAAATCATTAATCGGAAAATTATGACGTAAACAAGTATTTAGTTGTAAATATCTATTTCTACAACTCAAATCACTTAAGGTATGAATGAACTAATGCTTAATGCATTATATGATCAAATGAACATTTTCTTAATAACTAGATTTTTTATAAAACATCAAAAACATTTTATATATTTTTGAAAAACATTTTTGGTATTAAATAAAAATGTTTAATCTTTTATAAAAATATGAATTCAAATTTTTAACCAAAATCAGTTAAAATGTTCCAGAAAAACCTTCCCCACAAAAGGACAAAATTGGCCAACGGCCAGAAGGGGCGGCCCCCTTAATTTTACTAGGCGGCCCCCTTAATTATTAAGGGGACCGCCCCCGCTCCAGTAGACCTTCAGCTGTCCAATTTTTCTCCTATAAATATCAGCCTTCTCCTGGACTTTTACTCACCTTTTGCACACTAAAACTTTCTGTTTTAAATCACATTTCATATCTTCAAAAACCCTTTGATCATATAATCTTAAGCTTTGGTTTCTAAGTGATCCAAGCTTCCTCCATTCAAGTGCAAAAGAAGAATACTCCTTCAACAACTAGAGAAGAAGTATTGCAACTTAGCTACCTAAGTTGTTTGTGTCATCATACATTTGTTTATAAGTTGTGTATTGTTGTGTGTATAATTGTTTGAGATAGGTTAGTGTGTAAGTAGAGAAGTTGTGTTGTTAAGGTGTGTAAGTAGTGAAGGTGTGAAGAAGTAGTAGTGAACATAGGTTGTGCTTAGTCGTGAAGTGTCGTGAAGAAGTAGTGAAGAAGTCGTGAAGTGTCGTGAAGAAGTCGTGATGAAGTCGTGAAGAAGTTGTGAAGAATTCGTGAAGAAGTCGTGAAGTAGTCGTGAAGAAGACGGTGTGATTAAGTTGTGTTGTGAAGTTGTGAGATTGGTTCTAGCTACGATTAGAACTCGACATTTAGCTTTGTGTCGTTAAGCCGGTGTAAGCTAAAGTTGTGTAAAGGTTTTCTCCGCCATAAGGGAGCTTGTTGACATAGTGAAGAAAACCTCGAGTTAGGTGCTCGGGGAGTGGAGTAGGGCAAGGAAGGTGTCCTTGTAGCCGAACCACTATAAATCTCTTGTCTCTCGGTTAGATCTTTCAATCTCTAGCTTTTATTTCAATTTATTACCTTACTTGCATTACTTATTTATATTTACTTATATATATATTGTTCATATTGTTCAAGAAGTTGAGATCACATAAATTCGAATCTAAGTTTTAAAAAGAAAATAAAGTTTTCAAAATAAGTTTTAAAAGGACATAAAACTATTCAACCCCCCTTTTAGTTTTCCACAATTGGTATCAAGAGCCACGTCAAACAAGATTTTTAAAATTAACTGTATTTTAAAACTTGAAACGATCTATGGAATCTTTAAAATATTTAGAAGGGCAATCTATGCAAAGACCACCACTATTTGAAAGTGATGGTTTTCTTTATTGGAAAAATAGATTCGAAACTTATGTGAAATCAAAGGATCTTGATCTTTGGCATGTTATTACATATGGTGATTTTCCCCCTATTCAATATAATATCCTAACTAAAATAGATGAAATTGTACCTTTTGAAAAACAAAATGATGATTTAAAAAGGAAACTAGCAAAAAATAATGAATCTAAAATGGTCATCTATAATGCGTTACCACGCAAAGAATATGAAAGAATTTTTATGTGTCAAACCGCAAAAGAAATTTGAGATTCTTTACTAATCACTCACCAAGGTAATAGTCAAGTCAAAGATAATAAAATAGATCTTCTTGTGCAACAATATGAATAATTTACAATTCCTGAAGAGGAATCTATTGATAATGCATTTGCTAAATTTAACACAATCATCACAAGTTTAAAAGCACTTGATGAGACTTTTTCTAGCAATAATTGTGTAAGGAAATTTCTTAGGGCATTACATCCAAAATGGCGCGCGAAGGTCACGACGATTGAAGAATCAAAGAACTTGATGACGTTATCACTTGATGAGCTTATTGGCAACTTAAAGGTTCATGAAGAAATTATAAAAAGGGACTCGGAAACGGTCAAGAGCAAGAAAGATCAAATCAAGTCTCTCGCGCTAAAAGCCAAAAAGGAACTTAGTGATGACGATGATTCAAGTGACGAGAGTGAAGACGAAGAATATGCAATGGCCGTTAGAGAATTCAAGAAATTCTTCAAGAGACGAGGAAGATTCACGAGACAACCACGAGATGAAAGAAGATCGCTACAAAGAAATAGAAATGATAACTACGGGAAAAGAAAGTGCTTTAGATGTGGAAGTCAAAACCATCTCATTGGCGAATGTACAAAGCCACCGGGTTATGATTACGAAAGCGCATTTGTTAGTGGAACATGGAGCGATAGCGACAAAGATGAAGCGGACAAAGCAAAAGACGAAAAGTGCCTTGTAGCTCAAGCCACCGATGAAATATGTCTAGGAATAAATTTGGAGCCCGACGAATGGATTAAGGATAGTGGATGCTCGAAGCACATGACGGGAAACCGGAAGCTATTCTCCTCCTACAAGGCATACAACGGAGGTAACGTTATTTTCGGCAGTGATTTTCGTGGAAAAATCATTGGCAAAGGTACGATCTCTCAAGACTCCCTAACTATTGAAAATGTTGAGCATGTAGATAACTTAACATATAACTTGCTTAGTATAGGACAAATATGCGATAATAAGTGTAGGGTTACTTTTACAAGTAAAGATAGCGAAATAGTTAAGGACGGAAAGGTCATAGGTAGAGGAGTTAGGAAAGGTGGTGTATATGTTATGAAACTAGGAAATAAACCGGAAGATAAAATATGTCTAGCAACCTTAGATGAAAACTCTACATTGTGGCATAGAAGATTAGGTCACGCAAATATGCAACAAATACAATCCCTAGCCTCTAAAGAATTAGTTAGAAACTTGCCTAACCTAAGATATGACCAACACTTTTGCGATGCATGTAAAATAGGAAAGCAAGCACATGCTAGTCACAAAGCTAAGAATATAGTCTCCACTACTAGATGCCTAGAATTATTACACATGGACCTTTTTGGTCCAACCGCTGTGCGGAGTTACGGAGGTAATCGTTATACCTTAGTAATTGTAGATGACTATTCACGATACACGTGGACTAGTTTTTTAAGTGATAAAACCGAAGCCTTTAATAAATTTGAAATATTTAGTAAAATGATTCAAAATAAATTAGGATGTTCTATAGTATCAATTAGGACGGGCCATGGTCGGGAATTTGATAATGAAGTGCAATTCGGAAAATATTATGATGTAAATGGGATATCTCACAATTTCTCCGCTCCTCGCACTCCACAATCAAATGGGGTAGTAGAAAGAAAGAATCGAACCTTACAAGAAATGAGTAGAACAATGCTAAATGAACAATCTATCCCACAAAAATTTTGGTGCCATGCCGTAGATACATCAACATATATAATAAATAGAGTCTCAATTAGGAGAATATTAGGAAAAACCCCATATGAGTTATTAAGAGGTAGAAAACCTAATCTAAATTATTTTAGGGTATTCGGGAGCAAATGTTTTGTTCTCAATACAAAAGATTACCTTACTAAGTTTGATCCTAAGTCGTACGAAGGAATCTTTCTAGGGTATTCACAAAATAGTAAAGCATACATAATACTTAATAAACACACTATAAAAGTAGAAGAGACCTTAAATGTAACATTTGATGAAACTCCACCACCACCTAAGACATTGCCCCTAGAAGATGATGACCTAGTTGAAGAAGAAGCTATTAAGGTTAGTAAAATTAAACCCTTAGGTGATGATAATGAAGATATAATATTAGGTGAAGACGAAATAGTAAATGTTAAGGAATCTAAATCACACCCGTTAGATAATATAATAGGAAACTTAAATCAAAGAACCCTTAGATCACAAGCTCAAGATAAAAATAACTTCTTTTGTTTCTTATCAACTATAGAACCTAAAAATATAAATGAGGCATTAAAAGATGAAAGTTGGGTTATGGCTATGCAAGAAGAACTAAATCAATTTAAGACTAATGAAGTTTGGGAACTAGTCCCAAATCCCATGAACATGACCATCATAGGAACTAAGTGGGTTTATAGAAATAAGTTAGATGAAAATGGAATAGTTACTAGGAACAAGGCTAGGTTAGTTGCCCAAGGATATAATCAACAAGAAGGAATAGATTATGACGAAACTTATGCCCCCGTAGCTAGATTAGAATCTATAAGAATACTACTTGCCTATGCATGCGCCCTAGATTTTAAGTTATTTCAAATGGACGTGAAAAGTGCATTCCTTAACGGTTTTATCAATGAGGAGGTATACGTGGCACAATGATCGGTTAAAATCAAGTCATTATTTTTCCTAGGAAACACAAGTGAAGTATGTGTATTCCCGGGTCGTTATCCCCGATGAGAGTTGAATGGAATTTGTGCAATCGGGTTTGTGAATCGTGTTTGAGATCTAAAAATTTGAGAGATTTTGGATTTGGATTACAACTACGTAAAACAACAAATATGCTAGGAAATAAAAAAAATAATTACAACTAGAAACAATTAACGTAAATAAATAAAACGTGAATAAAATACACGAATAAAAACGTGAAATAAATGAAATACTAAACCTAGGGTACAAATGCAATAAAAACTAATTTTATAAAAATAAAAACCTACAAAAGTTAGGGGGCAAAAGTGTAAAATTAAAACTTTAAAAATACTAAAAACAAGGCAGGGACTGATTTTGACTTTCCTGAAACTTATTTATAACTAAAAACAGTTTTAAAAGAAAGACAGGGACAAAAGTGGATTAAACTGAAACTTATGGACTGATTTGTAAAGATTGAAAGTTTTAAAAACGATTTTAAACCAGAAAGATCCCAGGTTCGATCCCCAGTTAGAACAAATTTTTGCAACTATTTTTTTTCTTGATCTACTTAAAACATTTTACTCAAACCTACTAATAACAAACTAACAACAGATTTTTAAACTATGCTAAACACAAACACAAAACAATAAACACGAACACATCCAATCCGACTATGCTAAACATGAACACAAACAATAAACACAAGCACAAATAATAAACATAAGCATAAACCATTAACTGATCCAAATCCTACTATAACCAAAACATTCACCACAAAACAAAACTAGGTAGAGATCAAAACAAATACTGAGCTAAACTAAAACTAAATCATTCACAAAATACTTTAGCTAAACCGAAACTAAAGCAGAACAAGGATACCAAGAGCAGCAACTAGCTTATATTAAACTAATAACGCAAATGTCGCAAACAAACAATAAAAACCACTACCCCAAACAAATAAACTGGCAACAACAAAAAAATCAACAAACAAGTACTGATATCAATGGCAGATAAAATAAGGACTGATAAAAAAAAACTGATATTAAAATTTAAAATTAGAGTCAATTACAACTGGAATTCGAAATTACAACTCTTAAACTAAATTAAACCTACTACTCAGAAAAATAAAAACATACCTATTTTTTAGCTAAAATAAACCTGGTTACCAAAGTAACCTCCTACTCTATTTATACTACTAAGAAAAAAAACAATAAAATACTTCGGTCCTCCTTTTGTGTTTCTTCTGTGAGAGAAGTCTTCACAAAATAATACTTGTGCTTCTTTGCTGGCTTTCCCACCGTTGGATTAAATAAAAATGATCACAGCCCTCAATCTTGGTCTTAGCACCCACTAACTCACACGGATAGGTGAGGTGGCTGATGGGGAGGTATAAGGGGAAGGGTTTTGGTGTTGGGGAGAAGAGAAGTGGGTAAAATGGTGAAAGTTTTGGGGATAGGTGATAGTGATGGTGAAACCCGTGAGTGTTCTTGGCGGGAGGGAGGAAGAAGACAAGAGAAGTGTGGGATTAGGGATTTTGACCAACTATTGGGGAATTTGACCAATTCGTTATCCGCGTGTTTAGTTATAGGAGGGGTTGGATCGGGTTTGAAAGGGTGTGGGCCGGTTTAAGTTTAGGATTGGTGGGCTTGTGGTTTTAGATGTGGGTTGGGGTTTAGAGGTAGCATTGGGTCGGTTTTAATTAATTGGGTTGGGGGTTTTCGTGGGTAAGTTTAAAATTGGGTCTGGTTGTGTATTTTTGTAGGTTTAGGATAATTTGTTTAAACACAAGGACCATAGGTGTAATTGTAGTCAACATCAAGGACCATTCTTGTAAATCTTGAAACTGCAGGGACCTGAGTTGACATTTCACCAAAATATTCCAAGTGACCAAAAATGCCAAGCTTATTATTCCGAGGACCAAAAATTTATTTTTTTACTATTTTTTTATTTTTTAAAAGCTTGAGGGACTAGACTTGCCATTTGCAAATTTTGTTTGTTTTTAAATCGTTTTCAATCATTTTGCATATGAAAACACAAAAACACATTTCAAAGATATTTTTAACATTATTTGATCGTTTTAAAGTGTTTTTGGTTGTTTTGACTCGAAAATTGGACGAAAAGATATGTGTAAAACGACACATATCAAATCCCCCACACTGAGCAATTGCTAGTCCCTAGCAATTTTTTATGAAAAGTTGATGGATGTATCTCTTTACCAGAAGCCATCACCTCTGGAGTAGCCAAATGTTTCAGTTCAAGTAAGAACTATGGTACACTGATAACCATATGATTTTGAGCAAATCATCAGCTGCCAACGGATTTGGTTTGTCTTTACCAGAAGCCGTTTGCTTCTGGACTAGCCAACTCTTAGATAAAACCACTTATTATCTTTGGTGAGCTGATGACCAATTATGGTTTTCCAACTGCCTTTACCACAAGCCATAATCTTGCGGGCTAGCCAACTCTTCATCTTTTTAGGATATGGTGAGTCGAATACCATACAATTTTTGGCAAATTGTAAGCCGTAAACGGATTTGATATATCTTTACCAAGAACCGTTTGCTCTTGGATTAGCCAATCCTTTTGTGTGTTAGACATGGTGGACTGATAACCATTTGTTGTGTAAGTGCAAAACACTTACACCAAAAAAAAATTTTGGCCAAAAACGGGGGAATTAGATGGTTTATATACGTGATTAAATTCGTGAGAATTCCCCCCACACTAGAAATGAATATTGTCCTCAATATTCAAAGTACCGGCTGTTATGCCGAAACTGAGAACGTAAAAGGGAAATATTACGGGCCATTTATTTTATTTTTGTGTTTGCAAAAATTTTTTTTTTTTTTTTTTTTTTTTTTTTTTTTTTTTTTTTTTTGAAATTTATGTACAACAGCGGGGGGCATCTCCCCCACACTAAGATGGTAGAAAGTAGAAAGAAGTCAGAAATATGGGTGAAAACCCATATGGTGTGCTACTGTTTTTGTTAACCGAGTCGCTAGCTTGACTCGACCCCGAATTCATTTGTCCATGGGGAAGCAAGTGGAAACCAATCTCAATCGGACTTTCATTCAAATTGTTTGGATAAACATTTGAACATGAGAAAGTTCCACACCGATGAGATAAAACCCGCGGTATTTCAATAGAAGAAACTATTAAGGGCGATACCGGGGTCAAATATGGTGTCCTCATTCCCGTAGGAGAAAAGGGAAAGAGCAATCACACCATATGTGATGAAGAGAAGCAAGATTTTTATTATTATCATGTAAAACTCTTCATCATCAGAAGCATCATTGGCTTCAACGGGAGGGAGGGTTGGGATACAATCTTCAAGAAGTAAATCTTTGAACACACCTCCCCCCACACTAGAATCATCCTCCAGATCGAAGTAGAAATGATCATATTCAGGAGGAGATATCATATGAGGGAGTTCAACCGAGAACTCCTCATGATATCGATCATTTTTATCAAAATGAAATACATCATACTCGGGAAGAGACATATAAGAATGGGAAGTGGTATTTACACTTCCCGTCTCTACCAAATGATCGATATCAAAACGAAAGGCTTCATAAACCGAAAGTGAATAATCGGGATGAGGAGTGGGATTGCCACTTCTCTCCTCTTGATCATTAAACACAAAACTCTCTAATTCGGGAAAAGCATCCTCGAGCTCGAACTCGGAAGGATAAGACGGCTTTTCCACAACAACATCATCCTTTGGGGGGAGAGCAAACAATGGTTCATCAAAAATCATTTTTTCTAAAATCGGGCCATCTCCCCCCGGATCAACATCGGGCTCAACAATTTGAGCATCAAACAAGAAAACCTCGAACTCTTCTTTAGAAATATCACTTTCCTCAAACGGAGGAGAAGAGTCGGAAATGAGTGATGTGGAAGTAAGAGTGGGATTTTTGGCAATATCAATACGACAAACCGATTCTGAAGGTGGGGCAAGTGGTGTGTTCTTAGAGCTAGCAGTTTTTACCACTTCCGTTGTATCTTCCGATTCGTGTTCATCGTAATCAAAAATACTCTTAATTTCCGCATTACAACTTTTGAACCATTCACTTGAACCAGGGGCTATGTTCATTGCTTTGAGCTCAGAACGTTTTTGTGCAACACTTTTGACCGTGAATCTTGAAAGTTTTGAATCAATTTTTTCAGATTTTTTATCAATAGTAGCAACGTTGCAATTTGACCCCTGATTAATGTTGAACGTGATCTCTTCATTTTCAACACGAATGGTTAATTCTTCGGCGTACACATCAATAAGAGCACGACTCGTTCTTAGAAAAGCTCTACCCAAAATGAGTGGAACTCGTGGATCGGCATCAAAGTCTACAACAACAAAATCTGTGGGAAATTGGAACTTTCCCACTTTCACGACAACATCCTCGGCTATTCCAAGCGGATAAGTAGTGGTACGATCCGCTAGCTCGAGTGTCATGCACGTGGATGTAAGCTTTGGAAGAGATAGTTTTTTCCATATCGAGAGTGGCATGAGGTTAATACTTGCGCCAAGATCGGCCAAGGCGGAGCATTTCACCATCCCCGAGAAATCACACGGGATTAAGAACTTGCCGGGGTCTCCAAGCTTTTCGGGAAGCTTCTTGAGGATGACCGCCGAGCATTGCTCGTTTAATGGGGTTTTTGCCATATCGACTAACTTATCCTTGTTGCTTAACAACCCTTTGAGTGTAGTTGCAAACTTTGGCATGAGAACGAGAGCATCAGCAAAGCTTATGTCGAAGTGCATCTCATGTAAGATTTGGAAGAACTTTTCCATTTGTGCATTGTTTTTCTCTTTAAGCTTTTGATCATTAAGCCTTGAAGGATATGGTATTGAAGGCTTTGGATTTGTCTTCGGAACATCGGGTTCCGGAATTGGGGTTGGGATTACCGAAGGTTGGACGTGTGCGGTACTTCGTGAGCTTGTGGAATGCACCTTGTCCGTTGTCTCCTCGGTCTCAATTTCAACTACCTTTGGAGGAAGAGAAGAAGAGGTAGTTGGAATTTTGGGTCCATTATATTGGACACCACTCCTTGTTGTGATCGCCTTCACATCGCCCCTCGGGTTAGCGATCGTGGTGCTAGGAAGAGTTCCTGAGCCCGAGGGTCGATCATTTAAAGACTTTCTGATTTCATTTATTTGAGTGGCCATCAACCGATTGGTTTCATTTTGGGATATCATGAATTGTTTCAATAATTCCTCCGTGGACGTTTGATTTTGGTTTAAAACTTGGTCTTGATTAAAATTTTGTCCACGGTTTTGAACATTTCCCAAATTTTGATTGAAATTTTGACCACGGTTTTGATTTCCTTGAAAACCTTGGTGATTACCTTGGTTTTGGAAATTTTGGTTCACCCGACCTTGGTTTTGGTTAAATTGGGCATTTCGGTTTTGCCCATTTGGATTTTGGGGGTTGAAACCGGGTGGTCCAAGATAATTGTTGGAGCGATAGCTTAGAAGATTACGGTCTCCTTGGGGTTGGTAAGAATTACTTCCCGAATTGTAGGACCCCGAAGCAGCATAAACGCTCTCTTGAGTGTTGCCATTGGTGGCTGGACACTCGAAATATGGGTGTGGACCACCACATGTTACACAGCTTTGATTCACCACATTTGCTTGTTGAGTTTGGTTTTGAAGATTATTTTGATGTAGCCTCAAAACAGCAGTGGATAAATCATCCATTCTTTTAGTGAGTGAAGCTATCTCGGATGAAGAGTCCGTAGTGATAGATTTAGATGACTCACTCCTCTCGGCGGAGGAATCCCAATAATTGTGGTGGGCGGTCATGTTTTCAATTAAATCATAGCACTCTTCGGGTCGCCTTTTCATAAAGGTACCACCGGCCGCAGCATTGATCGTTTCACGATGTCGTAATGTTAAACCATTATAGAATGTGTCTATTATGGTAACAAGCAACATATTATGATTAGGACATCGATCAATAGATAGCTTATAACGTTCCCAAGCTTCGAATAAAGATTCATCGGGAAGTTGGCGAAAGTTGCTTATATCATTCCTCAATTTCGTCACCATTGATGGTGGGAAATATTTTGCCAAGAATTTTGAAGTCATTTCATCGAAACTATGAATTGAATTCTTGGGAAGACGATCAAACCAAGCGGTGGCATGATGCGTCAATGAATAAGGAAAAAGATACAAGCGAAGGGCGTCATCGGTGACACCTTGTTGTTTCATGCTTTGGGTTACCGTGATGAATTTATCGAGATGCTTGTTTGCATCTTCACCCGGTAAACCGTGAAATTGGCACGAAGTTTGGACTTGTTGGATCATATGATGTTTAAGTCCAAAATCCGCGGCTTGGATATTGACGGGAGCAATAGGTCCGCCCCGTCCTTGCATGGTCGGTTGGCACAACTCCTCCATCGTTCGGAGATCGGGAGCTGGCCCATTATTACCCGCGTTATTATCAGCAGCCATATTCTCAACGTCTTGAAAATCAAGACGTCGATTTCGGCGAATAATTCTTTCGGGATTAGAAACGGGTGAACAAAGATTGGGTGTGGAAGAACGGGTGCTCATGCACCAATAAAACAACAAAAGTTTAAAAACAAATTTTTGAAAATGAAAATCTTTTTTTTTTTTTTTTTCTCTTTTTTTTTTTTTTTTTTTTTTTTTTAAGGATAGTTACAAAATATTTTTTGTGATCGATTCGCCAATCGAAACTCGTTTCTCACAAAATTACTCGCAGAGTGGCGGAGAAGCAAAGGTGGGCAATAAATGCTCCTTAAAAACCCGCCTCTTTCGGTTTGTCAATTTAATGTCAAACCATCCTTAAACCACTTGTATAGGTTGTAATTTCAAGATAATCCGAAAAACAATTAACTCACGATTCGTTTTGTTGGAAGTTCGGAATGGTTTACAACACTTCAAAGAAGTGAGGATGTTTATTTTATTTTCTTTTGTTTTTGTAAAACACCTTAGACAATGAACTTAAACCAATAATCACAAGATGAATGGCTTCTTTGAAAAAGGTACACCACTCACAAGGATACAAAGGCAAGTTTTAATCTTTAGTTTGGGAACTTATTATGTCCGTACCCCCAGTTAGGTAGTACTCTGTCTTGATTCTCGACGGTAAATTTTTATTGTTGTTATTATTAAACAAAGAGGTTTTTTTTTTTTTTTTTTTTTTTTTTTTTTTTTTAATAGAAAATATGCACAAATATACTATAAACCTTCACAAAGAAAGTTTATAAAACACGATTTGACAAACGAGATTTTAAAAATTCGCTACAGCCCTCCCCGGCAGCGGCGCCAAAATTTGATCGGTTAAAATCAAGTCATTATTTTTCCTAGGAAACACAAGTGAAGTATGTGTATTCCCGGGTCGTTATCCCCGATGAGAGTTGAATGGAATTTGTGCAATCGGGTTTGTGAATCGTGTTTGAGATCTAAAAATTTGAGAGATTTTGGATTTGGATTACAACTACGTAAAACAACAAATATGCTAGGAAATAAAAAAAAATAATTACAACTAGAAACAATTAACGTAAATAAATAAAACGTGAATAAAATACACGAATAAAAACGTGAAATAAATGAAATACTAAACCTAGGGTACAAATGCAATAAAAACTAATTTTATAAAAATAAAAACCTACAAAAGTTAGGGGGCAAAAGTGTAAAATTAAAACTTTAAAAATACTAAAAACAAGGCAGGGACTGATTTTGACTTTCCTGAAACTTATTTATAACTAAAAACAGTTTTAAAAGAAAGACAGGGACAAAAGTGGATTAAACTGAAACTTATGGACTGATTTGTAAAGATTGAAAGTTTTAAAAACGATTTTAAACCAGAAAGATCCCAGGTTCGATCCCCAGTTAGAACAAATTTTTGCAACTATTTTTTTTCTTGATCTACTTAAAACATTTTACTCAAACCTACTAATAACAAACTAACAACAGATTTTTAAACTATGCTAAACACAAACACAAAACAATAAACACGAACACATCCAATCCGACTATGCTAAACATGAACACAAACAATAAACACAAGCACAAATAATAAAACATAAGCATAAACCATTAACTGATCCAAATCCTACTATAACCAAAACATTCACCACAAAACAAAACTAGGTAGAGATCAAAACAAATACTGAGCTAAACTAAAACTAAATCATTCACAAAATACTTTAGCTAAACCGAAACTAAAGCAGAACAAGGATACCAAGAGCAGCAACTAGCTTATATTAAACTAATAACGCAAATGTCGCAAACAAACAATAAAAACCACTACCCCAAACAAATAAACTGGCAACAACAAAAAAATCAACAAACAAGTACTGATATCAATGGCAGATAAAATAAGGACTGATAAAAAAAAACTGATATTAAAATTTAAAATTAGAGTCAATTACAACTGGAATTCGAAATTACAACTCTTAAACTAAATTAAACCTACTACTCAGAAAAATAAAAACATACCTATTTTTTAGCTAAAATAAACCTGGTTACCAAAGTAACCTCCTACTCTATTTATACTACTAAGAAAAAAAACAATAAAATACTTCGGTCCTCCTTTTGTGTTTCTTCTGTGAGAGAAGTCTTCACAAAATAATACTTGTGCTTCTTTGCTGGCTTTCCCACCGTTGGATTAAATAAAAATGATCACAGCCCTCAATCTTGGTCTTAGCACCCACTAACTCACACGGATAGGTGAGGTGGCTGATGGGGAGGTATAAGGGGAAGGGTTTTGGTGTTGGGGAGAAGAGAAGTGGGTAAAATGGTGAAAGTTTTGGGGATAGGTGATAGTGATGGTGAAACCCGTGAGTGTTCTTGGCGGGAGGGAGGAAGAAGACAAGAGAAGTGTGGGATTAGGGATTTTGACCAACTATTGGGGAATTTGACCAATTCGTTATCCGCGTGTTTAGTTATAGGAGGGGTTGGATCGGGTTTGAAAGGGTGTGGGCCGGTTTAAGTTTAGGATTGGTGGGCTTGTGGTTTTAGATGTGGGTTGGGGTTTAGAGGTAGCATTGGGTCGGTTTTAATTAATTGGGTTGGGGGTTTTCGTGGGTAAGTTTAAAATTGGGTCTGGTTGTGTATTTTTGTAGGTTTAGGATAATTTGTTTAAACACAAGGACCATAGGTGTAATTGTAGTCAACATCAAGGACCATTCTTGTAAATCTTGAAACTGCAGGGACCTGAGTTGACATTTCACCAAAATATTCCAAGTGACCAAAAATGCCAAGCTTATTATTCCGAGGACCAAAAATTTATTTTTTTACTATTTTTTTTATTTTTTAAAAGCTTGAGGTACTAGACTTGCCATTTGCAAATTTTGTTTGTTTTTAAATCGTTTTCAATCATTTTGCATATGAAAACACAAAAACACATTTCAAAGATATTTTTAACATTATTTGATCGTTTTAAAGTGTTTTTGGTTGTTTTGACTCGAAAATTGGACGAAAAGATATGTGTAAAACGACACATATCACACAACCTCCAGGATTCATTGACTTCGCAAAACCTGATTATGTTTATAAACTCAAGAAAGCTTTATATGGACTCAAACAAGCTCCCAAGGCTTGGTATGATCGATTAAAGGCATTTCTTATTAAACATGATTATTCCATGGGAATGGTAGATAACACTCTTTTCACGAAAAAGAAAAGCCCAAATCTCATCATTGTCCAAATATATGTCGACGACATTATATTCGGATCGACTTGTCAGGATATGTGTGATGAATTCGCCAAAATCATGCATGATGAGTTTGAGATGAGTATGATGGGTGAACTTAATTTCTTCC
Organism: Artemisia tridentata subsp. tridentata; assembly: GCA_021014915.2. Lineage (NCBI taxonomy): Eukaryota > Viridiplantae > Streptophyta > Magnoliopsida > Asterales > Asteraceae > Artemisia > Artemisia tridentata. The sequence continues at coordinate 86,164,128 of CP139506.1, forward strand.
TAGGATTACAAATAAAACAATTAGAAGATGGAATATTTTTTAATCAATCTAAGTACATTAAGGAAATGCTTAAGAAATTTGGATTAGAAGACGCTAAGCCTATGAAGACACCAATGTCTACGGAAGTAAAACTCACAAGAGATGAAGAAGGTGAGTCCGTAGAAAACACTAAGTATAGAGGAATGATAGGTAGTTTACTATACTTAACGGCAAGTAGACCGGATATCATGTTTAGTGTCTGCCTTTGTGCTCGCTTTCAAGAGGATCCCAAAACCTCTCACCTAGAAGCGGTTAAGCGTATCTTCCGATACATTAAAGGCACTATACACTTAGGATTATGGTATCCTAAGGGATCGGGCATAGAAACCATCGTCTATGCGGATTCGGATCATGCGGGAGACTACGTGGATAGAAAAAGCACTAGCGGAATTTGCACGTTAATGGGATGTTGTCTAACATCTTGGTTCTCGAAGAAGCAAACCACTCTTGCTATTTCTACCACAGAAGCCGAATATGTAAGCGCTGGAAAGGCATGACAACAAGCACTATGGATGAAACAAGCTCTCGTAGATTATGGCATTAGGTTAGATGACGTCCCAATTATGTGTGATAATAAAGGTGCTATAGATTTAAGTAAGAATCCCGTTCAACACTCTAGGACTAAACATATAGAAATACGCCACCACTTCCTCCGCGATAACGTTCAAAAAGGAAACATATCTATAGAAAAGGTTGCATCGGAAGATAACTTAGCAGACATATTCACTAAGCCCCTTAAGCGTGAACTCTTTAACCACTTACGTTTAGGCCTAGGAATGATGGAACAAATTGACTGAATTTTCTGCATTTTTGGTAATTTTTTTTCCAGATGGGCGGACCCCTTAATTATTAAGGGGACCGGCTTGTCATTAAGGGGACCGGCCATCTGACTGTAACATTTTTTTTTCTGTTTCCTCCCATCTGAGTCTAGGAATCTGTTTTGCACAAAATAAAAGATTGGGATATTTCTTTGCATAAACATATTTATAAACAAAACCCAATCTATTTTCTACAAATCATTCTCACATCTAGGAAAACACATTTTTCTTACATTGTTGAATAATGCTAAAAACATTTTTTTTTCATGCATAAAGATCTCACATGAATTGTCAAAGTATATAATCTAATATATACATCTTTGATATTCATATATTGAGCAAAATCAAATCAAGGAGACCTTGGATTGTTTCTTAGGAAATTTTTGCATTTAGGAGTCGAAACAATCACATCTCCACATTTGTTGCATATAGGCACACACTAGAACAAGCTTATTAATCACATCCCCACAATTGTTCCATCACATATTCCCCATTAGTTTCTAGTGCCTTTGTTTCATTATCCTTGCCTTAGATGATTAGGTTCCTTAATTGCTAGATATTAATTATTGCTTGCTTATTTATTTGTCTTATATGCCCTGCATGCTTAATATGTTTCTCTATTGCCTCAAAGAGTGCGACTTTCCTAAAACCAAAAGCTCAAAACATAGCCATCCTCACCTATTTCTGCAAAAAAACCCATTTCTGGAACCCAGAAAGGTACCAGATGGGCGGCCCCCTTAATTCATAAGGCGGCCCCCTTAATTATTAAGGGGACCGCCCATAATTAAGGGGACCGGCTTTTAGGAATATAAATATTCAGATGAAGGCTCGGTCACCCCGAGTATCTATTCAGCATCTACATAGCTCGTAGGCTTATTTATATTAGCTTAGCAATATTAGTACTAGTATTATTAGTTTAGTCGTATTTATATTTCTGGAGTGGGTCGGGGCTTTCCCCACTGTCAGCTCACTCCACAGCCCACTAGGGGCATAATATTAGTAAGTATAAATACCCCTTCCCACACTTGGGAAGGGTTGGAACTCTCATTATTTCAAGCTAATACACATAGTGTTTCTCTCACTAGAAGTTCCCATCTCTCTCTCTCTCTAGTTTCTTGTCTATTCGATCCATATCAAGGCCTCAAACAAGTGTTTCTTGCATTGTGAATACCCTTCAATTGGTATCAAGAGCCATGGTTAGGTCCATGAGAGTTGGTATTCACGGATTTATTTAGTTTTTGAGGTTTTTTAGTTCGAATAGAAAAGTAACAAAAATTTCATTTTGTGCCTTGTTTAGTGATTAGAAGTTGTTATACCTTGTACTTTCTAGCTTAGGAACAGTATAAGAGTAGTATTTGGTGCTTGAATTCACAGATCTAAGAATTGTGTGGTGATTTTGGGTGATTCGTGGGTGTTTGTTTAAGTGTTCTTCGGTGCGGTTTGTGTGCTTTGGACAAGTTCTTGAACGCGGTTTGTGTCATTTCGAAGACGCGGTTTGTCTTATTACTAGTTTAGGCAAAAGGACAAAAAGCATTGAAAGCGACGTGTTTGGCAGTTTGTGTCTACGCGGTTTGTCTCTGCAACGTGTATGCGGTTTGTGTCTACACGGTTTGTCTCTGCAGCGTGTATTCGGTTTGTGTCTACGCGGTTTGTCTCTGAGGAGTGTATTCGGTTTGTGTCTACGCGGTTTGTCTCTGAAACGTGCATGCGGTTTGTGTCTACGCGGTTTGTCTCTGAGGCGTGTATGCGGTTTGTGTCTACGCGGTTTGTCTCTGCGGTGTGTATGCGGTTTGTCTAGACTGTTTGTCTGTGCTGTTTGTCCACGCGGTTTGTCTCTGAGGCGTGTATGCGGTTTGTGTCTACGCGGTTTGTCTCTGCGGCGTGTATGCGGTTTGTCTAGGCGGTTTGTATCCACAGAGGTGCTATTTGTCCGTGGCGGTTTGACCAAAGTTGACTTTTTACGTCAAAACTTCAAACGGCCATAACTTTTGAACCGTAACTCCGTTTTCAGCGAAACACCTGTCAAAACGACCGTGAGACCGAGGAGAATGACACGTTGAATCAATTTATTCATTCAACCCAACTTTCGAAGCCTGAAATCGCTCCAGAATGAAGTTATTGAGTTTCTAAGTTTTCAGACCAAAATTTCGCTGTAACAACTTGCATCAACCAAACCAAATCACAACTTAACAATAGTGTAACAATCCAACAGTCATCATAACACATATCAAGCATCATTTCACGGTTTATTCTTGATTTTGTAAAACCCCGCGAAAGAATCTATTTCTCGGTTTAAATCATAGAATTGTAAAATCCCGTGCACGTTAATATCATGTCAAATACTTCAGATTCTGCTATATCAGAGATACTCAAATTGTACAACATGATTGACAAACAAAAGATTCCCAAAGATGTTCGACAGATAAACGTGTTTGACTATGTTGGTGCCAATAGAGACTTTGTGTGCCCGAATTCTCAAGAAAACAAGCTTCATCAGCCACATACAAACGTTGTTGAGTCAGATACTGCTAGGAACAACGTGCAACATAAGAAACACAACAAAGTGTCGGCTGAACCTAATGGGGTATCTTCTGTCATTAATAATGATAATGTGTTGCATGAACAAAAGATTCCCGTCGAAGTACAACAGACAAACGTTGTTGAGTCAGATATTGCTAATATGGGAAATAGCGATGTTATCCCATATGAACAATATGTGAATCACAACGAAGCGTCTGTTGTACCTAGTTGTGCATCTTCTGTTCTAAATGATGATTATGTGCTGCATGAGAACACTGTATTTGTCCCTGATGATAACTTGATCACTAGCCTAAACATTTATAAAGAACAAGTAGCTATGTATGAACAGCGTGCTAAGTTTGAGCTTAATGAACGTGAGCAGAAATTAGAAGGTCGAATGAGTACACTTATTAAAGAGTCTAGAGTAAGAGAAGAAACATTAAAACAAGAGTTGAATTCTTTGAAAAATCAGCTAGAACAGTCTGTCAAACAGAAACAGGAAGTACAAAAGTGTATAACTACACTTAAGCTAGAATTCAAAGAAAAAGAAAAGGAACTCTTAAATGATTTTTCTAGACTCAAAACCTTAAAGAATAAGCTTGAGGATAAGTTGTACACACAAGACCAAACCAGACAGACTGCCCAAATGATGTATAAGCACAGAAAGTTAAGTGACAAGCATAGTGAAAGCAATGTAGGTAAATCTAAATTAGCTATTCATGAGATTGCTAAGATAGCCCAACCTGCATTAAATGATTCTAATGTGATGTTTATGCCTAATCATGACCCGCCTGAGCATATCTACACTAAAGAGGAGGATGAGATAAGTGAGAGAACAAGGGAAAGAATGAATGAGAAAATGAGGGATCCCGAGTGCATAGCCAGACGAATAATAATCAAGCCCCATGACTATAGTGAGGAAAATCGTTTGACTGTGTTTGCTCCTCAAAAGAAGTTAACACCTGAACAGATATTCTGGAAACAAGATAATGAAAAACTTAAGGAAGTAAAACTTAAGGCCAACACCCCTCTCATTAGAAAAGTTGCGTCCATAACGGTGTACCCTCCCAATACACCTAGGAATTTGGTGCCTTTGTCTCTTCCCACTGAAAGCAAAACCTTTATTAGCTTATATGTGCTTTGGCAACTGTTTGCTGATTTCGATAAAACATGTAAGAAGAGAATCACACCAACCGGCATTACTGAGGGGGAAAGGTGTTTTGAACATGCAAAAAGGTGTTACTTAACTGAGGTCATGCCATTCTTTAAACTACTCAAAGAACATTTTGAAGGGATGCAAACTGCCCTTAAAACCGAAATAAATGAAATGAAAGTAGTGTTTAAAGATATGGAAAATGAGGTAACTCAAAATGTGATAGAACTTAAGACTCGTGAGATTGAAAGAAAGAACATTCTCATCACAAATGAGAATTTGATTGCTAGATGTATTGCACAAGATCTATTTTATACTGCTACTGATTCTGCATTATCTGCTTGTCAATTTCATGAGTATTCTATTGCTTTGAATGTTACCCAGAATCGTGTTGTTGAGCTTGAGGGGGAGAATTTGAAATTGCTTGAAAAAATTCAAAATGATGACCATGATAACATGGTTAAACGTTTTTCAAAACTAGAAGTTGATTATCTGAACTTGCAACTTAAACATCAACACTTAGAAGAAAAATGCAAAATATCAAATGTCAAGACATCCTCGGATGCTCCTGAGTTTGATACATATTTTGAATTAAGCAAACGTGATGAAAAAATTCAAGCTCACACAAACACGATTCGACTGTTGAGGGCCCAAGTTGCCCAATTGAAATCCAACAAATGTGAGGTGTATGGCACCAATAAACCTTCGTCTTCAGATTCTCATAATTTTCAATATCAAAACACCATAAATAAGTTACATCATGAAAATGAGTGTTATCGAGAAGAAAATTCAAAGGTCAAACAACATTTCAAAGAGTTATATGATTCTATTAAAGTTACAAGAAACAATCACAATGATCAAATAACCTCTTTGTTAAATGAAATTGAGAATCTTAAGACTCAGGTGAAAGAAAAAATGCCATGTACCACTTGTAATTGTGTTGCATCAAAGGTCTCTGCTTGTAAAATGTACGATGTTGATGTGAGGCCTATTCCATTTCCCATGAGAAACAACAGACATGTCCATCAAATGTACCTCTGTCACCTTAGGGATGGACTTGACACTCTTCGTGAGGTTGTGGAAGAGGACAGAATAGGAAAACCACTCGATAAGGCAGTAGGTTATGCCTGCGTTCTCACAAAAAGGATCCAGGAACAGTTAGAATATGCCATTGGCACGGGCCCTAAGTCTCACAACCAAAGAGATAGAATAGTTGCATCGTCATCCACAATTAAGAACAAGCATGTAACCTTTGAGGTATCTTTGGAAACTTCAGATCCCAACACATCAAAACATGTTCAGCAACTAGAAGTGAAGAAGACTAAGATTCCCATCAGTCCTTCTACAGGAGTTAATAGTGACACTAAAGCTAGCGAGTCAAAACCTAGGAGAAACATAAAGAATTTTAGGATTTCACCAGCTAAAAGTGTTCCTAAAAGGAAAGTAGAAGACCACATGAGAAACAACAAGTCAGATTTGAACAAAAGGAATCATAATTCGAATCCAAATTCACTTTGCAAAACATGTAATGAATGCATAATTTCGTGTAATCATGATAAATGTGTTAAGAAATTTCTGAAGTCGTCCAACAAACCCCCAGTTAGGAAAGTTTGGAGAGCTAGACAAATTAAGCAATCTTGGAAACCTACAGGGAAAATGTTTACCAATGTGGGCTTTCAGTGGAAGCCCACGGGCCGAACATTCACACTAGGGGAACATTGCCCTTTAACAAGGATTACAATTCCTAGAGTAGTGCCTGTTAAGGAATGGAAGCCTACTGGTAGAGTTATCCCTTTAGGTACACAATGTCCCTTAACTAGGTCCATTGCATCTACTAGTGTTGCCCCTATTGTTAAAACTAAGGCACCTATGGTTTCAGCAGCCCCAAAGATTGTTTGCACTAACCAACTGGAACCCAACCTAAATTGGGGATCCGGCTCTCCAAATTCTCTTGTTTCGTCTGTTTTCAAATGCAGGTCGTATGGATCGTCCTTTGACATTTGGACACAGGCTGCTCACAACATATGAGGGGAATCATGATGACGTCTGTACACATAAGTGCAGGCCTCGTTCTTCATCGATTATGACGTCTGTTCAAATCAGTTCAGGCCTCGTTCTTCAATGACTATGACGTTTGAACAATGCAGTTCAAGCCTCGGGTCTCAATGTTTTCATAATGGCGTCTGCTGACATCTCTTCAGGCCCCGTTCATCAAAGAAAAGAAAGGCGTACGCTTGAGTGCGCTTTATCTTCGGAAGAAGAGGAATCTTCTTATTTATGACCATTCTCATCAAGCTTCATGTTCTTCAAATGCTCATTCAGTCACCAAAGGAGATAAACGTACATTGGAGTATATTCTTATTCACCTGCTCTATCAAAAATGGCAGTTGGTCGTCATATGCAATTTTTGAGGGGGAGAAGGGTGAATAAACTACATGGTGATTGAGATTTGCGAAATGGTCATACGACTCTTCTTGTTTCTGACTATTCTCATTAAAAGGCTTCATACTTGCTCAATGCTCGTTCAAACATCCAGTGGATCTACTTCCATCACAGATTGGACGTTTATTCATTCGATCAAAAATGGCAACTTCAAATGCAATTTTTGAGGGGGAGAAGTGTGAACAGTGGATCAACCTCATATGCACTTGTTCAATCAAAAATGGCATCCTCATATGCAATTTTTGAGGGGGAGAAGTGTGAACAAGTGAGCGAACTAACAATCACTTGTTGGGCATCTAAGTGTGACTACGGAATTGATCAGGTATCACTTATTTGGGGTTGAAGTTGACTTTCTCAAAGGCGTGATCTTACTCTATCTTGAACTCGAGGCTGGTTGGATGCATGACCTTCAATGATAACTTGCTCGTGCTTAAGATTTAAGTTGAAGTCTTAGATTATCTAGTTACCAGCAGTCGGGGTAACTATCACTTAAAGGAGTTACGTTGTAGTACTCAGTGTCACACGCCGCCGATGACGTTGTGGATAATCGCAAGAGGTGTTAATGTCTCATACTTTGGTTGAGTATTGAGTACTTAGAGATTTGCTTGGAAGCATTAATTCTCTACACCGTTCTTCCAACAGTAGTGCAAGTTTAAGTCACAAGAACGGGGAATTCCACTTTAGTGTCAAGTTTGGTATATCGGGTTTGTTCCATCAGTCATCTCGTCAAAAAGCCTACTTGAGGGTTGGTAAAGATAGTCAGAGACAGTTTCGGTAGCTGTGGATTCTCACATAATACATTTGAGCCTATTCTGTTCTTCTCACAAGATTTCAAGTACATGTGCGGAAAATGTGTTGCTGATTCTGAGGTATCAAAACCAGCAAGGGGGAAGGAGACATACATCGGAACGCACAACGAATACACGTGATGAACTTTATACTTCTTCTCAATTGAAGATTATTCCGGGAAGACAAATGTCATAACCGTAGAGAAAATCAGTGTTCTAACTCGTTCCTTATGGTGTATCACTCCAACTACGTGGGGGAAGAGAAAGTCAGTTTCTGATGATAAAAGAGGTACACAATTGTATGATGGTTCCTATGGTTAGTCGGTATCCTATTGAAGGAAATGTGTACATCCGGGATTCAGTTGCTGTTATGGTAATGTCTTGGTATTATCATGTCGACTACATACGGGATAAATTGCTTACACATGGGACTTAGTTGAATTTGGTGTAACAATTCTCATATGCAATTTCCTGAAGGGAGAAAAGGGAATTTTCGGGTCTTAATTGATCTTGATGTTACGTTTTCAACTTTATTAACGGGATTGAGTGTGTACGTCGGGTTTTTGGGCTTCATATAGTGAGACTGGCTGCATCACTTCAACTACTTGGGGGAAGTGGTCTCTGGATACTGTTGGTATGTGTTACTTCAAGCTTCAGCAGGAATAAATGTGAGAAGTATTATTCAAGTGTGAGATGATACACAGCTGATTTATTTCATGGTCCCCCGACTGGAGAATCACGATGGTTACTCTTATAAGGAGCAGTAATATTCGATATTTGATGTGGTTTGCTACGGTTTCCGTTGTACACTTACCTAATGTAAGCTTGAAAGAGAGCTTGGAATCTGCTCAAAAGGAAGATTGTCGGTTTAGGGGGAAGCCATCAAAGCTTCACATTGAGAAGGCTCAAGTTCAGTCGATTATTCGGGAGCCTTGAAAGCTTTGGGGGTGAAAGTTTAAGAGATGTTGACTACAGATTTCTACAACATACTGAACGTATCCTCATTTCGGTATTCATGTCATCATCGTCTTAAGCTGAATATTTCATGTTTTGTACATATATTATACCAAGCTGTAAATAGAAAATTATAGAACCAGAATAGTTGTAAATAGATATATAGAAATCTTGCTAATTGTAAATAGAGAATCGTAAAATCAGAAAAACCATAAAAATTAGAAAATAGAAAATACCAAAAATAGTTTCACCTAGGCATGTCTTCTGTTTATCGATAACATTTACGGACTTAAAAATGCCATTCAATAATGGCACGGGTCTTTAAATGAAGCTCGAGCAGAAGTTAAAATGGATGGTTAAAACATGTCTAAATGGCTTGCTATTAATTTAGATAGCAACCCGAGCTTCAAAATGGGGAAAGCACGTCGCCAAAAAGACGGCTGTTCCTTCAACTGGGTGATGTTCACCTGGGCATGGATTACTTTATATCCATGTTTCTTCGATCTGATGTACGTTTCAGTGCATCATTTCCAGATCAAGAAGAGAAGTCTTCTTTGTATACAAATAGTTTTCATTCTATGATTCTTCTGAAAATTATTTGTGAGACACTTGGTGGATATGTGTTGTATGAAATTTGTTTATACTTGGATTATGCATAAAATTTGTCACTCAATCAACGACTACAAATCTTTAACTAGGTCATTGATTGAGGGGGAGAGTGAATTCAAATTTTATATCATCAAACGGGTTTCTTGATTAATTCATGATTCTTAGAAAAGGTTTTGCAGTTAATGTGGTATTAGTTGAAGAGGATATTGCTTAAATATATCAAATGACCAAGTGTGTTAGTTGCTAGAAAGTTTAGGACATTATGTGCAACTTGCTTATAGTATCCTAGCTTCATATAACTAGAAGGTTCATTTGTATCTCTTTGGAATCCTCGTTTAATCCCCTAGATACATTAAAACTCAAAATCTGAAAGAAGTTAGAAAACCCGATGCGTTTGATGTTCTTGAATGCTCTACTGACATTTGTATGATCTAAGTGAATGAGTCTCAAATGTTGCTTGTCTCTGCTGCTTAATTGTTGTTGATAGTGTGCATATGTTCTCAGGAATCACTTAGGTATATTGCTATCATATTAGAATCATGTTCCTAAGTTCCTGAGTTGAATATTGATATCTGTGTGAATTGCCATGTGCATGATTGGTATTTGCTTTTCTTGCTAGATAGTGGTTTGACGTAGTTCCTGATTGTGGTTTGATTATAAGATGAACTTGGTATTATAATGTGGCAAGCTGCTGAAGGGTAGCTATTTAGGAATAGTGTATCTGTATGTATGTATATCTGTGTTGATATTCTTATGCAGATTCCATGGCCAAAATGAATGTGCCAGTTCCCATTCTAACCATTTGATCAGACGTTCAAACTCTATTGATTGGCTCGGAATTCACCACGACAACAACATCGGCAGCAACAACAACAACAACACCTTCACCTCCACCACCATCATTTCAACAAAGAAGTACTTACTCAGATCTCGCCAAGTAGGGATCGACAATACTTGAGAAGATTTGTTGGTGGATGGATAATCGATGTTGACCACTGACTCACTCAGAAAAGTGGGTGATTACATCATCTGCGCAAAAAGGTCAATATCATTTGTGTCATAAATATCTTGTGCATATAAAGCAGTGAATCTCCCTCTTAGATTAAGGGGGAGCTCAGTATGTTCTTATTATCAGAAAACATTAAATCGGACACATTTTCTCCCAGAATTTTTCTAACTTATTTAAATCAATTGGGATCACAAATCTCAATTGGTTTGAAATTTTTGATCGGGGGAGAGAATGTGATTTAAATATGAAATCTGATAAAATGTGATGATTTGGAAGTAAATGTAAGCTCTCCCGTATGTGCTAAACCATTTTGTATATCAATGCACATATTAAGGGGGAGCAAAATGTTTTGGATGTGGAAGTAAACTCTTCCATAAGTGCTCAGTTGTACGTCAATGCACTTATTGAGGGGGAGAGAATGTGATTTAAATATGAAATCTGATAAAATGTGATGATTTGGAAGTAAAAGTAAGCTCTCCCGTATGTGCTAAACCATTTTGTATATCAATGCACATATTAAGGGGGAACAAAATGTTTTGGATGAGGAAGTAAACTCTCCCATAAGTGCTCAGTTGTACGTCAATGCACTTATTGAGGGGGAGCAAAGGATTTGGCATCTCATGTGACTGTGACTCATAATTAACCAATGAATTGACGAAACTTGAACTGTCATCAATCGAAAGGATACGTCTTGCCCGGGTAATAATTTCAAGCTGGTCTAACCAGTGATGTAAGCGTGTCTCGAAAAAGATGTATCTGAGTAGAGTGTACCATTTCGAGAAACTTTCTGTGGACTTGACCAGGCCGGGTAATAATTTCAAGCTAGTCTAACTAGTGATGTAAGCGTGTCTCGAATCGGTCATGTTCACTGAAAGTGGATCAATTCAAAAAGTGTGAGCTCTACCTAACATGTGCAAATTTATAAAACTATCACTCGAGCACATGTTGAGGGGGAGGATTTGAAAAATATAAAACTCTCAAGTGTTTGCAAAAATGTGTTTCAGAATCATGAACACTTTGAGAGATTTTTCAAAGATTTGGTTTGGCAATCGTGGATGAATACCAAAGACCGAACATTTTAATTAATGCATGGAGTTATAAGGATGGTTAGGTTAGGCTCAAGTTCCCACGATCCCGCCAGAGCCGGAGGGATCTACCCAGGGACAATCCACTAGTTAGTGTAGAAGTCCGTAGGTATGATTAAAAAGGAGAAAAGTGGATAAGGGAAAAGTGCCGACTGAGATGGAGCTAGTACTGGAACAAACCCAACAAGGTGCTAGTTATGAAGTCTCGGTAAGCACTGAAGGGGTTGAAGAATGAAAAAGAATTGTAAAGATAAAGGGTGAAAAGAAAGAAGCCCTCCTTACAACTTAGGCAGAAACCGGGTCAATTCATATGCTGTCAGAATCACTTAGTTGATTTCTGGCATTGAAGACAAAGTATCATGGACCCAGTGATACGCTGCACAACCCTCCCTAGCCACTCAAGGTCCCTCAAAGGACTCTTGTTTCAATTGTCACGGAGTACAATACATTTCTATCGTCTCTCTCACTCCGAGTTAGATGATATTGAAAAGGTGGCAGTTCTCTCCAGCCTTCGCTCACTAAATCAAAGCGCACTATCGAGTCTAGAGCCACGAGATGCATAATAAGATCTCATAGGAACACGGATTATTTTTACACTGGTTGTTCATCATTAGGGACACCAGTTGTAAACTTATGAGTCCTACGCAGATCTTAGCAATCTGCCAGAACATTCATGAGAGACTTTACAAATGTAATTCTCAATGATTGAATGGAAATTCCTGCCAGGGTCAACATCAAGCAGCCCTGAAAGCAGGTCACTTCGGTAATTCCTCGTGGATTACGCTTAGTGGTCGCGGCGGTTTCAAACGGTCTACAGTCGTGGAGTGATCTCCAGCGACTCACCTAATCGTTGAAATGCTACGGCATAGTCTTAAAAAGCCCTCTGTGGGTTTTCGATTAGGAACGGTCTTGGTAAGGATTAGAGAGAGTTTCCACACTATGCTGTTAACTATCTCGAAGTCCAAATCTGTAAGTACCGGTCGATTTGTTGCTAACTGTCTTATGCAGGAACTTCTGGCGGTTGTAGCTGTGGAAGGCTGTAGCTGGTTGCAGTTGTAGCTGGTTGCAGAAAAGATGCCAATCCTCTACCACATGTTCACACTACATCATCATTGTAATTCAACAAAGTCATGATCAACCAAAAGACCTTTAACACAGCTTCTGCAAACTCTGATGCTGAAGATCATGACATCAGAATAGTGTGAACATGTCGGCTCAAAGAATAACACATCACATGGAAACATACTGCTGAAAGATGACTTGGAAACATATGTTGGATGATAAAGTCGAAGAATACTCAAAGATCATCCAAGACAATCAATCAGTCATCAAATCATTATTGTTGAAGGCACAAAGACTAAGGACATTGAAGAATCAAAGACTACGAGCTATGACGTCAAGTTCAGAAGACAGAATGCTAGAATTCAAATTATTATTTCCGGGGTGACCTCCCTTAGGGGGAGATTGTTAGGAATATAAATATTCAGATGAAGGCTCGGTCACCCCGAGCATCTATTCAGCATCTACATAGCTCGTAGGCTTATTTATATTAGCTTAGCAATATTAGTATTAGTATTATTAGTTTAGTCGTATTTATATTTGTGGAGTGGGTCGGGGCTTTCCCCACTGTCAGCTCACTCCACAGCCCACTAGGGGCATAATATTAGTAAGTATAAATACCCCTTCCCACACTTGGGAAGGGTTGGAACTCTCATTATTTCAAGCTAATACACATAGTGTTTCTCTCACTAGAAGTTCCCATCTCTCTCTCTCTAGTTTCTTGTCTATTCGATCCTTATCAAGGCCTCAAACAAGTGTTTCTTGCATTGTGAATACCCTTCACCGGCCATCTGCTGGACGGGTTCAGAGAATCTTTTTCTGCTTTTTAGCCCATTTGATCCTATACTTCCCCAAATTCACAAACACATTTTGTCCTAAACACCCAACAAGCCTTTTCATTCCTAAACAACACAAATCCTCCACTATAAATAACCCCATATCTCACCACATTCAATCATCCCATCATGTCTTCTCCAATCAACCCAAAACCAAAAACCTCTAAGCTAGCAAGGATGACCTTAAAACCCGGGTGGAAGAGAAAACCTAACCCTCACCACAAGCCCATCACAACTAGACAACCAACACCTCCATCATCATTCATCCCCAACTACTCTCCAAGATCACAACCTCATTCCATTGAACCATTTCACAAACCCTACCATTTTGGCCAAACATCCACATTCATTCCAAACTACTCCCCTAAACCTCAAACCAACTTCAATGGAATACTTGAAAACCCTCATCACCTTGGTCAAACATCAAACCTTTCACCCCAATACCATCCATTTCCACCAAATAACCAAATTCCCATTCATGAAAGGCAAAAGCTTCATGAAGAGATTAACCAAATCCATGATCTTAATGATCTCCTTGCTATGCACCTCACACAACGCAACAAGGGACAACCTCCATCCTCACCTTACTCAAATTGCCTACCACACTCTCTTAACTTGGATCAAGTTACAAACCACACCCACTATTGCCCTTGTTGCATCTTCCTTCAAAAACAAATCCTCCACTTAAGTGAAGATATTTCTTGGATCGAATATCTACTCACTCGTCCTCATCCCATTCCTCCACTACAACGATATAACCTCAATGGATCCGCTCCATTTCCCTCACCATCACATAACTAAAACCCATCCACATGCTTTCCGCCTCAAAATAAACTCCCTCACCCTTTTGTTTCGCAAGCAAGTCCAATCGCTCTCTTTGGCAATATGAGGACCATTAGTATTTCTAGTTTTGTTGTAATCATTATGTTTCAAGTATTTTATGTAATGTAATGATGATTCATATGTTATATATGATCATCTTGAATGTATTAGTTGGTTGTTCTAAATATTTTTGCTATGTATATGTATCTTGTGTCTCCTAACTTGTTTTTGCAGCCAAGATTTCCATAGCTCGTCTCCTTGGTGCCCTCGAACGAGGGGGAGTAAACATCAAGGGGGAGTTTTCGTCCCGACAAATTTGATTCTAAAACTTGTCGGCTTAACCTTTTTGATTCTACAAAAAGGGGGAGAAATAGATGTAAACTCACTAAATACTTGTCTAAAAACTTATTTTTAGATTTAATGAGTTTAGATTTTGTAATCATCAAAAAGGGGGAGATTGTTGATATAAATAATGCCTAAACACGTTATTAATATTTTTCGATATCTCTACGTTTTGATAATCACAAAATGTAAAATCATTAATCGGAAAATTATGACGTAAACAAGTATTTAGTTGTAAATATCTATTTCTACAACTCAAATCACTTAAGGTATGAATGAACTAATGCTTAATGCATTATATGATCAAAGGAACATTTTCTTAATAACTAGATTTTTTATAAAACATCAAAAACATTTTATATATTTTTGAAAAACATTTTTGGTATTAAATAAAAATGTTTAATCTTTTATAAAAATATGAATTCAAATTTTTAACCAAAATCAGTTAAAATGTTCCAGAAAAACCTTCCCCACAAAAGGACAAAATTGGCCAACGGCCAGAAGGGGCGGCCCCCTTAATTTTACTAGGCGGCCCCCTTAATTATTAAGGGGACCGCCCCCGCTCCAGTAGACCTCCAGCTGTCCAATTTTTCTCCTATAAATACCAGCCTTCTCCTGGACTTTTACTCACCTTTTGCACACTAAAACTTTCTGTTTTAAATCACATTTCATATCTTCAAAAACTCTTTGATCATATAATCTTAAGCTTTGGTTTCTAAGTGATCCAAGCTTCCTCCATTCAAGTGAAAAAGAAGAATACTCCTTCAACAACTAGAGAAGAAGTATTGCAACTTAGCTACCTAAGTTGTTTGTGTCATCATACATTTGTTTATAAGTTGTGTATTGTTGTTAGATTGTTGCGTGTATAATTGTTTGAGATAGGTTAGTGTGTAAGTAGAGAAGTTGTGTTGTTAAGGTGTGTAAGTAGTGAAGGTGTGAATAAGTAGTAGTGAATATAGGTTGTGCTTAGTCGTGAAGTGTCGTGAAGAAGTAGTGAAGAAATCGTGAAGTGACGTGAAGAAGTCGTGAAGAAGTTGTGAAGAAGACGTGAAGAAGTCGTGAAGTAGTCGTGAAGAAGACGGTGTGATTAAGTTGTGTTGTGAAGTTGTGAGATTGGTTCTAGCTACGATTAGAACTCGACATTTAGCTTTGTGTCGTTAAGCCGGTGTAAGCTAAAGTTATGTAAAGGTTTTCTCCGCCATAAGGGAGCTTGTTGACATAGTGAAGAAAACTCTCGAGTTAGGTGCTCGGGGAGTGGAGTAGGGCAAGGAAGGTGTCCTTGTAGCCGAACCACTATAAATCTGTCTCTCGGTTAGATCTTTCCATCTCTAGCTTTTATTCAATTTATTATCTTACTTGCATTACTTATTTATATTTACTTATATACATATTGTTCATATTGTTCAAGAAGTTGAGATCACATAAATTCGAATCTAAGTTTTAAAAAGAAAATAAAGTTTTCATAATAAGTTTTAAAAGGACATAAAACTATTCAACCCCTCTTCTAGTTTTGTATTTTGTATCCACATCCCTGTTGTGGGAGTTTGTGACTATTATCAGTTCAATGTATTACATTTAGTATTTCTCTATTGTGACAATTTGTGTTCTTTGCTAAGAAGTCATACCCCGTGAATGCCATTTCGCTGCGCCATTTTTGGGGTGTGACAAGGCTCATTTGTGGATTTAGGGTCATTAAAGTTTTCATGCACTTTCCTTGTATATGTTTGATTAATAAACATGCTATCTGAAGGGGAATTATATAATCCAATATGTTATCATGAGCAGGTCTAGTTTTGATATTTAGTCGGCCACCATGAATTGATATCTCTATGCTACTTCGCCAAACCCTGGCCGCCGCTATTTAGCCTTTCTATATTAAAAACTTGCAATTTCGGCTAAAACCTTACCAGAATACTGTTTTGGTCATAACTTTTTTGCATTTGAAGTTAATCGACAAAAACCCACAAAGATCACCTCGGTCGACCACCGGACGCGCCGTCACACGCCTCTGGAAGTCTACTGCCGCAAAAAATATGTTTTGCTTTTGCTTTTGTTTCTTTGTTTTTATTGTTGTTGCTGCATGATGAAGATTAATTTTCGTTTGTTGTCGAATGTCTTCGTCAACAAATTTGTTATTTGTTTTTGCTACTACTTTCATTTGCTTTTTTTGCTGTTTGAAGACTTACTTACGCTTACTGTCAGATTTCTTCCTTAACAAATTCTTGCTTTTATTGCCATATTTTTTTTCAGTTTAGTTTTCTTTAATGTATATTTAGTTTTCTAATCAAATCCGAACTTTCAGGATTTCGCCGCTCAAATTGTGGGTTAGTATTATAAGATATATTAGAGGCCCAAGTGCGGTTGTGATTTTAGGGTCATTAGGGTTCCCATTATGCTTGATTAATAAACAAACTACATTGCGAAAAATTCTATAATCCAACGGATATCACCCTGAGAAACACAAGCTTTTAAATGGTTTGGTATCAACCACGGTTCTTTGGGGCTAATCCGAACCTGCAGTAGTAGAATGTTTATTCGTTTAAGGTAAATTAAACAAACAAATTTAAATTTGTGTCAAAATATCGTCTATTTCAAGATTGATTTTATTTGACAATTAAGTTTAGTTGAATTTGTTGTCTACCTTTTCTTTTTGGGTTGTCTTAGATTAATTGTCAGTTACTAAAAATAAATTGAGAAACTTACCGAAGTTTACCATATTGCTTACACCCCAAAACGAGACGATGTACTTTTATATAATTAATGCCATCTTATTAGTTTGGTTGTTATAATTAAGTGTTACAATACTATCTGTGATTGGTTACTCATTTAAAAATAAATGAAAGTCAAGATAAAAGTCAATATTTATATGTGTTTGGAATAAGAAAGTTACTTGTGGCCTAAACCTTAAGAAAAAGACTTGAAGGATCAAAAGTGTCATAGTACCAAAGTTCTACTAAATTTTTAATTAAAATAACAAATTTCCATTATATCTACCACATTCTAGAGTTTATTAATACGTGTGTGTGGGGTCCGGGGGGGGGGGTCGTGTAGTTCTTGCTTTAATTTCTATCACATTGCAAGTCCTAATTACCCAAAAAATCATCCCCACAAGTAAGTATTGCCTAGTTCTTGCTTTAATTTCATTTTAAGTTAAGGTTCTTGAAAGATGAAATTTGGGAATTTTGAGTAAAAAATATTTTGAACTAAAGTGATGATCTATTAAGGTTAGAGGGTTAAGTCCCTTCAATGATTTTGTGATAAAATTGATGATTTAGGATTTTTCATATGATCATGGTGGATGATCATATGCATGTGAGAGGGGTTGTTTGGCAAATAGATTAAATAGGATATTACTCTTTGTTATGTAATGATGAAATGCTATGTTGTGTTAGTTATTCTTGTTTAGGAATCAAGTGTTTGACATTAGCTCTTTGGAGTAGATTAGCCGAGTTTGAAGTAAGTAAATCGGTTATAACATGTTGTGTTAGCTTTATCATAATGTTTTATGATAATGGATTGTGTATATGGTATAGGAAACAAGGATTAGATAGCTTGGATCCAATGATAGTGTTAGCTTAGTTAGTCTTACGACTAGCTATGGTTTAGGTCCATCCTTTACGGGTCGAATGTGGTTTAGGTCCACCCTCTACGGGTCGGATGTGTTTAGTCCAACTTTAGGTTGGTGCAAGTGCTTCATATACTAGTTAGCTTAGTTAGTTGTTATACTAACTATGGTTTATGGTATGATCTTGGGTCATGTGATGTTAGATTTGTCAACTATAGTCTAAGGAATTGCACAAGAAATATGCAAAACCCGAGTCGTAGTCCCGATGAAGATTGAATGGAATTTAGTGATTCGGGATTTGTGATTCGTGTAGTGAATGTGAATAAGATTGATTGATTTTGGATTACACTAATAATATTAAAATAACAATCAAGATTAACAATTAGACTAAGCTAATAGAACAATAAACTAAACATTTAAACGAAAATTGGATTTTAAAAACGAACGCGACGTAATTTTAAAAACGTAAATAAAAGTGATTTTCTAAAATTTAAGCCCTAAAAATGCAAATTAATTTTTCCTATATTAAAAATGATAAAAGAAAATTTTTGAAAAAAGAAAAATATTTTTTTTTGACTTTTTAATAATTTTTTTATGAATTTAAAACTAGTTAAAACTAATTAAATGATTAAAAATATTAAAACTAATTGGAAAAATCTGAAAATTTCTGAATAATTTTAAAATCAAAGAAGCAATCTAGAAAAAATAAAATCTGAACCAGAACAAGCTAAAATAAGCTAAACATCCTAATAAGCACTTATGAAATAAGCCAAAAATAAGCAAATGAGTTCCAGAAATTATCAAAAGCTCAAAGACTAATCTCCTAACTATAATAAGCCCAAATCAACATAAAATGATCAAATAAGCAGATGGTATAAGCAGAAAATCAGCAGATCAGTTCCTAGGATATGGCAGACTCATATGGAGTGATTAGCACTATTGCAGCTACTCTAAAAGCTAGTAAAAAGCTGTTTGCACAATTCCAAAGGCAGAAACTTAAACTTCATATATCAGTCTACTAAAAATCCAGAAATGCCCAAAAGTTTCCAACTATTGCTACACTAATTTGGCTCAAGAACAGATTGAGTTGGACACTCAAATTAAGCAGGCCTAGAAAACAGTTTGGAGAGCTAACTTGCAGGCCTGATTTTATCAACTAAATAAGCTCAAAATTCTTATCCCAGATATTGTACTCAATATTTGTTATCTTGACTAGTTATAATCCTAATATTAGGGTCTCAGCTTAATCCTATAAGCCACAAGAAGGCTAAGATCAGCAGCAAAGAACTAGGTCTGCACTAAAGTAACTGTTACAGCAGAAATGAATTTTTGGCGCAAAACCTATGAAATTTTTAACCACTTAACACCAGCTTTTGCACACTTGATTTAACAACTAAAGGCAACTCAGAATTTCCAAAATGGGACTGCAGATAAGCTCAGCTTATGCTGAGCTTATTTAGGGCAGTTTGCGCTTCAAAATTCCACAACAAGACCAAATGTCTATAGTGAGCTATAAAACCTTAAGCACTTACTGATTCAAGCCTATCACACCTTAACTCAGCTTAATCCAATCTCAGAAATATGTAAACAAACAGTATTAAGCTTATACTACTTAAAATCAACCCTGAACCAAACACCCCTTACACAACTAATTTTGCAATTTACGCTAGATCTAGCTGATTTAAGCTATAAGCTACTCTATACTATCATTATCTAACCTATTGATCACCACAGAAGCAAAAAATAAAAAAATAAAAAAAATAATAATCAATAAGTACTTTTATAAGCTGAAATATTAAAAGCCAATAGATAAGCTAAAAAGAAAGGTTCTACTCACAAGTGTATGCTACTGATTTAAGATGAACTCAGTGACTAATTCTCAACCCAGGCTTACCAATAAGCCAATAATAATACCCCAGAACAGCTTATTCCACCAGCTTAATCCAACAGCTGAATCAGTTGACTTTTCTGACTGATACTTTGACTTTTTGATTTTTGGAGATTAAAACTAATTCAGACCTTAACTACTACTCACATTAAGCTACACAGCTTAAATGAGTATCACTAATGTAAATAGCTTATTTGAAAGCTGATTTGACCATTTTTTATATATATATATATATATATATTTTTATTATTTTTCAATGTTTTTGGAATTTTAGAAGAACTAGAACATTAACCAAATATAAAGTTTAAAATAAGCTAAAGTGATTTTAAACAAGCTACTGAACAATATAGAATAAGCTAAAATAAGATATAACAATAACGAGATTAAGATCAAAAGTGAAATAAACTAAATTTTCATTAACTAAAATCAAGAGTTACAAAAGGAATTTAGAAAACTACAAATCAGAGATAAAACTAACAGCATAACAACACTAAAAATTACATGAGAAATGAGAAGAAATCCACTCCTATTTATAGACCCGAATTGAAGCTTCTAGGCTGACAAGCTGGCGATCCGCGTGCTCTATGAGCTCATTTCCACCCTTAGAGCACTCTCTATCATCATCCCATCCATTACGACCCTTGGATCAATTTTGGTGAGGTGTCCCGGCCAATAGGAGTATGCCACGTACCCTCTTCGTGCGTTTATTCCCTTCTGACAATCCTGATATCTTCTAGAAGACCAATGATTGGTCGAAAGTACCCTTAATTGTGGTAAAATTGTACGGTAAAGTTCTAGGGTTTATAGCACAGTGAAAAGTCTGGGTAATTGGGGAAGAACTAAGCGCGCGTGTGTGTGTGAGTTATTTTATAATTGTTTGACTTTGTTTTATATTTTGACCGGGTTTTTTAAAAGAGTTGGGTTGGGTTTAAGGTCTGGACTGGGCTAGGTTATGGTTTGAGGTGGGCTGGGTTATGGTTTTAAGGGATTGGATTTGTCTTTTGGATTTGGTTTAGGATTATTAAATCCGGTTAGTGTATAAGGATTAGGATTTTTGGTTTTAAAATTATAGGGACCAATTGTGTATTTTCTGAATTTTCAGGGCTTATTTTGTCATTTGGTGAGATTCTGAGGGCTAATCTTGACTTTTTGACCAAACATGTCTCTCCTGGCTTCGGTTCTGAGTCTTTCCCATATCTCGTGCTCGTTTTCCCGGGTTTTCCGTGTCTTTTGTTGTTTTTCTCGATATCCGTCCCTGCATATACAAAAACACAATATCTTTTGGCATTTTGGTCGGGTTTTTGGTTATTTTGGTCTTAATTTGGTAAATAAAAGGTATGTGTTTAAGCACATACCAAATTCCCCCAGACTAAGCTATTGCAATGTCCTCATGCAATGTTATAAAAACACGTTTTTGAAACCGAAAATTTCCAATCTCTTTTTACTAACTTTGAAAAGTAGCAAAATTTTCAAAAGAGATCAAGAAATCTTAAGTTTTAAAAACTCCCCATTTTTCCTTTTATTCTATTTTTGTATTTTTCTTTATTATTTAGGTGACGGCTTTGTTGACAATCATTATCTAATGATAACTTTTAGGGTCCTCGAGTAGGAAACACGACTCATAAAGAAGTGACCATACGGATAAAATTCGTCGTTCCTGATTTTTCACGAGTCCCCAAACTAAGCTTAAAAACGAAATCATTGTTATTTACAAGTTAGATTGCCGACACTACCCACAAAAGCTAATTGTGTATTACCTCTTGTTCCCAAATTCCTATTTTCCTCTATTTATTTTATTTTTGGTGAGAAATGAATTTCTTCAAATTCTCATTTTCGATAATTTTTAGTCCGATAAAGATACCTAGTTTAGATGCTAAGTAGTTTCCAAACCTTCCCTCGAAAACCGTTGCATACAAAAATGAGGTCCACATCAAGGTCTCTGATTTAACACGATTTTGAGGATATCCCTTTTATATACGACCGAAATAACTCATCTACGAGTCCAGAGACAGAAGCTTTTATTAGGATATCCCCGGAGTCGAAGTTTGGCATTTTTATCATTATTTAAGCACATTAACGTATTTAATCCTTGGCCCTTTATAACAATCACAACATCGGCTGCGAACCGGCAAGATGTGATAGTCTATTATGACCTTGGAATTTTTCCTCTGCCTTTATTAGAAGTCTACAACATCGGCTGCGAACCGGCAAGATGTAGAAAACTTTTTATGGCTTTGGTTTATTATTATACATTATCATATTAATTAATTATTTTTGTTGCCAAACCCCAAGTCCTACGGCTTTTATAACAATCCCAACATCGGTTGCGAGCCGGCAAGATGGAATAGTCTATTACACCGTAACACTGACAGTACCTTGATGTGTACCCAACTTTCATAAGCAAGGATTCTCTAAGGAAGAAATAAAAACTAATTATCGCCAAAACCAAAATAGCTTTAATTATTCCTAGATTACTATTATTGGATGAAACATGCTTATGGGAACAAAAAGCCACAAGTAACTTCGATGAGCTCTAAAGAGATCCAACTACTCCACGTTTAGCAATCTAACTTATTAACAACTCTATCATTTCTCGTTCTTCGCAAATTTAAAATCTTAAATAATAAGATCCGCGAATGCTTAGCCAAATAATCAAGCCATGCATATTTAAAGTCGAATACGGGAACTTGCAAACTCTTAAAAAGAATTCGCGTTTTCTAGCTCCTTGTATAAAAGACTAGCACGAGCTTAT
Organism: Artemisia tridentata subsp. tridentata; assembly: GCA_021014915.2. Lineage (NCBI taxonomy): Eukaryota > Viridiplantae > Streptophyta > Magnoliopsida > Asterales > Asteraceae > Artemisia > Artemisia tridentata. Next base: position 86,186,809 of record CP139506.1, read on the forward strand.
AGATTATAAAAGGTTAAGGGGACAAGCTAGGGCTCAACACGCCCGGTCAAGTCAGAATTTTATTCCTACTCTCTCCAGCGGAAAGTCAACAAAATATCAAAAATTTATTATATTTTTGCACAAAATTTTTAAATTTTTCTCATTTTTTTGGATTTTTTCAATTTTGGAGGAAAAACGGGGTTGCATGAGAAAAAGGCAAAAATGAAAGGCAAAAATCAAATCGCAAGATTACCCCCCAGACTAAAACGAGACATTGTCCTCAATGTCTTAAAGGTAAGGGTTCTCCTACATAAATCTAAGGCCGTTTATTAATTATGCCAAAAGATAGATGTAAAACGATAAGATTTTAGGATATTGATAAGCAGCGAATGATGAAACTCGAGTAGCGTGAAGGAAACTACGAGCACGAGAGTCTTCATCATCGGGCATTCCTGGACATACCACAGAAAACAACGAGACACAAGAAATGGAGAAGGGAATCCTCCTCATGTTTTATTAGAAAATAGATAGAAGATAGATGGATATGCATGGGGTGCCTCCCACGAAGCGCTTGTTTTTGTTAACCGAGTCACATGAGCTTGACTCGACCCCGAATTTAATTGTCATTGGGGGAGCAAGTGGAAGAAATAATCTCAATCGGACTTTCGTTCAAGATGTTTGGATAAACATTGAAGCATACGAAAGTTCCACTCCGATGAGATACCCACGGCTTTAGAAGATGAAAGCGGTGATGCCGGGGTCAAAAACTTTGTCTTCGTTTCCGGCTGGAAACGATAGTAAAGTTTCAAGCAGAGATGACTCCATGCAGAACGGGAGTTTATGATCAGAAATGAGCAGAGAGGAATCACTATTCTCCAGAATTAAAAGTTCCTTAGATGAGGCGGGAAACTTTAAATTCTTATCAAGAGTTAATTTCATCAAATGATGAATTTCACCATCATTGAGTATGCCTGGCTTAAACACTTTATCTTCACAAGAAAACTCAGCAGGGTACTCGATGGAGGACTCAATGGAGAAAAGGAGATCATCCTCGGGAGAATGAGGAGATAAGTCATGAGAGACAATTGAGGCATCCTCAATTATGGATTCAATTTTAGGGCCTTTTTCATCACTAGGTTTGCCATATAACAGATTTTTCTATTCGGTTTGATCGGCCCTAAAATCGAAGAGGTCATCATCATCTTGTAAATCTTTAAGCTTGGTGTAAGAATCAGATGATGGAGCATGGTATAAAAGATTTTCAACTTCTTTAAAATCAGCATGAAAGTCAAAAAGATCATCATCATCTGATGGAAGTGGATCGTCGTGAGCGAGTTCATCGGCGAACTCCTCGGGATAAGAATCACATTTAGACGGATCACTGTTCAGCAAAAATTCCAATTCTCTTAAGTCAGATTCAAAATCAAAGTCATCGTCCTCATCCCCCGGTGGGATTGGATCGATGTGAGCGAGTTCATCGGCGAACTCCTCAAGAAGAGAATCAATACTAGAAGTGGTACTGCCACTACTTTGCTCTTCTGATTTTGAATCAACAACTTGAACTGATTTAGGCGGCTTTTCATTAACATCTTCCGGGGGAAGGGAAAATAATGGTTCATCCAATTTCATTTTTAATAATGAGACATCTTCCCCGGGATCACTATCGGTCTCAACAATTTCCGGCGAAATTGGAGCATCATCAGATAACACCTCGAGCTCTTCCCTCGAGATATTACTTCCCTCAATCGAAGGAGAAGGATGGGAAGAGTCGGAAAAGACAGAATCAACAATCTCTACACGATAAACCGTCTCCGGAGGTGGGACAAGAGGTGTGCTCTTAGAGCTAGCAATTTCCACCTCTTCCGTTGTAATCTCCGAATCTGATTCATCATCATCAAGAATACTCTTAACATCCGCGGAACAACTTTCAAACCATTTGGTTGAACCGGGTGCAATTTTCATAGCTTTGAGTTCGACACGTTTTTCAGTCATACTCTTAACCGCAAATCTTGAGAGAATCGAATCACTTCTTTTGGAAGCAATTACTGGATCAGATTTTTGATTAACCACAGCAACGTTGCTTTTGGTGGTTAGCGGTTTAGAGTTCTGATTGATTTAAAACGTGACTTTTTCATTATCAACTTGCAGAGTTATTTCTTCTCCATACACGTCAATCAAAGCCCGCCCGGTCCTCAAAAATGATCTTCCGAGAATAAGAGGAACCCGGGGGTCAGCATCAAAATCAACCACCACAAAATCGGCGGGGAAAATGAAACTTCCCCACCTTGACAAAGACATCCTCGGCTACACCCTCAGGACGGGTTATGGAACGGTCCACAAGCTCGAGGGTCATGCAAGTGGGGGTAAGTTTGGGCAGAGAAAGCTTTTGCCATACTGACAACGGCATTAGGTTGATGCTAGCACCGAGATCGGCCAAGGCGGAGCATTCAACCATTCCCGGAAATTCACATGGAATAAGGAATTTTCCGGGATCTCCAAGCTTTTCTGGAAGCTTTTTAAGAATTACCGCTGAGCAGTTTTCATTCAGATGAGTTTTTGCTAATTCAATTAATTTTTCCTTGTTATTCAATAAACTCTTGATGGTGGAAACAAACTTAGGCATCAGAAGTAAAGCATCCGCGAAGCTTATATCGAAATGCAATTCTTGAAAGATTTGGAAGAATTTTTCCATTTGATTTGAAGCTTTATCGCGGAGCTTTTGATCATTCAATCTCGAAGGATACGGAAGGTTTGCTTTGACGGGAATTTCTTTTGGTTCAACATTCTTCGGTTCAGATGGATGGATGACCGGAGGTTGGACGTCATTGGTTCCTCCATTGTTAGTAGGAGGTTCCATGTCCTTGGTCACCTCGGGTTCACGGTCGACTACCTTGGGAGGTAGAGAAGAAGAGGTAGCCGGAGCCGTGGGTCCATCATATGAAACACCACTCCTGGTGGTGATTGCTTTCATATCACCCCTCGGGTTAGCAATTGTGTTGCTAGGAAGAGAAGATGTACCCAAGGGTGATGGTTGATTCATTTGGAAAAATCCACTCATCATTTTCTTAAGCTCGTTTGTTTGTTGAGATATCGTCGTATCGATCTCCTTCTTAAACTCAACTTTCATGTTATTGATCTGATTCTGCATGGCTCGTATGGCAACATCGCTTGTCTTCATATAGTTCAAGACTTCCGGTGAAGTTTGAACTTGCGGAGGAAGAGGTTGTTGATAAACTTGTTGCGATGGAGCTAGATAATTGTTTCCACGATTTTGGTTGTAGCTTTGATTTTGATTGTAACCTTGATTGGTTTGAGTAAAACGGTTTTGGTTGTTTTGAACGGGTGTAAAACCGGGTGGTCCCATTTGGTTACTAACTCGGTAGTTAACTTCACCTTGAGGACGGAATCCTTGATTTTGATTGTAATTCGCAGCTGCTACGGTAGCATTGCAAACTTGGCTATCGGTAGCTTGACAATCATAATAAGGATGAGGACCACCACATATAACACAATTTTCTTGCACCGCTTTCACTTGAGCGGGTGGGGTTGGAGAAAGATTTTTCTGATTTGAAAGAAGGAAAGCTTGGAATATATCCGTAAGCTTTTCGATCTTAGCATCACTGCTAGAAGCTTGGGTACTTACCTTAGAAACAACTGGTTTGTTCCTTGAGGTAGGCACCTTAGATTTGTTCTCGATAATTGACAGAATCTCTTTCGGCATTCGACTCAAGATATTGCCACCGGCGGCTGCGTTGAGTGAATCCTGATCTGATTGAGTTAAAGCATTGTAGAACGTATCGATTTGATGCAATTCCGAGAAACCGTGATGTGGGCATTTCCGTAGGAGATCCTTGAATCGTTCCCATGCCTCACCGAAATTCTCATCAAATCGTTGCTGGAAATTTGTGATTTCATTCCTAGCATTGGTCATTTTAGATGGAGGAAAGAAATAGTTCACGAATTTATGGACGAGATCTTCCCAAGTATGGATTGATTGAGGGGGTTCTTTCTCGAGCCAAATTCGGGCCGCCCCCTCGATGGAAAATGGGAATAACATTAATTTGATAGTGTCGTGAGGAACATCCTTATGGTAGTGTGTTGAGGTCAATTTGTTGAACCATCGGATGTGATTGTGAGGATCTTCCCGATCAAAACCATGAAATTGATTTCCCGTGACAAGTTGAATTAAACCGGTTTCGAGTTTAAAGTTTGTGTTTCGAATCGGGGGTATAACAATAGCGTCTCCGTATCCCACGGTGGGACATTGGAGTAACTCTTGCATAGTGCGGAGATCGGGAGCTTGCCCTTGGTTGTGATTATCTCCACCCATCGGCGGGTGTTGATCGTGTTGGTCCATTTCCTCAACGGTTGGGAAATTAACACGGTGGTTGTGACGAATGATTCTCTCGGGATTAGAGAGTGGTGAAAGAAGAGGGTTAGAAGAAGAAGAACGGGTGTGCATACACCAAAAAGAAATCAAAAAGAAAAATCAAAAACAAAAGTTGAAAATGAAAATATTTTTGGATTTTTATTTTTTAAAATTTTTTATTTATTTTTGGTACCGATCCGTCAATCAATATTCGTTTCTCTTACGACTACGCGCAGAGTGGCGGAGAAGCAAAGGTCTGCCGAAGCTAATTAAAAACCCGCCTCTTTCGGTCTGCAATTTAATGTCAAGACCATCCTTAAACCACTTGTATAGGTTGTAATCGAAAAAAATAATCCGAAAATCAAATGATTTCACGATTGTTTTGTTGTAATTGCGGGAATGGTTTACAACACTTTTGAAGAAAAGTGAGGATTTATTTTATTTTTGTATTTTTGAAAACACTTTAGGAAAAGTGTTTTATTTTATTTTTTTTAATTTTTATATTTAATAAAAACAAATAACTTCCGAGGAAGGGTCTTCAAAACACGTATCGAAAAACAAAATCACAAATTCGCGTCAACCTTCCCCGGCAGCGGCGCCAAAAACTGATTTGTCAATTATAGTCTAAGGAATTGCACAAGAAATATGCAAAACCCGAGTCGTAGTCCCGATGAAGATTGAATGGAATTTAGTGATTCGGGATTTGTGATTCGTGTAGTGAATGTGAATAAGATTGATTGATTTTGGATTACACTACTAATATTAAAATAACAATCAAGATTAACAATTAAACTAAGCTAATAGAACAATAAACTAAACATTTAAACGAAAATTGGATTTTAAAAACGAACGCGACGTAATTTTAAAAACGTAAATAAAAGTGATTTTCTAAAATTTAAGCCCTAAAAATGCAAATTAATTTTTCCTATATTAAAAATGATAAAAGAAAATTTTTGGAAAAAGAAAAATATTTTTTTTGACTTTTTAATAATTTTTTTATGAATTTAAAACTAGTTAAAACTAATTAAATGATTAAAAATATTAAAAACTAATTGGAAAAATCTGAAAATTTCTGAGTAATTTTAAAATCAAAGAAGCAATCTAGGAAAAATAAAATCTGAACCAGAACAAGCTAAAATAAGCTAAACATCCTAATAAGCACTTATGAAATAAGCCAAAAATAAGCAAATGAGTTCCAGAAATTTCAAAATCAAAGCTCAAAGACTAATCTCCTAACTTATAAGCCCAAATCAACAGAAAATGATCAAATAAGCAGATGGTATAAGCAGAAAATCAGCAGATCAGTTCCTAGGATATGGCAGACTCATATGGAGTGATTAGCACTATTGCAGCTACTCTAAAAGCTAGTAAAAAGCTGTTTGCACAATTCCAAAGGCAGAAACTTAAACTTCATATATCAGTCTACTAAAAATCCAGAAATGCCCAAAAGTTTCCAACTATTGCTACACTAATTTGGCTCAGGAACAGATTGAGTTGGACACTCAAATTAAGCAGGTCTAGAAAACAGTTTGGAGAGCTAACTTGCAGGCCTGATTTTATCAACTAAATAAGCTCAAAATTCTTATCCCAGATATTGTACTCAATATTTGTTATCTTGACTAGTTATAATCCTAATCAAGGCTGTCAAGATCGCGATCCCACGTGGGATCGTTTTTGTCTTTGCAAGATCGAGATCGTTGGATCGGATTGAGATCCTACAATCCTACCAATTTGTCATATTTTGTAAACAAAGGATAAACGAGTCAAACTGTTTCGCAACCACAAAATTTACACTGCACCTTTCTTTTACCTATTTCAACCGCGTGCTCCCAACCAAGATCAGTCCTAGCTCCAGGTGCATTCGGCCTTTTTGGTTTTCTACTAGTTGCAGACGAAGGCGTAGAACTAGATGACGGTGCGGATGCTGAACTGCTATTCATGGCAACCTGTACAAAAATAAGTAACAAATAATTAACAATTGAAATTAAGAAATAATTAAAAAGCTAGCTCAATCTTTGCTACATTTCGGTTTATGCTATTTCAGTTTAGGATGAAAGATCACAATTCACAAGTGAAGCACCTATAAATCACAATCTGAAACAGCCACTAAACACATAACCTTAAAGGCTAAAAACTATATAAAAACTAAAAACTAAACTGAAACAAGGTTTTCTAGAAAATTGGCACTTATGACATAAAGAAAGCATCAATAACACATGCTTTCGGTTTGTTTTATAGTGAAAAACATAACTTGAAACAAGGGTCATGTAGATAATATTATCTAAATCCAAGAAAACCTTAACTTGTAGCAAATAAATAGACCATGAAGAACATCCAAAACAGCCACTAAACACATAACCTTAAAGCTATATAAAAAATTAAAAACTAATAAAAACTTAACTGAAACAAGGGTTTTCCAGAAAATTAAACAAACCATTTATCATCAAAAATTAAAAACTAAAAACTTAACTGAAACAACAATTACCTTCGAGTAATGATTTAGAACAAGCGAAGAATTATGATTTTGGAATTAACTGAAACAACATTTATCATGGAATTATGATTTTGGGGAAGTAGATAACTAGGTGTTTTTTTTTTTTTTTTTTTTTTTTTACCAGAGAATGATTTTGATTTTGGGAAAGTAGATAAAGTCACGATCTGCTTCAGTGCTTCGTATTTTTGAGTGTAATGGGCTAGCAATGTTTTTTTGATCCGAGAGAATGTTTGGGCCTAGTAATGGGCTAGCAAAATTAAGTTAAAACTTTAAATTGTGCAAATTTAGCAACTTGGTAAACTCGGATCGTGTCTCGATCTTACGATCTTACTCACGATCCTACCTCAGATGCGATCCTATGACGATTCGACACGATTTTACCTTGTGGGCACGTAAGATCGTGCGATCTTACGTGCAAGATCGCGAGTTTGACAGCATTGATCCTAATATTAGGGTCTCAGCTTAATCCTATAAGCCACAAGAAGGGTAAGATCAGCAGCAAAGAACTAGGTCTGCACTAAAGTAACTGTTACAGCAGAAATGAATTTTTGGCGCAAAACCTATGAAATTTTTAACCACTTAACACCAGCTTTTGCACACTTGATTTAACAACTAAAGGCAACTCAGAATTTCCAAAATGGGACTGCAGATAAGCTCAGCTTATGCTGAGCTTATTTAGGGCAGTTTGCGCTTCAAAATTCCACCACAAGACCAAATGTCTATAGTGAGCTATAAAACCTTAAGCACTTACTGATTCAAGCCTATCACACCTTAACTCAGCTTAATCCAATCTCAGAAATACGTAAAAAAACAGTATTAAGCTTATACTACTTAAAATCAACCCTGAACCAAACACCCCTTACACAACTAATTTTGCAATTTACCCTAGATCTAGCTGATTTAAGCTATAAGCTACTCTATACTATCATTATCTAACCTACTGATCACCACAGAAGCAAAAAAAAAAAATAATAAATAAATAAAATAAAATAATAATCAATAAGTACTTTTATAAGCTGAAATATTAAAAGCCAATAGATAAGCTAAAAAGAAAGGTTGTACTCACAAGTGTATGCTACTGATTTAAGATGAACTCAGTGACTAATTCTCAACCCAGGCTTACCAATAAGCCAATAATAATACCCCAGAACAGCTTATTCCACCAGCTTAATCCAACAGCTGAATCAGTTGACTTTTCTGACTGATACTTTGACTTTTTGACTTTTGGAGATTAAAACTAATTCAGACCTTAACTACTACTCACATTAAGCTACACAGCTTAAATGAGTATCACTAATGTAAATAGCTTATTTGAAAGCTGATTTGACCATATATATATATATATATATATATATATATATATATATATATATATATTTAATTATTTTTCAATGTTTTTGGAATTTTAGAAGAACTAGAACATTAACCAAATATAAAGTTTAAAATAAGCTAAAGTGATTTTAAACAAGCTACTGAACAATATAGAATAAGCTAAAATAAGATATAACAATAACGAGATTAAGATCAAAAGTGAAATAAACTAAATTTTCATTAACTAAAATCAAGAGTTACAAAAGGAATTTAGAAAACTACAAATCAGAGATAAAACTGACAGCATAACAACACTAAAAATTACATGAGAAATGAGAAGAAATCCACTCCTATTTATAGACCCGAATTGAAGCTTCTAGGCTGACAAGCTGGCGATCCGCGTGCTCCATGAGCTCATTTCCACCCTTAGATCACTCTCTATCATCATCCCATCCATTACGACCCTTGGATCAATTTTGGTGAGGTGTCCCGGCCAATAGGAGTATGCCACGTACCCTCTTCGTGCGTCTATTCCCTTCTGACAATCCTGATATCTTCTAGAAGACCAATAATTGGTCGAAAGTACCCTTAATTGTGGTAAAATTGTACGGTAAAGTTCTAGGGTTTATAGCACAGTGAAAAGTCTGGGTAATTGGGGAAGAACTAAGCGCGCGTGTGTGCGTGAGTTATTTTATAATTGTTTGACTTTGTTTTATATTTTGACCGGGTTTTTTAAAAGAGTTGGGTCGGGTTTAAGGTCTGGACTGGGCTGGGTTGTGGTTTGAGGTGGGCTGGGTTGAGGAATTAAGGGATTGGATTTGTCTTTTGGATTTGGTTTAGGATTATTAAATCCGGTTAGTGTATAAGGTTTAGGATTTTTGGTTTTAAAATTATAGGGACCACTTGTGCATTTTCTGAATTTTCAGGGCTTATTTTGTCATTTGGTGAGATTCTGAGGGCTAATCTTGACTTTTTGACCAAACATGTCTCTCCTGGCTTCGGTTCTGAGTCTTTCCCATATCTCGTGCTCATTTTCCCGGGTTTTCCGTGTCTTTTGTTGTTTTTCTCGATATCCGTCCCTGCATATACAAAAACACAATATCTTTTGGCATTTTGGTCGGGTTTTTGGTTATTTTGGTCTTAATTTGGTAAATAAAAGGTATGTGTTTAAGCACATACCAGTGATGTTAGCTTGTTATACCATTTACTTACGGGTAAAATCACATGTGATTTTGTTTGGTTCTCAAAAAGGAGAAATTACACGCGGTTACTCTTTTTGATTGTAAGTTCAATCGTACTTGATCTGTTTGCTTCTTAAAAAACTATACATATATTAAATCGCATGCGATTATTGTTGTAACATTTTTATTTTGTTCGAATGTTAAATTACATGTGATTATATTTAAAATCACATGTGATTGTAAGTTTGTAACTAGAGGTATTGCAGATTACTTGAATATATTGGATACATGTAACACCCCCGTTTTCGATATACACAGCGGAATATAAGTTTGGGGTATTACTTCATGGTTCACAGTCATGAGAATAGAAAACGACTCGAAAAGAGAGGTTTTTAAATAAAAATTGTTATCATTCATTTATTTAAATCAGAGTACATAATATAGGTCCCAGAGGGAGGTTTGGAATATGTTATAAAAATTACATTATTGTTTGAATGATAACAACGGGACACCCTTATTTAAAAAGAAAGTTCACGCCACTTCGTGCCAATAGTCATACTTCTAGTAACCTGAGATAAACATGCTTAAAAGTCAAACAAAGGTTGAGTGAATCTTAGTGTTTAAAGTAATAATTAGTTTTGACACAAGATAATTAGTAAAGAAATCAGTTATTGTATTGGCAAATGCACTAAACCTCATGACACGCAATGCGTTTCCAGTTTTCAGTCTCACTAACATAATTAAATGGTAGTGGTTTGCCCCGAGTTTAGAAATCAAATATATGCATCTGTCTAACGGCTACCCGAAGATATCCATCCGATTAGTACAAATGGGTCGTCAGGCATAGATCTATTTACTATATTCGCGCTCACCCTGCGGGTGACTAATGGTGCATGATATGAGGGTCTTTCAATAATAAATACAATCATAATAATAAGGACAGTTAGCTTAGTGCAATAACAATCAGGAAATACTTGTGTTCGGTTTGATAGCATGTATCTCCCCACATATTTGGAAAAACATAAAAAGGAAAAGTGGGACTATAACTCACTGATCAGTCTGGATGAAAAATAAAGTTTAAACAAAGTTGATATAACGTCTCCGGCACGCAACCTGGGTTGGTATGTCAAATTTCAGTAATCGTTTCTGAATAATATAGTTTTTTTTTTTTTTTTTTTTTTTTTTTTTTTTTTTTTTTTTTTTTTTTAATTATCGTTTCGTAATGTTTTTTATTGTGATTAAATGTTAAATTTGAGACAACATGAAGTCTCTTCAAAAGTTATAAGATTTTTATCTTATTTCTTATCTGTAGGTTTTTGTTCTGTTCGTTCGTTAAATAGACACTTTGTTTTGTTCGTTATCGAAGAAAATGTATTTAGTTTATTTAAAATAATAATAATAATACTAATAAGAATAATAATAATAATTTTTAAGAATTATAATAATATTAATAATTATTATTGAATATGTTTCACTTCATCCCCTAGTGTTTTGCATATTGACAACTTTTACCCTTGAACTTTCATAAATTGACAAGTTTTACCCCTTAACTTTTATAAAATTTACAATTTTTACCCTTCAACTTTGGTTAAATGACAACTTTTACCCCTATAGTTTTAAAAATGACACTTTTTATCCCTAGGGTTTAGGTCGACTGCATACTAAATCCTTATTAAAATTTTAGTTAGAGTTTTGACATAAAATACCCTTGAGACTCCCGTCGCGTTACACACGACGTCCTTATTTTACAAAAACATTTTATATCTTTAGAAAAAGAGCAAAACTTTTTACGACTCTTTCGTACACTTATTTATCAGTTCATAAACTAAATTTTCACAAAATCCCAGCTTGTGATTCGAGCTCACGAGCTCGAAGTAAATTTTTAAAGGGTGCGTTTGGTTCGAAACTGTGGGCAGAAAACACCCGAAAAGAAAAGCTTATATCTCATTGATAACTTAATCGTTTTGCTTCGTTCTTTTTCCTATAATTAGATAGCTAAGCGAACTTTATTCTAGCAAAAATCCAGAATTTTTAAGACTCGTTTAGAGATCGAATTTTAATTAGCAAACTCCAGGTCTGCTGTTGTTCTCGACAGAAGCAAAGGAGAAGAAAATTTTGGTTTTTCGATTTTTGGACCTTCGAACTAGGAAACTTAGATTATACTTAGTATCTTTAACATGTTTAAGAGGCTTCTAAATGATTTTAGGTATTTTTAGGTTTGCAAAATAATTATAGGAGGTGTTTGTTTGTGTTGCTCGACAAAACCAAAAAGAGAGAAAAGAAAAAGAAAACATGTAAATTAGTTTTATAAGTCTTTTAGTGATTTGTTTAGTAATGTTTTTAGAGTATTTAGAGTATGTAAATAAAAGGAAAAGAGTTTGGAACATTTACCTAGCTCTATGGCTCGAATATGGATATTTGGGTGGCGTATAGGATTTAGAAATGAACACGAGTATTTTCTCCTTCCTCCTAGACTTCTTAGAGTTTCTTAGGCTTGTTTGAGAGTGTTTGATTAGTAGTGAATGTGGGAAAGGGGCTGTGTTTTAGTTTGGTCGAATGGAAATGAGAGAAAAGATAGATGTGGTGGTCGATTTATATAAGAGTATGAAGTTTAGGGTTTCTTGCTATCATGTTGAGGTTGGAGGGAACATGAGGATGTGTTTGAGAGTTTGTGAGGACATGTGTGAGGAGGGGGGAAAGGTTAACGTGGGTTTGTGGGGTGGTGATGATGTGTTTTGCTAAAAACCATACAAGTAGTAAGCTTCTAGAGGAGGGGGGATGTGGAAGTGTTGTGTTCTTTCATTTGGTCACTTAAGGTTTAAGAAAAAAAAAAAAACTAGAGCTTGGTTTGTTTCGAATGGAATTCGAACTAGACATAAGGAAAATGGGTTAGTTTGGTTCGACTAAGGCTTAAGGGGGTTGTACATTGAGCTTAAGGTTATGGTATTTTAGGTTTAGGGTTCTTGTTAGGGTTCCTAGGGTTTAAAGATTAACTAGAAATCATTTTAGGGTTTTCTAAATAAATTTTTTATATATATCGATTTAGAGAAAAATAAGAGAAATCAATTTGGTGCATTGGAAAGTTGTACTTTAGGCTTAGGGATGTTGTACTAGGGTTTAGAAAATATGAAAAATATAATTTTACTATTTCCTTAATTTTCATTATTTTTATATAATTTTTATTAAAGTTTTAAAGTAATTAAATGGACTTTTAAGTTTTTGTGCATTAGAGGGTTGTACCATAGGTTTAGGGAGTTGTACTAATGTTTAATGAGTTTAGGGAAATATATTTCTAGGATCTGTGCATGAAAAACGTGTAAATTGTGCTTTAAGATAAATATAGTTAGGGTTTTAATAAGGTTTTTATAAGTATATAGCTTTATGCATAAAAGACTTGTACCTTGGCTTTAAATAACTTGTATATTTATATTTTGTAAAAATCTCTTACAAATAAATTAGGGTTTTACCGGGAGTTATAGTGGAATTAGGGTTTTTGTGCTTTAGACACTTGTACCTTAGTTAAATAAGTTGTACTTTAATATTTTTAGGGTTTTGTTACTTATATTTGTTGTTATGGTAGTTTAGGGTTTCATAAAAACTCTTATCAGATAGAAAATGTTTAGTTTTAAACGTACGTTAACGAAATAACGTAAAGTGGTAAATGGGATCTCATAAAGTTTTAGGTCAAGTATGTTTATATAATTAAATACTAAATCAGTTAAGGTTGAGTTGCGAGCACGTTTATCGAGGATGTGATCTACATAAGATAACAGTTATGATCAAACAATAATAAAAAAAAAATTTCATGTAGAAAAGGATAAATTTTTCTATAAGATAGTTTATTATAAAGTGATATTTTCACAGTGGTTACATTGGATACATACATGCGAATATGCATGAAATCTAAATGAAATATATATATTTGCATGTGATTAATTATATATTTTGTGTATGTGCTTTAAATTATTTGTGTGTTAGATGATGTCGTATAATAATTTATTATCTTGATATAAAAATTCTCATTGTAATTACGTGTTTGAGAGAATAACGTTTAGAATGCTCAAAAGAGAAAGCAGCTAAAAACAACTTGAGACATAAGAGAGAAGTGTGAAAGTTTTGGAAAGAAGACCAGTACCCATAACAAATGACTTGTACTAATCCTCCAAAATCAGAGATGACGAAAAATGTTATTGAAACTTGTTTAGTGTTTCAAATAGATTGCCAATTTACTTTAATACATTCTTTTGAAGTTATGTATTGTATTGATCCAGTGGATTGTAATACTTTAAAGAGTAAACTAAAGTTTTGATTGAATACTATTGCATGTGATACTTTATATAATTTTGTTAGTTATATATACTTGTTGCAAAATTACATAATCCCCCCGTCTCAATTTATTTGTCCATATTTCCTTTTATGGATATCTTAATTTATTTGTCCACTTTCCTTATTTAGTAAAAACTAGAGAATCTAGTGGAGGAATATTCCATTTTAGTGGTTGAAAATTAAAGTGGCCCCACTTTTATTAAATTTGTGTTTTCTCTCTCCTGACAAATAAATTGAGACGGAGGGAGTATGATTCTACGTAGAATCACATGTGATTGCCAAATAGAAATCACATGTAAGTGCAAGTACAATAACATATCATCTTCATATGTACATGTCACTCAAATGCTCATGAACCATGAACATGTTAAATCTATACTACATATAATGTAGGGATGAATCTCTCTCATCTTAGTCTTAAAATTCAGACTTACAAGAAATAAAGCATGATTTACAACACTTTAATGCACATAATTTTGAGACTTACAAGAAAATAAGCATATTGTACAACAAACACCACATTAATTCTATTAAAGTGGTCAATTAATACACAATTTAATTTACCCCTTCACAAAAATATACAACCATTTAACCACAATGTACAATCTAATCAAGCTTTCAATGGATATTCATATTGTACAACTAAATAAAACACTTTTTTTAACAAAATTAAAGAGTATTAACATTTTTAACAAAATCATAAATCTGATAAGATGCATATTACCGATTTGAATGTATTCACATTTTTAACAGCAAAACACATGGTAGTATCATGATGATACGGTAACAACAAAAGAAGAACACAACCACACAACAATAAAAGATACCAAACGTTTATTACTGATTTTTAGTTAATAAAAATGTAAAACCCATTTGTTTTAACCCTCAAATCGAACCAAAAACTATAAATATAACTCGACACAGTCGAGTTGTTTCACACCGAGCCACAACCACGGGTGACTCGGTGTTACCCACCTTTAATACACTCAGATATCAACGAATCTTGGTCGGAAAAATTATGTGATGGTGCGTGGTGATGTTGGAATGAAAGTTTTGAGCGCGTGTTGTTTAGAAACGGGGTAAGGGTTGCAAGAGTTGAGGTTTGGTGGTGTTGGTGGTGTAATAAAAGGAGCGGCGGTGTGGTCTTGTGGAGGTCGCCAGATTTTTTGGCCGGAGAAAAAGAGGGTGAAGAGAGAGAGAGATAGGGTGCGGCTGGTGAGTGAAAAAGAAGGAAATAACCTTAAATGAGGGTATAACTTAGGCTTTTATAGTCAAAGGACTAAGAATAAATACATAATGTCCCTTAGGGACTGATTGTGTAACTTGGGCGCGGGGTGGGAAGTGGCATTTGGCCAAACTTCCTATAACACGTAACCGGGATAGATTTGAGTACCGAGACATTTTCCCGAATGATTTTAATGTGTTCCACTGATTTTAAAACAATTTTTCCAATCAAATTGATTATAAATACGTCCATGTTCGTGTTATCTCGCTGAAATCAATATTTTACGTGTTATTAGGTTTATTTGTGCCGACTCGCGTGTGTGGTCTAGCTCGCAAACACACATAAATAGTGAACACATAAACTAAATAAATAGATCATATCGAGCTTAAGGTTGCGCAAGGACCTGGAAATTCGCGGTTGTTACACGGTGCAAAGAGTTGGATGGGTATAATGGTATTTTTTTTGTGTTCGTATCTGATATTTGAAGAAATGGAAAAATACGTTGCTATTAGATGCCATTAACCCAATTTAATAAATACCCATATACTTTATACCCTATATTTTATATTTTACAAAAATCTTACTCCTTTATAAAGTATTAATGCCTTCTTTAAATACAAACACTTAAAATTCAGCATTACAAGTTTTTAAGCTAAAAGTACAACTAATTAAAACACATTTTCTAACATTAAATACAATTACAAGTTTTTAAGCTAAAAGTACAACTAATTAAAATACATTTTCTAACATTAAATACAATCTTTAAATAGAAATATTTAAAATTCAGCATTACAAGTTCTTAACCTAAAAGTACAACTAATTAAAACACACTTACTAACATTAAATACAATACAAAGCACTATCAATATGGTCAAGATATTTAATGTAGTCAATTAATTAACTGGTCAATAAATAAAATTAATGCGGTTATTAAAACACCCCTTACATTAGAAATACAAATTGTTAAGCATATTATACAACCAACTTAAACACAATTCATGCATTAAATGTTACTAATACAAATAATAAAGCATATTATACAAATATTCAAGCCCAAACGGGCAACGGGGCGAATGGGCTCGAGCCCGAACGGGCACGGGCCGAAGGTCTCGAGCCCGAAAGGGCACAGGCCAAACGGGCACGGGCCAAGTGGGCACGGGCTAAACGGGCATGGGACAAGCGGGCTCATGTTATACGAATAACCTTAGAAAATACCCAAAAAGACGAAATAAATTCCTTAGTTAATGAGTTGAAATACGTCACATGAAATTCTTGATATCCGTAATTTATTGTCAAAAAGAATATAATAAACTAAAATACATGATTCACCGGAAAATATTTTTTGAGGGTACCCGCCGCCGCAACGCGCGGGTACCCTGCTAGTAAGTTATGATACTCGAATTACATCAGTATAACAAAATTCAATACGCACAATTGAGATATAAATAAAATGACAAATATTTCTAAGATACTTGAATCGTATGTGATTAATAACAACGAGTATGGCAATGATCCGCCGCGTTGCGGCGGGGCGTTGTGAACGACCTCGTTTTGGTTGCCTTTTAATATAACCTCGCGTTGCGGCGGGATTTTTTTGATTAAAGTTAAAAAATAATAATAATAATAATAATAATAATAATAATAATAATAATAATAATACTGTAGCTACAGTACTGTTCATCAGCCCAGTACTGTAACCTCGTGCGTTGCGGGAGGAAGGGGTGAGTTTGTTGGGAAAATTATTTCGTTAATAATGACGCAAGTTTCATAATTTTTCGAGGCCGTTTGGTACGAAAAAAAAAAAAAAAAAAAAAAAAAAAAAAAAAAAAAAAAAAAAACTGGGCCGTTACTGTAGCTACAGTACTGTAGCAGCCCAGTACTGTAGCGTGGCAACTGTAGCAATAGCGACGTCGTTTTACATCATAAATAATATATATAGTAATATAATCAACATACACGCTATAATGGAAACAATAAACTAGTTCATATGTTAACAAATACACAAACTACAATTAGTATTTCTTTCCCATAAATACTAATCAAACCCTAAACACACGCAAATTCATATCCTTAAGAGCAATCATTTTAATGAACTTCTTTTCCATAATCGTCATTTAACTTGTTAACCAAATCACTTATCTTCTAGAATTGTAAGTTAATCTTTGAGTACCTGATTGACTTGCATAAAGAAACAATAAATATAGTATACATATATACGTTTGAAAATTACACGTAACTTTACAGTCTAAAATGTATGCTCAAATTTGCTAAATCACTTGTGATTATCACATATGTATTTCATCTAATAAATAATGTTCATCAACAATCATAACAACAACAATAAACACAATAACAATATACTAAAATGTGAATAAAAACCTCAATAATTATCACAACAACAATAATATACTATAATTCGTAACAAATCACATGTGATTCTGTTTTGTTCATCATTAACAAAATCAATTATAACCAATACTTATTAACATCATAATTAGCAATAATATAAAATGAATTGATAATCACACCACAAAAATTGATGCACACACCACAATATCACATCAATAATGCATATGCTACAACATGATATTTGCATGATTGTGGTGTGTGCATCAATTTTGTGATGTGAGTATCACTCTCCTAATATAAACCATTGAATTAGAAATGAATGAAAGGTAGGGGTGTGTTTTTGTGATCTAGGAACAAAATATGATCTATAAGAAACTTTTCTCGAATCTCATTTATTTTATAGTTGCGTGATAATTATCACATTTTTTAAACAAAATATTACGTATAATTAGTAGAGATCAGTTGGTATCCGATCGAGTTTTGAATTGATAAGACCAAACATCAATATTTTCTCATCATTCTATTTATTTATTTGGTCGTCATAAGTATTTGCTCTCACGCACTCCTCTAAAACCCTAGATCATCAAACTAAAGGTACACAACCTTCTTCATTAATATTCACATTGTTCTCATTTTCTTGTTGATTTCATGATACTTTTATACCTTCGTGAGTCTGTCTATGTTTAGATTCTTATATACATACATATATTCACATACCTTTGCTAATTTGTACGCGCGCATGTGTACGTATTTATATAGCTCATAACTGAAAGTTAAGAATAATAGGATCTGAAATTTAGATGATATACGCATATGAAATGCATGTTAGTCATATATGCATGCAAATGTTATCATGACATTCAAATATTCATTTTAAAATTTATGCTGATCATATTTAAGTTTGTATTTTGGGACTTGTTGAACGCATAACAAAAAGTATTATTTAAAATTTTTGCCCTATGTTGAATTCATTCGATTCTCTAAAAAAGAATCAAATTAAATAACTATTTGCTACATGCGCAGAAAGAATAATTTTTGAATCATGGATCGATATAGACCGTGGTCAGATCTTCCGATCGAGCTTCTATCACCTATCGCTGATCAACTAGCACTGATCGAGCTACTAAGCTTTCGAGGAACTTGCAAAGGTTTCCGATCTGCTTCAGCTGGAGCATCTGCTAAAAACGGTTCTGAAACACCATGGTTAATTTTTCACAAGGACAAGAGCTCCGAATGCTTGATCTACAACCAACATAACTCTAAAGCCTACAAACGGAACATTCCAGAACTCCAAGGCGCAATTTGCCTAGCGTCGTATGAAGGATGGCTTCTTTTGTCTAAAGACGAAACAATTTTCTTCTTTTCCCCCTTTTCCCTTGCCAAAATCGTACTCCCTAATTTCCCAAACAACCAAATTGATGGACTTGTTGGTGCGTTTTCTCATGTACCTACATCGCCTCAATGCATAGTCTCGGTTATTAGCTCAATTGACGAAACATATGTTGAAGTACACACAATATCTAAAGGAGAAAATGCGTGGACTAGATACAAGATATCAAAACGTTTTAGTTTAAAGTCCACCATTGTTGGAGCAACATTCGATCATGAGAATGATACCTTTTATTACATGGATAGTGGGAAATCTACGCTAACTTTTTCGGTTAAAGATAAGGAATGGAAACCGTATCATATTGTGGAGACAACATCAAAGGATCTTGAAATGTTGCCTTATGTTTGTAGAACAAGAATGTTTCGTGACATTGTTGAGAATAAGAAACACGAAAAGGCCGGTCTTGAAGATGATGAACATGTCGTGGTTTGTGGATTAACATACAATGATGCGTGTCGTGGTCTAACGGTGTATTGTAATGAAATTGTCGATGTTTCTCCTTTGAAATCCCGAAGGGCGGTGTGGATTCAGCCACGGTTCTTTGAAGCTGATCCGAACCAACATTGGTAGAACATTCAAGCTAAATGCATGAATGAATTTATGTTCGTGTCAAGTCAATATAGTATCGTTATGTCTTTTGTTTTTATTTACGTGGATATTGATTCAGATCAGTACTTGAGTCGTGACTTGTCTTGTTTCTTTGATTGAGGGATCTTGAACTTTGTTGGGATAGTTTGTTATTTTAACATTCTAGTTTTTATTTGTTGGTTACAAAATAAGCAAAATTATACCTGTGACTTACTTACAATTTAAATAAATAAAAAAGGTTAAACTTTATTTATAAATATAAATAAATGTATTTTCATCATTTTTTTTTTATTTTAAGAAAACACCTAGAATTACCGCCCCGGTAACGTTCAAGATACGCAAAGGCATAGATGAAATCTATCGATAAGCTTTGTGGTTTTTTTGAACTCGGCGTTTACCTTTGAAACTTTTGGGTTTGAGTTTCTAGACAATCTTGAGTAGTGTTTACAAATGCCTTTGAAAAAAATGATCAAGTAATGTGGGTAAACTTGAACTGAAATAAACTTGTATCAAAATTAAGACTATTCTTTGGTTTTTCATCAAGTAAACAAAGTATATAGGGAACAAAAGCATGAATTCAATTTTTTTTCATTAGATGTTTTTATGGGAAGGTAAGTCTGGTCTTGACTACAATAATATAGAGGACGGGCGAGGAGGCTTTCGGCGGGGACGACTATGTCCCCGCCGAAAGTTGCTAAACGACAAAAGCAATGTTGAGCTGCCACACAATCTTGCTGACCGTTTACTAAATTTTTTCGGCGGGAACATGTCCCCGCCGAAAGTGAATTTATAATTGGCAAACTTTGACCAAAATTGTAACTCTTAATTGTTCCCGTGTTTTTTTTTCCCGCCATTACTTTTAGCGGGGACATGTCCCCACCGAAAGTATTATCCAGTTTTCCCCCCTAACAATTACTTTATCCCGACAATATTTTCTGCTATTGATATTAGCTTTTGGCGCCAATTTATCCCACCAAAGTTTTACTTATATATAACCTAACTGATCATCCTCAATTCGGCAAAACACAAATAACCCAATCGTCAATTCGCACAAAACACACATAACAATGACTGGTTACACGCCGGAAGAGGAGTGGTCAAAGTTTTTATCGTCATATTATATCTTTAATGAAGTTTTTAATACATATGGCGTCGAAATTTATGATGAATATGGTTCTTATAAGAACATTAGCCCGTGGATGAGAGACCAGATTTTGGAATGGTTGAGGAAAAAACCATACTATAGAGAGATGTTGGAATGGTTGAGCCTTTTGGCGGGGACATGTCCCCGCTAAAAGCCTTGACCTATAATTTATTAATTAACTTAATCACTTATTTAAGTGATTTTCCGGTTAAAAAGTATTGCCAAGCTGGACCAAGTTTGACCAGCTCAAAGGCTGTGGGACCCACATGTCCCCGCCAAAAGTGACATCTGTCCCCGCCAAAAGCTTCAGCGAGACGGAGTTAGCGGGGACTTTTCGGCGGGGACTTGTCCCCGCTGAAAGTTATTGACGGGGACATGTCCCCGCTGAAAGCCTCATAAAGTCCCCTCGAAAAGCATCGAATGTTGTAGTGCTTGTCAATGGTCGCAGGGCTTATGCCGATCTGTTGAAACAATCATAATCGCTTTGTAATACATCGCAAACTAGAAACCATTAGTTGAGAACAGATCTCGTTTGTTTGCTACGTGACCATCACTTCGCAAGTTGATCGCAACATCTCTGTCTTCGTTTTGTTCTGACCGGTGTGCTTGAAAACGGACGAGACGAGTGTCATCATGATCGGAATGAGACGGCGGTGAAGACGGTGTAATTTTCATGAAGAATGAAGGTGCGTGGCGTGCGTGGAGATCGATATGGCCGATTATATATGTCGTTGAAAAGGTATTGGACTATTAAATAAAGTGATAAATAGGTGTGTAGTTGGTGCAGAAGGGCAAATTCGCCAAAACGTGATTTGATGTCTTAGTTTTAGCAGTATAACACAAAGTTGAGTAAAGTTTTAACTGAGTGTCATTTTTTATGTTAGTTTTGAAATTTTGCCAACATTTTTTTGTAGTTCTAGAAAGTAGCTATTATACGTTGGGATGAGTTAATGATAATGAGGACCAGTCATATGGATCTGTAATAAGACTTCAAACCACAATGTTTTACAGGTCGTACATTTAAAGTAGCAGTACATGATTCTAACCATGGTTTGATAGTATGTCGATGTTCAATAACCCTTTATGGTATCACATATTTACATAAAATTAATGACGACTCGTATGAAATGATTTTGATATCTGGCAAACCTTAAAGGTCTTGCACTCTTGTGAAATAAGGTGTGCTCTATGAATATCACGTTTCAAATGTGTGGATAAACTTTCAAAGCTAGGTGAAGAAGTTTTGTTTACAATCATAATCATGAGAGCACTCAGGGGACATGCACAAACAAGCAGTAGTGTTTTCACTAATTCATCCGTCATCAATGACAAGAGCAACACTCTGATAACTTTTCCAGTGAGAAGACGTGACATATCGTCTTATTTATGACATGATTTCAAAGATTTCAAGATTTCGTTTCGACTTGGATTATTGTGAAAACAAAAATACGTACAAAACCTTCAGAGTCTGATCTTGCTCAATGTGTCATAAAATGACTTCACCAGACAAATTCCCAAACACTTCGTTACACTTGCAAACATGGGAAATGACATTTTACCAGAAAACATGACCATGAAACATGCTGATTTTGGGTTCGCTACACTTGCAACCATGAGCCAAAATGGTCACTTCAGCTAGCACGTTCTTACGGCCTATATGTGGTTTTATGCTTTATATTTAATGCAGAACACGCTTCTGCACGACGGAGTACTGAAAAAAGTGACATAATAGTGCTCCGGGGTGTTACTTTTGAAGTTAATGACCGGAAGGCATCCACTAGACTCGACTATACCAGATGGTTCACACTTGGTCCAATGGGTATGAGACCACTTGCATACAAGAGGGACCCGGTGGACATCTCTGATCTTAAACAAAGAGGGACCCAAGATGCACGAAATGCTGCAGCTGTGTCATTTCTATGCATCAGCCCACATCCTGTGGATCGCCCAATCATAAAGGATGTGGTTGCAACCACGAGGACTCGGTATGAAATTTATCAACATTCCGTTTAGTGACAGTAGTAAGTTGGCCACGCATACATCTCTATTTAGAAGTTAGGGTGTGCTGGTATGCAGTTTTGTATCTTGGTGATTAGAATTTAATGCAAAGAATTTAGTTTCAATCTCCCGCTAGTCTCCATCTGTCTTAAGTCATGTGCGAGTACTAGTTCGCATGGGTCCAAGTGTGCATGTCATCAGCTAGAAAAGTGATTCCCAGGCTTACAACAGAGCAATAAAAGCTTGATGAAATTTTAATACTACTAATCGAGTCGAGCTTGAGCTTGAAATCATCAGCTAGAAAAGTCATGAAATTTCTTTAAGGAAGATTATCTACATTGCATTATGGCACACATACAAATATATGCTTACAAAGTTACAATGTTTTCAAATATAAGATGTCTGTTGAGCATCTCTGATTGATCTTAAAGTGATTAGATGAACATAATGAAATGCAGTTTGTCATGAGATAACAAGTTCATACCTGATACTAAAGCCTTCAATCAAGGATCAAGGATATGTGGATATTTCAAACCGATTTATATAGTTTGAAAATGATAAAACCAAGGAGAGACTGCACATGAATATATAGAAGAAGTATGTGCAAGCTGTACGAGTTGTTAAAAGTGTAACAGACAGCATGCACCAACAGCAACACTAAAAAAGATCATAAAATTCCAAAATGGTAAGAATAATCTTCTACTCAACACCTGTCATACCAATGCATTTAAACAAGCTGTTGCAAGAAAGAGCTGGATTAAAAAGACGGGTTCAAAATGCGAAGAAGAAGAGGACAAAATTGTAAGTGCCGACAAGCAAGGGCAAATGGGAAGTCTCTGTAGGAAATGGCAATATAACCTTTACCTTCGTCTAAACCATTAGTGTGGCTGTTTCAAGAATTGGAATTAATGTCCTTTAGAAGATCCAAGAAGCAAATATTAATATGACACGTACGCGGCCATGGAATGCTTTTGAGAATAATCAAATGTTATGCGTCTAGTTGTGCAGAGATGCAACGATAATTCATCGCGAGATCTGATAGATGAGAAACACGAGGGTAAAAAATTCGACTAGTGGAAGGAGTGTTGTCAGATCGAGAGCAAAAGGGGGAATTATGAAGGGAAGGGATTTGAGGTATCACTTCCAGTCGGCCATTCAAACTTTTAACGCGGGACAGAATGGATGACGGAACATAATCAAGCCTTTAAAATGAGCAGTGGAAGTCAAGAAAAAGAAGATGAAAAATATACCTCTGAATAGAAAACATGTTGGAAACACCACGTAAACACAGATATACCTCTGAATAGAAAACAAAGAGCCATTTTGGGGTTTCTAACAGGACAGCAAAGCAAGCAAGTGATGCAAAACCAGCATGATACAAAAGGAGGCATGTAAAGGTCCTAACGTATGTGCATAATAAAAATACACCTAGCTAGCCATTAAGACAGAGTGATCCTTGTCTATCTAGTAATATTATAGCAATGAGCGAGAATAAAAAAACAGGAAGACAAACAAACAAACAAACAAAAGCATAAGCATGTGCATATTAATGTCGATTAAAAACAAACAAACAAGCAAGCAGTGGGAAATAAGAAAAAGAAGATGAAAACAAAGAGCGGGACCGAATGGAACATAATCAAGCCTTTAAAATTAGAGCAGTGGGAGATAAGAAAAAGAAGATGAAAAGTATATATGCAAGTGTTGAACATCAAGTTGAATGGCTTGAAAGAGAGAACATGTTTAAACACTCTGAATAGAAAACAAAGAGCCATTTTGGGGTTTCTAACAGGACAGCAAAGCAAGCAAGCAAGCAAGCAAGTGATGCAAAACCAGCATGATACAAAAGGAGGCATGTAAAGGTCCTAACGTATGTGCATAAAAAAAATACACCTAGCTAGCCATTAAGACAGAGTGATCCTTGTCTATCTAGTAATATTATATATAGCAATGGGCGAGAATGGAAAAAACAGGAAGACAAACAAACAAACAAAAGCATAAGCATGTGCATATTAATGTCGATTAAAAACAAACAAACAAGCAAGCAGTAGTAGCTGGAAAATAAAAACAAGTAGTAGTAGTAGTTCAACAAAGTAAATTAAAACAAAGTAGGTGATGCTGCTATTTTTGCTAGTGTTTTGGCTGCTTCTTCATCACCTTCATCTGCTTTTCTCTTCAACAACCTGCCACTACTATCCATCCTTGCCATCAAGTCGGTAAAAACAACAGGCTCCTCCTTGTCGTCATCTGGATTCTTCAACTTGATCAGCGTCTCACGAGCCCTTTCTCTCTCAAACTCACTCAAATCCTCTTGATGTGATTCCTTCTCCAGCTGCAAAATAAAATCCTCCTTCCACTTGCTTAAACCGTCAACTGGTTCGGTTTTAATCAAACCTCTTCTGCCATAAATCTTTCTCCATAAAGCATCGCAATTCTTTTCCGTCCAGGTCATCTTATTAGACAATAAATCCTTCCGGGGTCTGAGTTCGTAAGGTGTGCCCTCAGGCAACCCTCTCTTCATACAAATTCTTTTCCACATAGACACCGCTAGCTTCTCCTCATCCAATTTCTTCAACCCACCAGTTTCCGGGTCGATACCCCAATGCGTCACCCTCGACATCTTCAACGATTGATGTGGTTAGGGTTTTCGTTTCATTTTGGGGGCCGGATTCTATTTATTTATAACTACTCTTCGAGTAAATTCCATAAATCATCCCTAAAGTTTAGCCAATTTGCATGTTTCGTCCCAAACATTTTGAAACTGCAAGGATTGTCCCTGTGGGAAACTTATGGGGCATGTATCGTCCCTGGCTTCAAACAACGTTAAGTGGAATCTGTTAAAAGTTACACGTTAGCCATTTTGGACAATGATCGTTGCATCGTCCATCCTCTAAACTAACAGCCGTTTATAAGTTAAATATTTTTGGTTTGTTTAGATTTTTATATACTTTTTATACGCTTTTATATAAATTTTTGTATACGTTATTATATATACATTTTTGCATACGTTTTTATATAAGTTCTTATAGACGTTTTTGTACACTTTCTTATAGTTTTATGCACTTTCATATAAATTTGTGTATACGGTTTTATATACAATTTTTTATACTTTCTTAAATAAATTTTTATAT
Source organism: Artemisia tridentata subsp. tridentata (assembly GCA_021014915.2). NCBI lineage: Eukaryota > Viridiplantae > Streptophyta > Magnoliopsida > Asterales > Asteraceae > Artemisia > Artemisia tridentata. The sequence goes on from CP139506.1 coordinate 86,212,291, forward strand.
ACGTTTTTATACACGTTCTTATATACTCTTTATACGCATTTAAATACGTTTTTTTATACGCTTTTATATAAGTTTTTTTATTCGCTATTATAAACGTTTTTGTATACGCTATTATAAACGTTTTTGTATACTGTGTTTATATACGTTTTTCTATACTGTTTTATATACATGATCATATATATTTTAATATACGTTCTTATATACATTTTATACGCTTTTATATATGCTTTTATGTACGTTTTTGTATACTTTTTTATATACGTTTTTGTATACGTTATTATAAACGTTTTTAAATACGTTTTTGTATACGTTATCATATACATTTTTGTATACATTTTTATATACGTTCTTATAAACGTTTTTGTATACATTTTTTGTATACGTTTTTTTTATACATTATTATATAATATTTATATACATTTTTGTAAACTTTGTATATAAAAATGTATACAAAAAAGCATGGTTGTCAAAATCGCGATCCTGATCGCAGGATCGTACGATCCTACGATCGTACACACAAAATACGATCAGGATCTTAATAAGATCATAATTCAAGTAGGATTGTATCAGGATCGTAGGATCGAACGTAAGATCGTATGATCGCCTATTTATTTTATTTGTTTGTTTTTTAAATTATTTATTTATTTTTTGCTATATTTACTTATTATGCATAAGTCCATGTCTTAAAGCCCAATGACTAAGAATTCTTCATGAAAGCTATTATTTTGATGTTGTTAATTGATTGTCTTTTGCAAAATTAATGAGTGTTAAATCATTATACTTTTATGGACTATTTCGAAATAGTTTAGATGTGTCTTTTTGGGTTTATTATTAAAAACGATTTCGTGCTTTGTAACATGTCAGAAGCTTGTTTGTGAAGTAAACCATTTAGATGCTTGACCCAATTTTGTTCATAATTTATTTTATGTTTCATATAAAAACATGAATTATATGTTAAAAAATTTCAGTAATATTACAAGAATATCATAATTTAATTTATTTGATTATCAAAAAAAAAAAAAAAAAAAAAAAAAAATTGTGTTGCCCCTCTATTATAAATTATGTTTTTTCATTTTCATATACAATCCATTTATCTTTTTGCATTAATCTATATACTGTATTAAAAAAAAGTCACAGAATCACGTACCAATAAATTAACACTATATTTTTACATTAATCTAAATGTTATCGCGAAAAACCTATAATAAAAAACATTGAACAACAAGTAGGTGCACGTATGTAGTAACTTTTTGCAAGTGAGCATTGCAATATATCTAATATTCTACTACTACAACACTTGAACATATAACTTTTTCTTTTATCATCCATTTAAATTCGTTTATCATATGAAATATTGTATAGAAATATAAAACTACAACCCCTATACAAAAATATATACATTTTCATAGGATCTTACGATCCCAATCCGATCCTACGATCACGATCTTGCAAAGCCGAAAACGATCCTAGGTAGGATCCCGATCCTGACAACCTTGCAGAAAAGTATACAAAAATGTATATAAAAACGTATATAAAAACATATACAAAAATGTATAAAATAACGTATACAAAAGCGTATATAATAACGTGCACAAAAACATTTATAAAAACGTATAAAAAGTATATAAGAACGTGTATAAACCGTATATGAAAATGTATATAAAACTGTATATAAAAACGTTAATAATAGCGTATACAAAAACTTATATAAAAATGTATACAAAAATGTATACAAAAATGTATACAAAAATGTATATAAAAGCGTATAAAGAGTATATAAAAACGTGTATAAAAACGTATATAAGAAAGTATAAAAAAATGTATATAAAAACATATAAAAATATATATAAAAGCGTACAAAAACTATAAGAAAGTGTATAAAAACATTTATAAGAACTTAAATAAAAATGTATACAAAAAAATATATAAAAACGTATACAAAAACATATTTAAAAATGTTTATAATAACATATACAAAAACGTATACAAGAAATTATATAATAACGTATAAAAAGTATATACGAAATCGAAAAACTTAAATAAACCGAAAATATTTAAATTATAAACGAATGTTAGTTTAGAGGATGGATGATGCAACGATCGTTGTCCAAAAGGGCTAACGTGTAACTTCTAACGGAATCCACTTAACGTCGTTTGAAGCCAGGGACGACACATGCCCCAAAGGTTTCCCACAGGGACGATCCTTGTAGTTTTGAAATGTTTGGGACGAAACATGCAAATTGACCAAACTTTAGGGACGATTTATGCAATTTACTCTTGATGTAACGATTGAAAGAAATGAGACTTTGGAAGAGTTTGTTGAAAATCATAATTTTGGTTAGTTGGGAAAGAGCTAGCCAAACACCCCTTTTATTTGAAATGAATAGAGTATTAGTTCATAAGTTGATGATTATGCATCTAGATGATTTATATGTATATATGTGCCTTATGTATAGGGAGGAAAAGCTAACTACTTGCTTATGGAACACGCAAATCAAATAAATAACGTGAGTAACGGTAATTACTTGTATGTGGTAAAAAGTATTAATGTAAATGATGCACTCCTAAACCTATCATATTCGCGCTTAAGTGATGCGATAAATGATTGTTGTATGTGCCTAAGAGATGCACCTATAGTATATCACATGGTACCTAAGTGATGTATCCTCCATAATTATTACCTATTGTGGGTTGGTAAGTCCCCGTTTATGAACTAGCCTAAATGGGAGACGCATGTCTGAATTTCAATATCCCACCCAATAATTAATTCACGCAATGAATACCATTCTCAATTAATTCATAAGAGATAAACATTAATTGGACACGTTTTAGTGCACGTTTAAGCTACCCATATGGGATCGTAGCCAATTTTCCAACTCCTAACATATACACCATTGATAAGAGATGATAAACAAGAAATTAATAACTAGGTTTCATGCAATCCTAAGTAAATACTAATTAGTTTAGCCTAGTATAGTAATAAATAAACAAACAAATAAGCAAATCACATAATTACGCATAACATGATTAAATTATTGAATAAATAACTTATCTCAATAGTACATGAGGTCTTCAAGGGCAAAAAAGGCCTACAAAAGCTGTAAAACCGACTAGGGTTCGGTGGTATTTGTTCCTTTAAAGTTACACAGATAATAATGAAAATATTGCATTTATATTTATAGTTTTTAGGTTGTGACGGCGTCACGTTATGGTTGTGACGCCGTCAGCTTGCCATCAGTTAGGGTTTCGTTTTGTCCACCGCCTTAATGTAACGGCGTCACGTTGTAGTTGTGACGCCGTCAGATGCCGTCATGCCAAGCCGTCTCCACACACTGACCTATCACAGGGAGGTGACGGCGTCACACAACCTTGTTACGTTGCTGAAGTTGTCATTTTTCTTTGTTCTTCTTCCAATCGAGTCTAAAACTTGTACTTTTCAAGCATTGCTCTCCCAAGTACCTACAACTTAAAAAGAATCAATTTAGGGCAATATATGATTAAATATGTACAAGTTCAAAGGCTAAATGACCCCTAAAAACGTATGAAATTTACACCTCATCAACACATCCACGTGATATTAAAGCACCGATTCATATTTGTGGGAGATGTTATCAAGAGGAGCATGCTAACACAGAGTATCCAAATTTGAAAGCACCTCCTAAACCGCTACGAGCAAAAGATGAATTTCGATAGTAGTGTACCATGTGTTGAGAGCCCTGGGCCATTTTTTCAGATTACGGCTAAAAAAGCTAAAGCATCACACGATGTCATGACAAGTACTTTCTTGGTAAATTCATTGCCTACTCGAGTATTATTCGATTCTGGTGCAAATTGTTCATTCGTATTGGAACTATTTAGTCAAAATTTTACTACTCATATTAGTAGACTTAGCCCTTTCTTAGACGTTGAAATAGCCGATTGTAAAACTATTCATGTGACTAATGTTTTTGAAGATTGCTCTATAGAAATTAATCATGAAATTTTTTGGGTCGACTTAATTCCCATGACAATGGGTAAATTCGATGTGGTGATTCGTATGGATTGGCTCGAAAGATACGAGGTCGTTATCTCGTGTCAAAAAAAGATAATCCTAGTAAACTCCCCAAGTGGGGGAGACGCTATTATTTATGGTGAGCGAAAGAAGAAATTCTTGGTTATGTACCATGGTTTGAGTGGATATAGATCTTGGCCCAATCTTCCGACCGATATTCTATCCTTGATAGCCGATCGATTAGCAATAATTGTGTTGTTCAGTTTTCGTGGTACATGTAAAGATTTCCGATCAGTCAGTTAAAGCTTCAGCTAAAACCGTATCTTCTAAAACTCCATGGTTACTTTATTGTAAGCCGGACAGCACGGAATGCCGATTCCATACCTCCAAGATGCAATTTCCTCGCGTCATATCAAGGATGGCTGCTCGTATCCAAAGGCAAATCTAAATTCTTCTTTTGGCTTATATGCCTTGCCAAAATCGATCTCCCAGCCTAAACAAGAAAATAAATTGCAATGCCGGAGTGCTTACTGATGTGCCTACCTCGCTTCATTGCATCGTCTCTATTATTATCTCAATCGATGATACATGTGTCGAAGTAAACTTGATATCTAAATGGGAAAGTGTGTTGGAATTTTAATATCATGTCATACATAATTAAACACATAAAACATCAAAGTAATAGCGGAAGCGAGTAGGATCATATAATGCATAAATTAATTAACCAAATTAAAAGTAAGCGTACCTTATGATTCTAGCCAAATAAGAATCAATCTTCAATTGAATCACCAAGAACCCTAATTAGGGTTTATAAGGATTACATGAATTGCCCCTTACCGATGTTGCAATTCAATCCAAGATATTAACTATAGTGAGTTAATACCAAGTTCTTGTACACGCGTACTATTAGCGATTCGATGTGAATGCTAGTTCTTGAATCACAAAAATAAAAGCACAAAGCAAACAAGGTTTAGCTTTATATAAAAAAAAATGGGTCGAACCCTTTAGTTTCAATCCGTCGATTATGGAAAAGAAAGCATGGAAATCATGCATGCAAAAATATCATGCGCACATGCATAATAAATATCATGTACTGCCATTGCATCCAATGGAATCTCATGCGTATGTATTCTATATTGGTCGACTGACTTTTAAGGGATAAAGTATTCGTGTATATGAAAAGGTAAGGATGTGTGTCTATATATATATATAGGGATAATTACAAAAATAGACCAAACACCAAAGGGCGGTTCCTATCTACCCCGAAATTGGAAAATAATTTTTTGGTCTAGGGCAACCGGCATTTTTTTGGGCAACTGAAGGATTTCAGTGTATTTTTTGGGCAACAATCGACATTTTTTGGGCAATTGGGGGCGTTTTTGGGGCAACTGGGGACATTTTTGGGGCAACTGGGGTACGGATAGACCATTTGGTGTTTGGTCTATTTTGGTAATTATCCCTATATATATATATATATATATATATATATATATATATATATATATATATATATATATATATATATATATATATATAGGGGAGCTTTATTTTCAGAACCCTGTTAAGTGCGGGAACTGCGAGAACTCCAAATTTGCATTAGAAAACGTGCGTGTTCATATAAAACATGTATGTTTTCTTACATACACCTTAATACACATACCTGCATATTAAGGTGTATGTAAGAAAACATACATGTTTTATATGAACATGCATGTTTTCTAATGCAAAATTGGAGTTCTCGCAGTTCCTGCACTTAACAAGGTTGTGAAAATAAAAACCATTTTGCATTGATCTGTTGCACTTAACAGGTTTTATATGAACATGTATGTTACTCAGGTATGTGTATTAAGGTGTATGTAAGAAAACATACATGTTTTATATGAACATGCATGTTTTCTAATGCAAAACTGGAGTTCTCGCAGTTCCCGCACTTAACAGGGTTCTGAAAATAAAGATACACTATATATATATATATATATATATATATATATATATATATATATATATATATATATATATATATATATATATATATATAGTGTAACTTTCAAACGAGAACCATTTTATCCGCAAGAACTGAGAGAACCACCAAAAACATACATGCACGCCTTCAATAATTGTATTTTTGCACATATGTTTTCAAAACAACACATATGTTTTAAAAAAAACATAGTTGTTCTAAAGAATTTGATAAGAAATTCGAAATACAAAAATTTTCTTTGAAGGTGTGCATGTATGTTCTTATAAAACGTGCAACGACAATATTGCGGCCGTGTGTAAGGTTTTTGTGAAAAAATAGGATGAGTTCATAATGATATTGAAGAACATAGGTGGATGTTTACGATTATTGATGATTTGCATGTATTTTTATTTTATTTTAAAAGGCGTGCATGTATGTTTTTGGTGGTTCTCTCAGTTCTTGCGGATAAAATGGTTCTCGTTTGAAAGTCCCCCTATATATATATATATATATATGCTTATATATATATATATATAGCATTTAACCTTGTTCAACAAGTCATTGTTAGCACCTCCTTAAGTTACAAAACTCGACACTCAACCCCCTAATTTTTCCTTGTTCGACCATATAAATATTTGTGATTTAATAATTAAATATAACTATTTCATATAACTAATCAGGAAGTGACTACTAAAATGTGCAACAAATAAATATGGCATGCATGAACAACACGTACTAGCTTGCATTTGCACTTTATGCATAACGTGAAGGATATTTAGGGGGCAATCTATAATAAGTGCTTACTTAATTGTGATTGATGTGTGCAGATTATTCCTTAGGAGATACAAATCACATGAAATATGCTAAAGATTTCAACCGGCCTAATATGCCCCTTTGTGAAATATGCTAAAGATTTCAACCGGCCTAATATGCCCCTTTAGATAAGAGAATGAGTATTCTACTTATAAGTAACTAATACGAGTAATCAAACGCCTTCATGGCTTATTTATCCTTGTTTAATGCAATTGCCCACAGTGACCTACTGATCTCCATGTACTGATAATGATCTAATCTAATCTACTCCTATGCGGCTATGCCGCTTACAATCACACAGAAATAGATCTTTATACATCACAATAAAACACAAATAGGGGCTCGAAAAACAGCATACCTATGTTTTGAGATGAATTCCAAAGCATGTAACACCAAGGAATACAAATATTCAAACTTCCTGCTATACACTTGACTTGAATTTTGAAGCAGCAAAGCAGCTACAATTTCAAACAAAAACAAACAATTATCAAAACAAAAACAAAGACCCTAAGACAAGATTCACTTTTCATCAACACCCTTTTCAAGATTCAATTTTTCCATCACAACAACCAATACCAAAGTGACCGAGTGGTTAGGCCTGTAATGTCCTCACAAGGATTCAAACCTGTCTAGGTACACATTTAGGGGTCGTCATTCAACAAGGAAAGGGTTGGAAACAGTCATGGGTATACCATGGTTAGTAATACTTGCCCTCCCCGGGGTAACCTAAACAGTGAAAACCTCATCCGTTTACCCGTTTTCGCACACCCTTTTAACAAAACACCAACATTCAGCAAAATTTACTGACAAAAAACCCTTATCTTCAATTTTCACAACCCATAATTAAAAAATTTCAAACAAACACACCAATTATAAAAAATCCCTAAATCAAGATTCAATTTTTATGATACCGTTTTTCACAAATTACCAGTTTTCAGCAAACTTCACAGCTAGTCTTGAACCGAACACAAACCAAAAACCGCAAACCAAAAATAGAACAAACATATGCTATACAAGTCTATCAAAAATTCCAATAGCTATAAACTTATAAATAAGCCACGAAAATAAGCACATCGAGTAAATCTATTATTAAACCACAAAACGATTTTAACGAATACAAAATAAAAAGAAAATAAGCAAGCTTCGTGGGTTTTCGGCATACCCACAAGAAGAAGAAGGAGATGGTGGTGATAGCTGCGGTTGAATTGGAGTTCGACTTCGACATATGGTTAACCCAATTAATTCCTTTATAACTTCGATCTATCCATCTTTCTTGACCTTGTAGCGGATGGAGATGGCTTGGCGAGGTGATGGTGAAGGCGTGGCTGCGTTGTGGCAGTGGTGTCGATTGCTGGTATAGGAGAAGGAAGAGGAGAGAGTTATCTCTTCTCTTTTCTTTTTGTGTTGGTTTGATACAAATGAGAAAACACAGATATATATGACTTTTAACTGATTATGACCCATATGTTATGACGCTTCTGAAAACGAGTCATCCTCAATAGAAAATTTACTCGAAATGACTCTTATTTTATGACTTTGCTCTTTGCGCGTCATCTTGTAGCGTGGGTCATAAAAAGCGGGTCAAGGATAGCCCTTTTTCTAGTAGTGACTTAAGGTACTACAGGTCGAAACCTATCTCTAATACCATAATTGTGACACCCCCATCCGAGAACGGGTCAAAATGTCACATCATGGTGTCAATCAGAACATAATAAACGCAAGCGGAAGACTTAAATAAATAAATACAACTCATGAAACAAAATGACTTTCAAAGAAATACAAATCAAATCCAACTCTAAAATGAGATGAAATAACCAAGACATAAGTCATAAACTAATTCCAAAAAGATAGGGAAACCAAGGTTGGGTTGGTCCTCTAAATGCTCCTACTCTCATCACTCAAATCCCAGCCTCCTGCTTGAAAACCTGCCGCAGAGGAAAGAAAATGCGGCTGAGCTTAAAAATCCCAGTGAACAGATATAAACAAACGAATATCTAATCATGAATAAATGTACGAAATGGAATCATAAGGATCTGCTGAACAAAGATGTCATATATCAAAAGAGTCAAAAGAATTAATGAGTCATAAAGATGATAAGGAAATCATAGAATCATACGGAAATACCCACGAGCTCAAAACATACGTCTAAGGCATGATACATGCCTTAAACCAAATATCCAAGCATATACCATATCCTGTCATAACAAATCATAGCAAATGGAGTAGCGAACTCCTAAAAGTGAACTAGGGTGTATGGCACACACAAACCATTTACTACAAAGCCATATCAGAACATGTTACAAAACAAACCTAGGATGCATCCATACGCTCCCTGCAAAACAAAGTTATACATACACCACCATACACCTGTACTCTGACAAATATATTGGCGTATCAAAATGGCAAATAAGTGCACGAGCTCAATAATCATATACATATCAAAAGGGAACGCCGTGGACCAATCACACCGCCACAGATTGTGTCATGCCATTGATGCCTCAATGACATGGCCATGGTACCTCCATGACTAGTTAGCTCGGGTAACAGAATAAACAAAGCTTTTACATCATAATGAATTAATTATAGTATCTCCAAGCAGTATAACAACAGGAATGAATGCCATATCAAATGACATAGAACTAACTATCATATCATAAGAAATTATGTCAAACGGAAATCACCAACGAATATCATAACGAATGAAATAAAGTCAAGGATCGAAGAGTTAATGCGAAACTGTTACTGAGAAATGGTAGAATATCCGTACCTTAGCAAATGGAATGAAAGCAAACAAAAAAGAAATCACAAGGAAAACAACGTCACGTCTTCTTCAACGAATCTACACGGATTAGGTATCATTTAATACTTATGTGTTCATTTAATTTCATAAAGGATTTTAGTACTTATTGTCATTTATTAACACGTTTAGGGTTTCTCATGTGATTCTGGTTCATATTCTTATGATTTTTAAAACACCTCAAACAAGCTCATTTAATTCTATACTTTTTACTAGAGATACTTATATATGTTTAGTACTTCACCTAATTTTTACAGATTTTATCTCCTAGTGTAAGTATCCAAACAAAAATCATTTTTCAAACCTGTTCCAGAATGTGACCTAATGGTATACCCGAAAAGTTTGTATTTTATAAACATACCTAAGCTTTCCATAAAAATTTACAACAATTACAGTAACCAATAAACATATTGAATATTCACCTGCAAAAACTGGGGGTTCTGATTCGTTATCATTTGGAAATTAAAAATCATAAGAACCGACTGATTTTCCATACCTGATATTCAGATTTAACACTTAAACTTCTAAAAATCAAAAGATTGCCTTCACGACCACCAATGAACACGAAACTTGATATTTAGATAATACACATCATGAACTTATTTTTAAACCCAAAAATCACACAAAAATATGTTTTGTTAGGAATATAAGTATTCATATGAAGACTCGGTCACCCCGAGTATCTGTTAGCATTAAATAGCTCGTAGGATTATTAGTATTATTATTATTAGTTGAGTTATTATAGTGTTCGTGGAGTGGGTCGGGTCTTTACCCTCTGTCAGCTCACTCCACAGCCCACACGGGGCATATTATGTATGTCTATAAATACCCCTCTCCCACCAAGGGAGAGGGTTGGACCTTTTACTTTTTCATTAATCTAATATCACAAGTTTCTCTCTCTAGAAAAAGGCTCCCAATCTTATTTCTCTCTCTATACACAAATCGGCCATACATCAAGATTCAAGTGTGTTATGTGTTATCAAAAGCTTACAATTGGTATCAGAGCCAGGTTAGGTTCAAGTGGTTATATGTGTTTGGATTTGTGGTTCATTTTCTAAGTTTTTTTGGTTTTTTCTTTGGTTCGGCATAAAACGCAAGAAAACATCAAATTTGACCATAGTTTGTGTTGAAAGCTTGTACTTTCTTGTTTAAAATGGTTGTATAAGATTAGGTTAGTGGTTGGATAACTTGTATCATTCGTTTACTGTGTACTAGAGGGTATTCGAGTGGTTTTAAGACTTTGTTCTTGGCTGCGGTTTGACATTCGGACCGGTTTTTTTCGCTGTAGTTTGTCACTCGTTAAAGGATTCGTGGTTGCGGTTTGAGCTATTTGGGAAATTGTAGACTGCGTTTTGGGTGAAATATTCTGACTGCGTTTTGGATTATAACCAAAACAGGAAAAAGACAAATCGCAGTCGATAGCGACTGTTTTGTCCCTTGCGGTTTGTCGTTTAGTGCTGCGGTTTGACTTCAGGTGTTGCGGTTTGACTCTTTGCGGTTTTGGTCTTTTCCGGTTTAAGTCTTTGCGGTTTGAGTCTTTGCGGTTTAGGTCTTTGCGGTTTAAGTCTTTGCGGTTTGACTCTTTGCGGTTTGTGGTACACTGCGGTTTGAGGTTTCTGCGTTTTGCTAGTTCTGCGATTTGATCATTGTGGTTTGTCTTGTGTGACTGCGGTTTGGTATTCTGGTGTTGCGGTTTGACCATTGTGGTTTGTTGTGTGAGATTGCGTTTTGGGTGCTGTGGTTTGATACTAAAATAATACTTTTAACTGAGACTTGACTTAAGTAATCAAATCACGGTTTATTCTTGATTTTAGTAAAATCCCGCGAAAGAATCTATTTCTCGGTTTAAATCATAGAATTATAAAATCCCGTACAAATCTACATCATGACAAGCACTGCTTCTGATGACATTCAAGCTGCCGGGTCCGATACCCGCCCTCCTATGCTTGACAGGACGGATTATGAGTCTTGGGCACAACGAATTCGACTCTACTGCTTGGGAAAAGAGAATGGTGTCAACATCCTTAAATCCATTGATGAAGGACCCTTTCAAATGGGCACCACGAGAGATGCTGTTACTACCGATGAGAATGGAGCTGTCACGTTTGGAATCGACAGGCCATGTACTTACAATGATCTTAATGAGGAAGAAAAGAAGAGATATGATGCTGACATTAGAGCCTCCAACATTTTGATTCAAGGACTTCCCAAAGATGTGTACAAGCTTATCAACTTCAACACTGAAGCCAAAGCTGTTTGGGATAATGTCAAAATGCTTCTTGCTGGATCTGAACTAACCAAAGAAGATCGTGAGTCTCAGCTGTATGATGAGTTTGCGCACTTCAAGATGAATCCTGGAGAGAACATCACTGATTACTATGTAAGATTTTACAAGCTTGTAAATGACATAAGGATCATCAGGATGACTATGCCAAACACCCAACTCAACTCAAAGTTTGTGAACAACATGACACCAGAATGGGACATATTTGTTACTGCAGTGAAACTTAACAAAGGATTGAGAGATACCAATTATGAGCAGCTGTATGCCTACTTACAACAACATGAAAAGCATGCAGCTTATGATCGTCTTTTGAGGGAAAAACTTAATCCAACTGCAACAAATGATCCACTTGCATTTGTTGCAAATATTCAGCCACTCAATCAATCTTCATCTGATCAAGCTTATCATCATCCCTATTCATCACCATCTGTTGTGAATCCTCAACTGGATTCAGGATATTCTCACACCGACAAAATGATTGATAACCTCACCAACTAAGTTTCCTTGCTTGTTCAACAGTTCAAAGCAACACTCCCTCAAACCAACAACCAACTTAGAACTTCGTCAAACCCACGCAATCAAGCAATTGTGGAGGATGGAAGGGTTATGGTTCAGAATGTTCAGGGAAGAAAGAATTTGAATCAAAGAAACATGGGTCAGGGTAATGTGCAGATCAGAGTAGGGAATGCAAATCAGGGGCAGGGAAAGCAACCCAAGTGTTACAACTGTGGTGGTCTTGGGCACATAGCAAGAAACTGCAATCAACCAAAGCGTCCACAAAACTCTGACTACTTCAAGGATAAAATGCTATTGATGCAAGCTCAAGAGAATGGAGCAGTCTTGGATGAAGAAGAGTTGTTGTTTCTTGCTGGTGATGGGGGGAATACGTTTGATGCTGATGTGGATGATCAACCAGTTCAAGACTTGGCACTTAATGATCCCAACATCTTTCAAGCTGATGACTGTGATGCTTTCGACTCAGATGTTGATGATGAACCCACTGCTCAAACCATCTTCATGGCTAATCTGTCCTCTGTTGTCTCATCACCTCAACAAGCTGGTCCTTCCAATGCTTCTGTCATATCTGAGGTACTAAAACTTTATGACACATATAACGTGGTAGATGAACAGAAGATTCCCAACGAAGTACAACAGACAGATGTTGTTGAATCAGATACTGTTGACATGGGAAATAGCAATATTATTCCATATGAACAATATGTGAATCACAACAACGTGTCTGATGTACCAGGTTATGCATCCTCTGATGTAGAAAATGATTGTGTTATAGATAATGCTTGTGAGTTGCATGAGAACACTGTGTTTGTCCCCGATGACACCTTGACCACTAGACTTAATATCTATAAAGAACAGGTGGCCATATATGAACAACGTGCAAATTTTGAGCTAACTGAACATAAGCAGAAAATGGATAGTCAAATGCATACACTCATAACTGAACGTAATTTAAGGGAAGAAACATTGAAAAAGGAGTTGAATTCTTAAAAAAAACAACTGGATCAGACTGTTAAACAAAAACAGGAGATCCAAAAGCGTGTAAATACACTAAAACAAGATTTCAAAGAAAAAGAAACAAAACTCTTAAATGATTTCTCTAGACTTAAAACGTTAAAGAATAAGCTTGAATACAAGTTGTACACACAAGACCAAACCAGAGAAACTGCTAAAATGATTCAAACGCATAAAAAGTTGTGTGATAAGCATAGTGAAAATAATGTAGGTGAACCTAAATTAGCTATCCTTAGGAATGCTAAAGTAGCCCAACCTGCCTTATATGATGCAAATGTGATGATTATGCCTGGTCATGCCCCTCCTGATGTCTCATCTTTAGAAGAGAGTAATGAGATAAAAGTGAGAAATAGAGAAAGAATGACTGAGAAAATGAAGGATCCCAAATGTATAGCCAATCGAATCATAGTCAAACCCCATGATTACTATGAGGAAAATAGATTGACTGTTTTTGCACCTCAAACTAAGTTGACGCCTGAACAAATATTTTGGTCTTTGGACATCGAAAAGAGAAAGGCCGATGAACTTAAAGACAAAACTCCATCCCTTAGGAAAATTGCGGTTGCAACAGTGTATCCTCCCAATACACCTAGGCATAATGCAAAACTTTAATTAGCATATATGTACTTTGTCAACTATTTGCTGATTTTGATAAAACATGTAAGAAGAGAATTACACCAACAGGAATTACTGAGGGGGAAAGGGGTTTTGAACAAACAAAAAGGTGTTACTTAACTGAGGTCATTCCATTCTTTAAACTACTCAAAGAACATTTTGAAGGGATGCAAAAAACCCTTAAAACTGAAGTAAATGAGATGAAAGTAGTGTTTAAAGATATGGAAAATGAGGTAGCTCAAAATGCGATAGAACTTAAGAGTCGTGAGATTGAGAGAAAGAATATTCTCATCACCAATGAGAATTTGATTGCTAGATGTATTGCACAAGATGTATTTTATACAGCTCCTGATGCTGCATTAACTGCTTGTCAATTTCATGAGTATTCTATTGTATTGAATGTTACCCAGAATCGTGTTGTTGAGCTTGAGGGGGAGAATTGGAAATTGCATGAGAAAATTCAAAATGATGACCATGATAACATGGTCAAGCATTTTTCAAAACTAGAGGTTGATCATCTTAATTTGCAATTAAAATATCAACACTTAGAAGAAAGATGTAAAATATCAAATGCCAAGACATCTTTGGATGCTCCTGAATTTGATACATATTTTGAATTAAGCAAACGCGATGAAAAAATTCAAGCTCACACTAACACGATTCAAAAATTGAGGCCCAAATTGCCCAATTGAAGTCAAACAAGAGTGAAGCAATTGGCGCCAATAAACCATCGTCTTTAGATTCTCAGAATTTTCAATATCAAGACACCATCAATAAGTTACACTATGAAAATGAGTGTTTTTGAGCTAAAAATTCAAAAGTCAAACAACATTACAAAGAGTTATATGACTCAATTAAAGTCACACGAAACAGTCACAATGAACAAATAACTTATTTGTTAAATGAAATCGAGAATCTTAAGACTCAGGTGAAAGGGAAAATGCCAACTGTTACTTGTGATAATGTTGTTCCAAAGGTTTCTGCTTGTAGTAAGTATGCTGTCGATGTTGTGCCTATTCCATTTCCCCTTAGGAACAATAGGTCTGCCCATCAAGTATATCTCAATCACCTTAAGGATAGCCTTGACACCCTTCATGAGATCGTAGAAGAGGATAGGGTAGATAAACCACTTGATAGTACAGTTGTGGATGCCTGCTTCCTCACTAAACGTTCTCAGGAACTTTTAGAATACTTCATTGGCATAGGCCCTAAGATTGATAACAAAAGAGATAGATTTGATGCATCATCCTCTACGACTAAGAACAAGCATGTAACCTTTGATCTACCACTGAGAACATCTGAAACCAGCACATCAAAATCAGGAAAACAAAAGACAGTAAAACAAACTAATGTTCCCATCATTACTTCTACAGGAGTAAACTGTGACACCAAAGCTAGCGGGTTAAAGCCTAGAGGCAATGCAAGGAAAGATACGACTGCGCCGGTTAAGAGTGTTCATGAGAAGAAAGTAGAAGCCCAACCTAGGAACAATAAGTTTGCAATGAATGGAATGAATCGTGTTGATTATAGTATTAAAAGTACTGTAATTAATTCGAATTCTAATGCTGTCTGTAAAACATGTAACGAATGTTTAATTTCTGGTAATCATGATGATTGTGTTGTGTCATTTTTGATGTCTCCTGTACTATCCCAAGTTAAGAATGTTAGGAAAACTGAAATAAGTAAGCAAATTTGGAAAGCAACAGGAAAAACGTTTGCTAATGTTGGGTATCAATGGAGACCCACTGGAAGGAAATTCACTTTAGGAGATCAGTGCCCTTTAACTAGATTGAATAATTATAAAATAGTAAGGGTTAAGGAATGGAAGCCAACTGGTCGAATGTTGCCTTTAGTGACACAATGCCCTGCAACTAGGTCAATTGCTGCTTCTAGTGTAGTTTCCACTGTAAATACAGTAGCATCTGTGAATCATGTAGTTCCAGAGTTTGTGTGTGCTAACCAATCGGACCCCAGCTGCACGTGGGGATCCATATTTTTCAGTTATCCATCGTTGTCTGTTTTCAAATGCAGGTCGTACAAATCGTCCTTTGGTATTTGGACTCAGGCTACTCAAAACATATGACTGGCGATCGCTCAAGGCTCAAGAATTTCGTGAAAAAGTTTATCGGGACTGTTAGGTTCTGGAACGACCATTTTGGGGCAATTATGGGTTATGGAGATTATGTGTTTGGCGACAGTGTAATTTTCAGGGTATACTACGTGGAAGGGATACAAAATCTACAACAAAAGAACCCGACAAATCATGGAAACTATTCACGTGACATTCGATGAGCTGACTGAGTAAACGGCTCCTGGACAAACCAGTTCTGGACCCGCACCTAATTTATTGACACCTGGACCAATTAGTTCAGGTCTTGCACAGAATCCTACGCCTGCATTTCCTTATGTACTTCCCACCAGTGATGAGTTGAAGAAGTTATTTGATCCAATGTTTGACGAATACTTTGAGCCACCAACAGTTACTACTACAACGGAAGCTCCACCGGTACCTCCTGTTGATGATGCTCAAATTCCACAAAACTCAGAAGGTCCATCTGTATCTGCCTCAATCAGTTAAGATGCACCATCTGCCAGTCACTCGCCCTCATCATCAAATATTCAATCTTCTTATGTGCATCAAGGCTCTGCAGTAGACAATTCTTTTGAAGTGAATCATTTTGCTCCTGCTGATGATGTTCCATTTGAGAATGTATTTGCTCCTGAATCTTCCACTGATACATCCTCTTCAGGAGATCACTACACGGCAACATCAGTTCAATACCCTCAACCACATGATCATCTCATAAAATGGACCAATGATCATCCAATTGACAATATCATTGGTAATCCTTCTCTTCCGGTATCCACGAGAAAGCAACTTGCTACCGATGCACTGTGGTGTTTCTTCAATTCCGTACTATCCAAAGTCGAGCCAAAAGACTTCAAAGAAGCCATGTCCAAAGACTGTTGGTTTAATGCTATGCAAGATGAAATTCATGAATTTGATCGACTTGAAGTATGGGAATTAGTGCCTCCTCCAGAGTGTGCAATGATTATTGCTCTAAAGTGGATCTTCAAAGTGAAACTCGATGAGCATGGTGATGTTCTGAAGAATAAGGCACGGCTTGTTGCAAAGGGGTATCGACAAGAAAAAGGCATAGACTTTGAAGAATCATTTGCTTTGGTTGCTTGAATTGAAGCCATCAGAATCTCTCTCGTTAATGCTGCCAGTCAGAATATGATAGTCTACCAAATGGATGTTAAGACATCATTCTTAAATGGTGACTTGAAAGAGGAAGTCTATGTGAGTCAACCTGAAGGATTTGTGGACCCTGATCATCCTACTCACGTCTATCGTTTGAAGAAGGCCCTCTATGGCTTGAAGCAGGCACCCAGGGCATGGTATGATACGTTGTCTAAGTTTCTTCTGGAAAATGGGTTCTCCAAAGGTGTTGTTGATCCTACGCTATTCACCAGGAAGTCGGGAAAACATCTACTTCACGTTCAGATCTATGTAGATGACATTATCTTTGCCACCTTTGATCCTAGTGAATGTGATCGGTTTTCTAAAAAGATGAGTTCTAAGTTCCAAATGTCAATGATGGGACAAATGTCGTTCTTCTTAGGCCTACAAATCTCTCAAAGTCCCGGAGGCATCTTCATTAATCAATCCAAATACGCAAATGAAATATTGATGAAGTTTGGATTCGATTCAAGTGATCCTGTTGACACTCCTATGGTTGAGAGATCGAAGTTGGATGAATACCTCTCTGGGATCCCGGTTGATCAAACTAAGTTTAGAAGTATGATAGGATCCTTAATGTATCTCACCGCTAGTAGGCCAGATCTATTGTTTGCAGTATGTATGTGTGTTCGGTACCAGTCCAAGCCCACCAAAAAGCATCTGGAAGCGGTAAAAAGGGTCTTTAAATATCTTCAAGGCACTATTCACATGGGTCTCTGGTATCCTAAGGACACCGCAATGGAACTCACGGCTTATGCAGATGCGGACCATGCGGGGTGTCAAGATACTCGTCGAAGTACTTCGGGAGGTGCTCAGTTCTTGGGGGAAAAGTTGGTCACCTGGTCTTCTAAAAGGCAAATGAGTACATCTATATCTTCCACTAAGGCTGAATACATTGCCATGTCTGCGTGCTGTGCTCAAATCCTATAGATGAGATCACAACTATCAGACTATGGTTTTGCATACAACAAGATTCCTCTGTATTGTGACAACAAAAGTGCTATCGCTCTGTGCTGCAAGAATGTCCAACACTCCCGATCAAAGCACATCGATATCAGGCATCACTTCATAAAAGAACAGGTGGAAAAAGGGATTGTTGAACTCTACTTCGTGAGGACGGAGTTTCAGTTGGCTGATATCTTCACTAAGGCATTCCCGAGGGAACAGGTAGAAATGTCTTATCGGCTCGCAGTTACTTCAGACTACAACCCGTACTTTACTATGGGGAAAGCATGTCGCTAAAAAGACGGTTGTTCCTCCAACTGGGTGAAGTTCACCTGGGCATGGATTACGTTATATCCATGTTTCTTCGATTTGATGTACGTTTCAGTGCATCATTTCTTGTATAAGAAGAGAAGTCTTCTTTACATCGCAAATACTTTTCAATCTATGATTCTTCAGGAAAGTATTTGTGCTAAAACTTGGTGGTACCATGATTTTTGAATATCAATCAAAATTGAACTTTTCATAAAATCTATCACTCAATCAATGACTACAGCTATTTCAATAGAAGATCGGTCATCGATTGATGGGGAGAGTGATGATTTTCAAAATTCTATATCATCAAAACAAGTCATTTTGTACATAATAAGCAGTGAATTTAATGAAACTTAGTATTATGTCTCAGTATATGATTTTTGTTAAATTCAAATCTTCCAAACCTATCATACCTGACACTAACACTCTCACTCATAGATTGAGGAGGGAGCATCGTATCGTTCCATTATCAGCATATATTAAACCTGACCACATTTTCTAAACTCATTTAAATCAATTGGGATCACAAAATTCAAAGGGTTTGAAATTTTTGATCGGGGGAAAGAATGTGATTTAAATATGCAATCTGATAAAAATGTGATGTTTTGGATATTAATGTAAGCTCTCCCTTATGTGCTAAACTCTTTCGTATATCGATGCACATATTGAGGGAGAGCTAATGGTTTGTGATACAAAAAGGATGTGGCATCTCAAGTGAGCGCGACTCAGACTTCACCAATGAATTGATGAAACAAAAAATGTTTTAATCGAAAGGACGCGTCTGAGTAGAGTGTACCATTTCGAGAAACTTTCTGTGGACTTGACCAGGCCGGGTAATAATTTCAAGCTAGTCCAAATAGTGATGTAAGCGTGTCTCGAATCGGCCATGTTCACTAAAAGTGGATCAATTAAAAAAAAAAAAAAAAAAAAAAAAAGTGCAAACTCCACCCAACATGTGCAAATTTATAATAAAAACATCCGAGCACATGTTAAGGGGGAGCATTTGAAAAGTTCAAAACTCTCAAAGTGTTAGCAAAATGTGTTTCATAATCATAAACACTTTGAGAGATTTTTCAAGGATTTGGTTAACGGCAACATAGGATAGTCATGAAGTTATAAGGTAGCTAAGGTTAGGAAAAACCGTCCTATGATTCGCCAGAGCCGGAGGGATCTACCCAAGGACAATACCGAATAGTTAGTATTAGTAAGTCCTTAGGTATGATTATGAAAAAAAGGAGTAATATGAGAAAGGAGAAAGAAGGGGTTGAAGAATTAAAAAGAAATGAAATGAAAAAGGGTGAAAAGAAATAGCCCTCCAATTATTCAACCTTAGGGCATAAACCGGGTTCAATTTATATGCTACTGGTTGTTACCAAGGTCACACCGGTATTGAAGACAAGACGTCATGGACCCAGTGACGCACTGCACTAAACCTTCTAAAGCCTCTCAAGTTCTCTTAAAAGGACTTGTTTCATTCTCACGGGGAACCCTGCATAATCTATCGACCGCTCATTACGAGTTATGTTGATATTGAAATAAGAGACACCGCTCTAGTCTCCGACTACCAAAAATGCACTTATCGATTCTAGAGCCACGAGATGCATCATATTTCTCATAGGAACACGTGTTACTTCTACACTGGTTGTTCAACATTAAGGACACCAGTTGTAAACTTATGAGTCCTACGCAGTCTTAGCAATCTGCCAGAACATTTATGAGGGAATTTACAAATGTAATTCTCAGTGATTGAATGAAAATTCCTGCCAGGGTCAACATCAAACAGCCCTGAAAGCAGGTCACTTTGGTAATTCCTTGTGGATTACGCTTAGTAGTCGCGTCGGTTTTAAACGGTCTACAGTCGTGGAGAGAACTCCAATGACTCACCTAATCGTTGATCTACTTCAGTAGATCTTGTAAGCCTTCTTGGGGGTATCTGATTTAGGAACGGCCTTGGTTCGGATTAGAGAAAGTTTTCACACTATGTTGTTAACAATCTCGAAGTCCGAACCTGTAAGTACCAGATATTTTATTGCTAACTGTCTGCTTGCAGGAATCCCTGATGATTGCTGAAAAGATGCCGATTCTTCACCCCATGCTCACACTTCATCATCATAATCCAAGAAATCATGATAAATGGAAGGCCTTCAACACAGCTTTCGCAACTCTGATGATAGTTATCATGATCCAGAAAAGTGTGAGCATGCAGTTTAAAGGTCACACAAAAATAACATGGAGGAAATATCACTACAACAGATGAGCTCGGAGATTTACGGTGGCTGATGATCTCAAGGAAGGCTCAATGATCACAACATCACATGGAAACTTTACTGCAACAAGATGACTTGAAGGAGTATGTTGGATGATAAACTCAAGGAAGCCTCAAAGATCATCCAAGATAAAAGATCAGTCATCAAATGTTCGCTGCTGAACGCACAAAGATTAATGATTTTGAAGAATCAAGAACTACAAGCTCAGAAGTCATATTCACATGACAGAATGCTAGAATTCAAAATATAATTTCCGGGGTGACCTCCCTTAGGGGGAGATTGTTAGGAATATAAATATTCATATGAAGACTCGGTCACCCCGAGTATCTGTTAGCATTAAATAGCTCGTAAGATTATTAGTATTATTATTATTAGTTTAGTTATTATAGTGTTCGTGGAGTGGGTCGGTTCTTTACCCTCTGTCAGCTCACTCCACAGCCCACACGGGGCATATTATGCATGTCTATAAATAGCCCTCTCCCACCAAGGGAGAGGGTTGGACCTTTCACTTCATTAATCTAATATCACAAGTTTCTCTCTCTAGAAAAAGGCTCCCAATCTTATTTCTCTCTCTATATACAAATCGGCCATACATCAAGATTCAAGTGTGTTATGTGTTATCAAAAGCTTACATGTTTGCATCATTAGTTTAGACCCCGTTCACTCCGACCCAAATTCTGGACAGCATCACATCAATATACAAACAAAACCCTAACTTTTTAAATCTTGCGTATTATTGTATAAACACTTAACCTAAATGTTCTAATCATCATTATACTCTAAATTACAGATTATTAACATTCTTTTATAAACCCTAATTTCATCACATAGGTTACATAATTAATTTAAAAGTTTAAGCATAAAAATTAAAGAATTTAGAAGATGAAACTAACCGAAGCTCGAAAACCCAAAACCCTAGATCGATTTTCCTCCTTTTTCTCTGAGTTCAGTCATTTGGCAGTATGGGGGGAAATTATGGGTCGATTAGGTGATATTATGGAGGGATAGTTGGGCTACTTTGGGTTGGATTAGGATTGGGTAAGTGTTTGAGCTTTTGTAAATAAAATAACTCCTAAACACTAACACTACCTTAATCGGCCCATTCTTTTTATACATTTATTTTATTATCTTAACAAACGATATTTGCAATACTTATTTATTTAGTTAAACTTGGGATATAATCAAAATGAATATTTGAAAGAAAAAAAATGTTATTCAATTTTTAGGGCGTTATACAGACAATCACTTAACGCATTCAAATAACCAAATCAAATATTTCAACCAAGCAGTCAAGTCTTAAGTAAACAATCCACGTATCCAAATAAACAATCATCAAGTTTAGTTAGAAACCGAGCATGTATTCTCCCCCAAAACAGTAGTAAAACCAGTAAAAGTAGGGGCCATGAACTCACTTAGCCACAACAATGCAAACATCACAACTGACACGAATGACATCTAGAGCTAATCACAACGGTATCCAGGAGACAAGTACAACGGTACATGATCGGCATAACCTAATACGTATACAGTTATCTCAAAATACGTCTCGCACAATAATTAAGTCTACCAGAGACGTGTCTTAGTTTCCGTGGATTAATCAATTTCAATACTTATCAAAAGCTTAGTATCAACATTTCGTGTGGTGGTAAGAAAACATAGACTCAAAACATAACTCACGCCAAAAAGGAATAGACTTCGACATAGTGAAGAAAACACTGACGAGGACTCAAGCTAATCTAAGAGAATCTAGAAGATGACGACTACTAACTATAAAATAGGTCAACTTGGTAAGTCTTTGCATTTACCCAATAATCTCAAATATTTTGTATAAAACATAGTGTTTTATATATACGGATTAGTTTGAAATTATAATTCAACTTTTCATTTTTTTTTCTTATATACAAATTAGTATATATCTAGTGATTTATTGTACAATAAGCATTGCTCCCTTATTGTGTGCCCGTTACGAATTGAATATATTAAATTCATGACGAGTCTAATATATTGTATTCGCTTTAAGTCCAATAAGTTCAAAAATGTCCATTGTCCAATAATTCAAGTCTCATATATGTCCAAGTATTATTAATCCAATATTAGTCCAAATATGCCAAGTAATAATCTGTATCCAATTCCCAATCACCATTCCAAATATCCGAAACATACCAATATCACGAGGGTCAAAACAAAATAGAGTATGTTAGTTCGAATGATTCGATATCCGTAAAATTAAAGTATATATTAAATCCCACTATAAACGGTGCCGTTTCATTCCTGGATTTCCCGCCAAAAACGTTGGGCCCCTTTTGGCCTTATTTTCCAGCCTACTTTGCCTTATTTTCCAGCCTACTTTGGAAAGGTCGATCCTCTTATGGCATGATTAATAGTCCCGTTCTAGAAATCCCCAAAATTTCTATAATTACCTTTGGTGGATCTACTGTATCAAACCCTAGATCCAAAAATCCCCATCTCACAATTGCAATGGCGGCCATGGTTATGGACTGA
Organism: Artemisia tridentata subsp. tridentata; assembly: GCA_021014915.2. Classification (NCBI taxonomy): domain Eukaryota; kingdom Viridiplantae; phylum Streptophyta; class Magnoliopsida; order Asterales; family Asteraceae; genus Artemisia; species Artemisia tridentata. The sequence goes on from CP139506.1 coordinate 86,235,551, forward strand.
TAATCGACGTCCGTCGTGATGTGGTGGCGTCGGCCCGCATGCTAAAAAATATGGGCTGTGTTAATCCGAATGATTAACACAACCTTCGGTGTAGTTTGTTGCCACTTATCTCAGTCAAACGAGAAGAAGAAGCTCAATTTAGGTTTGTGATTTTATTGTATCATATGAATTCTTGGATTGTGTTCAATATGTTTTGGGGTTTTTTTTTAATTTTGGTTATGAGTAGTGTTTTTAAAGGGTAGAGTTATTTGGATTTGGGTTTATAGCATTGTCTTAAATTAGAGTTAGGGTTAGTTTTGTGACATAAAAATCGGACTGATTTTGATTATGCTATATTTTTTTTATGATTGGTGTAGGGTTCGCTTGCGTTATGCAGTAGTGTTCCCTAAATTGGCTTAGTGTTCGCTTGCGTTATGCGGTAGTGTTGGAAGTTTGCAGCTCTAACCAGCTATGTATTTTGCTATGTATCTTGGGTTGGTGACTTTTGTTCGTACCTTTCGTTTACTGATAGAAATACCAGAGGCCGTGATGATGAAATGTAGATGTCTACAAAAAGATCTTTAGAGGCTGATATGCATCTTGGCTAGGCAATCCGGATGGTAATTGCTACTTGAAAAGGTGGCATTTGTAACTGTGATTGCAGCCATGCCGTATTAGCCCATCATGATCTTAATACAGCATATCTGAGCCTCACTTTAAAATATCGGTATTCTTCGGCATTGAGCATAAATATATATTAAGACATTTGCAACTGTGGTATGAGTATGTTGCGTTTTACTTGCCTGTGATGATTGTTGGAATATGATGTCTTGCTGCATTATGTGGACGGATGGCAGAGTGCGAGAAACACTCGCCTCAGCAACCTTCACGCGTGTACCAACGCAATAAAAATCGCCTTGGTTTATGCATTTATCTGATTTGCGGACACGATCCTCGCAAATATTGATGAACCATGTTCACCCAGATTGGGGTTGCAGGCTTGCAGCCATGCCTGGTATTTCTCTTTGGTTTTACATCCGCACATCTAAGCCTCAATTTGGCCTAGATGAACCGCAAATTGTTTATCTGTCTTTTCTTTCACAGAAAACACAAAATTGTATCGCGTGCGTCGCGATTTTTTTACAATGTTTTGTAGAAGATTCGAGGTATCTGTGTGCGTCATGCACAATCCGGAAGACTCAAGGTGTGTGTGTGCGTGTGACAATCTCAAATATGCATCACGTGCGTAGAGTTTAGTTTCTGATTTGCTCAGTGCACTTTAAAAGTGTGCTTTGTGTTTGAAAAAAAAATTAATATGTTGATGATAGTCTTGGGGCTATGATGAGTTTTAAGGTGTCTGTAAATGCGAGATAAGTCGTATCTTGGCAAGGCAGCCTATTTCGGTCTTCTATGCGTAAGCCTAGCGCAGACCCGCGGCTTGGCAGGGTAACCACAAATTCTATCTGGGTGCAGCCATGGCTGCCGCATTCAGCATGAATGACACAATGCAGATCTGAGCCTTACTAGATGGAGTAGCAGATGTGCGATTCAGGTAACCTTGAGGCTATGATGAGTTTTAAAAAGTTACCGAAATTCAACCCAAATATGTAGTTCTGAATTTTGGGTAAGCTCATAGGTGTTTTTATGGCAACCAAAGTTGCAACACATTTACAAACGGTGATACACAATCCGGAGGACTCAAGGTATGTGTGTGCATGTGACAATCTCAAATATGCATCACGTGCGTAGAATTTAGTTTCTGATTTGCTCAGTGCACTTTAAAAGTGTGTTTTGTGTTTGAAAAAAAAAAATTAATATGTTGATGATAATCTTGGGGCTATGATGAGTTTTAAGGTGTCTGTGTAAATGCGAGATAAGCCGTATCTTGGCAGGGCGGCCTATTTCGGTTGCAGCCATGGCTGTTGTATCCGCTTTTTCCTGACTGATACCATATATGAGCCTAACTTTTTGGGTGCACCTGCTGTGCCAGCAGCTTTTGATACCCAGTAACTCATTTTCAAACAATCTGTGGCGATGATGATAATTCTGCTTCTTAGCTCTTCTATGCGTGAGCCTAGCGCAGACCCGCGTCTTGGCAGGGTAACCAAAAAATCTATCTGGGTGCAGCCATGGCTGCTGCATTCAGCATGAATGACAGAATGCAGATCTGAGCCTTACTAGATGGAGTAGCAGATGTGCGATTCGGGTAACCTTGAGGCTATGATGAGTTCTAAAAAGTGAGCGAAATTCAAGCAAAATATGTACTGCTGAATTTCGGGTAAGCTCATAGGTGTTTTTATGGCAACCAAAGTTGCAAGACATTTACAAACGGTGATACACAATCCAGAAGACTCAAGGTATGTGTCTGCGTGTCAGCGTGTGACAATCTCAAATATGCATCACGTGCGTAGACTTTAGTTTCTGATTTGCTCAGTGCACTTTAAAAGTGTGCTTTGTGTTTGAACAAAAAATTAATATGTTGATAATAATCTTGGGGCTATGATGAGTTTTAAGGTGTCTGTTGTATTGTGTCGATATTTGATTATTTGGTTGTTGATGTTTTGTTTAAATTTAAAATGTAGCCTGTCAGGTTTTCTGATTATAAGAATTGCAGATACATGTCGGCTATGAGGTTTTATGTACATGAAAGTAACATTTTTTTAAAAATTCTAAAGTCAGATTGTTTAACTTTTCCATTTTTAATCATGTGGTTTGTGTACTTTTGCAGGGTATCAACAACAACAGCAGGGTATCTCCTTGCGTTACTGCAATGACCATACACTCGCAGAGTCTACACTACTTCAATTATCTTCGCAGGAGGCGGCTGCCGGTTATAGTGACTGTCCAGCTGTATATGTACCGGAAGTGGAGTTCTGAGTTGCTCATGGTTTGTGGGCAACGAGGGAGGTTTGCGAATTTGGTAAAGGTATTTATGCTTTGTCGGTCTCTAAATTGTATGGATCTTTGTTGAATGTTTTTAAATTGCATATAAGTGATTCACAGTTGTCTGCTGATTAAACTATTACAAGTGCTTTTTTATATTTTTTAATTCACTTTTGCATAAAAAATAGGCTGCGGAAGGAAAACATGAGGAGGCAAAAATGGCGGCTGCTGATGATTTAGTACTCAAGGTATACGCTACTCATATGTGACTGATATGATATGGCCTTACGAATAATTCCATATAGATTTCTCATTCACTTACTGATGTCATCATACACTACGAAAAAAAAGGCCATCTCGAACGGATGAAAGTCACCGTTATAGTGAAAACGTTAACCAAACTAAAAGTGCTTTACTGCCGTGTCTCAGACAACCGGCTAATTTGTGAAATGTAATTTCATATACATGGATGTCAATATGCTTTTGTCTCAGTTTAATAACTGCTTAGGTAGAGACCACCTTTTTTTTATTAAACAAATATATGTATGCGTTTTACTTGAAAAACAGGTTGCAACAAACATTTGTGGTGCCATAAGCCATGGGCATTTTGGGTTGGTGGTGCAATCGCCTTTATTAAACGAAGAGTGTTATAGGTTTGGCGAATTATATACAAGTAGTATATTTACCTATGTTATTTGACTTATCAAGCAGAGTTGTAATGTAATGACGGGTGGCCTCAAAATAACACATACTATTCATTATCAGAGCTTGCACTCAATGCTTATACAAGACCACAAGAAGTGGCAGCAATGAACTTATTCAATGTAAGTCTTGAATGCTGTTATTATATCTGTGACTTTAAAAACTTATTGTAGTTCTCATTTACTTTGTACGAAATCGAGGTAGTATATAATAGTCAAAACTTTCTTTCAGCAACGTCCCTTCAACTGCAGCCCTGGCATTGATTCAGCCAGCACCTGAAGGCAATTGCGACGGTGATCCACAAACGTGTTGATATCAACAATGAGGTGACTACAGTGTACCGTTTCTCAGACTGACGTATCTGATCATAAATGTGAATGTGATAAATGTAAGTCTTCACTTTTTGTTAAAACTTTATTGGAAGATAGTTTTGATTGAAGGCCTACAAGTGAATAATCTATTAATAGAATAACAGCGCTATCAAAACTAGCAGTATTAATAGATTATTAATAAAGCCGAATTGTGACCTTGGACAGCCGAATTGTGACCTTTTACAATGTTTTTGAAGCTACTGCAGTACCGTTCTGAAAGCCGGTTGTCCTTGCCTTTCAATCTCAGATGTTTCGTTCTGCTGAAGATGTCCACGCCTATGGTCAGTCGATTGAAACCACTGCCTATATCTGTACCTCTTTGCCTCGCGAAACTGGTCTTCAGCAATGTGTTACTCAGGCTGCTACTCATGTATCCTCTTCTCTAGGTAACTTTTTTTTTGCAGACTTTTCATATTGTTTGTAGCTTTGGTGTTACGTCTTTGTTCATTTTGGTTTTGGGACAACTTATAGCGTTTATGAAGGTTATGTGTTGTTGATGCAGTTAAAGGGTGAGAGTTCCGGCTTAATTGGAGGCGATAATAATACGGTTGTTGGAAGGACGGTTATAGCGTTTATGAAGGTTATCTTCAGTTGCTGAAGGACGGGGAATGTACGGAGCCCAAAAAAATTTTAAAATGTCATTTCTTCAACACGTTTTTTTTACAAGAAGGTAGTTAGCCCCGTATTTTTTTTTTATTTTATCTTTTTTTTAGTCTCAATCTGAAACAGCGTAGGATTCACTTACTATTTTTACATATATGAAGTCAGCAGATGGAATGACCAGGAATTTCGTGCCATTTCTATGGACTTTAAGGAGACATCATGATGCGTTCCACGTTGATATTATGGTTGATACCGTTTCTGTACAACAATTTGGTACGTTTTATTTGCTGTAAAATAAAAACAAAGATATGATTTTGGTAGTAAGTTATATTACCTTAAGGTGAAGTCGTAAATTGTGCACAGCTGCGCATGAAGGACAACACGATATGCACAGGTCGTATGACGCGCAACATACATGGCGAATAATACAGCAGGTAATCTTTATTATGGTCTGCAGCGTGTATGTTTTGCGCAGAAAATAAATATAAAATCACATGATTGGTATTGAAATTGTTTATGTTCATCTGACCATGACAGGCGGGTCAAAGTATTAGAATTTGGTTAATGTTACATGGAAATTGTTTCTTTAAAGACGCCTCTCAGTTTGTTTAATGTCGGAGATTATGATCGCAATGGCCAAAAACTCAGAAAGGAGAGGAGAAAGCAGTTTACTAGAAAAAGGTGTTACTAGGTCCATAACGTTGATACAGGATGAGCGACAACTGAAGCGGGATTGGAGAAAACAGTTCAATCGAGAGGCTGCTGTAAGGTCGACATTGAAGAAACAGGTATCAAGTATTCTCCATCCCGCATTAATAGACCTGCATGATTACTCTCTAAAATATTCTGATAATTTTTGGTTTCAAATATTGACGCTGTAGGATGTAGAAGACCAACTTACTGCACAAGTCAAAGCTCTCAATACCGAAAATTTGAGCCTCAAGTCTGACATTAATTGGCTAACCGTTAACTCAGAAAAACTGAAGCTTCAAAATGCCAATTTAATGGTAAGACTTGGTTCCAAAACTTCAATACACAGTTTGGAACATAGAATTGTTTGTAGGCAAATTGAACATACAATTGTTTATTGACAAGTTTGTCTATCTTTCCATTTGTAGTCCCATGATAAAAGAGTTGGTGGGGACACAGGTCTACAAACATGTCAACCTCAACCCGGGACATCAGCGGACGTGTACAGCCAAAATATTGAACCTTTATCCAGCCTTGGTGCGAACGCCTTTCTGAGAGTATTGCAGCTTGCAGGTCTTACAGGTTGATGCAACAGCCACTTCCCATCTCTGCCTTTATTATTACACCATTCCTTAAAGGTTTGCAAAAATGTTGACGCAGGAATGCCGGAAGCAAACAGCGTACCTTACCCAAACGCTCCCATCCCAACAAGGAGGCGGCAGAGGCAACAACATGGGCTGACACAAGGTACAGGAAGGCCGAGATATATGTACAGATTTGTATGGTATTTTATTGCTATTTTTTCTTAAATTTGTCTTGAAAGATGATTCGAGTTATGGACGTCAATATTTTATATATGGTAACTTTTTATTTCTTTACAGATCACGGTCGGAAAGATTGCGCTGGAAACATGGACCATATCTATTGTCTGGGTTTATAAATCTCGCGTCCAAGGCAGCGGCATATATCAATGCGGGTTGTGCTTATGAATGTAAGTAGGCTGAGTATCCATGGCTGCTACATATGGTGCCATTGCTTTGTGACACAAACTTATGTTTTGGCACTATTATGATAGGTGTATCACGTGTCTCTACCACCAGTGCTTCGGCTCCTTCAAGATGCCACAGGTGCTTCGGCTCCTTCGTTAGCAGGTTGTGCTCAAAGACAGCAAAAAACATTTGACGGAATAAACAGCCGTGCAACCACTGAAAAAACATTTGACGGAATAAACAGGCACGCCGGCAACGCGGCGACCATCGCCAGTCTTGTATTAACTAAAAGCCAAACACAAACACTCTTTTTATTAGCTTGTGGGCTTGGGCCCAATAAATTCAAAACCAAACGCACCATAAATCTAACCATGGGCTATGGCCCAAAGTCAAACACGCCATTAGAATCAAAATAGCACACAAAAACACCCTTTTTGTTTCTCTTTTGCAACTGAGGTCGACAAGCACCCCTTACGGGTGTCTTGTTTTGTACCGAGACCCAACAACCAAGATAAGCTCAAACGAGCTTATAACCGAATCAAATAAGCCACATCTAGAAAAATATAAGTACTCAACGAAAGGAAAATAATTCAATAAGCACATTAAGCACTTTACCAATAAGAAAAATATGACCCAAATATGCTAAACAAAACATAAGCCGAAATGAAAACAAGCAAAACCACACCCTAAGTGGGTGTTATTTGTGTACCGAACATACGACCAAACCACCCTTGTGGTTTCCAGTCGCTACTCAAACCAAAAACAAACACCCTCGCGACTAAGATAACCAACACCCGGATACCCTACGTGGGTCTTTCTTTTGTGAACGGAAACCAACGACAGCCAAGTGAGCAAGACCAAATGATTAGTAACACAAAATTTAAGCCCGTGTACCATACGGGTTTGACTCGAGTCCAAACCGGGTATAAACCCGACCCGTGAACAAACAACAAATCTAGACACCATTTTAACAGTTTATACCACACGAAACCACTTCCAAAACATGTTTAATCCGTATTTTAATTCCACAAAACTTGATAACTCGTTTTTATCAATTTAGATCCACAAAAACATAACAAGTTTCATTAATCGGTTTAAAAACAAAAGTTAACAAAATAAGTTTTTAGTTGCTCGGCACACCACAAGAACGATGAGAAAAAAAAATATAAAGAGATGCGGAGGTGGTGATGATGGTAGCGACGGCTCACAGACACAATAAACCCAAAACAAAAACCCTAACTCGATCTCTTTCTTGGTGTGATGGTGATGGTGATGGCGACAAGATATGGCGGTTGTGGTGGTGGTCGGCATAGATGGCGGCAGATGGGGCCGGAGCTGGTGTCGGTTGCCGGAAGTGGGAGGAGAGGGGCTAGGGTTTTGGTAACTTATCAAAAGAAAATGGGGAAGAATCCTTATCTTATTCCTTATATACCCAATGCAGGGACTAAACTTGTAAACCCTAGAAACTCCAAGGGCGGCGGGGTAAAATATAATTCAGGGACCATAATTGTAATTTATCATATCTTTTCACAAAATGAGATTCGGGACACGTTTAGGCTAGTTAATGGTTGATTTAAGTCACGAGAATTACACCATTGCGCTCAGATATTTCCAATCAAAACGACTATATATATGCCTAGTATCTCGAAATTAACACCAAACTCAAAATAAATTGTCGTTTCTCCGAATAGAACATGTCGGGAAAATTACGGGGTATTATAGAAACCCCCTTGTTAGGCTTCCTAAATTCATCTTTGGGTGGCTTTTGCATGTCTTTGCCACCTCCCCTAAGAGTCTTACCCATCACTATTAAAAGTGTTCTTCCTAAACCTTTCATTGAACTCATTTTTGTGATTGAGATTTTGATTTTTCTTTTAGAGAGAGAAATAGTACTGTTTATATGTTAGACTTTTTTGTTAACGAATTGTCCATCATTCCTGTTTGTATTGTGCTTTGGTTTTCTTTTTCCAATTGTCTATCATTCCTGTTTGTATTGTGCTTTGGTTTTCTTTTTCCTTTCATGTTTCGACGTCAAAATGGTGATGTTCTTGTATTTCATGTTTTATCAAAATCAATTTTAAATGGTAACACACAGTAAATTTTAAGAATCCTTTGAATCGTCTTTCATTAGTAATTATTAGAAATGATGGACAATTCGTCAACACGAAAGTCTAATGTATAAAACTATAAGACCAAGGGGTGCAATTCGTTGTATCTCGTTGTGGAGATGACATGGCATCTCTTCATGCCTCCTCACTGCACCATCATAGCTCTTCGTGGCTCTTCGTGGCTAAACTACTCGTCTGCACGACGAGATGAAGTTTCTGACACACTATATATTTTATTAATTGTGCGAGTAGTGATTGGCCACTGTATTTAATAAAAGAAAAAAAATGTAGTGGTGGGGCCCAAATGAGTAAGTTGTGGTTAGTTGTATTGGGGAGGGGGGTTGTTAGTTGTGGTTTGTTGTGCTGACGTGGCACCCCGTGGGGCCCAAACGAAGAGCATGAAATGCTCACTGCACCCCCTGCTCTAAACAATACTATCTCTCAGTTTAAAATAATAAACAAAAGGGCTAATTCCCAAAATGATACTGTGAAAAAACTTTTTTCAAAATATAGTAGGAAAATAATGGCTTTTTCCAAAAAGGTCATGTGCGAATGTGCGACTCCATCCAATGTGCGACACGTGCCCACTATTTTAATATTAAAGTACAGTGGGTAGGTGGGGTAGGTGGGAGTTTAACTTTGAGTTTCTACTTAAATGACTAATATACCCTTCTCTTAAACATAAATAAATAACACCCATCTCCCTCATTCATCATCTCCTTATTCACCACCCATCACCACCGCCTGACCACCAAAAATTCCGGCCAGCCAAATAAATATTCAAAATCACCTTCAAAACTTCCAAATAAATATTCAAAACTCTAAATAATATGTGTAGATCTATATTTAAAAAAAAAAAAAAAAAAAAAAAAAAAATCGTATAATATATAGATCTATCTGGTAGGTGAATAGATCTGGAGTTTTGAATAGATCTCTTTAGAGTATGTGTAGTGGTAAGAAGTGGAGAGTGGGGAGTTGTGTTGACACGTGGCATGTGAGGTATTGTGGGGCTTTGTTGAAAAAATGGTGTAGTGGAGAGTGGGGGGTTGTTTGACACGTGGCACTCTTTTTGTTTTCTTTTTTTATTTTTTTAATCACTAAAAACTAATTAATAATACTAAAAAAAAATACAAACCTCCATTAAGCCAAAGAGAAAGAGGCTTATGATCAGCGTCACCACCATCAGCTTCAACAAAATAATAAAACAAACTCCTCCCATTCTTGACATCAACATCAACATACCCACCATACTGTCTAAACCCAACACTTGGCTGCCCAGGCAACTTCACCACCAAATCCTCCACCGGAAAACCATCCACCATTGCCACCACACAACCTCAAAAACACTATCTTTAGTCCCTAAACTCACACATCTTTTCACACCACACAGCACCAACATCGAATGTTTGTAATGATATACTAAAAATTAGAGAAGAAAAAAAAAGGATCGGTCCATTTTAGCCGTTGCAACGGCTACTTTCCTCGAACAAACCACGAAGTCGAGCTTTTTTTTGCCAATAGCGCCCCTCCGTTTTGGAGGAGGGGCGCTGTTGAGGGGATTTTCGGGTGCTACAACGCCCAGTACGCATACTCTTAGAGTTTTGAATATTTATTTAGAGTTTTGAATAGATCTATCAGTGATTTATATTTAATTGATTTTCTAAGCTTCTCGAATAATTCAAGTCGTTTAGCTATTTGGATCATTGGAAATCGACAATGAAAGCAAAAACTACTGCCATTGGTATGCGTATTATTTAATAAAAGTGGGTTTTGTCTCGAATAATTCATTGTAATTTATATATAATTCATTGTAATTTATTATTTAATAGAAGTGGGTTTTGGATCATTGGAAATCGACAATGAAAGCAAAAAAGCTTCTCGAATAATTCAAGTTATCATTAAACCATCAAATTATCATTAAACCCCTTTTCATAAATCTCATCAAAGGTATATTTATAAAAGAAAATGATGGATCTACTGGGATTATATTGAAGGTTTAATTTAAATTTTGATTGATAGTGTTAATAATTGTCAAAGAAGATGATGGATCTACTGGGATTATATTGATTGCTGAAGATTTATTGATGATCTTGGTGGATTTTTCAAGGTTTTTTTTGAAGATCTTGAGGATAGAAGAATCTGGTTTTTTTCATAAAGTTTTGGGTTTATTCACTTTGATTTAGGTTATTGATTGGATCTCGGCTGTTATTAGGACTTGATTAAAGATTCAAATTTAATTTGTATATGGAAACTTGTAATTTGTATAAGGATATATTCTGAAAAAAGATAATAACAATTTGGTCATGTTTCTTTGATTTTGTTAGATCTTTTGGCCGAAATAAATGGGTGTTACCGGAATAATGATGGTAAAAAAAATAGGACTCGCACATTCGCACATTTAAAAGAGGGTATTTTGGTCATGTGCGAATATGCGAATGTGCAAATGTGCGAATGTGAAATTGGTATTTATTTATATTTAAGAGAAGGGTATATTAGTCATTTAAGCAGAAACTCAAAGTCAAACTCCCACCTACCCCACCTACCCACTGTACTTTAATATTAAAATAGTGGACACGTGTCGCACATTGGATAGAGTCGCACATTGGATAGAGTCGCACATGACCTTTTTGGAAAAAACCATTATTTTCCTACTATATTTTAAAAAAAGTTTTTTCAAAGTACCTTTTTTTGGGAATTAGCCCTAAACAAAATCTCAACACAAAAATGAGTCAAAGAAGGGTTTAGGAAGAACAGTTTTAGCAGTGACGGGTAAGACTGTTAGGGAAGGTGGCAAAGACATGCAAAAGTCGCCCAAAGATAAATTTAGGAAGCCTAACAAGGGTACTTGATGCATGGTTCCTATCTTTTTATAGTTTTGTTATTATTAGATGCATGATTTGTTGCATGTTTAGAAGTTGATGTTTGTTGTAATATAAAACAATAAAGATAAAGTGATATAATCCGTGTTAAATCTTTGTTTGATAGTGTTTTATTAGCAAAAATACAAACAAAAACTTCACCAAATATTTGTTTAAGTCAAGTCTTTTAATCA